>CM077085.1:85964473-87164473 GCA_039513925.1 Platanthera zijinensis
TATTTGCTAGAAGTGAAATATGGTTTGCTTATAACAACACCCTTTTTTATAGTAGTAAAGATATATATATATATATATACATATATACAAAGAAGTATCGTTGACCATTGCAATTGCACTGTGTAACATCTAAGACCCCTCAAATCAATCTCGATCGTCCATTTTTTTTTTATTTTAATCATTAGTTTTTTTTATTATTCTTTATTAAATATTTAATTAATGAAATTAATTAAACCATACAATTCAGACAATTAATTAAATGCGGGCGAAATTAATAAAACAAAATTAATTAAAGAATAATAATAATAAATTTCAAATAAAAATATTAAATAAACTCTTGATTAATTAATTAAACTCTTGATTAACATTAAAATGATGCCATCACAGAAAAATTTATATTTATAAGAACCCGCTCTTATATTTTTAAGAGCCGGGGGGCGGGCGAAGCCCACCGGGGGTGAGCTTCACTATCGCGTGGATCACGGGGGGTCCCCCTTGCACTGTCACTCATATATTATATATATCTTTATTATAGGGCGATGATATCCGCACCGCACTTTTGGTTATCCGCACTCACCGCTATCCGTAAGCACTGGTTTGAGTCAGTGGCTATCCGTAAGCAAAACATTATTTGCACCGCATTATTTAACTTGAAAAAAACAATTATTAAATATATTTTCATTGTCAAAACAAGACTAAAATTATATTCAAAATATATATTAGAGTCCAAACATCATATCCCAAATATATATCAAAGTCCAAAACTCATAATGAAAAAAGATATTATTGTCCAAACATCATATTCAAAACATCGTAAAAAATATTGAATTAAATCTTCTCTTCAGTTGTAACATCTGCAAAAAATGGAAGAAAATATTTTAAATAAATATTTAATGAAAATATGTGTATATAAACAATGAAATTATTATGCATACCTTTTTCATACCACATCATCCAACTCCACTAACATTGTATTCCCGGATTGAGGTTGAGAAAATGTAATACGCGATTTATAATGTCTTTCTCAATCTTCCGCTATGGTCTCGTGATATCTCGTCCATGTCGGAACAATCTGTAGTATCAGAGAGCACTCTTTTAATCTCAATTCAATGAAGTGATTATATCTTATAAATCTAATGCAAATCATTTTTTATTTTTCCGACATAGACGAATGAAGTGGAATGAATGTTAAACTTTGCACTTCTGAAAGTTGAACCAAAGCAATGTTATAACACGAACTGATAACTAGGCACATGTGGGCATTGTCATCCATATGTCATATGATGCCGGAGTTTCTATGCACTTAACTCTCTCTAACAACTCTGCATATATATGGTGGCCAAAAATCCGACCATATAAAATGCTGTGATTTTCAAGCTCCATCTGTAGATCATTCCGCACTTGTTGTCAATCACCGTGTACATTCAATGCATGACTTATGACATGATAACCATAGTGGCCATCTCCCAACACGTCATATGTATCTATAATGTGTTCTGACCAAATTGGTGTAAATTGATGACGGACTTTATCAACAAACCTTGTGCTGCTTTGGATAACCAATTTTTTTCTTTGTCTTTTCTTAGTTTCAAGTAGTTTGTCTTTCATCAATACAGACTCGAAATGTGAGGGTAATCGTTTAGTTGATAAAACATCTTCATTAAATTTTTTGTAACTACCCTTTGGTTTTCCTTTCAATTTCAATGGAATAGATGGTTCCATAGTCTGACTTGATGTTGGGTGTACAATCTCTCTTAGCTTTCACTTTATTTCTTTTTTTTGTTCATTTGACTCTTAAAATTAACACAACTTCACCAATCTCGATCTCTATGTTGTTCTCCATGTCCACCTCAAACTTCTCATTCAAAATAAGTTTTTTCCAATGTTCATTTATCAACCATAATGGGAATCCTTAAGAAGTGGTAATGTATGGATATAATTCATGTGCGCACGACAAACCCATTGTCAATATTTTAATGTGCGGGCATTCATGAGCTTGTTTGAAATGACCCACTTTATTTACTAATTCTTCCTCCTCTTTAATAAATTGTAAAGCATATGTAGAAATTTTTCCTACCAACTCTGAGTACAAAGAACCCATAAAATCATTATTGATTTTAATGCAACTTTCACCAAATGATCTTTTTATGTCCATATGCTGTATGTTTATCATTTAGTCAAAGGTCTTCCATATAGTTGTCAAGTTTCTAATGGACACTTCTAAGAATTTTTTTAATAAACTATGGTCTCCCTCAACCCGATTTGTGGAAGAATTTTCCAAAATGCATGTACTTATCAATCCAAGCTGAAATAAAATATTTCTTATATGGCTCTACCCAAGTAGATGTGACATAATCGAGAATATCTGAATGTAATGCTGAAAACTATATAACAATTTGATTGTAGCAAATATTAAAATCACTTATTGTAATCGCCTCGATCATCCTTTGTCATTCAAACATATATGTTTCAAATTATTTTCCATTACTAAAAAGTTTCTAACAATGAGCCAAAATATTCCGATTTATGTGAACTCGACATAGAATATTTTTGGATTGTGAAAAAATATTTGCAATGACATTCATTAAAGCAATTTCTATATTTGTTATCATTACATTTGGCATAGTATTGGTTGCAAATAAACTTTTGAAACATTGCAAAGTCCAAACATAACTTGCTTTTGTTTCGTCAGACAGGAAAGCAAAGCACGAATAAAATGTTTTTGTTGTAGATGTCATTCCAACAATGCAAAGTAAGGGCATCCGATATCTATTCATTTTGTATGTGCAATCAAGTTCAAAAACTGTTGGAAACATATTCGTAAGTTTTATTGCAAGTGGATGTACAAAAAACAAACTTTTTAGTTTTTTGTTACTCTCTTCCACGGTGTTGAAACTAATATAGCAAGTATTGTCTATCAATTTTTACAAAAAACTGTATCGGAGAAAGACCATCTAATTCCTTCCTTTGTAGTTTTGCTCGTGCATTGTAGATTGTTCTAATAATTGAAGTGTTTGCACTGTTCCTATTTTTGATTGCGGATAGAATCTTCCGTGGTTTCACACCGACATTACACATCTGACTAACAAGATTAACCTCATCTTGATCTAACCTCCCTGCATAAGCATGTGCTTCCAAGTAAACACACCCGTGATTGTGCACACCACAAAGAACCTCTACTCCCCATTCCTCTACATTTGCATCCTTTACTCCTTTGATGGAAAATAAATAATCACATTTCTTGGATGTACTTTTACGGCGGCCCCTTTTCACCCAACCTTTCTTGTTTTGGTTCTCTCAGTAGTATCCGGCTCTATCACACGCTAGTATTACACGCGAGGTGAGGCGACCAACAATTTTATCAGATGTTCTGATAATGATCACATAGTCAAGACTTCTTCTAACAATTTGAGACCACTCAATAAACTCCTCCTTGGAACAAAAGATTTTGTCGCTTTGAAAATGTTTGCTCAAATCAATTTCAAACTTTAGATCTATTTCTTTTTCAATTTTGTTCGAATCTTCATGACAAAAAAATTTATGTAAATATTTAATGCACACATAAACAAATTGTGCTAGAATTTTTTTGTGAGAATATTCATACCTATTACAACTAGAGATGTAGACATGATTCCTTTAGAGAAAATGTTTATACCTTCAAATGAAAAAACACATTTAGAAAAAAAAATGTTTATACCTGGAGAAAACACATTCAAAATACACACAAAGTGTTCTAATCTTCATACCACTGTGGCGTCGGTCAGAGGAAGGTCGCAAAAACACTGTTGAAAAAATCGCCTGGAAGACCTCGGGTGGGGAAGAATGACTATTCCTTTTGCGGTCCCTTGTCAGCGTCTATTGTGAGCAAAAAACCGGCCATCGACGGAGGAATGTCGCAAAAACTGGCTGAAAAGCTCACCTGGAAGACCTCGTCTGGGGAAGATTGACTCTACCGACGAGGTTTGTAGTGCCTTGTAGGCAGGCGGAGGCCTTTTCGGCGAGGTTCGCGCGAATCGTGAACCAAAAACCCGGCATCGGCGGAGGAGATACGTGAAACCTAGCTGCGGCGAGATGCGGGAGAAAGGGATTTTGCGTGCGCCCGGGGGATTGCGATTTTGCGAATGCGAACTAAAAATCTATAATTTAAGCCTTTTGAGTGCCAATACCCATTTCTGCAGTCAGTATTTCAGCGCACTTATTATATAAGCAAACTCAAAAATAGGCATGGTATAACATTTACTTTCCCCAAATACCCTCTTTATCCCCCTCTTTAATTCAAAATTTATGATTTTAGGGTAAATTCCTATTTCCCTCCTGCTTCTCACGTACTTTTCTTACCCATGCTCCTATCAAATCTGTCATCCTTTCAGTCCTTCTAAAGGTCTCCACGTGCCTTGACCTTTGAACGCAGGGATAATTAACCTCCTTGCGCACCTCCTTGCGATAAAGAACCCAGGTCGCCGCTTCAACCTCACCGAGAAATTTCTCTTCCATCCAGAGATCATCACTGCACATGGATCTCATCAGCAGCTCGGTCTCTGCACATCGCGACCTCATTAGCAACTCGCCTCCCCTCAGCACCCTGCTCAGCACAAAGAAGCACGCACAAAGCATTGACACACCTCGCCTTCCCTATGCAGCAGATCACCTTGCCTATGCGTCGACTCACCTCTGTATTGACACACGCAGCTTTTCCTCTACAGATTTCGCCTTTACATTGCACCCACAGAGCAACCATCTTCCATCAAAATCGAACAGCTTCAAGTACTGCCATTTTTGGTTTTCCTCCTGTGTTTACTCCCATTTCCAACCTATCTCCCATCCATCTTTCCCTTTCCTCTGCGTTCTTCATTTTCATTTTTTTCCCATCTGATTAATTTTTTCTAAGAAAGTTCTTCTGAAATGAGAGCTGAGAAGGACATATTTACATCAGCAAACCTCGCCTCCCCTCATCATTTCGTCGCTTCATGTGTTTTCAGTTACCATTATTGTTTAATTTTTTTTTGTGAAATTGGTCAATGCAGCGTTTTCCCCATACTCTTATGCAGGATTACCACATCACAGGTTTCAATGTTCTTCGTCGCGTGTTTCAATGTTCATCACAGGTTTCAATAATCTCCATATACTGGTGCATATTTCAGCTTTCATGGCGGTGGGGATTAAATTCTTAACAAAATGTAAGTTGTTAATCTTCAAATAAATTTATATCAAAGGATTTTTATGATTGATGCATATCTGAAGGAAGTTAGTGTTGGGGTCCAACTAAAATTTGAAGACCGAAGGCTTGCGTAGAAGGAAAGAGGTATTTCTGCCATGAACAGTGTTTTCGGCGAGTATCGGGGTCGATACTCGCCGAATTACTGTTCATGAACAGTGAATTCGACGAATATCACCCTTTGCCAGATTCGGCGGATTTCGCCGGCCATACTCACAGATTTCACGCTATTTTATCCCAACGGTTCAGGCGGGTGTCTGCCCTGGCGGTTCGGACGGATATATTTAAGGCTCTTACTGTGGAGTTAGGGTTAATCCCGATCTCTCTTACGACCGATTACTACTTCTTTCGGAGCAGCAGCAGGAGAGAGAGACGGTGCAATGTTTTTTGTCGGAGGCAAAGGCGGCTTGCGTCGGTTGCAGTAGGGGCATCAGAGGCTTTTGTCGGCGACGTGCGACAGCAGCAGCAGGGCTAGCGACGGTTTCGTCGGAGAAGAAGAAGTCGTGTGACAGTCCTGATTCTCTTGGAGTTTTGGTGTCGGTGGTGGTGCTGGGAGAGGATTATCTCGGGCTTGTTCTTCGTATGGAGAGCGTGACTCAATCGAAGGAGTTCGAAGGAGAAGAGAAGTTGTTTTTACCTCAACATGTTGAGGGTTGTTCTTCCTCAGTTTCGAAGGAGCGTCTTAGTTTGAGTGGGGATTCGTTTGTGAATCCAGAAAGGGAACTAGGTTGGGCAAACCTAGTATTTTTGTAATCCATTGTTTATTATAGTGGATTGTTTGTGTGCCCTGCCCCGTGGTTTTTCCCCTATTGCTGTGAGGGGGTTTCCACGTAAATTGATGTGTGTTTTGTTCTTTGTTTTTGCTACTCTTTCTTGAATCTAGGTTTGCACGAAGGGGATCGTTTTCCTACAAGTGGTATCAGAGAGAGGTTCTATCCGTTGAGAATTTTCGGGTTTGTAATTAAGTGCAGTAGGTGACGACCATTGGTCCGCTCTCTATTCTCTCTATTACATTCTTTGAGATTATTGGCTAATCTATGTGTGTACAACCCCGTGTTCGCCGAAGGGACTCAGGCAACCAGGCGGGCCCCCCTGACTCGCGCATTGAAGGGTTGCCCAAGCGAGCCAGCCTGGCCCGCACCCTCCTAGGTGGGTCGGCCTGCGCCCTCCCGGCGAGCCAGCCCTGCCTGCGCCCTTCCGGCGAGCCAGCCCTGCCCGCGCCGCCTTTGGCGGGCCAGCTCCTCCCGCCTCTCCTAGGCGGATCGGCCTGCCCTCTCCCGGCGAGCCAGCCCTGCCCGCGCCGCCCTTGGCGGGCCAGCTTCTCCTGCCTCTCCTAGGCGGGTCAGCCCGCCCTCCCAGCAAGCCAGCCCTGCCCGCGCCTCACGCTGAGTGGAAGCATTGAAGGGCTACTCTCTCGACCCCCGGGGGAGGATTTTTTACTGTTTTGCCCCATTGGTCTGCCCCTAGCCAGTCAAAACAGCGGGGTCTCACTGTTGGCAGACCCAGGTGGGCTGCATATAGCTGTTCAGAACAGCGGAGTTCAGCTGTTGGCAGGCCAGCCCGAGGAGCTTTTGGTAATCTTAAAGCAGCAGAGGTTCGCTATTTACAGACCATCCTCAAAATCCTATAAATAGGACTCAAGGGGTACCTCAGAAGGCAAGCTTACTTGTTCCCCAGTCGTCTAGCGCTTTCTGAGGTACCTTAGCCCGACATTTGGCTAAGGAGGGGAAGCGCTCAGTGATCTTCCGGGTTTGTGGTGGGACCTCCGAGCCGTCCCTTGGTCTAGTCCTTTGCTCTACTTTTCTTTTTTGTTTTTCTTGCAGGAGCGAAGTAGGTGCGCGACCACCCCTTCCCCAAGGGTCGAACTCCACAAGAGACCGATTTCTCGGTTTCAACATTTTGGTGCAGTGAGCGTGGAACGTGGTCAGCACAGAAAACCTTAAGCGAGCTCGATGACGGGAGGAGAAGGGCAAGGATCGGACAGGACCGACTCGCCACCCCCTCCCCCTCTCGCCACCATGGGAATGTTCGAGGACTTCAGGCAGGAGGTACTTGGCCTGGTTCGGTTCGCACTCGGTACGCGCGCCGAGAGCTCAACTCCAGCAATTCTGGTTCCCGCGAATCCGATGCTCGGAGAGGCCGCACCTGCCTGGCGAGCAGGGAAGGAAGTAGCTGAAGAGAACCGGGGTGCCGAGCTCCCCGGGCGAGTACTCTTCCCTGGATCAGGGAGCAGCGGCGGACTTGGCGAGTTGGGGGCGCGAGATCCTCCCTCTAGGCCAGTGGGAGGGGAGAGCCCCTTCGACGAGTTGGTCTCCTCAGCGCCAGTTCCAGATGGGTTCAGGGAGCCCGAGATGTCCTACTACACCAGGAAGGGAGACCCGGTCCAGCGTGTCCAATGGTTCGAGGACGTGGTCTCGATCCGGCAGATGTCGGATGGCTTCAAATGCAAGCTCTTCGCCATCACCCTAAAGGAGAAGACCAGGGAGTGGTTTCACCAGCTGCCGGCCAGTTCCATCTACTGCTTCGAGGACTTCCGCCGGGGGTTCATGCTGAGGTTTACAACCTCGAAGAAGAGGAAGAGGGATTCGGAGTCCCTGTTCCGCATCAAGCAGGGGGTGAATGAGACCCTGGGGAGCTACGTCGATCGCTTCTAGGAGGAGGTAACCCAGGTTCAGGAAATGTCGGGCCACACTCTGATGATGGCCTTCACCCTAGGGTTGCAACAGGGTTTCTTCCGAATGGAGTTGAAGAGGATTCCCTCCCTCTCCTACGAGGAGTTGATGGAGAGGGCGACGAGGGAGGTTGACGGGGAGGCGTCGAATCCGGAGTTTTCCCGGAGGCTGGCCAGGTGGGCCATGGAAGAGGATAGACCCAGAGGAGGAAGAGGCCAGGAGGAGAGAAGGGTCGAGCCCCGGCACAGGGAGCAGCCATAGCAGCAGCCCAGGTGGGGGCGCCAGGAGCCGAATCATCGGCTAGGGTTGAGGCCCGAATGGAAGGAGCAGGGGGCGAGGAGAGGGTTCCGCGGAGGGGACTACCGCCAGGGAGGCCAGGGTCAGTTCTATCCTCCAGGTGGTAGGGCCAGAGGCCCCCCCTCCCCGACCAAGAGGAGGCTATGGTCGTAGCTTTGGGGGAGAGGAGAAGAGCAGCGCGGCGGAGGAGAAGGGAGGTTAGGGTGGAGTTTCCATACTGTGACTTCCATCAGGAGGAAGGGCACGCCACGGCCACGTGCCCGGAGTTCCTCGAGATGAGAGGAAATAGGGAGCAGCAGCAGCAGCGAGATCGCAAAGGGGTGCGGATCGAGGAGGTCCTGCCTCGGGCAGAGGAGGACAGGTGCGAAGACCGGGCAGACGTGGGAACCCGGGGAGGGATCGGAGCAATCCACGGGGGGGGGGGGGGCAGGGATTGAGGCCTCCCGTAAGGCGAGCCTCCACACCATGTATCGACGGAGCGTTGGCTCCACGTCCCAGACCCCGCCCCCGAAAGAAAAAATCACCTTCACGGCTCAGGACATGTCGGGTCACGAGGACCCCTTTTGCGATGTGCTGGTCATCTGGACGGCCATCGAGGATTTCACCGTCTCTCGGATTCTCATCGACAACGGGAGCTCCGTCAACATCATTTTCAAGAAGGCGTTTGACGCGATGAAGGTGGATGTCAGAAGGGTGTTGGCCTCGGATGGGCCCCTGTTTGGCTTCTCGGGGGAGAGGAAGGAAGTCGAGGGAGGGTTCAGACTTCAAGTCTCTCTGGGGGGTCAGTCCCGCAATTGCAAGTTCGTCATCGTGGACGCCCCCAGTAGCTACAGCGCCATCTTCGGGAGGCCCCTCATCAGCGCCTTCCGTTGCGTCCCCTCGTCCTTCCACCAATGCCTAAAGTTCAACGTCGAGGGGGTCCAGGTCAGGGTCCGCGGAGACCCTAAGATGGCAAGTGCTATGTCACCGCTGTAAACTCTATCTCATGGCAGGGGGCGCTGAAGAGATGGGGCAAAGGCTGGAGGAGGCAAGGCAGGGGGTTGGTCCAAAGGAGATGGAAGTGGAGGGGAGCTGCGCCCAGAAGGAAGAAGTGAAGGAAGTCCAAGAGCCGGCCGAGGCAATGGCCGTGGAAGAAGCCGAAGCAGAGGCCTTCACCTCAGGAGGAGGGGAGGTTGAGGAATGGGGGGAGAGGCCTCGCCTGGAAGCGGCGAAAGAGGTGGTGGAGATGGAGGTTCTCACCCTCGGAGGCAAGGTGGAGAAGGTTCGCGTCAGCGGGGGGCTGACCCCGGAGGCCCAAGGCAAGATGTTGGAGTGCATCCAGAGGAACGTGAACATCTTTGCCTGGAGCATCGCAGAGATGCCCGGGATCGACGCCGACGTGGCCTGCCATCGCCTCAACCTGGATCCAGAGGCTCGCCCGGTCCAGCAGAAGAAGAGTCCCATCGCGAATAGGTTGGCCGAGCCGATTCGAGAGGAAGTGGCCAAGCTCCTTAGGGCCTGTTTTGTATCCGAGGTCCAATACCCCGGCTGGGTCTCCAATGTTGTAATGGTTAAAAAAGGAGACGGCCGGTGGCGTATGTGTGTTGATTTTTCGCTTCTTAATAAATCATGTCATAAGGATTGTTATCCCTTGCCTCGGATCGACGCGCTGGTTGACTCAGCCGTCGGTTTCCCTGTAATGAGTTTTTTAGATGCATTTTCAGGTTATCATCAGATCAGGATGCACCCTCTCGAAATCAAAGATGTCTCCTTCATCACTGGGGATGGATGCTACTGTTATAAAATGATGCCCTTCGGGCTAAAGAACGCAGGAGCGACTTATCAAAAAATGATGGACAGGGTCTTTCGAGAGCAGAAGGGAAGGAACTTGGAAGTGTACGTTGATGATCTCATGATCAAGAGTCGAGACGACAACTCTCACCTCCATGATCTGGAGGAAACCTTCGCCACCCTGCACGAGTACAAGATGAGTCTGAATCCCTTGAAGTGCATCTTCGGGGAAAGCAGGGGCAAATTTCTGGGCCACCTCCTCACCCCCGCTAGAGTAGAACCCAACCTCGACAAGGTCCGGGCGATCATGGAGTTGGGGTCGCCTCGGGATGCAAAGGAGGTATAACGATTGGCAGGGAAGCTGGCAGGGTTGAGCAGGTTCCTCTCCCGGGCCGGGGATAAGTGCTCTCCCTTCTTCAAGACCTTGAGAGGAAACCGTAAGTTCGAATGGACCCCGGAGTGCGAGGAGGCGTTCCAGTCCTTGAAGAGGCAGTTTACTCAGGCCCCCTTGCTCCAGGGGCCCAAGGAGGGGGAGAACTTATTCTTGTATTTGGGAGTTGGGGCGGAGGCCGTGAGTTCTGTCTTAGTTCGGGAAGAGGGGAAGAAGCAACTCCCAATCTATTATGTGAGCAGGGTGTTAAGGAAGGCCGAGCTCCGCTACCCTATTCTGGAGAAGCTGGCCTTCGCTCTAATCATCTCGGCCCGGAGGCTCCGGCCTTACTTTCAGGCACACACGATCTGAGTGGTGACTGACCACCCCCTCCGCAACATCTTCGAGGGGGTGGAGCATTCGGGAAGACTGGCTAAGTGGTCGGTAGAATTGAGCGAGTTCGACATCTCCTTCGTCCCTCGCCTCTCGATCAAGGCCCAGGCCATGGCCGATTTCCTTGCTGACTATATGATCGAGGTGGCGGAGGAGGAGCTCACTCGCCCGGTTCCTTGGAAGGTCATGGTTGACGGTGCTTCAGGGAGGCATTCACTTGGGGTGGGAATCATCCCGGAGAGCCCCGAGGGAACGAGGATCGAGCAGACAGTGGTGATACACTTCCCCATCACCAACAATCAGGCCGAGTACGAGGCCGTTATTGCGGGTCTGCGTTTGGCCAGGGAACTAGGCGTGCATGATGTTGAGGTCCTCACTGACTCCATGGTGGTGGCTTCCCAGATTAACGGGGAGTTATAGGCAAGGGAGCCGACTCTGCAGCTCTACTTGGCGAAGGTAAAGGGAGTCATCGGCACCTTCCAGACCTTTTCCATTCGACACGTGCCCAGAGAAGAGAGCGAGCAAGTAGATCAGCTGGCAAAGCATGGCCCCCGAGTGGGGGGTACCCTCACAGATCTCTTCCACCCATCCATTGAAGAGGGGGAGCTGATGGAGGTGGAACAGCACCCCTCGTGGATGGATTCCTTCACAACCTACCTGTCCACTGGGGAGTATCCAGAAGGGATGGATAGGAAAAAGCTCAAGTACAAGTCAGCATATTATATCATGTGAGACGGCCAGCTATACTGAAAGACCGTCTCCAGGATGTTGGCACGCTGCGTGGCTGAGGGGGAGGTCCCGAGGATCTTAGAAGAAACTCACTCCGGGGAGTGCGGGAGCCATTCTGGGAGTCGAACCTTGGAAGGTCGTATCATCAGGCAGGGGTATTTTTGGCCAACCCTGAGGCGAGACGTGGCGAAGTTCGCGAAGGAATGCCACAAGTGCCAGCTGTTCGCCCCCTCCAGCTACAGCCGGCCCAACGCCTCGGGAGTATCACGGCCCCCTGACCATTTGTCATCTGGGGAATGGACTTGGTTGGGCCCTTCCCCTAGGCCAGCGGCCAGAGAAGGTTCCTACTCGTAATGATTGATTACTTCTCCAAGTGGTTGGAAGTTAAGGCGTTGGCCAAGGTAACCTCCCAGGTCATCAGGAACTTCATATGGGGGGAGATTATCTGCCGTCATGGGTTGCCCCAGGCCATCATCACGGACAACGGCCCTCAGTTCGCCATCGCCGAGTTCATCAGCTTCTGCGAACAGCTTGGGATCGACCTCAAGTTCGCCTCGATTCATCACCCCAGGAGCAACGAGCAGGTAGAAGTGGCGAACAAAATCATTATTAACCTCCTCAAAAAGAAGGTAGAGAATCTGAGAGGAAGCTGGGTGGAGCAACTCCCTTCGGTCCTCTAGGCCCTTAGAACCACACCTAATACGGCGACAGGAGAGACTCCTTTCAAACTCTCTCATGGGTGCGAGACGGTGCTTCCAGTAGAGTTCGAGGTTCGAACCCCCCGGGTGGTCGAGGCCGGAGAGGGCAGAGAGGAATGGAGGACCGAGAACGAGGAGGAACTGCGGCTCTCACTCGACATGGTTGAGGAATCGCGAGATCTCTCAGCCATCAGGCAAGAGGAAGTGAAGAGGAGAATGACCAAATACTTAGACAAGCACGTCAGAGTCAAACAATTCGCGGAAGGGGACTTGGTCTTGAGAAAGGTGGACGCCGCGGGGAGGTCAGCCACCGTGGGGAAGCTCAATCCCAACTGGGAGGGACCGTACATCGTAAAGGAGGCATTGAAGTCAGGAGGGTACCGCCTCCGGAATGTGGAGGGCGAGACCCTGAGTCTCACCTGGAGTGGTGATGACTTGAAACGTTTTTTTTCCCTGAGTCATGTAAACATCGCTTCAATTTTCTAATAAAACCTCTGTTGATGAACTTGTGCCCCAACGATGAAAAGCGCAAACGCAAGTCTACCTCAGACCCTGAGCAGATCCCGCTGTCAGGCTCCCATCAAGCTGGCAGGGCTGGATGTCACTCGGAGGAGTCTCCCTCAGACCCTGAGCAGATCCCGCTGCCAGGCTCCCATCAAGCTGGCAGGGCTGGATGTCACTCGGAGGAGTCTGCCTCAGACCCCGAGCAGATCCCGCTGACAGGCTCCCATCAAGCTGGCAGGGCTTGATGTCACTCAGAGGAGTCTGCCTCAGACCCCGAGCAGATCCCGCTGCCAGGCTCCCATCAAGCTGGCAGGGCTGGATGTCACTCAAAGGAGTCTCCCTCAGACCCCGAGCAGATCCCGCTGCCAGGCTCCCATCAAGCTGGCAGGGCTGGATGTCACTCGGAGGAGTCCGCCTCAAACCCCGAGCAGATCCCGCTGCCAGGCTCCCATCAAGCTGCCAGGGTTGGATGTCACTCGGAGGAGTCTGCCTCAGACCCCGAGCAGATCCCGCTGCCAGGCTCCCATCAAGCTGGTAGGGCTGGATGTCACTCAGAGGAGTCTCCCTTAGACCCCGAGCAGATCCCGCTGCCAGGCTCCCATCAAGCTGGCAGGGCTGGATGTCACTCGGAGGAGTCCGCCTCAGACCCCGAGCAGATCTCGCTGCCAGGCTCCCATCAAGCTGGCAGGGCTGGATGTCTCTCGGAGGAGTCTGCCTTGGACCCCGAGCGGATTCTCTATCTCGGCAGAGAGCCTCGAACGAATCGGTGGGTTGACAAGGGGACCCCGGCACGATGACGAGTAAGGGGAGCCGGCTCCGGCCTAGAGGACGGCGATCCCCCAGGAAGAGGGTCGGACGGCGACAACACAACCGCGCCAATGCCCCGGAAGCCGGCTCGCCCAGGGTCCAGTCGCGCGCAAGGTGTCTCTCGCCCACCCAATGACACGGATGGGTTAGCAAGCCCGAAGGGAATCCGCAAGTCGCTCTCTCGCGTCGCGACCACCCGACCTACCCCTCGCTCCTAAACCTAAGTTCAGAGTTCAAAGCAAGCGGACGACCTCACTCGCTCGCTCACCATTGCGGCGTCCATGAAAACGTTCAAGGATAAAAGAAATCACGATTAGCGCGAGAATCAAGAGGCGAGTGCAAGAAATAAGGGTATTCGCGTTTCAACTCAGAGAAGAGTTTTTTACATTGACAAAATTCAAAAAAGATAAAGCTATTACAAAACTGGGCTCTGGCTCGCGTCGCCGCCACAGCAAAAGTAGGACGAATGCAAGCTCTCAGCGAGGCGAGCCCTTAAATGGGGTGGTATGGCCCGACGCCCGGCTCCGGTACCGAAAGGAACAGCTCCGGTACCACCTCGCTCGCCAAGAGCTTGGCGTCGTCGTCCTTGATAAGTTTGGCCCTCTGGAGCGTCTGGAAGGTGTACTTTGCAGCATTGGCCGCATTCTTCTGCATCATCACTTCGATCTCGTGATCGCTGTAATGAGCGAGCTGGCAGCCGCTTGTAGATGGCGGCGGGGCGGTTGTTGTGGCCTCCAGCGCGTCCACTCGCTTCTGCAGCGCCTGCTTCTCCTGTTGGAGGGTGGCGACCTCAGTACCCAGCCGGCTGGCAGTCGTCGCGTCCTGTGAAAAGGAGAGAAACTGAGTTAAGTTGTGCGGGAGGGAATGAAGGTTGAGGCGAGTCAAGGGACCTATCACTCTGCCTAGGTACTGAGCAAGAGCGGCCTCCGCCGCATCAGCCCGCTTCCGTTGCTCGTCCGCCTCTTCCCGAGCTAGTCGGCGGGCCGCCTCCTTCTCGTCGATGAGCTTGGCGAGGGATGGAGCGCTCTTGTCCAGCCAGAGACATCACCGGCCGACCATATGGGCCAGCTCGAGGCTGCGGAACTGGGCCCGCGCGCTTTCATAAATCAGCACCCGAGTTGTCTCTTCGTCGTAGATAGTGGCGTCCTCTCGCCCGTAGACGCCAAAGGCGAGGTTGTAGGCGTCCCTGCTGCTGGAGTCATCTTCCAACCAGCTCGGTAGCAGCGTGGATACGTAGACCCTGTTGGTCTCCTTATCCCACTGAAGCAGCGGGACTCCGTCCTCATCGGCGGGCCCCTCGCCATAGCCAAAGTTACGATGGCCCCGAGGGATGGCCTTCCCAGCGGGCCAAACCTCCTCCGGCGGCTGTGACGTGCCCGCCTCTTCGCCTGAAGATTTGACGACTGGAGAGGCCGCAGGGGGCATGGACGGCGGACAGCTGGCTCGCGGGGGCCTTACCCTTGTCTCGAGCCGGGGGAGGTGAGCCACTCGCCTTCTTCGACTTCTTAGGCGATGGCAGATCCTGGGGTTGTTCACGGCTGGGCCTCTTCGAGGGGGCAGGAGCCAAGAGCTCGCGATGGGCGGAAGCCGCCGCCTCGGCCCGCGTTAGCTTGCCGGCTGCGAGTCGCGCGCTCTCATACAGCGGATGGATAGGGATGTCGCGCTCGCCTACAGAAAATGGAACTTAGAAAAAATTTGAAGAATTCATGGATGCGTAGATGGGGCGAGCCGCTTACCTTCACTGGGCGGGACAGGGATGAGGTCGTTCAGGTTCCTACGGAGGTAGGCCACCTCGAAGTTCTTCCCGGCGAAGAACCCGAACAGCCCCGCTTCGTGACCCCCTAGGGCCAGGGGGCGGTAGCTCGCCTCGCTGAGCTGGACCGGCGAGAAGGGGACGTTGCCAAAGTCCCCCTTGATGAAGATAAACTTCTTGAGCCAGTTGTGGCTCTTATTGACGGTTTCCCGCACTTTGACGTGGCTGCTGGCGAAGCAGGCGATCCCGTCCTTATTCGCCCGAAAAGAGAAGAGCTTGCGGAATACCGCGAGGCTGAACTCTATTTTCTCCTCTCGCAGGTAGCAGGCGAACCCGATGATCACTGCGATGGAGTTCGGGGTCATTTGCCCGGGAACCACCCCATAATACTTGAAGATTTGGCGGACCTCCGACCATAGGGGGAGCCGAAGGCCCGCCTCAAAATGGGCCACCGGGAACGCGAGCTCGCCGGAGAATAGTTCGTTCACCCTTTCCTCCTTCCTGGGCCGCCTCGCCTCAAAACCTGGCGGGACAAAGTGGCCAATCGCGTATACAAATTCCCCCTCCGTAAGGACGGTGGGAGGGAAGTCATGCTCGGAGAAGGTCCAAGCGCATTTGTCCCTCCCCTCCGCCTCGCCACCACCTCCACCCATCTTGCAGATATCTCGCCGAGCGGAACAGAGGTGTTTTTGCAAAGAGCTAGGGGGAAAGAATCCTTAAATACAGTAGGTGTGGAAGGGCTGTCATGGTCTATTTATAGGGTGAGAAAGGGCGGGAAAAGCTTTCTTGGGCGGGAAAGTGCGGATAGCAATAAGGCCCTGACGTTTCGGCTTCCGAACCCAAGCCGGGTTCTCGCCAACCCGCCAGTCCGCTACAAACCGCCTACACTCGCGCCCGCATGATTAAGCGGCAGCCGTCGAGCGGGCCAGTTCTGACCCGCGCGCGAGTCACTTGTCACGTGACTCGCGAGACCGGCTCGCCTTTGCCAGTACAGGAAAAGGGCCTGGCGAGGCGACTCGGCAAGGCCGATCCCGCGCAAGGTAAGGTCGGCCGAGTCAGGCCTTCTCGCCCGCACAATCCACAGGAGTCTGAACGATGGCGCAATCCAGAGAAAAATTGCAATAAATATTAGCCCGCGACGGGCGAAGTAGTCCCGAATTATTACAAACGTCTAGACTGATGGAAGTAAAGAGATGAACACCCTGAGCATTTTCGCCGCAGGTGGGGCGACCCGGACCTGGAGAATAACGACCGGCGAGGGGAGGGCGAACTCAACGTGGGATCCATTTCCACCTACCTCCCCTCCCCGTGCCGGTTCGGGGCGGTACGCGAGAATAGTGATACTCGCGGACCGCCGACAGCTCCCGCTGGGTCCTATGGATCTGCTCCGAGGCACGCCTCAGTCGCCCCTCGGCTCGCGTGATGTGCCCACCCGGAGACGTCGCCTCGTCCTCGTCAGAAGAAAGTCTCGCTCCCTCCAAAGCCGCGAGTCGCTCCTCCGTATCGGCCTTATCTTTCTCCACTCTATCGAAGACCTCCCGTAGCAGTAGCGTGTGCTTTTGAAACAGTTGCTTTACCTGCTTCTTCATCCTCTCGGCATCATGCGGGTCTCCCAGGTACTCATAAATGCTGTCCACGTCTTGGGGGGAGTACCCTCCGCTCATCTCGACATCAGAAGAGGAGACCACGTTATAACCTGCAGAGGTGGGATCAGAAGGAGCAATGACCTCAAGCAGGCCAAAGTCAGAGGGTTTACCTGGCGTCGGTACGTCACCCGCATCATCAGTAGGCCTAGAGGTGCCCGACCGACCCTGGAAGGGTTCTCCTCCAAGAGTAACGAAGGGTTTTCCAAGGCCGTTATGCCGTGGCGACGGAGGCACCACGAGAGGGACAGGTTCCCGCGGCAGGGGACTGGCCACCCGATCGGCCGCCGCCAGAGCGGAATGCCCGGGATCTCCCTCGTCTGCCCTGGCTCCCCGAGACGTCTCCTACCAAAAGGAAAGAAAAGTCAAGGGGTGGGGGAGGGAAGGATCGAGCAAGGGAAGCGCATATACCTCAGGGATGACCTCGGCACCGCCGGCCGAGCTGGAGGTAGGGTCGTCGCGCCCTAAAGATCGTCAGACGATCTTCGTTTTATTTGGCTTAAAAAGGGGGCCAGGCGACCCGCGCGCTAGCCACGGGGCGGCTTCGAGAGCCGCATCCCGGACACCCTCCCTCGTAGACGTCAAATGAGCCCGCATCTCCTCAGACATAGGCATCCCGCGGTTATAGATCGCGAAAAGGGGAAAATAGAAGAGGAGTTACCCCAGAGACCGGACAGCTTATTTATAGCGAAGAGGTGGGTCCCACCAAAAGATTCCCTCCAGCTCAGCAAGGTTTTCGCCGAACACGTGAGGGTTGGATGTTTCTTTCCGAGCCCTTTTTCAAAAGCTCGTAAAGAGTGGGGATTATGTATAACCCCGTGTTCGCCGAAGGGACTCAGGCAACTAGGCAGGCCCCCCCTGACTCGCGCATTGAAGGGTTGCCCAAGCGAGCCATCCTGGCCCACACCCTCCTAGGTGGGTCGGCCTGTGCCCTCCCGGCGAGCCATCCCTGCCTTCGCCGCCTTTGGCGGGCCAGCTCCTCCCGCCTCTCCTAGGCGGATCGGCCCGCCCTCTCCCAGCGAGCCAGCCCTGCCCGCGCCGCCCTTGGCGGGCCAGCTTCTCCCGCCTATCCTAGGCGGGTCAGCCCTCCCTCCCGGCGAGCCAGCCCTGCCCGCGCCTCACGCTGAGTGGAAGCATTGAAGGGCTACTCGCTCGACCCCCGGGGGGGGGGAGGATTTTTTACTGTTTTGCCCCATTGGCCTGCCCCTAGCCAGTCAAAACAGCGGGGTCTCGCTATTGGCAGACCCAGGTGGGCTGCATATAGCTGTTCAGAACAGCGGAGTTCAATTGTTGGCAGGCCAGCCCGAGGAGCTTTTGGTAATCTTAAAGAAGCAGAGGTTCACTATTTACAGACCATCCTCAAAATCCTATAAATAGGACTCAAGGGGTACCTCAGAAGGCAAACTTACTTGTTCCCCAGTCTTCTAGCGCTTTCTGAGGTACCTTAGCCCGGCATTTGGCTAAGGAGGGGAAGCGCTCAGTGATCTTCCGGGTTTGTGGTGGGACCTCCGAGTCGGGCCCTTGGTCTAGTCCTTTGCTCTCCTTTTCTTTGTTGTTTTTCTTGCAAGAGCGAAGTAGATGCGCGACCACCCCTTCCCCATGGGTCGAACTCCACAAGAGACCGATTTCTCGGTTTCAACAATGTGCATATGGATCATGCGAGAATGATCAGCATGAATGGAAAGAACTGGAGTATCTGGAAGCCGAGGATGGAGGATCTCTTGTTTTGCAAGGATCTCTACACTCCATTATTGGGGAGGCCTACTACGATGTTGGATGATGCAGTTAGGATGACGATGGACCGGAAGGTAGTTGGTTTCATCTGCCAGTGGCTAGATGATTTTGTCTTCCATCATGTATCTACCGAGACATTTGCCTAGTCTTTGTGGGAAAAGCTGGAAGCGCTATATGAAAGGAAGACAACAGGTAACAAGGCTTTCTTGATCAGGAAGCTTGTGAACCTCAAGTATCGAGAAAGTTCTCAGATGACAGAGCATCTGAACCTTGCCCAGAGCATTATAAATCAGTTGGAAAGCATGAAGATCACCTTGGGGGATGAGCTTCAGGCCTTGATGGTCCTCAGTTCATTTCCATAGGGTTGAGAGACTCTTGTGGTGTCATTGAGCAATTGAGCACCGGATGATGTTGTGTCAATGGAGATGGTGACGAGCTGTCTGTTGAATGAGGAATTGAGAAGGAAGGATTCTGGAACTCCTACATCAGATGCCCTTCTCATGGAGGTTAGAGGTCGGCATTAGGTGAAGGAGGGGAAACCAAGGAGCAACTCCAAAAGCAAGTCCAGGCCCAAGTCCAAGAAGAAGTTCGAATGTTACTACTGTAAGATGAAAGGCCACATCAAGAGGGATTGCTTCAAGTGGAAGCGAGATCAGAAGGGGAAGGGAAAAAAGGAGAGTCCAGTGGCAATACGGGAGAGGCCTCAATTATGGAGGTGGAGACTCAGTGTTTGCACTGCAGCGAGACTGCATGCCAAGAGTGTGTTGACACCAACTAGGTTGTGGATGGTGGTGCTTCTTATCATTGCACACCTCACAGGGATTACTTCTATTCCTATACTGCTGGAGACTTAGGGACTATCCGGATGGCAAAGGACGGTGTGTCCCAGATAGTGGGCAGTGGAGATGTTCACCTGGAGACTGATATGGGGTTGGTTATTCTCAAGGATGTAAGGAACATTCCTGATTTGATAATGAACCTTATCTCCGTCGGGAGACTTGATGATGGTGGTTTTACCAGTATTGAAGGCAGGGGCGCCTGGAGGCTGATGAAGGGGTCCATGGTGGTGGCCCAAGGCAAGAAATGTTGCAGTTTGTACCGAGCAAAGGCCAAGATCTGCAATCCTAGTGTGAATGCTACTGATGACAACTCCATGGAGTTATGACATCGCAGACTTGGCCATTTGAGTGAGAAGAATCTCAAGCTGCTGGTGAAGAATAAGGTTCTACTAGAGATGTCAGGCAGTATACACGTGCTCACTACTTTGCTAGGAAGCAGAAATGGTTGTCATTTGCTGATGTTGAACCAAAGAGGAAGGCAGAGCTGCTAAATCTGATACACACAATATGTGTGGTCCAATTGAACCCATTTCTCAAGGGGGAGCAACCTACTTTATCACTTTCATTGATGACCACTCTAGGAAGGTATGAGCATACTTTCTAAAGCACAAGAGTGTGGTTCTGACAAGGTTTGCCGAGTTCAGGGCAATGACTGAGAAGATGACCATGAAGGTTATAAAGCGAGTAAGATCTGATAACGGGGGAGGATTTATTGGACCGTTTGACGCCTACTGCAGGCAGCACGGTATTGTTTATGAGAAGACAATTCCGAGGACACCGCAACAGAATGAGTTGGCAGAGAGGATGAATAGAACTATAATGGAGAAGGTCAAGTGCATGATCTCTCAGGCTGGAATTGGGAAGCAGTTCTGGGTTGAGGCTGCTAGGATTGTTGTGCATCTGATCAATCTGTCCCCCTCAACACCGTTAGATGGAGATGTTCCTGAACGGCTGTGGTCTGGTAAGGAGGTGTCTTATGGACATGTACGTGTGTTCGGCTGTCGAGTCATGTTCATATCCCCAAGGAGGAGAGATCGAAGCTCGACGTGAAGTCCCGTGAGTGCATCTTGTTTGGATACCCAACTGAGGAGTTTGGCTATAGACTCTGGGATCCAAAGCAAAAGAAGATCATTAAGAGCAAGGATGTGATCTTTGTTGAAGATCAAGTTGCTAGTGAGCAGGAGACTGAGAAGCCGCAGAGTCCACTTATTGTGGAAGTTCCTGATGAAGATCTTGGTGTTAATGGTGCTGATGGTGCTACTGGAGAGCCCATTATAGAAGAAGTAGTTCAGATGCCAGAGTAGGAAGAGATAATGGATGAAGGGGGAGCTTTGCCCGTTGATATTCCACCTGTGGTGGATGTGCCCTTCAGGAGATCTGAAAGACTGCGGAGAGCCAACACTAGATATCCACCATAGTATTATATTCTGTTGTCTGATGGTGGAGAGCCTGAGTCCCTGGTGGAGGCTCAAAAGGCTGATGACAGAGAGTAGTGGGCTGAAGCAATGGAGGAGGAGTTGACTTCTCTCTAGATGAACGAGACCTATGACTTGGTCCGGCTTCCTAAGGGGAAAAGAGCACTGATGAACAAATGGGTCTTCAAGTTGAAGACATATGAAAATCTTTCCCGACCCAAGTATAAGGCGAGGTTGGTGGTCAAGGGCTTCAGTTAGAAGCAAGGCGTGGACTTTGATGAGATATTCTCACTTGTGGTGAAGATGTCTTCTATCCGCCTGGTTCTAGGTTTGGCTGCCTCTTTGAATCTGGAAGTTGAGCAGATGGACGTGAAAATGACCTTTCTGCACGGTGATTTGGAGGAGTTGTACATGGAATAACCAGAAGGGTTCGAGGTCAAGGGTAAGGAGAATTTGGTGTGTCGACTCAAGAAGAGTCTTTATGGGTTGAAACAGGCACCCAATCAGTGGTATAATAAGTTTGACTCCTTCATGACCACGAACAAATTCTTGAGGACCGGGGCTGATCACTATGCCTATGTGAAGAGAACGGAGGGGTCCTTCACTATACTGCTACTTTATGTCGATGACATGCTGATTGTCGGGGATGACAAGGCCAGCATTATAGAACTGAAGATGAAGCTCAGTAGGTCCTTTGAAATGAAGGAACTTGGACCGACAAAGAAGATTTGGGTATGAAGATTACCAGAGACAGGAGTGCGGGTCAGTTGTGGATGTCTCAGGCTGAGTATATTGAAAAAGTGCTTAAGAGGTTCATGATGGAGAAGGCAAATGTTGTTACCAATCCATTGGGCGGACACTTCAAGTTATCTAGCAGTCAGTGCCCTTCATCTGAGAAGGAGTCTGAGGAGATGAGCCAGGTACCCTATGCTTCTGCAGTAGGGAGTTTTATGTATGTTATGGTCCGTACGAGGCTAGCCATAGCTCATGTAATAGGGTTGGTGAGCAGATATTTGGCAAACCCAGGAAGGGTCCATTGGGACATTGTGAAGTGGATCCTTCGATATCTCAGAGGTACTACAGATTTGTGTCTGCAGTTTGGTGGTGAATCACCTGAACTGGTTGGGCACTCTGATTCTGACATGTCTGGAGACGTTGATTCCAGAAGATCCACTTTGGGGTATGCTGTTACTTTTGCAGGGGGTGTTGTGTCATGGCAGTCGCGGTTACAAAATTGTGTGGCACTGTCGACGACTGAGGCATAATATATAGCTCTGGCGGAAGCTTCCAAAGAGGTCCTGTGGATAAAGAAGTTCATGCTCGAACTTGGAATCCAGCAAGAGTGTTCACTGTGTTCAGTGATAGTCAGAGTGCTATCTTTCTGGCCAAGAACCCCGCCTACCACTCTAAGACGAAGCATATTGATGTCAGGTATCATTAGATACATGATGCTGTCGAGGAGAAGCTACTGAAGGTGGAAAAGGTCCACACAGATAAAAACCCTCCAAACATGATGACGAAGGTCATGCCAAGGGAGAAGCACGAGTTGTGTCGATGGCTGGTCGGCATTGTATCTTCTGGAAGCTTTCAGAAAGGTGGGACTTCTCTTCAGGGTCTAGAGGGGGAGTCTGTTGGGGTCCAGCCCCTAAATTTGAAGACTGAAGGCTTGTGTAGAAGGAAAGAGGTATTTCTGCCATGAACAGTGTTTTCAGCGAGTATTGGGGTCGATACTTGCCGAATTACTGTTCATGAACAGTGAATTCGGCGGATATCGCCCTTTGCTAGATTCAACGAATTTTGCCGGCCATACTCGGCGATTTCACGTCATTTTCTCCCAGCAGTTCAAGCGGGTGTCTGCCCTGGCAGTTCGGGCAGATATATTTAAGGCTCTTACTGTGAAGTTGGTGTTAATCCCGATCTCTTACGACCGATTACTACTTCTTTCGGAGCAGCAACAGGAGAGAGAGACGGTGCGACGTTTTTCGTCGGAGGAAAAGGCGACGTGCGTCGGTTGCAGCAGGGTCATAAACGGCTTTTGTCGACGGCGTGCAACAGTAGCAGCATAGCTAGCGACGGTTTCGTCGGAGAAGAAGAAGTCGTGCGGCAGTCCCGATTCTCTTGGAGTTTTGGTGCCGGTTGTGCTAGGAGAGGATTCTCTCCGACTTGTTCTTCATGTAGAGAGCGTGACTCAATCGAAGGAGTTCCAAGGAGAAGAGATGTTTTTACCTCAACATGTTGAGGGATGTTCTTCCTCGGTTTCGAAGGAGCGTCTTAGTTTGAGTGGGGATTCGTCTGTGAATCCGGAAAGGGTACTAGGTTTGGCAAAACCTAGTATTTTTGTAATCTGTTGTTTATTATAGTGGATTGTTTGTGTGACCTGCCCCGTGGTTTTCCCCTATTGTTGTGAGGGGATTTCCACGTAAATTGTTGTGTGTTTGTTCTTTGTTTTTGCTATTTTTGCTTGGATCCAGGTTTGCACAAAGGAGATCGTTTCCCTACAGTTAGAAGGAAACCTATGCAAGAATCAAAGCTGTCTGGAAGAAGAAGTGATGTTCGCGGTGATTTCAGAGGAAATGGTGCCCGCATGCTTGATTAAATCTTATTTTCTAGCTGTCATCCCATTATGGTTTCATCTCTACTTCAAGATGTCAATTGTAGGCATGATTTCAACTATTTCTCTCCCACAGACAGGCAGCGGGGGTGGCATGCGGTGGGGCGGTGACATGCGAAGGGTATTTTATGTACTCTATTTTTGGGAAGGAAAATGATGGTGGGGGAAGCAGGCTTGCCTACGGGAGAAGCCCACGAGAAAGCAACAAGCACAATAGAGTGTTTTTGATGAAAATGCCTTGATCTTAAGAATTGGGCAACAACTGCATATGTTGGAACCGGAGCAGCACAATAGAGTGTTTTATCCTTTTATATGTGGAAATCAGAGCTCAATATTTTTCAAGGTGTTAAAGGAAGTTATCCACAACAGCGGTCTGGTCGTTAGGCGCAACAACGGTCTGGAGGTTCTCAATTTAGCTGTTGTACATTGCCTTTTTCACTGATTTTGCAATGCAATTAAGTGTGCAAATTTATGCAGTTTTTTGTAGAAATTTCAAACCCTCTTTTTCACTAATTCCAAAGCTTTTGAAGCTACAGTTAAGTGTCCTTCACTATGCTAATTGTCTCTTCATTAATATAACAAAAAAAATGGCATCCATTAAGGTTATTGATTTGCATCTGTGCATTTGGTTATTTAATCTTACAATCTAGTTATTATATATATATTTTTGATATTCAATGTGCATGAATCTATAGATTTGGTCATTTCCATTCACTAAATTTAACCCTGTAAATGACATTATGCATCTATACATTTGATAATTTTTGTTCCGCTATTTCTGTCTACACATGCTCGGGAGTCGGGATCCCACAACAGTAGTGGAGCTAGGCAATGTAATTGGTTAGGTGGCACTCACGGAAGGGGATCAGATCTCTGTTGCCTCTGCTGGTGATGACAAAGCCCAATGCGATGATGTAGAGCAGAGTGGAGAAGAGGCAGAGCTAAATGGCGCAGAGTTTGAATGCTTTATATATTTGTGTTTAGAAATTGATCCATTCAAAGTTTTTGCTTAAAAGAAGATTACTTTGACACACTTTCTTGATTTGCAGCAAGAGTGCAATCTGTGCATGTTTGCAGTTTTTCCATAGGATTCACCTTTTCAAATAATTCGTGGAGCATGTGATTTCAATGAGTTGTTTGGCAAAACCAGCAACTTGTTTTTGGGACCAATGCCTTCTAACAATTTTTGAAGGTTTGGGCCTTTTTATGAAGTTTTATTTTAAACTTTAGATGTCAAACGCTATTGGGGTTTGTTTTGTAACATTTAAACTGAGCTTTTATGAAGTTAAGAAGGCTACGCTCCCTGCAATATGCTGTTAAATTATAGATGAGTTTAAAACAAACTAACTTAATTCATTTTTTTTTTGATAAGTGTTAACAGTTTTACTGTACATCATAGACACATCGAAAGGTTCAAACACCATTGAGTAATGATAGATAAATTGGAGGAGGATAAATTTTTCATTTCCATTTTTTCACTTGGGTATATATTGTAAAAAATTTCTAGAAGCGGGAAAGGTCCAAGGAACACTCAACCAAACCAAATTGAAAAAAACAACACAATAGAAGGAAAAAAAAACTTGTATTATCAATCTTCTTTACAACACGAGGTATACATTGCGAAACATGATTTGTCAATGCACCCGATGAAAATAAAATCATAAAAGTAAGAGCAAACTTGGTAGACTGATAACAATAACCGCCAAAATAGCTTATTCGCAAAAAATGTCTGCTGAAGCCGCCAAGTCGTCAAACCGCAACTTAATCGCACGTACTCCCCGTTATTGAATGCTGAAGAAACCTGTTCGCACCTGCAAGCAACCTGAACATAAGGTCGCTGTAACGCCCCTGGTTTTTCGGGTATTATTCTTTTGCCTGCTAACGTCATAATGACGGATGGGCGTTACGTGTCCGTGAGTTGACGACGCGACGCCGTTTGTGCATTTTTTGACGTCCGTTAGGTTTGACCGGCTAGATTTTGGGATATGCGTCGGAACCGAATTTTTTTACATCGGGAAGCTAAGTTATATAATTTCTGACGTGCTCGTCGAGTTTCGTCGCGATCCGAGCATTTTTGGAGCCTCAGCGCGCGTTTGAAATTCGGATAATTATAAATTTTCGTAACTTCGTTAGGCTATAACTCGAGATCCGTGCATCGGATTTTGATTCCGACTTTGTCGTTGGGTTCGTAGCGTCGACATTTGCCTATGGCGCAAATTTCCTCCATTTCGACGCTCGTTTGGGTCTTCGTAATAGCATAGCAAATATAAATATTTAGCTTATATATATAAATATATATAAGCTAAATAAAGGAGCTCAGAGATCTCCGAGCGAGCACTCCCTCCTCTCTGTATAAGATTTAGACATAATAAAATTTTTAATAAAGTAAAATTATGTATATATATATATAAATATATATATAATTGTTAAGAATGTTTATAACTTAGAAAATATATATAACGGTAAAACTCTACTCCATGTGCCTCATCTTCTCCCGACTGAAACAAGAAACGGCGGGCCCCTTTCGTTCGTGGACCTTCCGATCACCGCCGACGGAGCTCCGGTGCTCGGAATTGCGAGCCGAACATAGATTCGGAAAGCTCTCGCTGAGATCTACGCGATGGTGGTGAGTATTTCTAGTTTCTTGGGAATTCTCCGATTAGGGTTCTTGATCCTAGTTTTTGTTTTAACTCTTTAAGTATATGAGTTGTTTCCTCTCGTCTTTCCAGGGCCGATCTACGCAGTAGTGCCTCCCGGAGGACGGTTTTCCGTGGTTAAGGCAAGTGGTGATCTTCTCTTTCTCTTTGCTACCCCCTTTTTTCCCTTTTGTTTCCAGTACATTTGATTATGCCAAGTATCATCTTCTGCTTAGACTTTTGCTCAATATAATTTTTCACTCACCTTGTTACTTGAAATGTTACATTATGTTCTGGTGTGCCTTGCCCCTTTGCCTTTGAAAGAATCATGAAATGATGAATAATGTTGGAGGTCGTACACGATATTGGCGGTGCCACCGGTGCGATGCTCTTTTAAAATGATAAATCTGTTGGAGGTCGTACACGATGTTGGTGGTGCCACCGGTGCGATTCTCTGAGGGCCATGACAATGTGTGATGGTTTTATCCCCGCATAGTTTCTCCCTTTTTTCTGATGAGCTGATCAGTCTCTTTAATTTGAATAACAATAATACGATTAATAATCTGAAAATGAAGGTTATTTTGCTTATTGTAAGTTTGATTTTGCCCGCCCTCACTCCTCTTTTGGCGAGCTCTTTTCTGATTGATTTCTGTTGCTAGTTGTGGCTAGTTTTGTTTAATCTGACCCTTGCAGCTACTGTTTCCCTCCGGTCTCGCGGAGGTTTGCTTACTTTCTTATTTTTTTGCACCACTTGTAACTTGTTTCTGAGGTGTTCTTTCTTTGAATGCCCCAGGTTCTGGTCAGTAGCAGGTGTTAGTGTGGAGCTGCGTCGGCTGCCATTTTCTTACCCTCTTGAGGTAGGGTTTTCTGTGAACCTGTCGGCCCTTGGGTTCATGTCAGGTATTGACGCCCATGGTTCCATTTGGTTAGAATTTCTGCTACCTTGCTGCTGTTACTCTCGTTTATTTTTTGGACACTTGCTCTGGAACGGTTAGTTATGGGTTGGCTTGGCAACCCCCTTGCTTAGATATGCTAAGACATTTGGAGCATTGTATACCATGATTTGAAATGTTAATCCCATTACTTTCTGCGCATGATAAGTCTACTTTTATATATAGTAAATCTAGACGTCTGATACTGTATGGCGCACCTCACTTGGTCTTCATGAGCACTTAGGTCACCAAATGATTAAATCAAGTATTTTTCCGCTGCGTAAAACTATATTTTCAAACCGTGGACTAGTTGATCCACCTAGCCGAGAGACACGGCTTTGCAAATGTTGTGCATAAATTATATTTGGAACACATTGAGTTTAAAAATGATTTCTATAAGCTGCGAGAGACGATGAGTTGCCTTAACGTCAGTAGATGTCCCCTACATGACGTGGCATCACAATGCGTAGTTCCCCTACTCTGATAGTATTTTAAATGCTAGGAAAATGCGGGTTGTGACAGTTGGTATCAGATGGAGGTTTTGTGAAAAAGGTAGTTGGGTGGTTTGGCGAGTGAGCCGAACGACTGCTACCCTAAGCAGAACCTCAAGCGATCATTTCATTGTTTACACACACCGATATGTCATCAGTATGTATTGATCGAAGCACAGTCACTATACTCATAGCATGATAAGAAGTATACAGGGCATATTATGTAGTATGGGATGCATAATATGTGTTGTATATGGATCCATCATAGGAGGTGACATGTGAAGGTTATGTAGTATGAGATGCATAATCACCATTACATGGATGCCCATTAGCACGTTTTTTTTTTCGTTACATATAATGTTATGTAGTATGGGATGCATAACATTGTATGTGTACTCCGCTCATAACATGCATTAATGCCTCTTTCTAGAATGCATAGCAATGTATACATTCATATTATCGCATAAGCACGCGTGCCAAGTTAAAGACATACCAGATGACATATATACACACATGGTTTGAAAAGAAATTTAAATGTTCATGCACTCATGTCATAGCACGAGAGTCAATATGATGATGTTGCATCATCCTAGTTAAGTTCATAGCATTATTTCATGGAATTCCAGATCAAGGTAACAACAATAACAGGTAAATTTCTTTTCCGTTACGAATTGATTCGGGATATTTCCGTGTCTGTTTTGCTTAGGTGTCTTAAGCTTGTTTCTGATTTGATGTCCATCTATCTTGTAGACATGCCTCCTAGGAGAGTAACGCGATCGACTCCCCAGCCTGAGGGAGAGTCTTCTGGTGGTCAGAGCGAGTCCGTGATCGAAAGTCTGCGTCAAAGCAATGAGGCTTTGACTAGAAAGTTAGTTGTGATGCAGACTCAGATTCAGTCCCTGGTGTCTGCTGCCGCGGTGCAGCAGCCTGTCACGCAAGAACCGGTGGTGAGTCCAGCTGTTCCTGCTCCTCTGGCGCCTCCAGTGGCATTGCCACCGGAGATGAACTTCATATCTCACTTCCAGCGTTTGGGACCTCCTACTTATGATGGTAGGGCAGACTTCATGGCCTTGGATGATTGGGTGATCGGCATGGAGGTGATGTTCTTCTATTCAGGCATCTCCAAAGCTTCGAAGGTGATGGTGGCTGCTTATCAATTGAATGGACTGGCGAAAGGTTGGTGGATCAGGGAGAAGGAAATTCTTGTCGAGGGATGCTCGTGGGAGGCATTTAAAGCAATGTTGCTTAAGAAGTTTCTCCCTTCAGTTGAGCGCGATCGATTGATGAATAACTTCCCGCATCTAAAGCAGAGGCAGCTCACCATTAGTGAGTATGAGATTGAGTTCAACAAGTTGAGTAGGTTCACCCCAGAGTTGGTGGCTTCTGAGGAAGGAAGGGTGAAGCGGTTCTTGAGTGGTCTCACTGGCGACATCCAGCACTGGGCTAGTGCTTATGGGTCAGAGACTTATGCTGAAACGGTGGAGGTCGCATTGAAGGCCGAGTCAATTAAAAAGATAAAGAATCGTGGACAACAGGTGAAGAGTGATAAGAGGAAGTTGGGCGATCGAGAGAGTTCAAATGCATCACACTTGGTGAAGTAGTGACGACCGTGATTCAGACGTGACTACAATACGGACTCCTAAACGTTACCGAACAAGAAATAAAAAGAGAGAACGCCGACCAAAAGCGAACGAAAAGGGGTCGGTTGGTTCCCAAAATCCGAGAATCGATACCACGTCCTTAGGACCTACCTCTCCAACAAGCACACAACTCACCGTAAGCCGGACTCGATATAACGTCCTTAAGACCTACCTCTCCAACAAGCACATAACTCACCGCACCTACACAAGCATCTATTCATTTCAATATAGCTGTTTCAAGCGCATCAATAATTTATTTCGGAGCGGCGGAAAACCTTTAAGAGCGATCGAAATTCAAGTCGTAATTAATTCCCTTGTTGGCACATAAATTGCGCCGAACGGAAGAGCAAATCGAGGCTAGGCCACGTTGCACTCCCGAGACGGATCTACCCGTTCCGGACAACAAGAGATTCAATAACAACACCTTCAAATTAAGATTTTGCAAGCGACGGATTTAAAAATCGCGGAAAAAACGGTGCATGAAAAAACCTCCACAAACTAAAGCAAGAATCACACAAAGAAAGAGATTACCCAACCGGGATGAAAGTTCACACAAAGATAAGGTGGGAGAATCACTCTCTCCACGGATCCGCCAGCGTCACACCGAGGGGTTTGCAACCTTCTTCCACGGAGTCGCACCAAGGAAGCCGCGCCGGAGTCGCACCGAACGGATGGAGGGAGCAAGGGGCGGCGGTTTCACACCACACAAGGGGGGGCCGGCGGTTTCACACCACCAAGGGGTCGGCGGCTTGGAGAAAGCTCTTGGCCGAAATTCTCAAAGGAGAGGGAGTTTTAGGTTTCAAATATTCAATGATCTTATTCCTCATAATCACCTCCTTAAATAGGAGTTTACAATAACTCTTAGCCCTCCATGATGGAGATGTAATCTCATCCATCCAAAAGGCTAAATGCACACCAAAATGAAATGTTGTTCCAAATGAAAAATAACACATGCCATGAATATAAAATTATCACTTAAACATAGGATAATTTTATATTCCTAAAATATAAAATAAAGTGCATGAAAATAATAAAATTAGGCTAATTTTTCATGGCATTTTTAGCACGCTGCGGGCGGAGGTGGTAGCGTGCACTTCCTTCGGCGTCATCACGGCGTCTCAGATCTTTATGTCGTAGCGCCTCGGCAACCGGGTCATCATCAAGTAGCGGTGGCGAGATAGCGGCGGAGAAGCTCGGCATCCAAACGTTGAAGCTCTATCGCGAGTACCCAAGAGTCGTCCGAAGGGGGGCGGTCACGCCAACGGACGAGGAAGCGGTAAGTAGTACTATCCGGAATAGTGAATGGTTCCACAGCGAGTATCATATCTGGAGTGAGAAATGTCCTGGGGAACCTGGGAAACATGTCAGCAGTAGGAGTAAAAGAAGGCAACGTACCATCCGATGTTATACCTGCGGGGACCGAAGGAGAGAGATCATCCGAACTACCACTCCCCAACCCATTAGAATTTTCAGTGGAGGGAGAAGACGACAGAGAATTCAACTCAGGTGGAGGTAAAACAAACAGCGTCAAATCCGAGACATTAAAAATAGGGGAGATACCCCAATAAGCCGGCAAATCCAAAACGAAAGCGTTGTCACCTAGTTTCTTGATAATCCGAAAAGGATCAGCGCGCTTCAGTGCCAACTTCTTAACGGTGCCAGATGGCAAGCGTTCGAGAACTAAACGGACTAGGACCAAATCGCTAGCTTTAAAGTGCAACACCCTCCTATGTAAATTAGCGTGCGACTGATAAGATTCGTATTGAGCAGTCAAGGTAGCTCGTATACGTGCATGTAAGTCATGAATATGTTGGGCGAAGGATTGTGCAAACTGACTTGTCTTGTATGTTGGGGGCAACAGTACCAAGTCAATAGGCACATGGGCCTTGTATCCATGGACAATCTCGTTTGGTGACAGACCAGTAGACCGAATTTTGGAATTATTATAAGCTAATTGGGCGTGGGGAAGAATAAGATCCCACGTGCCTTTGTGATCGCTTACGAGGCATCTAAGAAGGCTACCCAAGCTTCGATTATCCAAAACCAAACCATTCACATAACGGTGGAAGACTATTCGAAACAACCTCGCAAGTAATTTAAAGGACGCATTTAGAAGGATCAAGAAATAAAAAATGCGCCTAATTAAATTAAAACCATGAGGGGAGAACCCATGTGCCACATGACTTGAATTAATAGTATAAAATAACGAAATTATGTCCGGTGGCACATGTGCTTTAAATTCAAAAATTAACGTAGTGGGTTCCAACGTTTTCGTTTTAAATTTAAAAATATCATAATAAATAGTCAGCGGAAAACGTTCGTCATCAACTACATTCGCCCACGTCCTTCTAAGTAAGTTTAATGGGATGGCGGGAATAATAAACTTCTCTAAATATGAAGGGCTAGAAATTACTAAATCATCTACTCGAGCTAAGGGAACCGGAGGGAGAGTCGACAGGGTTGACTCCGTAGGGGGAACCAAGTCACACTCAACGTCAAAGCATGGATTAAGCGTCCAAGAGAACGCCTCCGGTTGCAAGCCTTTAAAATCAAAAGTAAACTCGAATAGTGGATTCGTCCTCACTGAAAACTCATCCTCAGTTAACGTTTCGCCCCAGAATGAATCCACCAAATCATTAAGAATTTTACTTAAGTTAGAAACAGTGATCGTCTCAATAGTAGGCAAATTCGTATCCGATAAAATTTCAAAACTAACTTGGGCCTCAGGCGAAGGGGCTATCATCAAAGAAAAGTCAGTTGGGCCCTTAGTGCTATCGTCATCCAAACATAATTCTTCCCATGAGGTGGGGACATCGTTAAAGTCAGAATAGGGGGATGGGCAAATCGAATCCAGGGGAGTATAATAATTAGCTTGAGTTCCAAGCGGCAATAATAACGTCAAAGGACTAACTCCCGGATGTATCACACTAAGCTTATCCCAAACTGAACATCCATCCCAAGGTGACTCTACCAATACCGTAGAAACCTCTAATAATCCTGGGTCAACCAATATAACGTCGGATCCTAGCAAGTCATCACCTAAATCAGTGACATGTAAGCTCTCAGAATCAGATGACTCTACCGACTCAACCGGAATGTCTACTGGCTCAGGGTCAACAGAAGATTCCATGACTAAATTATCGTCGAAGGGGATTGGAGATGATTCCTCAGGGGAGAAATCCTCTTCCAGGTCACTAGGGTAACCAATCTCCTCAACGTCACTAAAAGCGTCAGTGAAACTTGCCTCGTCCTCAGTGACGGGCGCAGTCCTAATCACATCCTCAGGTTCAACAGGAGAGTCAGGCACTATCGTAAGTGAAGGAAGACTCTCATCTAGCTGATTAATTTCATCTTCCAGAGATTCCATATCCACATAAGCATCCTCAGAGGTATCAGTCACTATATCAGAAGGCTTAGATATCGAGGCTAAGGAAGCAAGCACCCTAATAGTAACCTCTTTCGAGTTCAAATTTTTGGGTCGGAATGACTTATGTTTTCTATAGGTGGGACTAGGCACACTCTGGGTAATACTACCTCTCTGGGGATAGGATCTATCTTGAGGCGTAGGGTCACTCCTATAAGCGGATTCGGGTCTAGTGCTGTAACTATTCTTACTAACGGGTGTGGTGCTATTAGTGCGCAGGTAGGCGGGATCAAATTGATCCGAGAGGAGGTTACGCATGTGCGGCCAAGCATAACGATAGCTACCAATACGACGCTCTTCGTTTAACCAAAATAATCGGGCCCGACCTACTAATTGCTCTCGGGCAAAGCTAACCTTTTCGTAGTCATCCCATAAGTGATAATTAAAATATTGTTCTAATCCCTTAAGCCAGTCTCTAAAATTTTGGGGATACGCTAAACCGTCATAAGTAGGATAAATGTGGTGTGCCCTAGGGGTGTGTTTAGCCATATCCTTAGCATAGGAATAGTCTAACCGAGAAGCATATACGTCATATGCCATTTAGTGAGAACCAGAGAGGAAACTCGATCCGATACTTGTGCACATGCAAAGAAAAGTAAACTGGCCCTAATTAAATCTCAAAGATTTAATTGTTCCCGCTAGTTTAAAAAAATAATACATGCATATTTTTTTATTTTTTGAGCAAGAAAATTATAAGGATTATTAATTAAATTTTTTCAGATTTTATTATTGCAGAAAAAAAATTTAGCCGGCTATTGACACACCAAATACTAAATTTTCAAATTAATTAATAAAAATAATTACTGAATGAAAAATAAAATTTTTTTTGTTTTCTTACTAATAATTAGATGGAGAAATACCAGAAATTTTAAATTTTAGATTTTGAGAAAAAAAAAAACATTTTTAGGCTGCTATTTGCAGACCACTATTATTATTTTTTTGTAATTCTGAGAAAAATTTGAAATTTTGGGATTTGAAATTTGAAATTTGAAATTTGAATTTTGAAATTTGAATTTTGAAATTTGAAATTTGAAATTTTGAAATTTGAAATTTGAAATTTGAAATTTTAATTTTGAATTTTGAATTTCGAATTTTGAAATTTGAAATTTGAAATTTGGAAATTTGAATTCTGAATTTTGAAATTTGAAATTTGAAATTTGAAATTTGAAATTCAATTTCAAATTTGAATTTTTAATTTTGAAATTTTAATTTTTAAAATTTGAAATTTAAAATTCGAAATTTGAATCAAATTTGAAATTTTGAAAATTTTAAATTTGAAATTTTAATTTTCAGATTTGAAATTTTTTTTTTGAAATTTCGCTGAAAAATAAAGATTTCAGCCCGCTATTTGCAGACCAACTAGACAAAATTACGATGTTTCAATTTTCAGGCTGACCTAACGAAGACGAATCGAAAAATTTTCTGTTTTAATGTTGCTGGAAATAAGTGCAGGAAGCTACAGAATTTTTTTCAGATTTTTTTGACAAGTTTAAAATTCCGAAGGGTTTTACTAAACGCAGACCAATCCGAAAATTTCAGATCCTAGAAAGATGAGATCGACCAACGAAGAACGTAGAGTGGATGTTTGCAACTTGGGAGTTGAAACGACCGCCTCTGATACCAAATTGAAGTAGTGACGACCGTGATTCGGACGTGACTACAATACGGACTCCTAAATGTTACCGAACAAGAAATAAAAATAGAGAACGCCGACCAAAAGCGAACGAAAAGGGGTCGGTTGGTTCCCAAAATCCGAGACTCGATACCACGTCCTTAGGACCTATCTCTCCAACAAGCACACAACTCACCGTAAGCCGGACTCGATACAACGTCCTTAAGACCTACCTCTCCAACAAGCACACAACTCACCGCACCTACACAAGCATCTATTCATTTCAATATAGCCGTTTCAAGCGCAGCAATAATTTATTTCGGAGCGGCGGAAAACCTTTAAGAGCGATCGAAATTCAAGTCGTAATTAATTCCCTTGTTGGCACATAAATTACGCCGAACAGAAGAGCAAATCGAGGCTAGGCCACGTTGCACTCCCGAGATGGATCTACCCGTTCCTGGACAACAAGAGATTCAATAACAACACCTTCAAATTAAGATTTTGCAAGCGACGGATTTAAAAATCGCTGAAAAAATGGTGCATGAAAAAACCTCCACAAACTAAAGCAAGAATCACACAAAGAAAGAGATTACCCAACCGGGATGAAAGTTCACACAAAGATAAGGTGGGAGAATCACTCTCTCCACGGATCCGCCGGCGTCACACCGAGGGGTTTGCAACCTTCTTCCACGGAGTCGCACCAAGGAAGCCGCGCCGGAGTCGCACCGAACGGATGGAGGGAGCAAGGGGCGGCGGTTTCACACCACACAAGGGGGGGCTGGCGGTTTCACACCACCAAGGGGTCGGCGACTTGGAGAAAGCTCTTGGCCGAAATTCTCAAAGGAGAGGGAGTTTTAGGTTTCAAATATTCAATGATCTTATTCCTCATAATCACCTCCTTAAATAGGAGTTTACAATAACTCTTAGCCCTCCATGATGGAGATGTAATCTCATCCATCCAAAAGGCTAAATGCACACCAAAATGAAATGTTGTTCCAAATGAAAAATAACACATGCCATGAATATAAAATTATCACTTAAACATAGGATAATTTATATTCCCAAAATATAAAATAAAGTGCATGAAAATAATAAAATTAGGCTAATTTTTCATGGCGTTTTTAGCACGCTGCGGGCAGAGGTGGTAGCGTGCACTTCCTTCGGCGTCATCACGACGTCTCAGATCTTTATGTCGTAGCGCCTCGGCAACCGGGTCATCATCAAGTAGCGGTGGCGCTGCATCACTTGGACCCAAGGAAGAGGGGTATGGAGCACTGTGGCTTCTGTGGCAAGCGGGGTCACCCGTTCAAAAAGTGTTTCAAGAGGCTCGATGCGCAGGAGCAGTCGAAGATTAGTGCGATTCAGGACGCACCAAAGGCTATCTTGGTGTGCTATTTCTGCTCTAAGCCCGGTCATGAGGCGGCCCTGTGTTTCAGGAAAACTGGGTGTTGTTTTCTATGCGGGCAGAGAGGCCATCGTAGGGCTGACTGCCCAAGTTCTCAGACCATGACTTCAGCGGTTCCTTTGCAGACCTTTCCGCCTCCCCCGCAGATCGTGGACAAAGGGAAGGGCAAGTTTAATGTGCTGACTAGACAGGAAGCTCAAGCCTCAGCACACGTGATATCTGGTTAGTTTCCTTCCACCTAACTTGTTCCCTTTCTTCTAGTTTTATCTTACTAGTTATCTGGGACTGCATGCTTGCTTAGGTGAATTCAAGGTGAATAATAAGTGAGCGCGTGTCCTATTTGATTCGGGAGCTTCTCACTCATTTATCGCTCAGAGTTTTGTTGATAGGCACCGATGGTCTGTTGATCGGTTGGATGATGCCTTGTCCGTTAAGTTTCCATCTGGAGAGCAGGTTACGTCAGATCGGGGTATCCGGGAGTGCCCCATTTCTTTGGGTGGTGTCCAAGTTCTAGCAAATTTAAAGATGCCGGATTTGGCAGATTTCGATGTGATTCTTGGAATGGACTGGATGTCCAAATTTGATGTCGTGATCAAGTGCAAGGAAAAGCGACTAGATTTCAAGTTGGGTGACGGTCGTCCATTGAGTGTTTTCTGCCTTCCTAGAAAGGGTTCTCCAATTATTTCTGCGGTACGTTTTTGCCGAGCTTTAGCATCTGGTTGTGAGGATTTCCTGGTTTCTATCTATGCAGTGGAAGCTTCTCGTGTTGAGCCAGCCGTGGAGGGTATTCCGGTGGTGTGAGAGTTTCCTGATGTTTTTCCTAATAAGCTTTTCGGTCTCCCTCTCGAAAGAGAGGTGGAGTTTACTATAGACCTCGAGCCAGGCACCCGACCCATTGCTAAGGCACCGTACCACATGGCGCCTCGTGAGTTAGAAGAATTACGTGTTCAGTTGGATGAGCTGTTGGAGTGTGGATTCATTAGACCAAGTACTTCTCCATGGGCCGCTCCTGTTCTCTTTGTGAAAAAGAAAGACAGTTCCATGAGGTTGTGTATCGATTACCGAGGGTTGAACAAGGTGACTATCAAGAATAGATATCCGTTGCCGCGGATTGAAGATTTGTTCGACCAGCTGCGTGGGTGCATCAGGTTCTCGAAGATTGATCTCCGTTCAGGCTACCACCAGATGAGGGTTTGTGAGTCAGAGATTCCTCTGACAGCTTTTAGATCCCGACACGGACATTTTGAGTTCCTCGTGTTGTCCTTCGGTTTGACTAACGCGCCTTCTGCATTCATGGATCTGATGAACCATGTGTTCAAGTATTTTCTTGATCATTTTGTGGTCGTCTTCGTCGATGACGTCCTCTTCTATTCTCGCAGCGATGAGGAGCATGCCCATCATTTGCGGTTGGTTCTATCTGTCCTGAGAGAGTACAAACTGTATGCTAAGCTTACCAAGTGCGAGGTTTGGCTGCCTCAGGTGTCCTTCTTAGGACATGTGGTGAGCAAGGATGGAATCTCTGTTGATCCCGCTAATATTTCAGCGGTGATGGATTGGAAGAGACCTTCTATACCAAAGGAGATCAGAAGTTTCTTGGGCTTGGATGGATACTATAGGAGATTTATGGAGGGTTTCTCCACGCTGTCCGTTCCGATGACTCGTCTGACGCAAAAGAATGCCGCCTTCATTTGGAGTGATACGTGTGAGGAGGCTTTCCAAGAGTTGAAGAGAAGGTTATGCACTGCTCCAATTCTGATTCTGCCTATTGAGGGAGTGGAGTATGCGGTGTATGTTGATGCTTCCCACATTGGACTTGGTTGTGTTCTGATGCAAGAGGGGAAGGTGATGTCTATGGATCTAGGAAATTGAAGGTTCATGAGAAGAATTACCCTACTCATGATTTGGAGTTTGCGGCGGTGATCTATGCCCTGAAGCTGTGGATGAATTTATTATATGGCGTCGTGTGTAAGATTTATACAGATCATAAAAGTCTGAAGTATGTATTCACACAGAAGGAGCTGAATTTGCGCCAACGCCGGTGGTTGGAGTATGTTGTTGATTATGAAGTGGACATCCTCTATCATCCTGGTAAGGCTAATGTGGTGGCCGATGCTTTGAGTAGGAAGACGTCTCAGATCTTTAATTTATCTATTCGAGCCTTGGTTGAGGAGTTTCTGTTGGAGTTACCATGGTGATCTAGAAGTGGTCAAACAATTAATCTCACTGCCAACGCGATATGAGCCTGCAGGGTCGCACATAAGAGCATGTGGAGAAATTGGAAGATTAACTGTGTTGGTAAAGGTTACCAATCACCCTACAGTATGGGGAGTCAGACAAATGTTGCCAAGGGAAAATCGTCGAGAGTCGACGGGAGTCGTCGAGTTGGACTCGTCGACTATGGCAGAATCGACGAGAGTCGTCGAGAATCGTTGAGTATGACTCAATGATTTCAACGCCATGGCAAATTCGTCGAGAGTCGTCGAGATGATTCAACGACTAAGACAGAGTCGTCGAGAGTCGTCGAGATGACTCAATGCCATTGGCAGATTCGTCGAGAATCGTTGAGTATGACTCAACGCTCTCAACGCCATTTGTGCAAGGTGATTCTCACCGATTCTGGATCTGATTCTCGCCGATCGATTCTGGGACCTTATACTGTGTGGTCTGCGGATAAATATGCTTTAGGTTTGTTTATACTTTTAGTATAAAAGGGGACTTAGGGTTTTTGGGAAAAAGCGCAATTCATCCTGCGGCCGATCGAAAACGACGGAAGTGTTCCGCTGCTGTTCCGACCTGCCGAATCCCTAACACCGCCGACGGAAGTGTTCCGCCGCCGCGTCTGCTCCCCCGACCTTCCCATTTCCGACGATCGTCGTCGGTATTGCCTCTCCTGGCGCGGACCTAGCAGTCCGTGGAGTTGCAAGGTGCGGCTGACCTTCCTCCCGATCCTTCGTGCGACGAAGCTCGGGGTTCTCCCGCTCGTGTGGATTTCTACAGAGACGTGGACGTTATTCCACGTAGGACTCGCCACCGACAAGAAATCACACTTGGAGCACTTTGTTGAGTTGTGACTCAACACCGAAGAGGTAATTTTGCATATTTATGTTTTAACTTCTTGATTTAACATTTATGGCCCGATCCAATCTCTTTGGGTTGTTCTAGATTTTATTACTTCCGCTGCGTGCATAACTGTTGTGCCATACTATTTATAGAAACCCAACAGTGGTATCAGAGGGAGGTTGCGGCCATGATTGTTGTTTTGGAAGTTAGGTTATTCCAGTACGTGTAAACCTAGGGATTTAGAAGTGTTCTAAATGTCTAGATTTAATCTTGGCACCCCGCCGGGAACGTCTGGAATCTTGTGGTAATTTCTAATCGTTAGGAATTATTGTCTCCTTAGCAGTAATCATCCCTCCATTTTGTTTTGGATTTTGAATCCAACATAGAGAGATGAGCTTGTCTACTGTTTTAAGTTGAGTTGTCTTTGCCTTTGTCCAATGCATGTAAATCTGAGGATTTGGAAGTGTCCGGATGTTCAGATTTAGCCCTTCCTTCTATCAAATGTTGATAGTGTCAGGTTGTGCACATAAGGGATGCATGTGGTTTTAGAAAAATTGTTTTTCTTTGGATGTGAACATTGATCAAATGTTGATCATGGTTAATTGTTAACCTATAATCAAAATCCCTTCATTAAATATTAAGTGTTCGGATACCTTCCGATGGATGACACTCTTCCTGCCTCGATCGATGAAGTGTGGGCTTGCCAAAGTAAGGTGCATTAATCTATCTTGGTAAGGGTGCAAGCGGATAATTGTGATATCCCACTGTCAACATCGGGTCTATCTTAACTAGGTGATCTCAAAGGTTGAGTGCCTAGAGGCATAGGGTTGGCATGCACCATATGATGGATGCGGATAAGGAGTTATTCACCAACCATACAAGAATTGCATGAGGATGCAATTGGCAAGCGTTGCCTACCTAAATAACCGCATCGTGAGAGGAAAGCCAAAGCTGACTCATTGTGTTGGTGAAATACGGATCTTGTCCACTAAGAGAGTAGCTCGCATGAACTCTCCGAATTGATAGTGAGGGCTATTATTTCGAATAAAATAGTGGGAGTTTTAATTGAAGTCCAAATTAAAATAAATTGTATTTGAAATTTTGGTACTGATGTTGTTCTGCATAATTTCTTGTAGAATTCCATGGCAAGTGTTTCACACTCCAGGTTGTCTCTTAGAGCCATCCTTGAGAAGGACAAGCTCAGTGGGACTAATTACATGGACTGGTACAGGAACCTGAGAATTGTTCTCAGGCAAGAGCGAAAGCTCTATGTCTTGGAAGAGGAAGCCCCTGAGGTGCCGACCGGGAATTCTTCCCGTGCTGATAAAGATACTTATAAGAAGTATACTGATGACGCTTTAGACGTCGAGTGCCTTATGCTTGCCACCATGAACTCTGAGCTTCAGAAGCAACATGAGAACATGGGGTGCAAGGAGATTGACGAGCATCTCAAGAAAATGTTTCAAGGGCAGGCTCGTCAAGAGAGGTTCGATGTCACAAAAGCATTGTTTCAGTGCAATATGGGAGTTCGAGACTCAGTAGGGACTCACGTACTCAAGATGATTGGGTATATAGAGAACCTTGAAAGACTGGGTTTTCCTCTGGGTCAAGAGTTGGCCACAGATCTGATCCTGCAATCGTTGCCGGACAGTTACGAGCAGTTTGTCTTGAACTACAACATGAATGAGATAGACAAGACACTGCCCGAGCTCCTAGGCATGTTGAGAACTGCCGAGATCAATATGAAGAAGGCCAAGCCTGCCAGCCCCATACTGATGGTGCATAAGGGCAAGGGCAAGGGCAAGGGTTTCAAGAAGACGAAGGTGGGACCTAAGTCACATCTTGAACCCAAGTCTTCTGCACTGATGAAGAAGAAGAGCACGGTGAAGGAGGGGAAATGCCACCACTGTGGCAAGGCTGGTCATTGGAGGAGGAACTGTCCTTCGTACATTGAGGGTCTGCAAAAATTGAAGGGAGGTATGACTTTCGCTTCAAGTATTTACGTTATAGAAATAAACCTTTCTGCTCCTTCATCTTGGGTATTAGATACCGGATGTGGTTCTCACATTTGTACAAATGTGCAGGAACTGGGAAGGAGAAGATTGCTGAGTAAAGGGGAGGTGGACCTTCGTGTCGGCAATGGAGCAAGAGTTGCTGCTGTAGCCGTAGAGGTTTACCGTCTTTCTTTGCCCAGTGGGCTTGTAATAGAACTAAATAACTGTTATTTTGTTCCGGCAATAACTAGAAACATTATATCCATTTCATGCTTGGACCATCAGATCTATAATGTAGAAAATAATAAAAGACTAAGAACAAATGACTCAAACCCTACATATCTCTGGCATTGTCGTTTGGGCCATATAAACGAGAAGCGCATATCCAAGCTCCATAGAGATGGACTTTTGGACTCATTTGATTATGAATCATTTGAGCGATGCGAATCTTGTTTGTTAGGCAAGATGACTAAAGCTCCTTTCACGGGCTATACTGAGAGGGCTGAGGATCTCTTGGGTGTTGTACATAGTGATGTATGCAGACCCATGAGTTCCATGGCTAGAGGTGGGTATTTCTACTTCGTTACATTTACTGATGATTTCAGTAGATACAGATATGTGTATCTTATGAAGTGCAAATCCGAGACCTTTGAAAAGTTCAAAGAGTTCAAAAATGAAGTAGAGAACCAGTTGGGTAAAAGGGTTAAAGCAATCCGATCTGATCGAGGTGGCGAATACCTGAGTCATGAGTTCCGTGATCATCTGAAAGAGTGTGGTATTGTATCACAGCTCACTCCACCTAGAACACCACAACATAATGGTGTGTCTAAGAGGAGAAATCGTACTCTGTTAGACATGGTACGTTCGATGATGAGTCATGCAGACTTGCCTGTTTCCTTTTGGGGTTTTGCTTTAGAGACTGCTGCAATGACATTGAATCGCACTCCAACGAAAACGGTTCTAAAGACACCATATGAGATATGGACTGGGAAGCGTCCTAGTATGTCGTTCATTAAAATTTGGGGCTGTAAGGCATACGTGCGACGTCAAATGCCTGACAAGCTGGAACCCAAATCGGATAAATGTTATCTAGTAGGATATCCTAAGGAAACGAAAGGGTATTACTTTTACCTACCATCCGAGGGTAAAGTGTTTGTCGCAAGGACTGGCGTCTTCTTGGAGAAAGAGTTCTTATTAAGAAAGACTGAAAAGGTAGAATTTGAAGAAGTTCAAGACCCACAGGTAGTGAATGAACCGGAATTGGATCCTGAGATAGGACTACAAGATGTTGTAGCTGGAGAACCTACTCAAGAGGCACAAGTCCTACGTAGATCTGGTAGACCGAGGTTTGAGCCTGAGAGATATGGATTTCTCATGTCTCAAATAGGTAATGTGTTGCTTATGGATCATGATGATGAACCAGCAACCTACCAAGAGGCTATGAATGGACCGGACTCCGACAAATGGCTTGAGGCTATGAAATCCGAAATGGACTCCATGTACGCAAACCAAGTTTGGAACTTGGTGGAACCACCTGAAGGGGTACGACCCATAGGGTGCAAATGGGTCTTCAAGAAGAAGACCGACATGGATGGGAATGTACAGACATTCAAAGGGCGACTGGTGGCTAAAGGTTTCAAGCAAATTCATGGTATTGACTATGATGAGACCTTTTCCCCTGTTGCCATGGTTAAGTCCATAAGGATATTGCTTGCTATTGCTGCGTATTATGACTATGAGATCTGACAGATGGATGTCAAAACGGCTTTCCTTAATGGAAACCTCCTTGAGGAAGTGTATATGACACAACCCGAGGGTTTTGTATCCCCATATGAAGCCACTAAAATATGCAAGCTGAATAAGTCCATCTATGGACTGAAACAGGCCTCTCGAAGTTGGAATCTTTGTTTTGATGAGAAAATCAAAGAGTTTGGTTTCATCAAGAATGAAGATGAGCCTTGTGTTTACAAGCGAATCAGTGGGAGCATAATTGTCTTCCTGATATTATATGTAGATGACATACTGTTGATTGGGAATGACATTCCTACCCTGAAAGTTGTTAAGAACAATCTAGGGAACTGCTTTTCAATGAAGGATTTGGGTGAAGCGACTTATATACTCGGTATTAAGATCTATAGAGATAGATCGAAGAAGTTGTTGGGTTTGACCCAGAGTACATACATTGAAGAGGTGTTGAAGCGGTTCAACATGCTTGAGTCCAAGAAAGGATTTTTACCCATGTCTCATGGTGTGAATCTCTCTAAGGACCAGTGTCCAAAATCTTGTGAAGATAAGGACCGCATGAAGTTGATTCCATATGCTTCTGCAATTGGATCAATCATGTATGCAATGTTATGCACTCGACCCAATGTCTCCTATGCTTTGAGCATGACTAGCAGGTATCAGTCAGACCCCGGTGAATGTCACTGGATTGCAGTCAAGAATATCCTGAAGTACTTGAGAAGGACTAAGGATGTATTCTTGGTGTATGGTGGAGAGGAAGAGCTCGTTGTAAGTGGTTACACGGATGCTAGCTTCCAAACTGATAGAGACGATTCAAAGTCTCAATCAGGGTTTGTGTTTTGCCTTAATGGAGGAGCTATGAGCTGGAAGAGTTCCAAGCAAGAGACAGTTGCTGATTCTACCACAGAGGCCGAGTTTATCGCTGCGGCTAACGCAGCGAAGGAGGCTGTATGGATTAGGAAATTCATCGGCGAGCTTGATGTAGTTCCTAGCATTGTTGGTCCCGTAGCTCTCTACTGTGATAACAATGGTGCAATTGCACAATCTAAGGAACCTAGATCCCATCAGCGCTCCAAGCACATACTTCGGCGGTTCCATCTTATTCGTGAGATTGTCGAACGAGGAGATGTGAACATTTGCAGAGTGCCGACTGAGGAGAATATTGCGGATCCACTGACAAAGCCTCTCGCGCAGAGAAAGCATGATGGTCATACTAGATCAATGGGTATACGATACCTGAACGATCAACTCTAGTGGGAGTCTTGTGGGTTGCATGTAAACATATATTCTGTTGGCTGTTTATTGTTTATTCATTTGATGAATTTTGTACCTAAATGTTTCCTTTTATAATTAGTGGCAAGTTCTTTTATTATGTTTTTTTATATATGATAGTTAAATTGTAACATAATAAATACCCTTAGAGTGTTCGCTTCCATAGGACATCAAGTACGTGACTTGAATGTGAGAGCCTATGATTTATTTGAAGCTTCATTCTTAAAAGGTCCCTGGTCGTTGTATCGTCATAGAAACTAAGGGTGATGATGATACCTTAAGACTAACACGTGCGTTGACTGATGACCAGTTCTCACAGGTCATGATATTGTGATATCAAGTCATCACGTGGGTACTTGTTAATGAACAAGTTGTACTGGACAGACCCAACCTGAGACTACTCTGTGGATTGTCATCCAATCGTGTCACGAGTAGGTCTCAATTGACAATGGTGTTGTGGTCCTTTGACCTAAAGTCACAACATTCATCAAGTGAGGAAGAGCGTGCTTTGATGCCATCTAAAGTCTTCCTTGAGAAAGGTTGATGATAAGGGTGGTTGTTGGGTACGTTACGAATCATTTGGGTGTTTGTGTGTGAGCAGATATGGGATTTGTCCTCCTATATGACAGGAGTTGCATCCATGAGCCCCTTGATGGAACTGGACTGATAAATGCATGACCATGCTTGGTTGAGTCATTATGTGATATTGGACTCACCATTCTCTGGAAGTCCGTTCTAGATCAAGAAACTTGGATTGAGCTATTATGAGGGTGACACGGTCCATGCCTCTAGTTCTTTTCGGATGTAAGGGACAAAGGGACAAAGACAGCGCTGGGACATTGGTCATGAAGGCTTATGAGTTATGAACTCTTATTGCTTGGGGAGCAATGATGCATTGCTAGATGCCGCTCATTGTTTGTGAGGTTTTTGTTTTGATACTTTCAAGATCAAGTGGGAGACTGTTGGAGTTACCATGGTGATCTAGAAGTGGTCAAATAGTTAATCTCACTGCCAACGCGATATGAGCCTGCAGGGTCGCACATAAGAGCATGTGGAGAAATTGGAAGATTAACTGTGTTGGTAAAGGTTACCAATCACCCTACAGTATGGGGAGTCAGACAAATGTTGCCAAGGGAAAATCGTCGAGAGTCGACGGGAGTCGTCGAGTTTGACTCGTCGACTATGGCAGAATCGACAAGAGTCGTCGAGAATCGTTGAGTATGACTCAACGATTTCAACGCCATGGCGAATTCGGCGAGAGTCGTCGAGATGATTCAACGACTAAGACAGAGTCGTCGAGATGACTCAACGCCGTTGGCAGATTCGTCGAGAATCGTTGAGTATGACTCAACGCTCTCAACGCCATTTGTGCAAGGTGATTCTCGCCGATTCTGGATCCGATTCTCGCCGATCGATTCTGGGACCTTATACTATGTGGTCTGCAGATAAATATGCTTTAGGTCTGTTTATACTTTTAGTATAAAAGGGGACTTAGGGTTTTTGGGAAAAAGCGCGATTCATCCTGCGGCCGATCGAAAACGACGGAAGTGTTCCGCTACTGTTCCGACCTGCCGAATCCCGAACACCGCCGACGGAAGTGTTCTGCCGCCGCGTCTGCTCCGCCGACCTTCCCATTTCCGACGATCGTCGTCGGTATTACCTCTCCTGGCACGGACCTAGCAGTCCGTGGAGTTGCAAGGTGCGGCTGACCTTCCTCCCGATCCTTCGTGCGACGAAGCTCGGGGTTCTCCCGCTCGTGTGTATTTCTGCAGAGACGTGGACGTTATTCCACGCAGGACTCGCCACCGACAAGGAATCACACTTGGAGCACTCTGTTGAGTTGTGACTCAACACCGAAGAGGTAATTTTGCATATTTATGTTTTAACTTCTTGATTCAACATTTATGTCCCGATCCAATCTCTTTGGGTTGTTCTAGATTTTATTACTTCCGCTGCGTGCACAACTGTTATTCCATACTATTTATAGAAACCCAACAGTTTCTTTTGATGGATATTTCGGTGGTGAGCCGTGGCGAGCCCTCTGGCTTGGAAGCTGAGGTACCTTCTTGGATTTTGTTGGGTACATTGGAAAATGTGTACCTGATTTGAAGAAGCCTAACTTAGCTTAATGATATACATCAAGGTGTATTTGATGTTGTTTTAAGTTGACATATACAGGTGAAGAAGTATTAAAGAATACAGGAAATTATTCTAAGTCCATGTGTCGACACCTGAAGAAATTGTGTCGACACTTCAGAATAATTGGTTCGACACTTGAAGGAAGCTGTGTCGACACAGAGAAAGATAGTCGACCACATTTGTGTCGACACTGGGAAGCAGTGTCGACTCACAGAAAGATAGTCGACCACATTTGTGTCGACACTGGGAAGCAGTGTCGACTAACTGAAAGATAATCGATCTCAACTTTGTCGACACTGGGAGGATGTGTCGACACATTGAGATAGAGTCGACACACATTGGCAGAAGTCAACAATACTTGTGTCGACACCAGAACTGAGTCGACACATATTGGCAGGATTGACATTTGCTGAGTCGACACCTGAAGGCAGAGTCGACACATATTAAGTTCTGAATCTACAACAACTGTGTCGACACACAGGACTTGTGTCGACACACTGCAAAGTCAAGACCAAGTTATTTTCTAATGAAAGATGAAGTGTTGAGTCGACACAAATTCTCTGTGTCGACTCATTCTCAAGATGAAGTTCTGAAGAAGCTGTGTCGACTTAAAGGCAAATTTGTCGACAACATCAAAGACTGTGTCGACACCAAAGTTACTTGTATTGACACATATAGACAGTTGGTCTCGACACTTCCTGACAGTCTGTCTCAACACTTTGCTGACCAAGACTAAGACACATGATCTGTTTGAAGACTTGACAGCTGTGGGTTACAGCCAGTTAACTGATGTTGTCAGACTCGTCGGAAGATAGTTATAAACTGGATCAGCCGGTTACCATTAAGAAGGTCTATAAATAGACATATTCAGAGAGAAGTAAAAAAAAGGATTGAATTTTGGCAATCAATTTGAGAAATCAAATCAAGAGGGAGTAATACACAAAAGAAGATCTTCATCAGAAGATCTAAGAAGACGATCTCAGGATCGATCTAAAAAGAGTTCTATCAAGAATTCAGAAGTGTCATCAAAGGTGTTGGATAGAGAAAGATTCAGCCATTTGAAGAAGAAGAAGGAAGCCATCACTGGTTTCTCAAGAAGCTGTTTAGGAAATCAACTCAGCTAAGTTCAGATTCAAGAAGCTTTGAAGAAAGCTCAGATTCAGTTGATTTCATTCTTCAGCTGATCAAGAACTGCCTTGTCCTTCTCTCTCTCATCAAGGGCAAGTTAATACAAACTTCTTTTCTAATTTCTGTAGGATCTGTCAATACAGATCTGAGCTGTAAGCCTGTGTTATAAAGGCTGAGTGTAGGAGAGTTGATCTCTGAGTGTTAGGGTTGTTTGCCTGAGTGTAGGAGAAGGTTCTTCTCTGAGTTGTAGGCCTTGTGATAAGGCTGAGGTAGGGCTGTTGAGCCTGAGTTGTAGGAACCTTTTCAGGTTCTGAGCTGTAGGATCTGTGGATCTGAGTAAAGAGGAAGTTTGGCCGAATCTAGCATACTGCTAGATAGGTGAAGGGGGAAAGTGGATGTACCCAAACCTTGGAGAACCACTATAAAACTATGTGCAATCTGTGTTGTATGATTTTCTGTGATTCCTGTGCTGAGTGTATTAATTCTGTAATTGAATTCTGCCTAAAAGTATAAACAAGCATAAGAACCTATTCACCCCCCTCTAGGTGTTTAGGTTGTCTTGAAGGTAAAACTATCAAGTGGTATCAGAGGCAGGTTCCTCAAAAAGGACTTAACAGTCTGAGATAGATCTGAAAGGCAGAATCAAGATTCAAGAAGATGGGTTCTGGAGAAAATCACAAGGAGTTAGGGTCAATGAAGTTACCCATCTGCAGGAAGGAAATCTTTGGAATTTGGAAAGAAAGAGTCAGATTGTTCATGGAAGCATCTGACCCAAGAATATACATCACAGTTCAGGAAGGACCCTTCATTCCAATGAAGGTATCAGTTCTTGATGCTAATATTCAAACTCCAAATAGTTATTCTGAAATGACCAAGGATGAAATCATTTTGGCAACCATGGACAAGAGAGCTCAGAATATTATTGTGAGTGCCATAGATGATTCTACATTTCAGAATCTGATTCACTGCAAGACCTCCAAAGAAATGTGGGACACCTTGATTGTCTACATGGAGGGATATGAAGAAGTAAGACAGGATAGGAAGTCAATGCTCAACCAGGAATATGAAAGTTTTAGACAAGGAAAAACTGATAGCATAACTGAATGCTATAAGAAATTCTATAGAATTGTGAATGAGTTAATGTCCTATAGAAGAGTCTTCAGTACCTATGAACTGAATGACAAATTCTTAAGATCCTTGACAAAGGATTGGGACACAAAGATCTGTGCCATAAGAGAAGTGGCTAAACTGGCAGAGATTTCTCCTCCAACCTTGTTTGGAAAGTTGCTATCCTATGAAATGCAACTTATGGTGAGGAAGGAGGAGGAAAAGAATTCAAAAGGAGAGCATAGAGAGAAGACAGTGGCCTTCAATGCAGAAGCCACTAGAAAGAATAGGAGGATATCATCATCTCCTCCTAAGGAAGTTGAAGAAGTTAGTTCTGAAAATTCAGAGAATCAGGGTTCAGAAAGCTGTGTGTCAGATGCAGATTTTGCTGCATTTACAAGGCAATTCCAAAGATTCTTAAAGAAGAAGCAGTGGAGGTCTAGGCCCTCCTCATCACAGCAAGTTGATGACTATTATCAGAAGAAAAAGTCATCAAGGAAAGAGAAGAACAAAACAAAGCCCAGCAAGGCCACTACTTCAAAGATTGTCTGCTATTGTTGCAATAGGCCTGGACATGTAGTGGCTGACTGTCCTGATAAGAGAAAGGAGTCATCAGACAAGAAGAAGACATATCAAAAGGGCAAGAAGGAAAAATCCTTTGTTGCAAAGAAGGAAAAGAGCCTAACAGATCAATCAACTTCAGAATCAGAATCTGAAGCTGAAGCATATATTGGACTGTATGCTGCTACTGAAGAAGAGGAGTTCATGCAATTGCTAGACTCCATCTATGAACAAGAGGATCATCAGTGCATGGGACTGATGGTAGGAGTAGAAGAAGACATGTGCCAGAATCAGTCTGGTCCTAGTAAGGTACTATGTCCTTCAATAAAATCTGTTTGTAGTACAAGTGCAGAATCAGCTACATCTGCATCAAGTGATGTAGATGCATTTGAATCTGAAGGAGATGTCTATCAATTGATAGATAAGTATGGGGACTTGTTGCAGGCCCTTAAGAAAAGCAAGAACCTGGTTAAATCTCAGGCTCAGGAAATTACTGATCTAAGGGTAGCTGCAACTGAGTTAGAGAAAGTAATTGCTCAGAAGTTAAATGAAATTGCCAAACTGAAGAATATAACTTTTATTCAGATGGGCACAATTAATTATACTAATGATCAAGTGAAGAATCTGGAGGCCAGACTAAGAATAGAAAAAGATTTAGTGGCTAGTTACTCTAAGCCAAAGTCTGTCTTACCCTTGATAGATGAATTTGTGACTCAAAAGGGTAAGGCAGGATTAGGATTCAAAGGTAACCCCAGGGCAGCCCAATTCAAGAGGAAAGGCAAAGCTCCTGTCAAGCCACTAAACCTTTCAGTCCCTATTAAGTTTAGAAAGGTGCAAGTGCCTTCTAACCAATATGATCATGAAAATATTCATGGTCATTTTAAGACTAATGTTCTGATTAACAAGGGTGTAAATGCCAACATGCCTATCCATGTTCATAAACCCAATGATTACAAGAAATCAGTGGGTGAAGCTGCTGCAGCACTAGCAATGGACAGAAATTCTTCTGTCAAGGGTGTATCTAGATCTAGATACAATAAGTTTGAATGTTGGTGCTGTGGCAAGAGAGGCCATTTTGCATTAGACTGCTGGCATAACACAAGTGTTAGAAAGAACAATAGTCTACCTGTTAGAAGAGATAATGGTAGCTTTGTTAATGCTAACCTGAACCAAGGACCCAAAACTTTCTTGGGTTCTAAGGGTAAGTAAATCTGTGTTGCAGGAAAGTCCAAGTGGCCATGCCCCTATTTGGTACTTGGACAGTGGTTGTTCCAGGCACATGATTGGGACAAAGGGACTGCTGAAGGAGTATACATTTGTCAAGGATGGATCTAAAGTGATCTTTGGTGGATCTGAAAAAGGAATCATCAAAGGGTTTGGTAACATTTCTTCTAACCTAATTACTATCACCCAAGTGGCTTATGTAAAAGGTTTGAAACACAATCTAATAAGCATAAGCCAGCTGAGTGATTTAGGATATGACATTTCATTTGTTAAGGATGGATGTCATATCAAAAGGTCAAGTGATCAAGAGATCATATTGACTGGGTATAGGAAGAGAAATGTATATTGTCTTAATTTTGTATGTGAGAATAAGGCTTCTCCCATCTGTCTTGTAGCTGATGACAATGCTTCTCATTGTGTTAAGTGGCACAAGAGATTGGCTCATCTTAACTACAAGACAATTGGCCAAATCTTTAGCAAAGAGTTAGTGATGAATGGTCCTCAAGTTAAGTGTATAAAGGAAGGAATATGCTCAGCTTGTCAAAAGGGCAAGCAGACAAAATCCTCCTTTCATAGCCTTGAAAACAAGGATTCTGTGAGGTGCTTATACCTCTTGCATATGGATCTTTTTGGTCCTATGCCAGTTCATAGTCTAGGTAAGAAGGTCTACACTTTTGTGGTTGTAGATGAATATTCTAGATTTACATGGGTGTTCTTTCTGAGACAGAAATCAGAAACCCCAAGTGTCTTACTCAATTTTGTGAAGCAAATTCAGAATGAACTGAATAGTACAGTGGTCAAACTTAGAAGTGACCATGGTACTGAGTTTCAATCTGAAAGCATGACAAAGTTATGTGAAGACTTTGGGATTTTCCAAGAGTTCTCCTCACCTAGATCACCACAGCAAAATGACATTACTGAAAGAAAGAATAGAACATTAATTGAAGCTGGTAGAACACTATTGAGTGACACCTCTCTTCCAGAATATTTCTGGGCTGAGGCAGTAAACACTGCTTGTCATGTAATCAATAGGGCTTCTATCACCAAAAGCCACAAAATGACTCCCTATGAGATTATGAAAGGCAGAAAACCAAATCTATCCTACTTTAGGATCTTTGGTTGCAAGTGTTATATACTTAACAATGGCAAGTCATATTTGACTAAGTTTGCTGCCAAATCCCAGGATGAGATATTTGTTGGGTACAACACAAATAGTAAGGCCTATAGAGTCTTCAACTTGACTACTCAAGTTGTAGAGGAGTCTGTTCATGTTGTATTTGATGAAACAAGATTAATCAACTGTGAGTTGTCTTGTAGATCAAATGATTCAACAGGTATAAGCAAAAGTATAGACAAACTCTCCATTGTTGAAGCAACAAAGGAAGATGAAGCATTGGAAAATGAAGGCTATTGTCCAGGGGGAGTACAAGACTCAATAGGAGCTGATGAAAACCAAGAGGTTCAGCATGAAGAAGAAGCTGGAGATGTTCAACAAGAAAGGAATCTACCTCCAGCTACAAGACATTTAAGAGATCATCCAGCTGATCAGATTATAGGTGATCCAAGACAGGGAGTGCAGACTAGAAGCAGAAATCAAAGCACAGACCCGCATTCAAGTTTCCTGTCTCAAATGGAGCCTAAGAAGTTTGAAGAAGCCATCCAAGACCAGCACTGGACTGATGCTATGCAAGAGGAGCTGAATCAATTCAGAAGGTGCAATGTCTGGGAGCTTGTTCCTAAACCATGAGGCCACAACATAATTGGCACAAAGTGGATTTATAGGAACAAATTGGATGAGAGTGGAATAATAGTGAAGAATAAAGCAAGATTGGTTGCAAAAGGATACATGCAGGAAGAAGGGATTGACTTTGATCAAACCTTTGCCCCAGTAGCAAGGCTGGAGGCAATCAGAATGTTCCTTGCCTATGCAGCCTATCAAGACTTCAAAGTGTACCAGATGGATGTGAAATCAGCATTCCTGAATGGTGATTTAAAAGAGGAAGTCTATGTAGAGCAGCCATCAGGTTTTGTAGATCCTCTTAAACCTGATTATGTCTATAAGCTTAGAAAAGCTTTGTATGGGTTAAAGCAAGCCCCAAGGGCTTGGTATGAAACCCTGTCTACTTTCCTTATTGAGAATAAATTCTCAAGAGGAAAAATAGACAAAACTCTATTCCTTAGGGAATCCAAAGGTAAGATCATCCTAGTTCAGATCTATGTTGATGACATAATCTTTGGATCTACTGAAAACAACCTTTGTAAAAAGTTTGCCAAACTTATGCAAGGGAAGTTTGAGATGAACAGTATGGGGGAACTTAAGTTCTTCTTGGGACTCCAAGTAAGACAGACTGATGATGGCCTATCCATATCCCAGTCTAAGTTCACCAAAGAATTAATTAAGAAGTATGGTATGGAGTCATTCTCCACTATGAGAACTCCTATGGGAACAAGTATGCCTATATGCATAGATGATGAAGGTAAACCTGTTGATGAATCTTTGTATAGAGGAATAGTTGGCTCACTACTATATCTCACTGCTAGTAGACCAGATATTATGTATGCTACATGTGTCTGTGCTAGGTACCAAGCCTGCCCTAAAGAATCTCATTATATTGCAGTCAAAAGGATTCTGAGATATCTTAAGGGCACACCTAATCTAGGCCTTTGGTACCCTAGGAATAGAGATTTTCTACTAACAGGTTATTCAGATGCAGACTTTGCAGGCTGTAGAGAGGATAGAAAGAGTACAACATGTACTTGTCAATTCTTGGGAGGAAGATTGATATCTTGGAGTAGTAAGAAGCAGACCAGTGTGGCTATATCCACAGCTGAGTCAGAATATGTTGCTGCTGGCAGCTGCTGTGCACAACTATTATGGATACATCTTCAGCTTAAAGATTATGATATTCAAGTAAGTAGAACACCTCTTTTGTGTGATTCTAAGAGTGCAATTTCTATTGCTAATAATCCTGTTTCTCATAGTAGAACTAAGCATATAGAAATTAAATACCATTTTCTTAGAGAACATGTAGAAAGAGAAGACATCACATTGGAATTTGTTAAAACAGATTATCAAATAGCAGATGTATTTACTAAGCCACTGGATGAAACAAAATTCAATAAATTTAAAATTGAATTAGGCATGCTGACCATTGATTAGTTTATCAACAAACTTACAAGTAACATATTAGATTATCAAGTGGTCTCAAGTGGTATTGACAAAAATAGAATTTGGCTAAGTAAAATAGTGTCGACACATTCAGTGATAATGTGTCGACTCAGTGAAGTCATGACGACTAGTCAGAGAATATGTGTCGACACAGAGAATTTGTGTCGACACTTAAGAATCAAATAGTCGACTCATCCAGGAATGTAGTGTCGACTTCACCAAGATAGTGGTGTCTACACTTACAGATTTTGTGTCGACACTTATCCTAAGAGTTGACACAGAATTTCTGATGCTCTACTATGTCTCTCAGGTGTCGACATATCCAAAATTGGTTTCGACACATAGTAGACAGATTTGTTGTCGAGACAATAGAAGTTTGTGTCGACACATTCCATCTGTGTCGACACATATAGACTGTTTTTGCCCGCCTTTTGATCTTCTTTCAATAGAAGGTATAAATAGGTCAAGAACTTATTCTGTCGACACGCTTACAAGGTTTTCGAGACTGAAACCCTGTGTCAACATTCTCTCTCTCTCTCTTCTCTCAAGCTTTCTCGTCTGATCAATGGCGCCAAAGGTTGCAGATAACGTCAATGAAGGATATGAGTTGGTGTGCAATGGCTTTGCGGATGCCCTGACAGATGTTCAAAGGATTGTCAATCTAATTTCTGAGTCTGGATTAGAGTTTCTAGTTTCTGAACCGACAAAGATCTGGAAGAAGGAGGTGATTGAATTCTTTACCTCTGCATCAGTAGATTCAGATGGTCTCAAGATCAAAGCCACAGTTCACGGGTCAAAGGTGAAAATTACCCCAAGAAGTTTAAGAAAGATTCTCCAATTACCTATCATTGAAAATGAAGAAGAAGTCCCTGCTTCTAAGTCAAAAGAGGCTCTCCAATGGTGTGGATTGGATCCAACCCTGAAGATTGGAGCTGCTTTCAACAGAAAAGGGATGAATCAACAAGGAAAATTTTTGTCTGAAGTGGTTGGCAAGGTGATTCTGTGCAAACCAGGTGGACATGATAGGATTTCAGCCTATATGTTCAGCCTAATGACCAGAATTGTGTTTACAATTCCAACTGACTGGTCAGCTGTAATATTTGATAAAATCAAGGAAGGAATCAAGAAGCCAAATCTGGCTAGAATTATGAGTTTATACCTGATTGGAGTGATCCATGAGGTTATGCAACAACTGCCTGGGACAAAGATTAATCACATGAGGAAAATGGATACAAGATTATTTTCAAGGTGGGATAGGGTGCTGTCTAAAGATGTGCTTGATGAGAGCAGGCAGAACACCCCTGTGAGATCCCCTGCACATGATCTAAGCACTGCCAACATCAAGAAGAGCAAGTGAGAAAGCAGGTTGAAGATCAGCCTGAGTCTGTTCAAGCTCTCACTCCTGCCCAGAATGTATCTACTTCTGAACAGGTACAGGGGGAGCAAGTGCATTCCCCTACCCAGGAAATTCGACATACTGAACAAGTGCAGGAGGTGCAAATGTCTGACCATGTGCAAGAGGAAGACCAAATTGATCTATCAAAAGATTTGAATATTACAGATCTGGATGATTCAACATCTGTTCCAACACAGAAGGAATACACTCTAGATGAGTTATTTCCAAATGTTGAAATTGCTACTGATATAGTAGAGGAGGAGCAAGATATTGAGAAGGTACTAGACATGGAGATAGAGCAAGAAATAGAGAAAGAGCAAGAAATTGAGGAGGAGCAAGAAGTTGAGGGGGAGCCTGTGCATGTTGAGGCTGAACAACAAGGCACTGAGACAGATATTCCTCTTCTTTCTCCTGACAGAGTTCAAATTGACAGTTCATCTGATTTTGAGAATGAAGAAGCCAGACTGGCTAAGAAGAAAAAGCTCATGGTCATTAAGAGAAAGAGCAAAAGCTATAAGCAGACTCTACAGACTACAACTCTCCAATCTCCTTCTGAATTCAATTATAACAAGTTTATGGTAGATTTGCAAGTTAAGTTAGATGACCACAGGTTGGCTGTTGAGAAGTATGTTGATGAGAGCAATAAATCCCTTCAATTTGACTTGGCTCAAGATATTAAATCTATTAGATTTGAAGTAAATATGAAAAAGAAGGAGATGACAGATTGCTTCCATAAGGGAGGTAATGCTGTGGTGTTTTTGGCTAAACAACAGCAGTCTATCATCCCTAAAGTGGATGATATTATTTTAAAGCAAGGTTATGTTTTGGAGAATCAGCTGAGGATGAATGATAATTTGGCTGAATCTCACCAAGAAATTATTGATGAGTTGACAAAGACTACTACAGGGCTGACTGAAGCAAGAGCAAAGGAGATGGAAGAGTTTGATAAGAAACTTCAAGATGCCATTGAATCGGTTAAAACTGCTATCACCACATCTCAAAAGGACATATCTGACAAGCTTCAAAGGTTGAAACCCTATTTTAAAGAGGGTGTGAATTACCTGGATGGCCAGATCAGATTTCAGAAGGAAGATCTAAGAGATCATATTACCAGAGAAGTCATAAAGGGGGAGAGGTTGTTAGTTCATGCTGGATCAGAGCACACCAAATGGGTGACAAATAGTATTCGAGCCACATTGGGATATCCACCTTTGTGTGATGATGCTATGGTGGCTGAGTCAGGAATTCAAACAGGTCTACTTGAAGGCAATCAACCTGAGATTGCCCAAGTCATTTACCCTCCTCCAGATTTTGATATGATTGATCAGCAAGTTCAGGATATGTATAGTCCTCCAAAGGAGGTTACCAAGGTTATTATTGAAAAAGTTAATAAGCCTGATGCCAACTTGAAAGAACAGCAAGATGCTCTACTATCCAAGAAAAGATTTAGAGAGCAGGCTGAACTTAAGCCAGATTTTGAGCAGTGGAGCCCTACTTCAAGAAATATTATACTAACTGCATGGAAGGCTGTAAAGGACCAAGAACATGAAAGAGGAAAGTGGTATAATGAAATGGAATGGAAAAAGTTTGAAGCTAGGAAGGAAGCCATAGTACAGTTCAGGAGAAAAGCCAAGATGGGAAGGCTGCCACCAGATGCTCAGGAGCCGAGCAAGTACTTTCCAAAGCTCTTTCATTACTTTGAAAGGCAAAGGCTCAAGGAAGAAGCACAGAAGAAAGCTGAGCTAAAAGGCAAGAAGCCAGCTGAAGTTGCTGAAGCTCCTGTGAAGGCTCAAATCCAATCTGGCAAAGGAATTGTCATAAAAGAGCCTGATCAGTCTTAGTTCTAAGTTCTTTCAAATGTGTTTTGTAATGTTTTGTTTAATCATTCAATGTAAACATCTGTAATCAAACATTACCAAGTTATAAACAAAATTTTGTTTGGAATCACATATTCATGTTCACTCTGTGATTAATTGTTAATATTTTGTTTATATTAAGTATTCCTGTAATGTCATACATCATCATATTTTTTTTTATAAATGGTGTATATCATTAACTAAAAGGGTTATGACTTCTCCAAATAGGGGGAGATTGTTGGGTACATTGGAAAATGTGTACCTGATTTGAAGAAGCCTAACTTAGCTTAATGATATACATCAAGGTGTATTTGATGTTGTTTTAAGTTGACATATGCAGGTGAAGAAGTATTAAAGAATACAGGAAATTATTCTAAGTCCATGTGTCGACACCTGAAGAAATTGTGTCGACACTTCAGAATAATTGGTTCGACACTTGAAGGAAGCTGTGTCGACACAGAGAAAGATAGTCGACCACATTTGTGTCGACACTGGGAAGCAGTGTCGACTCACAGAAAGATAGTCGACCACATTTGTGTCGACACTGGGAAGCAGTGTCGACTAACTGAAAATAGTCGATCTCAACTTTGTCGACACTGGGAGGATGTGTCGACACATTGAGACAGAGTCGACACACATTGGCAGAAGTCAACAATACTTGTGTCGACACCAGAAGACTGAGTCGACACATATTGGCAGGATTGACATTTGCTGAGTCGACACCTGAAGGCAGAGTCGACACATATTAAGTTCTGAATCTACAACAACTATGTCGACACACAGGACTTGTGTCGACACACTGCAAAGTCAAGACCAAGTTATTTTCTGATGAAAGATGAAGTGTTGAGTCGACACAAATTCTCTGTGTCGACTCATTCTCAAGATGAAGTTCTAAAGAAGCTGTGTCGACTTAAAGGCAAACTTATCGACAATATCAAAGGCTGTGTCGACACCAAAGTTACTTGTGTCGACACATATAGACAGTTGGTCTCGACACTTCTTGACAGTCTGTCTCAACACTTTGCTGACCAAGACTAAGGCACAGGATCTGTTTGAAGACTTGACAGCTGTGGGTTGCAGCCAGTTAACTGATGTTGTCAGACTCGTCAGAAGACAGTTATAAACCGGATCAGCCGGTTACCATTAAGAAGGTCTATAAATAGACAAATTCAGAGAGAAGTAAAAAAAAGGATTGAATTTTGGCAATCAATTTGAGAAATCAAATCAAGAGGGAGTAATACACAAAAGAAGATCTTCATCAGAAGATCTAAGAAGACGATCTTAGGATCGATCTAAAAAGAGTTCTATCAAGAATTCAGAAGTGTCATCAAAGGTGTTGGATAGAGAGAGATTCAGCCATTTGAAGAAGAAGAAGGAAGCCATCACTGGTTTCTCAAGAAGCTGTTTGGGAAATCAACTCAGCTAAGTTCAGATTCAAGAAGCTTTGAAGAAAGCTCAGATTCAGTTGATTTCATTCTTCAGCTAATCAAGAACTGCCTTGTCCTTCTCTCTCTCATCAAGGGCAAGTTAATACAAACTTTTTTTCTAATTTCTGTAGGATCTGTCAATACAGATCTGAGCTGTAAGTCTGTGTTATAAAGGCTGAGTGTAGGAGAGTTGATCTCTGAGTGGTAGGGCTGTTTGCCTGAGTGTAGGAGAAGGTTCTTCTCTGAGTTGTAGGCCTTGTGATAAGGCTGAGGTAGGGCTGTTGAGCCTGAGTTGTAGGAACCTTTTCAGGTTCTGAGCTGTAGGATCTGTGGATCTGAATAAAGAGGAAGTTTGGCTGAATTTAGCATACTGCTAGATAGGTGAAGGGGGAAAGTGGATGTACCCAAACCTTGGGGAACCACTATAAAACTGTGTGCAATCTGTGTTGTATGATTTTCTGTGATTCCTGTGCTGAGTGTATTAATTCTGTAATTGAATTCTGCCTAAAAGTGTAAACAAGCATAAGAACCTATTCACCCCCCCTCTAGGTGTTTAGGTTGTCTTGAAGGTAAAACTATCAGATTTCTCTGACGAGGTTGCATCAGAAGGATGACCCGGAATTGCAGCACTTGCGAGCTAGGACCAAGAAAGAAAAATTATCTGATTCCTCTATTGATGAGCCTGGAACCCTCTTGTATAGAGGTAGATTCTGTATCCCGGCGGTGGGAGAAATTCGAGTGATGATTTGCAAGGAAGCTCACGGATCTAGTGTGGCTTACCACCCGGGTTCCACCAAGATGTATAGAGATCTGAAGCAAATCGTGTGGTGGTCGAGCATGAAGAACGACATCGCCAAATTTGTATCGGAATGCTTCACGTGCAAGCGGGTGAAGGCCGATCATGGCAAGCCTGGGGGAAAATTGAGCCCTTTGGAAGTTCCCATGTGGAAATGGGAGAGTATCTCGATGGATTTCATTACCGGATTGCCGAGGTCCCCTCATGGACATGATTCTGTTTGGGTCATAGTGGACCGGTTGATGAAGTGTGCCCATTTCGTTCCCTTCAAGGTCGGCTATTCTATGGAGAAGATTGCAGAGTTGTATGTGGATGAGGTCATTAGATTGCATGGCGTGCCTGCAAACATTGTGTCAGATCGGTACTCAAGATATATGTCGCGTTTCTGGCAGAGCATGCAAGGAGCTTTGGGCACCGACCTCCGGTATTCTACCGCTTATCATCCGCAAACAAATGGTCAGACGGAGAGAGTTAATTAGATCGTGGAGAATATGATCAAGTGTTATATTCTGGATCATGGTGGCGCTTGGGATCAGCACTTGAGATTGATGGAGTTTGCATATAATAATAGTTACCAAGAGAGTCTACAGATGACCCCTTTTGAAGCATTGTATGGGAGGCGCTATAGGACTCCCTTGTTTTGGGCCGAAGTCGGTGAGAGACTGTTGTTAGGTCCAGAAGCTTTGGTGGAAATGGAAGAGGCGGTGGCTAATATTCAGGAGAAGCTCTGCGTTGCTCAAGAGCGATATAAAAAGTATGCCAATCAAAGAAGGGCAGATCTGGAGTTTGAGGTAGGGGATAATGTTTTTCTGAAGGTCTCTCCGATTCCAGGCGTTAAAAAATTTGGGAAGAACCACAAGTTGGATCCCAGGTATGTTGGGCCATTTCAGGTCGTTGAGCGCATCAGAGTGTCTGCTTATAGATTGGAGTTACCTGCTACCTACCCTGGCATCCATGATGTGTTTCATGTGAGTCAGTTAAGGAAGTGTGTCCGCAGCAATCGTCAAGCCCTTGATTCGGTGCCTCAGATTCAGCCCAATTTGTCTTATGCTGAGGAATCTGTCCGTATTTTAGAGACCCAAGAGCGTGTGCTGCGGAGGAAATCTTTTCCAATGGTAAAAGTTCTCTGGCGAAATCATGTCGTCGAGAGCGCGACATGGGAGCTGGAGTCAGCTATGCGGAAGTCTCATCCACACATCTTCATTTAATTATCCCAGGTGAATCTCTTCTTCCTGCACCGTCTATTTTATCCCGATGATGTTTTCTGTTCGTACGTCAAGTTTCGGGACGAAACTTTCTTTTAGAGGGAGTGACTGTAATGCCCCTGATTTTTCTGGTATTATTCTTTTGCCTGCTGACATCATAATGACAGATGGGCGTTACGTGTCCGTGAGTTGATGGCGTGACACCGTTTGTGCATTTTTTGGCGTCCGTTAGGTTTGACCGGCTAGATTTTGGAATATGCGTCAAAACCAAAATTTTTTTACATCGGGCTAGCGATCCGAGCATTTTTGGAGCCTCGACGCGCGTTTGAAATTCGAATAATTATAAATTATCGTAACTTTGTTAGGCTATAACTCGAGATTGGTGCGTTGGATTTTGATTCTGACTTCACCGTTGGGTTCATAGCGTCGACATTCGCCTACGACGCGAATTTCATCCGTTTCGATGCTCGTTTGGGTCTTCGTAATAACATAACAAATATAAATATTTAGCTTATATATATAAATATATATAAGCTAAATAACAGAGCTCAGAGATCTCCGAGCGGAGCTCAGAGATCTCCGAGCGAGCTCTCCCTCCTCCCTATATAAGATTTAGACAGAATAAAATTTTTAATAAAGTAAAATTATGTATATATATATATAAATATATATATAATTGTTAAGAATATGTATAACTTAGAATATATATATAAAGGTAAAACCCTACTCCCTGCGCCTCATCTTCTCCCGACTGAAACAAGAAACAGCGGGCCCCTTCCGTTCGTGGACCTTCCGACCGCCGCCGACGGAGCTCCAGTGCTCAGAATCGCTAGCCGAACATAGATTCGGAAAGCTCTCGCCGAGATCTACGCGATGGTGGTGAGTATTTCTAGTTTCTTGGGAATTCTCCGATTAGGGTTCTTGATCCTTGTTTCTGTTTTAACTCTTTAAGTATAGGAGTTGTTTCCTATCGTCTTTCCAGGGCCGGTCTACGCAGTAGTTCCTCCCGGAGGACGGTTTTCCGTGGTTAAGGCAAGTGGTGATCTTCTCTTTCTCTTCGCTACCCCCCTTTTTCTCCTTTTTGTTTTCAGTACATTTGATTATGCCAAGTATCATCTTTTGCTTAGACTTTTGCTCAATATAATTTTTCCCTCACCTTGTTACTTGAAATGTTACATTATGTTCTAGTGGGCCTTGCCCCTTTGCCTTTGAAAGAATCATGAAATGATGAATATTGTTGGAGGTCGCACACGATGTTGGCGATGCCACCGATGCGATGCTCTTTTAAAATGATAAATCTGTTGGAGGTCGTACACGATGTTTGCGGTGCCACCTGTAACATCCCATTTCCGACCAGACCACTAGGAGTGGTTTTGTCATGACCAAGTCATGACAAAACCCTAGGAAGCCCAAGGAGGCCAAGTGACCCGGGCTCAAGGTAAAAATCACCTTGGTCTGCAAATAGTAGGTCAGAAATTTACTTAAAACAGGATTTGGGCTCGGGCGTTGAGTGCGTCGAGTGCACTAAATGCCATAAGCTGAACAACGTTGAGTGCACTGACTGCACTCAACACCATCTCTCTTAGGCCGGATGGCATTGAGTGCGTCGAGTGCACTCAATGCCATAAGCTGAACGGCGTTGAGTGCACTGATTGCACTCAACGCCATCTTACTTGGGATGAATGGCGTTGAGTGCATCAAGTGCACTCAACGCCATAAGCTGAATGGCGTTGAGTGCGCTGACTGCACTCAGCACCATCTTCTTTAGACTGTATGGCGTTGAGTGAGCTGAGCTCACTCAACACCGTCGGCTGGATGACGTTGAGTGAGCTGAGCTCACTCAATGCCGTAGGCTGGATGGCGTTGAGTGAGCTGAGCTCACTCAACGCCGTAGGCTGGATGGTGTTGAGTGAGCTGAGCTCACTCAACGCCGTAGACTGGATGGTGTTGAGTGAGCTGAGCTCACTCAATGCCATTTTACTTAGAATTTTTCTGGCGCTTTTGGTTTGTTTGTTGGTTCAGCTGAACCGTACCATTTCAGGAAGCGGGCCAGGATGTCTTAAATTAGTCGTTCCTCTATTAACACCTAATTAAGTCTTATTTAAAAATATTGACTGGTCAAATGGAGGTAGCCCACGTTGATGGCGGTTATGAAAATGAAGAAGGCTTCAGCCTTGGCCGAGAACCGGCTTTCATGGCCAGTAATGGCACTTGATGCCTTGGCCTCCTTCCCCTCCTCTTTTATGGCTAGATTCAACTCCTTTTGGGAATATGAGGAGTTTCCAGCCGTTACTTGGCTGGATTGAGCCATATTCATCCCCCCACCACCATGGCCGAAATTACCTTAAAGGACCATTAATGGCCACCATCAGTTAGACCCCTCCCCTCCCCCATTTTACTGATTTATAAGCTTCACAAGACTCCAAGCCTTCGTTTCCACACTTTGCCCAAAGGAGACGAGAGATTTCTGTGTGCTGTTGAAGAGCGTCGGCGACACCTTCACCGCTAATGGCTTTCCGTCAATCTGCACGCCTCCAGCCCGCAAACAAGGTCCTCCCCTCCTCTCTCTCTCTACGGGTAGATCTTAGAATTCTTTAGGGTTAAGAATCAGGCTCAACTGAGTCCGATCGGGAAGAGCTTCTCTTCCTAGTTTTTTCCCGCAAAAATATAGCTCTCGAGTTCGCCGGAAAACACCTTTCTGGCGGCCACGCCGCCGCCCGACGATGGCCACCACCTCAAAGGAGGTGGTGGTGGCGGTGGCTGGCCACGGAGGAGGCTGGATGGCCGACGGAAACGTTTGGAATAAGCTCCAGGTTTGGCCAATCATGGCACTCGGCTGGAGGAAGAAGACGATCCAGCAATCATTTGATCTTGCATAGAGATCGGTGCTGATCATTTAAATCCTTTTCTTTAAAAATGATTTTCTGTATTATGACAACCGTCCCTTTAGAAAATTAATGAAAAATACTTAGAGGCTCTATATGAGAAAATGGTCAACATATAATTTTTAGCCCTATGGGTCTACTTTATTTTAAAATTAATTTGGGTCAATTTGGTCAACGGGTTTGACCAGGGCACCCCTTTTGGTGGGGTCTACACCTAGAGCTAGACAGAGATTAAATTGTGTGCCCCCACTTCATCCCTTGCCCAAAAGACCTAAAATTTGGACAGGGAATCCCCCTAACCTATATCTAAGTCCTGTCCAAAAATGGAAATTTTTGGAGACACTTTTCCTATAGTTTTTTTGTAATTATTTAATAATCTTATGATAAGTTAATTAGGTGGTCTAATGACTTCCAAACCCTCCCAAATTTTGGTGAGTGGTCCCTGGGTTCATCATGAGGCTTTGTATAATTTTTCATCTCATTTGGAGATGTTTTAGATTGGAAATGAAAAAACCTAAGCTTTGCCCTATTAAGGGGTTTATATGTCAAAAGTGCACTTTGTGATTTGGGTGGTCAAATCACCTCAACAGAGGCTGAGATTTTGACCACTGACTAGGCATGATTTCTAGCACCCTCCCATGGAAGATGGGGTGGATTGGGGGTAGATTTGCCCTAGGATCCAAGACCAAACCCTAAGGATGGTTTTGGGTGTCTTATGAAGGACATAGGGTGTTATGTCTTTGTATGAACTTGGTACTTAGAATAAATACTTGTAAGGTGGTTAGATGCCCTAAGAAATAAATGGGTAGTGCTTGGACACAAATACCCCACATAAACCACTTTATAAGTAATTAGATCTTTACACCCTAGGAATTTTATGGTGGGTCATATGACCTTGATTCTTAGTCAAACTTTGGCAGGAGTGTTGTCATAGTGATATTCATATTAGGATAATTTTGTTATGAATTATAGATCAATGAATATAGTACTTCATGTACACACCATCAAATTGTACTTTCAACTTAGGAATTTCTTATGAATTAACCACTCACTGGAATCTTATGGAATTAAGTCAGAAGGCCTTTTATGATGTTATAAAGCTCTGTGAATTTTTATGGAATTGTGGGAAGTGTATTTATAGGGGTTGCTTCACTAAGTATTGTTTCCCATGAAAACTTAATTGAATTTATTTTGGTGTCTAGTAAGCCAGGAAAATTATGATTTTTGTGCAATGGTTCTTTCTATACATTATTAAGGTTCAGTAAATTTTCTACAATTTCTGATGAATAATTTTAGTACTTCCTTCTTTAAATATGATTAATGGAATTATGTTGGATAAATTAATTAGAGGCTAAATATTTTCTGTAAAATCATGGAAATGAGTATTTATTGATATCTCTCTGTTATTTAGTGGTCATAATTTTTGGGTGGCAATTACTTGATAAAATCATGTAGTTCATGTTTAAAATTACCCATGGCCAATCTTTTGGGAAAATTAATTAAATATCAGATTAATTAGGAAAATTATAATTTTCTGGATTTATGCTAGTTATGTTATGATAGATCTCCAGTAAATAATTTAAGGCTTTTGGATGAGAACTTGAGGGACCTTCTATCATGATCATCATATAATATAGGTTGGTCTGAATAGCGTAAAACAACGTAAGTAGTGATAGCTTGTGCATTGAACATAGAGGATGAGATTGATAGTTTATGGGATTTGAAATGGGCTGTTAAGTGATATGAGGAGTCACGATGAGGAGAGAGAAGTTTGGTTAGTGTTAAGTGATGCTCGGGATCGACTAAAGGTCGTCTTTCCTGAGGTGAGGAAGGGCCAAAACACACTAGGGTTAGATCCAGTATAACATAAAAAGGGATCAGGTAATCGGGTATAAAACAATAATACTAAGTGCCTTGCGAAAGGGAACGATGAGCTTCAGCTACCAACATAGTTCCTAGTGCCCTTTGAGATCCCTTCACGGGGTATGCCGGGGGCAGTCCTAGGCTAACGTAAACCATAAGAATAATAAACTAAAAGAGCAACTAGTATAACTAGGGTTTCACATTCACACACCCCGGTAGCTAGGGAGGTTGAATAGGTTGGTTTGATTGCCATCCAGACGGTAGCTTCAAAAGGTAGATGCACGGACGAGACAGTCCGGGGAGCTGAGGGCTCGAGGGTTTGAATACAGAATAAGGTGGTGGGTCTTCGGTATTTGACAGTCGTTCACACCGACGTCGGTACGTTGACTCGGTGGTATGAGACACTTAGCCAAAGAAAGTCTTGTGGATATAGCCAGTACTAGTACGCGGATACTCTAGGTTGTGTTCTTCTAGGGGCGTACGGAAGGGCTAGGCCCGGTAGTGTGGATACCCTCCTAGGAGTGGGGGGACCGACCCACTGTCTCCGTTTGCCACTACGGAGGTTCCTGGGAGTGAAGCTAGCTGCCCGAACAGGGGGAACTAAAGGTCTGTGCGCATAGAGTCGTGTGCGTGAGTTGTGTAACATCCCATTTCCGGCTAGACCCCTAGGAGTCAGATTGGTCGTGACGGAACCCTAGGAAGCCCAAAATTGGAAATAAAGCGACCAACATTGCGGGTCACGGGTTGGTCACGCCCGTGACCGGCCCGTCACGCCCGTGACCTGGGCGTGTCTACTTCGACGATCGTCGATCTCCACGAGACGATCGTCGAACGCGCTTGAAAGTGAAGGGATAGATACTACTCTAGAGGGGGGGTGAATAGAGTAATCAAATTTTGCACAATACAAAACTTAACTGTCTACCCAACTCCCTTGGAGTGAAGTGCGGAATGAAGAGATTATAGATTTTGGTTTAACCTTAAAGCCTAACACAAGTGTTGTGCAAACACAAGCTAACTGTAATTACAGTTAAAGCCTGGAAAACCTAAGCAGCAACTAGCAACCTAGTTATATCTATTCACAGCCACAGTACAAGAAAAATAATAAGCAAGCCAGACGACACAAGGAATTTTATAGTGGTTCCCCAAACAACTTGGGTACGTCCACTCTTCTACCCAAACGGTAGGAATCCACTACAGGTTTTTGCTAAGGTGCCCTGCCACCAATGATCTGATTCAGGTAGATCAAACAGACCCTTTAGACTTTTGATCAGGTGTCTAAAAACCAAGCACAGGTTTTTGATCAGGTGCCCTGCCACCAAGGGATACTTTTGAAGGGAGTAATAACCCTGTACAGGAGGGGGAAGAAGGTTAAGATGTCTTCTCTATTTTACAATAGATTAGAGAAGCACAAAAAGCTTGCACTGAGCTAGAATGCTCTAAAGAATCAAGGCTCCCCCTGGCTCAAAGATGTCCAGGTGAAGTCTTGCTTCAGTGCAGAAACTCTTCAGAAAATTCTGAAGGAAGGAGCTACAGGAAGAAAATAAATAACAAAAAGAAATCTCTTCAAGCAGCTATTCTTCTTCTTCTTCTTCTTCAAAGAAACTCTGAGTTGAACTTCCTGAAAGCAGGAGAACTCAGGTGAAGAAGAGATGAAGATCTTAACACTTCTCAGTTAGATGGAGTTTGCTGAGAGCAGGAAGCTTGAGCTTGATGAAGGCTTGAGTGCTTTTGAATATATGTGTAACACTAGCTTCAATCCTTCTGCAAAGGGTTCTTTTTATATCATTATCAAGCAACGGCTCTCTTCCATTTTGAATTGTTTGTCTTCTTCTAAGCCTTGAGACCTGGGCTGTAAATATCAAGAAGACAGAAATATCTCTGCAGCAAAACATTCCATAAAAAGGAATAAACCTCTTTCTAAGAAGCTGCAGGCATAAATCAAATAAACAGATAGACTAAATAAAGTCACATCAGAAACTATCTCTTTATAGCAAAAGAAGACTTTTCAGTCTAACGGCTATAAAGGGGCTGACAGCAGATAAAGTAATTTAAATAGACAGCTAATAAGACAAACAACTTTATCTTAAAAGATTTTAACTCAGGCAATAAGAATAGAGCAAATAATGCCTGGAAACTTTATCATACAGCTTAAAATACTGTGCCAGAAAATGTATTAAATAATTAAATATAATAAATAAATACAAAATCCAAAGGCAGACAGAAAACGTCGAACGACCTTCGAAGATCGTCGAACGACGCCAGGAGATCGTCGAACTATCGGGCAGATAGTCGAACGATCCAGATAGTCGAGCTATCAAATGGATAGTCGAGCTACCTCAGCAGACAGTCGAACTATCAGGGCAGATAGTCGAACTATCTGATAGTCGATCTATCTATGACAGATAGTCGAGCTATCAAGCGCACAGAGATAGTCGAACTATCAAGCAGATAGTCGACCTACCTCAGAAGACAGATAGTCGATCTATCAAAAGATAGTCGAACTATCAAAACAAACTAGATAGTCGAACTATCAACAGATAGTCGAACTACCAGCGCAGAACAGATAGTCGAACTATCAACAGATAGTCGAACTATCAGCGCAGAACAGATAGTCGAACTATCAACAGATAGTCGAACTATCAGCGCAGAACAGATAGTCGAACTATCAACAGATAGTCGAACTATCAGCGCAGAACAGATAGTCGAACTATCAACAGATAGTCGAACTATCAGCGCAGACCAAGGCGTCGACCAACTGATAGACGATCGTCGATCAGTCGATAGACGATAGTCGAACGGCGTTCGAATATAGTCGAACGAAAAACTACTTAACCAAATTTACAACTTGGAAAAGCGAGGACTCTACAGCTAGACTCCAAACCATTGACCATAGATATTTCTTGGGTCAAAGGGGCACAAAGGAGAGGACTGAACTCAAATCAAACTAGGGTACCAACAATCTCCCCCTATTTGAGTTAAGTCTCTCAGAATCTAAAACAGCTAGCAATAGAATATTAAAAATAAATTTCAGCAGATAGTTAATTAATAAACTGGCAGATTATCAATCAGATAAACAAATAATCAAATATCACAGCAGTTAATCAAACTATTAAGAATCTTTGGGATCAGGTAATGGATCAGAAGAACTAGAGACAAAAGAAATTTTTCGCAGAGGATCATCTGATTCCTTCTTTGACATCTTCAGATCCTGCATTCCAAGAATCTTCAGCTCTGTAGCTCTGGGAACAACAGCTTCTGGATGTTTTTCCATATACTTTGCTGGATCAAATATCTCAGGATTGACTTGGAATTTTTCAAATTCTTTCTTTCTATATGCTGACATCGTAGTAAAGCCAGATGTATCTTTGCCTTCAGCTCTTGCTTTTCTAATCTGGGCTGCTCCTACAAGTTCTTGAAATCGAGCCATCCTAAAATTAGGATCGAGCTCAGGATTTTCATATACGGGCTCTGGAGAAGCAGCATCAGCTATTTTATCTAGATAAGACATTAGATTAATCTTAGCAAAAGCGACTTGCTAGAAGGTTTTAAAACACTGTAAACTATTTACCTTTTGAAACACTTTTCTCAGTTTGTACTGGAGAAGGAGGTGGGGAAAAAGTTGGTCTTTGGGCCACAACCTCCTTCAACTGTCTTTGAGATCCATAAGACGATTTGCCTTGACAACTTTGATGACCTTGTCTTGGATGTGGCTGAGCAGATGCAGATTTTCCATAGGCAGATTGATTTGCAGGTAGATTCCCAGAGGCTCCTGCACCGGGAGGTGGAGGAGGACCTTTGGGAGTCCATCTGGAGACTGGAGTATCATACCTTTTTGTTCTCTTCCTTTCTTTTTGCTGATTTTTCGAGAACCTCATCCAATGCTGAAAATCTTTTGATTTGGGGTCAATGCCCTTCAGAATATAATATGGAATGTCATTATCCTTATTTGGAGGAGGAGGAGGAGCAGCTTTTCTTTTCTTAGCAGCAGTTTTCTTCTTTTTTTGAATTTTCAGAAACATCTGAATCATCATCATCATCAGAATGGGATGATGGAGGGTTCTCATAGGGATCATAGGCTTCTGAGACAGCCTTTTCTTTAAGCTTTGAACTAGATTTTTCCCTTTCTTCTTCCAGGGCATCCATAGCCAGAAGGGAGTCTAAATCTAAACCAGGAGAATCATCCCAGATGGATGACTTCTCAAATTGCAACTCTTTCTCTTTTTCTTGTAAAGATTTTACTCTTAAGTCCCAAGCAGCCCTTGCTTGAATTTCTTCCAAATTTAAAACAGGAGAATCAACTTTGATTTCCTCTTGATTTTCATTCTCTTTATCATTTAAAAACACATCCAATTCTGGATCTAATTTAGTATCAGAATCACTTGGAGCAGCCTTAGAAACAACTGCTATTTTCTTGGCAGTTAAATCTTCTTTAATAAAATCTGTAGAACACAGATCTGCTAAATAAGCTTGAATCATCCCTTCAAGGTATACACCAGCAAGCAAATAAATTGACTCATCAATAAACCGGATTAGGGAATTACCTTCATATTTAACCATCTCCCAGCAGTCATTCAGATATTTAGTTATGATTCCTTCCAGGAATCTGGCAATCGTAGGAGAGGTTATATCTTCTAAGCATACTTTCACAGCAATTTCTGATAGCAGAATACCATCTGATATTTCCTTCTCAGTCAAGACTGGAGCTAAAACTTTCTTAGCAGGAGCACTCTCTTCCTCAGCTGGAACAATTTCTTCCTCAGCTGGAACAATTTCTTCCTCAGCTGGAGTTGCCACTTTCTCAGCTGGAACAATTTCTTCCTCAGCTGGAGTTGCCACTTTCTCAGCTGGAACAGTCTCTTCCTCAGCAGGAGCTGTTTCTTCCTGATCAGTCATAGCAACATCTTGAACTTCTTCTGGCTCAACTGGAGCAGATTCTGGCTGGACAGATACGACAACATCTGGAGCTATCTCTATTTCAGCTGGAGTAGAGGCAGGAAGATCTGAGACATCTTCATTGGACATCTCCCCCTGCCTGATTTCAGTAACAACTGAAACCAGGCCCCTAGAGGTAGATGGCTCAGCAGATTTAGAAATGGATTGGATGGAGGCAGTGAGACGGTCAATGGAGGCAGCAAGGGGAGCGATTGCCTCGTCAATCATGGTTTTGATTGACGGGGTAATCAGCTCCACGATGCGGATGATAATCTCAGGAGAGATTTCAAAAGAAGATGGATGAGAGGTGGATGGATCAGCAGCAGAGATGGTAGATGTGCTGGGATGGAGGATGGTGTGAGCAGGGGATCGAACTGGAGATGCAGCAGGAGAGGGAGCAGGGAATGGGGAATGAACTGGGGAATTAACGGGAGATGCATGAGGAGTAAGAATTCTCTCTGAACCTAACAAATCGAAGCTAGGAGCAGATATCCTAGCCAGATATGCAGGTAGAGGAGAGGCTGGAGGAGACGGAGGAACAACCACGGTTGTTTCAGGTGCAGCAGAAGAGGAGGGTCGTACCTCAGCAGAAGTTGATGGTACTTCAACTGAGGTAGACGGCAAAACAGAGGAGGAGGAAGGGATAGCTGAGCCAGCTTCACTAGGTTGAGGAGTGACTGAAGCAGTCCTTGTGTCCTCAGATTGCGCTGGAGCAGACTTCACGAACGTCCTCTTCCATTTTGAAAACAGATGGGGATCCATCTTCTTGCTGGCATTGATGGTAGTTGCGGCAGAACTCAGCAACTGGGGGAATTTCTCCTTCAGGAAAATACCTATAACCCTTCCCAGGGTAACTTCCTTCTTTCCTGTCTTCTTTCTGATCAAATCAAACAGAACAGCAGCCCAATCGATCCTTTTCTTATTAACAATTGCACACATCAGTGCGAATTGCTGCCTTGTTATGTTATCATGGGCAGAGTGCTTGCCCAGAAGCACTTTTCCGACGACCTCAGCGAGGAACTTTATCTTGAAAGGGAAATTTACCTTAAGCAACTTGGAGGGAATGCCTTCAGCATGTCCCAGCTCGACGAGCATCCTTCCAAACTCCTGAGCGTCTTGCTCATAATCTTCGTCACCGATAACTAGACCAAAAACATCAGAAAGGACGGCCGGAGTTAGGATAGCTTCTACTCCGCCGATGGTACCGATCATCGACTCGTCTGTGGAAGACGACGTGAACGCCCATTCTTTTATCTCTGGAATATTAATCTTGATCCTTTCAGACATCAGCTTCTCTAGGCCTTGATCTCTGCAGAGCTGGAGAACTTCCACTATGCCGGCATCGCAACTGCTGAAAGCTTCAAAATCTACACTGAAACCTGCATCGAACTTGACGACGGCTAGAACAGCTGGAGAAATCGCCATTGAATCGCTGGAGAAACGCGAGAGGGAGGAGGAAGACGAAGGGGACGGAGCGGCAGAAAATCGCAAGCGGGAAAGCAGAATGCGAAAGGGCACGTTCCGTCGACGATAAAGCAACAGATCTTTTAACCTAGGTCGACTATCGGCTTTATATTGAACCGGATATAGTCGGTCTATTTAAAAAGATCTTGAACCGATAGTCGAACGGCCGTTCGACGATCGGCTCAGAAGCAGAATAGTTGAACAATCGTTCGACTATTTCTGGCTTCTCAAACAAAAAGCTGTCGTCGTCCGGAGATCGACGATGAGCTCAGCCTGTTCGACGATGGTCGAACGTCGATCGACGATCTTCAAACAGAAGCTATCATTAACCAGAGGTCGACGATAGGCTCAATCCGTTCGACGATCTTCGATCATCGTTCGACGATCTTCAAGCAGACCTCAACATAGGCAGATATCGTCATACTTAGTCTCGTCCATTGATCATGCCTAGTTGGACTAAAAAGAACAGATGCTTCTGTTCATCTAAAGGCTTGGTGAATATATCACCTCTCTGAAACTCAGTGGATATGAACTCAAGACAGATCTTGTTCTTTTCCACACAATCTCTCAGGAAATGGTGCCTAATCTCAATGTGCTTGGTTCTAGAGTGGTGCACTGGATTTTGTGCAATAGAAATAGCACTGGTACTATCACACATGATCTTGGTGTTCTTGTGTGAGTAACCATAATCCACAAGCTGGTTTTGAATCCACAGGATCTGTGAACAACAACTGGCAGCTGCTATATATTCAGCCTCTGCAGTTGAAGTTGATACAGAAGCCTGCTTCTTACAGAACCAAGAGACCAATCTCTCTCCCAGGAACTGGCAAGTTCCTGAGGTGCTCTTCCTGTCAACTCTGCAACCAGCATAGTCAGAATCAGAATATCCAATTAATTCAAACTCTGACTCAGCTGGGTACCAAAGTCCTAGATTTGGACATCCTTTCAGGTATCTCAGGATTCTCTTTAGAAGAATCAGATGAGATTCCTTGGGGTTGACCTGGAATCTAGCACAAAGGCATGTAGCAAACATTATATCTGGCCTACTTGCAGTTAGATATAATAGGGAACCAACAATGGCCCTATAATTCTTTTGATCAACTGGCTTGCCGTGATCATCAGAATCAATAACTACATTAGTAGCCATGGGTGTAGGCATTGCTGAAGCATCAGCCATCCCAAATTTCTTTACCAATTCCTTGGCATATTTGGATTGGGAGATGAAGATACCATCAGCATCTTGCTTAACTTGGAGACCAAGAAAGTAAGACAGCACACCCATGCTACTCATCTCAAACTTAGAGTGCATCAAGTTGGAAAACTTTTTGCAAAGTTTGGGATCAGTGGAGCCAAAGATAATATCGTCTACATACACCTGAACTAACAGGATTGTGTCCTTGTGATGCTTAACGAAAAGGGTTCTATCAACTACTCCCCTAGTGAAGTTGTGCTCTAACAGGAAACTAGCTAGAGTCTCATACCAGGCCCTAGGAGCTTGCTTTAGTCCATAAAGAGCTTTTTGCAACTTAAAAACATGAGAAGGCTGAGTTGAAGAAACAAACCCTGGTGGTTGTTCAACAAACACCTCTTCCTTAAGCTCACCGTTCAGGAATGCACTTTTGACATCCATTTGGAACACCTTAAACTTCATGTAGGCTGCATAGGCCAAGAAGATCCTTATTGCTTCTAGCCTTGCAACAGGAGCAAAGGTTTGGTCATAGTCTATACCTTCCTCCTGTCTGTAGCCCTGAGCTACAAGCCTAGCTTTATTCCTTACTATTATTCCATTTGCATCTAACTTGTTTCTATACACCCACTTGGTGCCTATGATCAGTTGGCCTTTAGGTCTTGGAACCAAAGTCCAAACTTTACATCTCTCAAACTGATTGAGCTCCTCTTGCATTGCAATGATCCAGTGAGGATCTAGCTCTGCATCTTTAAAGGTGAGGGGCTCAACCTGTGAGAGGAAACAAGCGTGCATCACATCCTGTCTTAATTGATGTCTTGTTTGCACACCAGCTGATATGTCTCCAATCACTTGAGATGTGGGATGATCTCTAAGTGTGACAATATCAGCAGGTGGGATGTGATCTTCAGCAACAGTTGGGATTAATTCCTCAGGAGGAATTTGATCTACTGTTGGTGGAACAACAACAGCTTCAACAGCTTCAGCAATGTCTTCATCACTGTCTGATTCAGTGATCTGAAGAGTTGAAAGTTGAAGGATTTCTTGAGGGGCATCATGTACCTGCAAAGAACTGGAGGAAGGAGAATTTTCTTTCTCCTTGTAAAACATCTGAGACTCATCAAAAGTCACATGCACAGATTCCTCTATCTTACAGGTTGATTTGTTATAAACCCTATAAGCTTTGCTTACTTGGGAATATCCAAGCATGATTCCCATTGAAGCTTTTGCTTCAAATTTTCTAATATATTCTTTATTATTGTTATGAATATAAACAGTACAGCCAAAAATTCTAAAGTAATTAATTTTTGGTTTCTTTCCTTTAAGCAACTCATAAGGAGTTTTACACTTAAGTTTGTGTATCAAACTTCTATTCAAGACATAGTTAGCTGTACTAACAGCTTCTGCCCAATAGGATAGAGGCATGTTAGCATCTGCCAACAATGTGCTAGCAGCTTCAATTAGTGTTCTATTCTTCCTCTCAACTACCCCATTTTGTTGGGGAGTTCTAGGAGCTGAGAAGCTATGTTTGATACCTTCTCTCTCACAGAATTCTTGCATGAGAAGAGAGTCAAACTCAGTACCATGATCACTTCTGATCAAGGCCACATGAGTAGAGTACTCAGTCTGCACACAAAGTAGAAAGTCTGTAAGGGCTTTGAAGTTATCAGACTTAGTTCTCAAAAAGAAAACCCAACTGAACCTAGAGAAGTCATCTACAATTACTAATGTGTAATACTTCCCTCCTAGACTCTGTACATTTATTGGGCCAAAAAGGTCCAAGTGTAATAAATACAGGATTCTAGGTGAATCACTTTTATTAACAGATTTAAATGAATTTTTGGTTTGCTTGCCTAGCTGACAAGCCTTGCATAGGCTCTCCTTCTTGTAGGGGCAAGAAGGTAAACCTCTAACAAGGTTGTGCTTAGATAACCTAGATATGTTCTTGAGGTTTACATGACTAAGCCTTTTATGCCATAAGGAATTATTATTAAGGGTTAATTCATTAAACAGGCAGATTTCAGAGCGAGATGAATTAAAATCTACTAAATATATATTGCCTATTCTATTACCTATCAAGACAACATTATTATTTAAAGTAATATTGCAAGAGGAGTTAGAAAAAGAAACCTGGTAGCCAGCATCACATAGCTGGCTAACTGAAATCAGGTTGTGCTTCAGTCCACTGACATAAGCAACTCTCTTGAATGTAACAGCTCCAATTGTGATCTTGCCATATCCTTCTGTCTGACCACAGCTGGAGTCTCCAAAGATAACCTTTGGGCCGAGCTTAGCTTTGTACTTTGACAGTAGCTCTTTGTTTCCTGTCATATGCTTAGAGCATCCACTATCCAAATACCACTTATTTTGAGTGATTGGATAGGCCTTCACCTGCAAAACAACTATTTAGACAGAGTGGACCCAGGTAACCTTGGGTCCCTTGTTTTTCACATAAGAAAAACTGGAGATATAAGAAAATGCAGGCTGAGGGTGATAACCTAGAGGGTGAGATCTCCTAGGTGGGATTCTCCATGCAGATGATGGGTCAACAAACCTAGGGTTTCTATTTTCATTTAAGTTTCTATGGAATGGATTATGATTTTGAAAATCATGTTGAAATCGTCGATCGACGTTCGACGATAGGCGCTCAGATCGTCGAGCTTCGTTCGACCATGGAGCATCCGATCGTCGAGCTGCGTTCGACGCTTTTTGCATTTCTTTGAAAAACTTCTTTCTCTTTTCTCTCTTAGCCTTATTTAATGTTTTATTTACAAGGTTTACTTGCTCAGTGTTCTTCTTTCCACTAGCTGAAATGAAGTTCACTGGAGTTGAAAGGTTATTTTTAAGCAAGACTGGGGGTTCACTGGGAGAAGCTCCTAAGCCTAATTTATCATTTCCTGTCCTAGTGTTAGCCATGCTGGTAATTTCTAACAGCTTAAGGCTTCTACCATTAAGTGACTCTTCTAGTCTCTTAGACTTAGCTAATTCCATTTTAAGGAATTTGATTTCTTCACTACAAGTAGTGAGTTCTTCCTTTAACCTAACATTTTCGGAGGCTATTGATTCAGAGTTAGCTAGCCTATTTCTAAGTTCTTTTATCTCTTTTTCTGAACTAATTAAATCTAAACATAGAGATTTAAAATCTAACTTAAACTCTTCTGAAGTAAAATCATACGATGAAAGTACCTCATCTTCAGTAGGCATTTCTTCATCTGAGTCAGAACTCTCTGCAGCAGAGTGGTTGCTGCAGGCATCTATTGCCATGAGGCAAACTTCTTTTGCCTTCTTTTCTTCTTCATCCTCACTAGAGCTTGAGGATGAGGATTCTTCATCAGAATCACTCCAGGTTTCAGCAATGAAACCTCTCTCCTTCTTCTTATTTTTGTAGGAGGATGGCTTGGAGTGCTTCCTGTGCTGCTCCTTTTCTTTTCTCTTTTCCTTGTTCTTCTCCTCTGGACACTCTGGAAAAATGTGTCCAGGCTTCCTGCACCCATAACAAATAATTTCTTTAGATGGAGTACGATCATACCTTGGCTTTTCTTCATACTTTGAAGATTTTCTTCTGAACTCTTTTCTCCCCATTTTGAGAAATCTCTTGGCAAACAATGCCATGAGCTCCTCATTTGATTGGCTGCCTTCTGAGGCTTCAGCAGCTTTAAGAGCTAGAGATTGCTCTTTTCTTGTTGGAGTGGGGGTCTTGGCTTCTGCTTCAGCTTCCCTTGTCTTCAGCACTTGCTCAAAAGATTTGAGCTTGCCGAGAAGGGCTTCAGTTGATATCTCGTTGGTGCTTCTGGCTTCCTTGATTGGCCAGATCCTCAAATCCCATGTGCTAGGAAAGCACATAAGGATCTTATCATTGACCTCTGTCAATGAGATATCCTTGTCAAGGGTCCTCAGCTCATTGATGATTGAGCTGAGCCTGGTGTACATCGCTTCAACTGATTCAGCATCAGTCTTCTTGAAGTTCTCATACTGTGAGATAAGGTTGGACCTCCTGTCCTTCCTTTCATCAGCTGAACCAGCTACAATCTGGTTCAGTGTGTCCCACATGGCCTTTGCTGAGGAGCAGTCGGCCACCTTCTGGAACACCTCATCAGACATAGTCTGAGCCAGTATATTCATTGCTTTGGCATCAGCAATTTTGGCCTTCTTGTACTCATCATTATAGTCTGGAGGAGGCACTGCACTCAAATCAGATGATGAGGCAGTGGCAGCAGCAGGTGCTCTTGGGGGACCTGACAAAATAGAAGCAAAAATACTCTCATCAATAGAGTTCATATAAAGTTTGATCCTTGCCTTCCAGATGCCAAACTTTGCTAAGTTGCATGCTGGAGGTCTGGTGCTAGAATAATCCTTAGACTGGGCCATGATAGTGATTTTCTATAAACTCTTGGTATCTATCAGGATCTTGTGACTTAGGTGTTAGCCTATACAGTCAGTCAACCTCCCTCTGATACCAATTGAAAGTGAAGGGATAGATACTACTCTAGAGGGGGGGTGAATAGAGTAATCAAATTTTGCACAATACAAAACTTAACTGTCTACCCAACTCCCTTGGAGTGAAGTGCGGAATGAAGAGATTATAGATTTTGGTTTAACCTTAAAGCCTAACACAAGTGTTGTGCAAACACAAGCTAACTGTAATTACAGTTAAAGCCTGGAAAACCTAAGCAGCAACTAGCAACCTAGTTATATCTATTCACAGCCACAGTACAAGAAAAATAATAAGCAAGCCAGACGACACAAGGAATTTTATAGTGGTTCCCCAAACAACTTGGGTACGTCCACTCTTCTACCCAAACGGTAGGAATCCACTACAGGTTTTTGCTAAGGTGCCCTGCCACCAATGATCTGATTCAGGTAGATCAAACAGACCCTTTAGACTTTTGATCAGGTGTCTAAAAACCAAGCACAGGTTTTTGATCAGGTGCCCTGCCACCAAGGGATACTTTTGAAGGGAGTAATAACCCTGTACAGGAGGGGGAAGAAGGTTAAGATGTCTTCTCTATTTTACAATAGATTAGAGAAGCACAAAAAGCTTGCACTGAGCTAGAATGCTCTAAAGAATCAAGGCTCCCCCTGGCTCAAAGATGTCCAGGTGAAGTCTTGCTTCAGTGCAGAAACTCTTCAGAAAATTCTGAAGGAAGGAGCTACAGGAAGAAAATAAATAACAAAAAGAAATCTCTTCAAGCAGCTATTCTTCTTCTTCTTCTTCTTCAAAGAAACTCTGAGTTGAACTTCCTGAAAGCAGGAGAACTCAGGTGAAGAAGAGATGAAGATCTTAACACTTCTCAGTTAGATGGAGTTTGCTGAGAGCAGGAAGCTTGAGCTTGATGAAGGCTTGAGTGCTTTTGAATATATGTGTAACACTAGCTTCAATCCTTCTGCAAAGGGTTCTTTTTATATCATTATCAAGCAACGGCTCTCTTCCATTTTGAATTGTTTGTCTTCTTCTAAGCCTTGAGACCTGGGCTGTAAATATCAAGAAGACAGAAATATCTCTGCAGCAAAACATTCCATAAAAAGGAATAAACCTCTTTCTAAGAAGCTGCAGGCATAAATCAAATAAACAGATAGACTAAATAAAGTCACATCAGAAACTATCTCTTTATAGCAAAAGAAGACTTTTCAGTCTAACGGCTATAAAGGGGCTGACAGCAGATAAAGTAATTTAAATAGACAGCTAATAAGACAAACAACTTTATCTTAAAAGATTTTAACTCAGGCAATAAGAATAGAGCAAATAATGCCTGGAAACTTTATCATACAGCTTAAAATACTGTGCCAGAAAATGTATTAAATAATTAAATATAATAAATAAATACAAAATCCAAAGGCAGACAGAAAACGTCGAACGACCTTCGAAGATCGTCGAACGACGCCAGGAGATCGTCGAACTATCGGGCAGATAGTCGAACGATCCAGATAGTCGAGCTATCAAATGGATAGTCGAGCTACCTCAGCAGACAGTCGAACTATCAGGGCAGATAGTCGAACTATCTGATAGTCGATCTATCTATGACAGATAGTCGAGCTATCAAGCGCAAAGAGATAGTCGAACTATCAAGCAGATAGTCGACCTACCTCAGAAGACAGATAGTCGATCTATCAAAAGATAGTCGAACTATCAAAACAAACTAGATAGTCGAACTATCAACAGATAGTCGAACTACCAGCGCAGAACAGATAGTCGAACTATCAACAGATAGTCGAACTATCAGCGCAGAACAGATAGTCGAACTATCAACAGATAGTCAAACTATCAGCGCAGAACAGATAGTCGAACTATCAACAGATAGTCGAACTATCAGTGCAGAACAGATAGTCGAACTATCAACAGATAGTCGAACTATCAGCGCAGACCAAGGCGTCGACCAACTGATAGACGATCGTCGATCAGTCGATAGACGATAGTCGAACGGCGTTCGACTATAGTCGAACGAAAAACTACTTAACCAAATTTACAACTTGGAAAAGCGAGGACTCTACAGCTAGACTCCAAACCATTGACCATAGATATTTCTTGGGTCAAAGGGGCACAAAGGAGAGGACTGAACTCAAATCAAACTAGGGTACCAACAGCGCTGACTGGGCATGTCACGCCCGTGACCAAGATGTCACGCCCGTGACTATGGGCGTGACCCCATCGACGATCGTCGATCGCCGCGAGACGATCGTCGACCTTGCGGCCCGAGCATGTCACGCCCGTGACATGAGTGTCACGCCCGTGACCTAGGGCGTGACCAGCCTTCGACGATCGTCGACCTCAATTCGACGATCGTCGAGCTCGAAACTTGCCGTCCGGGCATGTCACGCCCGTGACCTGGAGGTCACGCCCGTGACCTAGGGCGTGACCAGCCTTCGACGGTCGTCGATCTCAATTCGACGATCGTCGACCAGAAATCTGCCGTTCGGGCCTGTCACGCCCGTGACACAGGTGTCACGCCCGTGACCTTCGATCGACGATCGTCGATCTCAGTTCGACGATCATCAAACCCAGAATGGGCTACCCGGGCCTGTCACGCCCGTGACCTATGTGTCACGCCCGTGACATTGGCCGAAACGGCGGTTCAGGCCCGAAATAATTCTAACGCGCGTGGAAATAAATGCTGGCTTGGGAGGTTACACCAGGAGTAATTTCAGGCCGTTCTCCTTCTGTAAATACATAATAAATGAGGAAAGGGTGGTCCAATAGGAAATCGCCAGCTGGACATACCTGTTCAGTTTCCGCCGTTTCTTATCCCTGCATCATAACCGAAGCATTAAGGGGAGGGAACTTCATGGCCATAATGGCTTAAACTATTCATCTTCCCACTTCCTGAGTTATAAAAGCCCACTTAGGGAAAGAGGAGAAGGTTACACGCTCAAGTAAACGGAGCAGATCCTTGTTCTTGCTGTAAGAGGAGTTCAGCAACGCCACCACCGCGCCATGGCACCCCGACGTTCTTCTCGCCTTCAAACCGCGAACAAGGTCCTCCTCTACTCCTTCTCTTTCATGGGTAGATCTTAGGATTCTTAGAAAGGAGGTTCGCGCTCAACGGAGCCGGATCCATCTCTCGTTTTCATGGAAAAACCATGAAAAAGATATTTTGAGTTCGCCGGAAACCGCCACCTCCGGCGGCCAAACCACCGCCGACCGCTAGCCATCGCCTCAACGGAGGTGTTGGTGGTGGTGGCTGGCCAGGGAAGTGACCGAACGGCCGGCGACGGATCACTGAATGCTTACAGGAAAAATATTTTCCTGTGTCTGTTCGGGTTCATGAAGAAGATGAACAGTGGAATTAATATTATAATACATAGGTTGTTATATTTTACTTAATGAAAATAGATTATTTGAATGTATTTTTGAGGCTGCAAAACGAGGCACTTAGAGGCCGATTTAGGAAAAATTACCAGACACAAAAGTTGTAGCCCTCGGGGTCTACTTTAATTTAAAATTGATTTTATTCAATTTGGGTGAGTGGTTTGAACACAGCACTCATTTTGGTGGGATCAAGACCTAAGTTAACCAGAAATTAAAATGGTTGCCCACGGTTCATAACATGTCCAAATGACTTGAAATTTGGACTGGAGGTCTATAATATGTATATCGAGAGGCTGTCCAAAAATGAGAATTTTTGGAGAACTTTTGCCTAAAGTTTTTGTAAAAATTTAATAAGCAATATAAAATTAATTAGGAGATGAAATTAAGCCCAAACTCCCCCAAATTTTGGGTGGTGGTCCCTGGCATAAATATTAAGATCTGTGCAAAATTTCAACTCGATTGGTCGAGTTTTGAATAGGGAATTATCAAGTCCTAGATAGGTCTTAGTGAGGGGTACTTTGGGGAAAAGTACAATTGGAGATGGAGTAGACAAATCTCCTCAAAAGAGGCTGAAGTTGTTGGCCACTGATTTGTTGAGTCTATGTCTACCCTCTTGGGTAACATGGTGTGGCTTAGGGTGGATTTTACCCTAAGAGATTGGCTCAACTCCAACGGGTGGGAGTTTGAGGTTTGTGAAGGACATAGGAGCAAAAGCTCTTGTATGCCCTTGAAATTTGGAGGAGAGGGGGAGGATATGATGAAAACCCTCTGGTTGAAATAGTGAAGGAATTGGAGGTAGTTAGGTACCTCGAAAGTTGAGATTTTGGAATAGGATAAACATGTAATTTAATTATTTTAAGCACTAAATCTAATCCAAAAATTATGAAACTCGGGAGGAGGGAGTTTTAGGATGTGTTAGACTTATGGTAATTTTTCTGGAATTTTGTGATTAATATATATTATACTTCATGTGTTAAAGAATTATTAGCCCAATTTGTTGTTTCAATTATTTGGAGGCTTTACATTAATTATAATCAGCTAAAATTCTGGATTTAGATCTTGACTAGTAGAACATTGATCCCTGAATTTTTATAGAATTTTATGTTGAGTAAATCTAGTACTTTATTCACAAATGATAGAAAGGGCTTTTATGTTTAAAAATTTATTATGGATAGAACACTTGCTGGAAAATTATGAAACTTAGCCAGTGCAAATTTTAGGTCTTAATCTTCATGTCATAAATTATTTAGAATTTTTGGAAGAATATTTTCTGTACTTGATTCATAAACTATAGAAATTAGAGATTATTTCCAAATAGTTTTTCAGGTCATTTTGATGGTAGAAAATTATGATACTTAGGGTTTAGCCTTCTGAGATAGCCTACTAATTATCATAAATTTGCTGGACATCTTGCATGAATAATTAGGATAGTTCATGTTCAAACCGGTGGCCCTTGAGATTTTCGAGGAATTTAATTAAATGCCAAATAAATTAGGAAAATTTCCATTTTCTGGATTTAGGTTATTTATATCAAGATAAGTCTCCAGTAAATAGTTTAGGGCATTTGGATGAGTAATCAATCATTGCATAACCGGTTCGACATGTAGCCTAGGTCGGTCTGCATTTAGTAAATTGTGAAATGCAATAGAACATGATCTGATGAAGATATAAAGAGTAGTGAGTAGTGGTGATAGTTAGAGTTAAGAGGTGCTCGGGTTTGGCGAAAGATCGCTTTTCCCGAGGAGTGGAAGGTTTAAAAATCACCCTAGGATAGTCTATCGTAATATGAGAAGGGAATCGGGCTAAGGGAAAACAACCAATAACAATAAGTGCCTTGCGAAAGGGAACTTCGGGCCGTAATGCACCGTCTTGGTTCCTAGTGCCCCTTGAGAGCCCTTCACGGGGTATACCGGGGGCAGTCCTGGGCTAACGTAAACTATAACAATAAACTGGCAAGAGTAACTTAGTAACTAGGGTTGCACTCTTCACAAACACTGTTGGCACAGGAAGAATGATGAGAGCTTCGGCTCGGTTGGTTTGGAGACGGACGGGATGGTCCGGGGAGCTTCGGCTCGGTTGGTGTGGAGACGGACGTTTTGGTCCGGGGAGCTTCGACTCGGTTTTTATGTGTTTACGATAAACTTGCATGTGCATAAAATAGGAAAAGTTAAGGTGGTGGGTCTTTCGATATCGGGGAGTTCGATAGCACCGACACCGATATCGTTGACTCGGCGGGGTGATTAGCACTTCGCCAGCAGAAGTCCGGTGCGCCAGCCGGCAAGAGTACGCAGGCGTCCGCTTAGTGCACCAAGCGTTGAGGCGTACGATAGGTCAGACCAGTGGTGCTTTTACTGGTTTTGAGGTGGGCGAGGCCCAACCCACCGCTTCCGTCTGCCACTACGGAGGTATCCTGGGAGGTAACGGCTCCGAAAGGGGGAACTAAAGGTCTGTGTGCACAGAGTCGGGTGTGTGAGTTGCACTTGCATGTTTCATCATACCCACTAGCATGTCATAGCATAATCGATTCATTTAACCCTGACACCTAAAGTATAAGTGGTATGGGACGCTTATACATTAGGACCTGCAAAACGACCCCTTGGTCTATAAGCTTGTGTGGGCAAGTTTATAAATCAAAGGTTAATTTCAATATATAACAACCATTGCTGTTTGATAACCGACACCCCAACGTATAAGTGGTATGGGACACTCTATACGATGGGAGCTTTGCAAAAGATCCCTTTGCTTATGTGTTCTCGCAGAAGTGAAGGTTTAAATTCATTTAATTGCTTTTCTTACTGCTAGACCTATTATAACAATTTATTAACTGTTCACCTAACACAACTTGCTAGAATTAGTTCCCGCTGCCATCTGTTTTCATATTTAATCTCCATCTTCATGTCCTTCTCTTCCTTCCTCTCCGCTCGGTACCTAGGAGCCATGGGGGAAGGGGTAGGGGATGATAGGGCTTAGTCTTTATGACTAACGGTTTTCGAACCGCATCATTTAGGGGATCGTGGAGCCCAGCATGGAGGAGCAGCCCCAGAGATCGGTGCGCCTAGAGATGGGGCAGTCTAGCTCTGGAGTTCACACAGCCGGGACCGTGAGTCTCGACCTTGAGTAGATTCTGTTTCGCTTCCGCATGAGAGACTTGTAGTGAGGACATTTTGTACCGGGCATAAGCCCGTATTTATAGTACTCTGATGTTTCTGTGGACACTCCCTTCGTGGAGCTTTATTATATATATATGTGATATTACTATTGTGGACTGCATTGTTCTTACTTCAGTTTTTGTGCAACTCTTCTGTGATCGAAATGGCCGGCGGAATCGGCGCCTTGTGGTGATGACCCTTCAGGACGTGAATGTGTCACTGCAAAGCGGCGGTTCTAGGCCTAAGACCCCGGGTTTGAAAAAGAAAAAAAAAGGGGGTCTTACAAGTGGTATCAGAGGAAACATCGATCAGAAGGAAGTAGCAGTCCACAAACCCTCGGTCACCCCCGCTCGAGTTTAGTTTGGGGACAAACTAAGCAGCGGAAGCAGTGGTGTGCCCATATGGGGATCACATATAATTTGTCCACCTTTATGTAGTATTTGAACATTTTCTCAGCGTGTGTTTTTGTTACGCAGCCTCCAGCACGGACTACGCCTCAAGGTGGAGTTCCACAGGCTCAGGATGTTGCACCACCCCCACCAGCCCCCACTCCTTTCCTTCAGTCAGACATGGGACAGACCCTGACTGCCATTCTGGAGGCCTTCAGGGCCCAGCAGGTTCCGGCCCCGCAGCCAAATCCGGGGGCCAACTGGCTAAGCATCTTCCGAGGACTGGCTCCCCCGTCCTATTTGGGGACAGAGTCGGCTGTTCGGACGGAAGAGTGGCTAGATATCATGTATGAGATGCTGACTGGGATTCGGTGTCCATGGGAGGAGAAGGTGGCTCTGGTTGTCTCCTGCCTGGAGTCCCATGCAAAGAGGTGGTGGAAGACGCTGTTGGACACGACCTTTGCTGATAGGGAGGTTGCGGAGATCACTTGGGAGGAGTTCAGGGCCGCACTGCTGGAGCATTTCGTTCCGCAGTCGGCTAGGGATGACTTGGAGGAGCGGTTCTTACAGCTGAAGCAGGGTACTCGGACCGTGGTGGAGTACCATCGAGAGTTTGATCACCTGGCTCGATACGCAGATTCCTACCAGCTGGACGAGGCAGGGTATATCAGGAGGTTCTACAAGGGCCTACGTGAGGACTTGAGGGAGGCCCTCTTGTTTGTATCTGACTGGCCCATCTCCCGGATTTTGGAGATGGCCAAAAGGATTGAGGCAGATTGGCACACCACCCGGGGCCGGAAACGGCCAGCAGAGGATCAGGGACGAAGAGGAAGGAATGACCAGCGGCGGGGTGCTGTACCAGAGGGGAGGAGGACAGAGGACCAGCCTCGTCAGGACGTGAGGCCGGAGCCGAGGGAACAGGTGGTATTGGCCCCTCCACCCCTTCGGATGCAGGAGATGCCGAGACCCGGGGGAATGACGTATCCCCCAGAGTGCTACTTTTGTCATCAGATTGGGCACATTCGGAGGAACTGCCCCATGAGGGGGGCACCACCTCCAGCACATCAGGGCGGCCCACCAGCTCAGCATTACGGAGGCCGAGGACGCGGCCGCGGTTGAGGATACCAGGGGGAAGATCGTAGACAGGGAAGAGAGCAGGTATATGCCTTGGACCTTGCACAGCCGCGGAATCCGGAGCAGGTCATCGCAGGTATGCCGAAATGTTTCTTCGTTTTCATAGAATTTCCCCTTTAAGTTGTTAAAACTTTGAATCGCACTAGATTGATAGCAAGGAAAGTAAAAACTCATTATAGAACCCTAAGATATCTAATCACCCCAGGTATAGTCTTCATCAGCGGCAAGCCTGCCCGCACGCTGTTCGATACTAGAGCTACTCACTCCTTTGTGTCGGAGTCGTTCGTGGAAGGACTGGAACGTGTGGAGCGGTTCACAGGCTCGAGGATGAGGGTGCGACTACCGGATGGATCTGAGCTCCTTACCACGGATCACTGCAATATGGAGGCGGAGATTGGTGGAAAAGCGTTCGAGGATCCAGCGACGATTTTGAAGCTGACGGACTACGACCTGATCCTGGGCATGGTATGGCTGCACTGGAACTATGCCCAGATTGACTGCCAGGCAAAGAGGATCACCGTGAGACACGGGGACTCTTTCATTACCATTGAAGGTATAAGACCTGTCTCTCGTATACTCTTATCTTCGGTACAGGCCGTTAAGGCCCATCTGCAGGGAGAGGAGGTCTATCAGATTCTTTTTGAGATGGCGGAAGTTAAGGAGTCGGTGACAGACATTCCGGTGGTGCGAGATTTCGCTGACATCTTTCCAGAGAAACTACCAGGATTACCTCCACACCGAGAGCAGGATTTTCAGATACAGCTTGTGCCGGGGGCCAAGCCGGCGTCTAGGGCCCCTTATCGGATGGCCCCTAAGGAGTTGGCAGAGTTTCGGACTCAGTTGCAGGAATTAGTTGAGGCAGGTTTTGTTAGACCGAGTTCCTCGCCATGGGGAGCTCCGGTCCTGTTCGTGAAGAAGAAGGATGGGACACTCCGCCTGTGCATCGATTATCGAGCACTAAACAGGCTGACCGTCCGGAATACCTATCCACTCCCACGGATAGACGAATTATTCGACCAGCTGGAGGGGGCCCATTATTTCTCGAAGCTGGACTTGAGATCAGGATACTACCAGCTGCGGATCCAGGAGGAGGATATCCCGAAGACGGCCTTTAGTAGCAGATATGGCCTGTATGAGTTCACCGTGATGCCCTTTGGGCTCACGAATGCTCCGTCGGCGTTCATGAGTCTCATGAACAGGGTTTTCGAGGCCTACTTGGATGTGTTCGTCATAGTATTCATAGACGACATCCTGATCTACTCTAGGACGGAGGAGGAACACACTCGGCATCTGGCACTGACCTTGGAGAGGTTGCGGGAGCATCGTCTTTATGCAAAATTCAGCAAGTGTCAGTTCTGGTTGAAGGAGGTGGCCTTCCTAGGCCACATCATCAGCGGAGCCGGGTTATCAGTAGATCCAGCAAAGATTCGTGCAGTTCGCGATTGGCCGCAGCTGAGGACAGCCACCGATGTACGCAGTTTCTTGGGACTTGCCGGTTACTACCGGAAGTTCGTGGAGGGGTTCTCTTGGATTGCCCTCCCCCTCACATCTTTGACAAAGAAGGAGGCACCTTTTGTTTGGACCCCGCAGTGCCAGGCGGCTTTCCAGGAGCTGAAGGACCGACTCATCTCGGCCCCTATCCTGGCCCTTCCATCCGGAAGGGAGGGATTCCAGGTGTATACCGACGCATCATACCAAGGGATGGGAGCGGTGCTGATGCAGAACGGACATGTCATAGCATATGCCTCCCGCCAGCTGAAGACCCATGAGAGGAACTACCCGGTGCACGACCTCGAGATGGGAGCGGTCGTTTTTGCTCTAAAGGTCTGGCGTCATTACCTTTATGGAGTCCACTGCGATATCTTCTCCGATCACAAGAACTTGAAATACGTGGACACTCAGAAGGAGCTGAATATCAGGCAGAGGCGTTGGGTGGAGTTCTTAGCAGATTATCAGTATGAGATGCACTACCACCCAGGGAAGGCAAATGTGGTGGCCGACGCGTTGAGCCGGAGAGCGGCCACTTCCGAAGCTGGGCCCCAGGTTATGTCTATGGAGCTGGTCCAGTCATTTAGAGACATGCAGATATCCCTAGTGTCCGAGGATGACCCAGATCTGTATAGGGAGTATCTGGCATCGATAGTGGCCATAGACGATATTCGGGATCGCATTCGGGATGGACAGAGGACAGATGCGTGGGCGGAGCCGATGTTCCGAGCTTTGGAGGAAGGTTCGACAGGAGATTATTCCCTGAGAGATGGTTTGCTCCACTTCAGAGGCAGAGTATATATACCCGCAGGAGGCCAGATCCGAGAGGATATTCTGACGGAGGCGCATTGCAGCCGGTACTCCGTGCACCCGGGGGTCACAAAGATGACCGCTGATCTGAAGAGGACGATGTTTTGGCCGGGCATGAAGAAAGACATTACGTACTTCGTGACCCATTGCGAGGCGTGTCAGTTGGTGAAGGCGGAGTGCAGGAACCCCGCAGGACTGTTGCAGCCACTCCCGGTGCCGGAGTGGAAGTTTGACGACATAGCGATGGATTTTATACATGGTCTTCCCCGGTCTCGGACGGGGAACGACTCGATTTGGGTGATTGTCGATCGTTTGACAAAGGTGGCCCGCTTTATACCGATCAGGAAGGATGACTCGGTGGGAGTGCTGGTACGGAAGTTTGTGGAGCAGTATGTCCGATATCATGGCGTGCCCCGGACGATAGTGTCGGACCGCGATGGACGGTTTACATCCAGGGAGTGGCGGTCAGTGCAGGCATATTTGGGCACCCGGTTGACTTTTAGCACGGCCTTCCACCCTCAGACGGACGGGCAGACCGAGCGCACCAACCGGACCTTGGAGGACTTACTACGGCTGTGTATACTGGACCGAGGGGAGCCGTGGGAGAAGATGTTACCGTTGGTCGAGTTCTCCTACAATAATAGCTACCAGTCCAGCATCAGGATGGCGCCTTATGAGGCCTTGTATGGAAGGAAATGTAGGACCCTGCTTTCCTGGGTTCAGGACGAGGATCCGAAGCTGCTGGGATCGGATTTCGTTGAAGATACCGAGGCTCAGGTGAGACTGATCAGAGATAGGATGTTGGAGGCGCAGAGCAGACAGGCCAAATACTATGACGCCCGGCATCGTCAGGTGGAGTTTCGGGTAGGGGATCGAGTGTTCTTGAAGATCCGGCCCATGCACGGAGTCTCACGGGTGCGCGGTCGGAGGAAGAAACTCAGCCCTAGGTATATGGGCCCTTACCGGATCCTGGAGCGGATCGGACCCTTAGCCTACAGGCTAGAGTTGCCACCAGAGCTGGCAGCTCTACACGACGTCTTCCACATCTCTTCGCTGAGAAGGGCTCTACTACGCCCGGAGCAGCGGATTTTGACCACAGAAGGGCCGGTAGCTTCAGACCGATCTGTTCACTTGGAGCCGGTTCGGATCGATGACAAAGGAGTGCGGATCTTGCGCCGCAAGAAGATCCCCTTAGTCAAGGTTCTGTGGAGAAATCACGGTCAGGAGGAGCACACCTGGGAACCGCAGGATCTGATGAGGCAAAGATACCCGGAGTTGTTCAGTCAGGTACATCTCACCACCTCTCGGTATACTATAGTTTGCCTTCTTGTTTTGGAATGTTAAGGCTAGATAAGGAAAATCTAGGACCTAGGCTTGCGCACTTAATCAGAATGGTAGGGGCTAATCTTTTGTTTATTGGGGAGATTGCCTTCGTTATCAAACGAACAGTCGCCGGAACCCAATAGAAGGATCGTATGGGATGTTACAAGTTTAATTTATTCCGATAGAAATCCCCGTAGGCTCAACCTCAATTTCGGGGACGAAATTTTTGTTTTGTTTATTGGGATTTGTAACATCCCATTTCCGGCTAGACCCCTAGGAGTCAGATTGGTCGTGACGGAACCCTAGGAAGCCCAAAATTGGAAATAAAGCGACCAACATTGCGGGTCACGGGTTGGTCACGCCCGTGACCGGCCCGTCACGCCCGTGACCTGGGCGTGTCTACTTCGACGATCGTCGATCTCCACGAGACGATCGTCGAACGCGCTGACTGGGCATGTCACGCCCGTGACCAAGATGTCACGCCCGTGACTATGGGCGTGACCCCATCGACGATCGTCGATCGCCGTGAGACGATCGTCGACCTTGCGGCCCGAGCATGTCACGCCCGTGACATGAGTGTCACGCCCGTGACCTAGGGCGTGACCATCCTTCGACGATCGTCGACCTCAATTCGACGATCGTCGAGCTCGAAACTTGCCGTCCGGGCATGTCACGCCCGTGACCTGGAGGTCACGCCCGTGACCTAGGGCGTGACCAGCCTTCGACGGTCGTCGATCTCAATTCGACGATCGTCGACCAGAAATCTGCCGTTCGGGCCTGTCACGCCCGTGACACAGGTGTCACGCCCGTGACCTTCGATCGACGATCGTCGATCTCAGTTCGACGATCATCGAACCCAGAATGGGCTACCCGGGCCTGTCACGCCCGTGACCTATGTGTCACGCCCGTGACATTGGCCGAAACGGCGGTTCAGGCCCGAAATAATTCTAACGCGCGTGGAAATAAATGCTGGCTTGGGAGGTTACACCAGGAGTAATTTCAGGCCGTTCTCCTTCTGTAAATACATAATAAATGAGGAAAGGGTGGTCCAATAGGAAATCGCCAGCTGGACATACCTGTTCAGTTTCCGCCGTTTCTTATCCCTGCATCATAACCGAAGCATTAAGGGGAGGGAACTTCATGGCCATAATGGCTTAAACTATTCATCTTCCCACTTCCTGAGTTATAAAAGCCCACTTAGGGAAAGAGGAGAAGGTTACACGCTCAAGTAAACGGAGCAGATCCTTGTTCTTGCTGTAAGAGGAGTTCAGCAACGCCACCACCGCGCCATGGCACCCCGACGTTCTTCTCGCCTTCAAACCGCGAACAAGGTCCTCCTCTACTCCTTCTCTTTCATGGGTAGATCTTAGGATTCTTAGAAAGGAGGTTCGCGCTCAACGGAGCCGGATCCATCTCTCGTTTTCATGGAAAAACCATGAAAAAGATATTTTGAGTTCGCCGGAAACCGCCACCTCCGGCGGCCAAACCACCGCCGACCGCTAGCCATCGCCTCAACGGAGGTGTTGGTGGTGGTGGCTGGCCAGGGAAGTGACCGAACGGCCGGCGACGGATCACTGAATGCTTACAGGAAAAATATTTTCCTGTGTCTGTTCGGGTTCATGAAGAAGATGAACAGTGGAATTAATATTATAATACATAGGTTGTTATATTTTACTTAATGAAAATAGATTATTTGAATGTATTTTTGAGGCTGCAAAACGAGGCACTTAGAGGCCGATTTAGGAAAAATGATCAGACACAAAAGTTGTAGCCCTCGGGGTCTACTTTAATTTAAAATTGATTTTATTCAATTTGGGTGAGTGGTTTGAACACAACACTCATTTTGGTGGGATCAAGACCTAAGTTAACCAGAAATTAAAATGGTTGCCCACGGTTCATAACATGTCCAAATGACTTGAAATTTGGACTGGAGGTCTATAATATGTATATCGAGAGGCTGTCCAAAAATGAGAATTTTTGGAGAACTTTTGCCTAAAGTTTTTGTAAAAATTTAATAAGCAATATAAAATTAATTAGGAGATGAAATTAAGCCCAAACTCCCCCAAATTTTGGGTGGTGGTCCCTGGCATAAATATTAAGATCTGTGCAAAATTTCAACTCGATTGGTCGAGTTTTGAATAGGGAATTATCAAGTCCTAGATAGGTCTTAGTGAGGGGTACTTTGGGGAAAAGTACAATTGGAGATGGAGTAGACAAATCTCCTCAAAAGAGGCTGAAGTTGTTGGCCACTGATTTGTTGAGTCTATGTCTACCCTCTTGGGTAACATGGTGTGGCTTAGGGTGGATTTTACCCTAAGAGATTGGCTCAACTCCAATGGGTGGGAGTTTGAGGTTTGTGAAGGACATAGGAGCAAAAGCTCTTGTATGCCCTTGAAATTTGGAGGAGAGGGGGAGGATATGATGAAAACCCTCTGGTTGAAATAGTGAAGGAATTGGAGGTAGTTAGGTACCTCGAAAGTTGAGATTTTGGAATAGGATAAACATGTAATTTAATTATTTTAAGCACTAAATCTAATCCAAAAATTATGAAACTCGAGAGGAGGGAGTTTTAGGATGTGTTAGACTTATGGTAATTTTTCTGGAATTTTGTGATTAATATATATTATACTTCATGTGTTAAAGAATTATTAGCCCAATTTGTTGTTTCAATTATTTGGAGGCTTTACATTAATTATAATCAGCTAAAATTCTGGATTTAGATCTTGACTAGTAGAACATTGATCCCTGAATTTTTATAGAATTTTATGTTGAGTAAATCTAGTACTTTATTCACAAATGATAGAAAGGGCTTTTATGTTTAAAAATTTATTATGGATAGAACACTTGCTGGAAAATTATGAAACTTAGCCAGTGCAAATTTTAGGTCTTAATCTTCATGTCATAAATTATTTAGAATTTTTGGAAGAATATTTTCTGTACTTGATTCATAAACTATAGAAATTAGAGATTATTTCCAAATAGTTTTTCAGGTCATTTTGATGGTAGAAAATTATGATACTTAGGGTTTAGCCTTCTGAGATAGCCTACTAATTATCATAAATTTGCTGGACATCTTGCATGAATAATTAGGATAGTTCATGTTCAAACCGGTGGCCCTTGAGATTTTCGAGGAATTTAATTAAATGCCAAATAAATTAGGAAAATTTCCATTTTCTGGATTTAGGTTATTTATATCAAGATAAGTCTCCAGTAAATAGTTTAGGGCATTTGGATGAGTAATCAATCATTGCATAACCGGTTCGACATGTAGCCTAGGTCGGTCTGCATTTAGTAAATTGTGAAATGCAATAGAACATGATCTGATGAAGATATAAAGAGTAGTGAGTAGTGGTGATAGTTAGAGTTAAGAGGTACTCGGGTTTGGCGAAAGATCGCTTTTCCCGAGGAGTGGAAGGTTTAAAAATCACCCTAGGATAGTCTATCGTAATATGAGAAGGGAATCGGGCTAAGGGAAAACAACCAATAACAATAAGTGCCTTGCGAAAGGGAACTTCGGGCCGTAATGCACCGTCTTGGTTCCTAGTGCCCCTTGAGAGCCCTTCACGGGGTATACCGGGGGCAGTCCTGGGCTAACGTAAACTGTAACAATAAACTGGCAAGAGTAACTTAGTAACTAGGGTTGCACTCTTCACAAACACTGTTGGCACAGGAAGAATGATGAGAGCTTCGGCTAGGTTGGTTTGGAGACGGACGGGATGGTCCGGGGAGCTTCGGCTCGGTTGGTGTGGAGACGGACGTTTTGGTCCGGGGAGCTTCGACTCGGTTTTTATGTGTTTACGATAAACTTGCATGTGCATAAAATAGGAAAAGTTAAGGTGGTGGGTCTTTCGATATCGGGGAGTTCGATAGCACCGACACCGATATCGTTGACTCGGCGGGGTGATTAGCACTTCGCCAGCAGAAGTCCGGTGCGCCAGCCGGCAAGAGTACGCAGGCGTCCGCTTAGTGCACCAAGCGTTGAGGCGTACGATAGGTCAGACCAGTGGTGCTTTTACTGGTTTTGAGGTGGGCGAGGCCCAACCCACCGCTTCCGTCTGCCACTACGGAGGTATCCTGGGAGGTAACGGCTCCGAAAGGGGGAACTAAAGGTCTGTGTGCACAGAGTCGGGTGTGTGAGTTGCACTTGCATGTTTCATCATACCCACTAGCATGTCATAGCATAATCGATTCATTTAACCCTGACACCTAAAGTATAAGTGGTATGGGACGCTTATACATTAGGACCTGCAAAACGACCCCTTGGTCTATAAGCTTGTGTGGGCAAGTTTATAAATCAAAGGTTAATTTCAATATATAACAACCATTGCTGTTTGATAACCGACACCCCAACGTATAAGTGGTATGGGACACTCTATACGATGGGAGCTTTGCAAAAGATCCCTTTGCTTATGTGTTCTCGCAGAAGTGAAGGTTTAAATTCATTTAATTGCTTTTCTTACTGCTAGACCTATTATAACAATTTATTAACTGTTCACCTAACACAACTTGCTAGAATTAGTTCCCGCTGCCATCTGTTTTCATATTTAATCTCCACCTTCATGTCCTTCCCTTCCTTCCTCTCCGCTCGGTACCTAGGAGCCATGGGGGAAGGGGTAGGGGATGATAGGGCTTAGTCTTTATGACTAACGGTTTTCGAACCGCATCATTTAGGGGATCGTGGAGCCCAGCATGGAGGAGCAGCCCCAGAGATCGGTGCGCCTAGAGATGGGGCAGTCTAGCTCCGGAGTTCACACAGCCGGGACCGTGAGTCTCGACCTTGAGTAGATTCTGTTTCGCTTCCGCATGAGAGACTTGTAGTGAGGACATTTTGTACCGGGCATAAGCCCGTATTTATAGTACTCTGATGTTTCTGTGGACACTCCCTTCGTGGAGCTTTATTATATATATATGTGATATTACTATTGTGGACTGCATTGTTCTTACTTCAGTTTTTGTGCAACTCTTCTGTGATCGAAATGGCCGGCGGAATCGGCGCCTTGTGGTGATGACCCTTCAGGACGTGAAGGTGTCACTGCAAAGCGGCGGTTCTGGGCCTAAGACCCCGGGTTTGAAAAAGAAAAAAAAAAGGGGGTCTTACAAGTTGCACTTACATGAATCATGGCATAGCATATCACTACACTCATATTTGCATACACCGACACCCCAACATATAAATTGGTAAGAGACTTTTTATACGATGGGAGCCTTGCAGAAGAGCCCTTAAACTTATAAGTTTGTATGAGCATTCATATAAGTTAAGGTTACATATTTAATTTATACTTGTCCTTTTATATATATATTGATTTACTACATGTTTACTTTACTGCTCACTATTGTAGAACTGCTAGATGTACCTTTCATACTTAGTTGCTTATACAATATATTTACTGCTAGACTAGTTTCGCTGTCACCCGCATTGCTTACTCTCTACCTTTGTAGCTTCCCTTTCTTCCTCTCCGCTCGGTGCCTAGGAGCCGTGGGGGAAGGGCTAGGGGATGATAGGAATTAGTCTTTATGACTAATGGTTTTCAGACCACAACATTACAGGAGCTCCGGATGGGAGACAGGGACCAGCAGCCCAGGGACCAGCACCAGCGGAGTACAGTGCGCATGGAGGTGGGCCAGTCTAGTTCCGGAGCACCTGTGACCTACTCCGTGAGTGATTAGTCTTTCTTATAGCTTCTGCGATGAGTGATATGTAGTGAGGACTCTGATGTACCGGGCTTGAGCCCGTTTATATTTTATCTATACTGATCTTTTGTAGTACTCTCTTCTTCTATATTGATGGACTTGCTGTGATTTTCATTTATATATAATTCTGTGAACTTGATTATATTCAGTTTATATTTACTTCTCTCTCTTTTGTGATCGAAAAGGCCAACAGAATTGGAATTTTATAGTGGCGGTCTTCCCGAGTGTCGGTGCCACCGTGAAATGGCAGTTCTGGGCATAAGACCCCGGTGGTTTGAAAAAGAAAAAAAGGGGTCTTACACCACCGGTGCGATGCTCTTTTAAAATAATAAATCTGTTGGAGGTCGTACACGATGTTGGCGGTGCCACTAGTGCGATTCTCTGAGGGCCGTGACGATGTGTGATGGTTTTATCCCCGCACGGTTTCTCCCTTTTTTTCTGACAAGCTGATCAGTCTCTTTAATTTGAATAAGAATAATAAGATTAATAATCTGAAAATGAAGGTTATTTTGCTTTTGGTGAGTTTGATTTTGCCCATCCTCACTCCTCTTTTGGCGGGCTCTTTTCTGATTGATTTCTATTGCTAGTTGTGGCTAGTTTTGTTTAATCTGACCCTTGCAGCCACTGTTTTCCTCCGGTCTCGCGGAGGTTTGCTTACTTTCTTGTTTTCTACACCACTTGTAACTTGTTTCTAAGGTGTTCTTTCTTTGAATGCCCCAGGTTCTGATCAGTAGCAGGTGTTAGTGTGGAGCTAGATCGGCTGCCGTTTTCTGACCCTCTTGAGGTAGGGTTTTCTGTGAACTTGTTGTCCCATGGGTTCGTGTCAGGTGTTGATGCCCATGGTTCCATTTGGTTAGACTTTTTGATACCTTGCTGTTGTTACTCTCGTTTATTTTTTGGACACTTGCTTTGGAACGGTTAGTTATGGGTTGGCTTGGTAGCCCCCTTGCTTAGATATGCTAAGAAATTTGGAGCATTGTATACCATGATTTGAAATGTTACTCTCACTACATTCTACACATGATAAGTCTACTTTTATATATAGTAAATCTAGACGTCTGATACTGCATGGCGCACCTCACTTGGTATTCATGAGCACTTAGGTCACCAAATGATTAAATCAAGTATTTTTCCGCTGCGTAAAACTATATTTTCAAACCGTGGACTAGTTGATCAACCTAGCCGAGGGACACACCTTTGTAAATGTTGTGCATAAATTATATTTGGAACACATTGAGTTTAAAAATGATTTCTATAAGCTGCGAGAGACGATGAGTTGCGTTAACGTCAGTAGATGTCCCCTACGTGATGCGACATCACAATGCGTAGTTCCCCTACTCTGATAGTATTTTAAATGTTGGGAAAATGCGGGTTGTGACAGTCACCTAGCTGCCAAAATCGCAAACAATACTGCTATCGAACTGAACAGAGTCAAACTACCAGAGGCGGACTGACTTATTGAACTGGGAAAACTTTGCAAAAGAGAAAACCCTCTAGCCACAAGTCGCTACCTACTGCAATCCGCTGACTGTTATCCACAAGATGCACTGAACCCTGATTGCTATCAGAACCAAGTTCCTGGTCGCCTAGTGATGGCTGCACAATCTACAATACAACAAAACCGGTTACTTTCTCTAAGCCACGCGATTAAGAAAACCAGACTGCAAGTTTTAACTCAGGATTCAAAGCTTACTATTCACGTCATAAATGACGAGCCCGGGGCCCCTATTTATAGGAAAGATAAGGGAGTGAAGTCACCGCCCATGCGATAGGGTAACCACTCATCAACGTACGACTAGCCACACCAGGTCGAACAATAGTGCGAACACAAAGACCATGCAAGACAATCTGTAAGTCGCCGCCAACTCCACATCCAGTCCGCGCAAAACAAGCGGACTCGGTGAACTAGATAACAACCGAACTTGGCACATTACAGTGTCCAAGTCCATACCTTCAACGGTCTCTGGCTGAATCTTGCGCGAACTCAACACAAGGTGACTCCACAATCCGCGAGCATAACACTAGGTGGACTCTTTAATCCGCGATAACATGGCGGACTCAACACCAGCCAGACAATCCTCCATAATAGTGGACGTCGTAGTTCACAGAACCAGAACGCACTGGTCTCAGCGATCTCCAGATAAGTTCGCAAGCACAAAAACATGCCAAACTCGGCGAGCTCCAGATGAGTCCGCCACATTAGCGGTTAGACATTCTTAACTACCCGGTTACAAATCTGGGAACTTGCTGAGTCAGACTACAGAACACTAGTCGAACTGGCTAGTCTGCCAACTGCTAACTGCATGGTCTGCCCGATCAGACCACCACTTTCACTTCAACAATTTCAACACTCCCCCTTGAAGTGAGAAATTGAGACAAGCCCAAGTAATCCCCGTAACCGTTCAAACGGTCCCTTTGACAATGACTTCGTGAAGATGTTCGCGACATTTTCCTCACTCCGCACATGCTCAACCATCAGAGACTCCTCAAGTACCTTCTCCCGAATGAAGTGATGCTCGATCTCGATGTGCTTGGTCCACGCATGATAATCAGGATTGTTAACCAGTTTGAGGGTACTCTTGTTATTACCGCATAGTAGAGGAGGATCTCGCACCTCCTCATGGATGTCCTTCACTAGCCTCCTAAGCTAGATGGTTTCCTGAGCTGCCAAGGCCGAAGTCTTATATTCCTTTTCTGTAGTGGAGACAGACACTGAATCCCACTTCTTGCTGCACCAAAAAATACCTGCTGATCCGTGTATGAAAACATAACCAGACTGTAACACCCCATTTTTCCTGCTTATTTGGAGTCTCTGGATGCTACTGTACGGAGGTAGGTAGCTATCGCCCGGCGGTGGCCTTTTATTCATCGAATGCATCGTGACGAAAGCGTTGAGTAGCTAACGCACGATGATAGCTCCGTCGCTGGCGGTAGAGCGACGGTCTGAGGTGGCTAGCGACTCTGTAAGTTAACATGACACGGTAGGTAGCTACCGCTCGGCAGTAGCGGACGGAACTAGTTCCGTAAGTGACAATTTCTGATCATCCAATCTTCTTAAAACTTGATCGGGTGGCCCAGTAATGCCTGTCCGTGAACCCTAAGTAGGGCAGATGGGTTCTCCTTCCCCTTCATTCCTCATTTTAGAGTTTGGGAGGTTAGGGTTTTAAGAGAGCTTGGAGGAGGAATAAGAGGTATCTTTCGTCATTGATGAAGCTTCAGAGCTCCTTTCGTTGATCCGAGACCAGATTCATGTAGAGGGCTTGGAGGAGTGCACTTCCATCCGTTCAAATCAAGATCTCCATGGCTAGGAAGAGGAATCGTAAGGTAACGACACTTCTACTTATTTTTAGGATGCGTGCATGGCATTTGTTTTCGTGTATGCCTTTATTCGAGCATTTAGGCACCAGATCTCTCAAATGAGAGGGGTTCGGGTCGCCTTGGTTTGAGAGGAACCATCGGGTTAATTGAGTCCGTCCCCGACATATTGGTGCATTAAAGATCTTCACCGTTAGTGGATTAGGCATTGTGGGTGAAACCGTAATCGCGACCGGTGGTCCGATTCAGTGATGTTTCATGACATGCGCTATAGGGATTTTTGCTAGAAATCTGATTGCGGCGAAAACACCATTTGCGATGTAAGACCCCTCTCCTTACCTAGGAGTTACCTGGGTATTATGCCAAGAACCGCCGCTTTATGGTGATACCGACTCACGGGTTAGTTACCAACGCATGACGTCAATCCTGCCGGCTAGTACGATCATTTAAACCTTTTAGGCCAATGCGAGGAAAAAAGTAAAAGTATAACAGGCAAGTCCACAATATCACAACCATCATCATAATATGAAAAGATAGTACACAATGAGAATAACAAAAGAGAGTAAGGGCTTATGCCCGGTACATGCCAAATGAAAATACAATCCCTCTCTCAAAACATCTATATACGGAAGCTAACAAACACTCATCATCATCACCTAATGCTGAGTAGTAGTGGTAATGTGCGGTATCTACTCCTCAGGTCCCGCCACCTCGTCCTGCTGGTCGTGCTGGCGCTCCAACTCCTCAAGCCCCTATGGTCATAACCGACCATTAATCATAAAGACTAAGCCATTTTGTCCTCGCCTCACCCCCGCGACTCGTAGGCACCGTGCATGAGGATGAAAGCGGAGGACAACAAGGGAAATATCAACAATAAGTAGGTGACAAGGGAACTATATAATCATGAGTAAAATCTAACATTGTTCATAAATTTTACTCTAGCAATTAAATATGTTAACAAGTGGAAATGAGCAGTAAAATGGTAGAAGCAGTATACAACAAAAGCAGTAAAGTAAATAAGTGTGGCGCAGGTAAAGTAAACAACTACTACTATACTACCATCACAAGAGTACCTTAACTTATATGAATGTCCATACAAACTTATAAGTTAAGATTTCCGGAATTGTAACTTATCATATAAAAGAGCTCATACTAATTTTTATGATAAGGATCTACATTATGAATGACCTATAAGTATGTAAGTTATGATATGCTATGCATGCTATGATTTATACAATTGCAATTCACTCACACGACTCTGTGATCATAGATCTTTAGTTTCCCATTTTTAGAGTTAGCTAAACTCTCTGGTACCACCGTTATGGCTACAACTACAGTGGAGCGGACATGTCCACTTCCTAGGCGGGTATACACACTACCAGGCCTAGACCCTTCGTATGACTCTATGCACGACCTAGGTGCACTCTAGAATCTCAGCATACTAATTGCTGGACATCACACCAGTATTAATGGTCGAGTGTGTGTTTTCGGGGATTGTCCTCCAGACTGCAGTATAAACAACCTACTGGCGCCTCAAACCCTCACACCTCGCTAGAGGCAACGTACTGCCATCAGTGCGACAACTAGACCAATACCGAAGACCCGCAACTAATTTGTTTATCTATACATACAAGTTGTCTCAACCCGAGTCTCCAGCTCGTAGGACCAACCCATCCCGACATAAAACTTCTCGAGCCTCCAACTCGCAGGACTAACCCGTCCTGATATACTATCTCCCGAGCCTTCAGCTCGTCGGACAAACCCACCTTGATATTACTATCTCCCGAGCCTTCAGCTCGTAGGACAAACCCGTCCTGATAGTACTATCTCCCGAGCCTTCAGCTCGCATGACAAACCTATCCTGATAGTACTATCTCTCGAGCCTTCAGCTCGCAGGACAAACCCGTCCTGATATTACTATCTCCCGAGCCTTCAGCTCGCAGGACAAACCCCACTTATACCATTCCACCCATAGCCCGGGATGAGGTTTATCGTATCTTTTATTCTCCTAATTAGACTACTCTTGTCTAATTATAATTCAACTTAGAGGTTTAAGGTGAATCCTGGACTTTTCGAGGTCTACCCGGTGAAAGGCTCATAACGGTACTAGGGAATACGATGGGCTGAAACCCAAATCTCCATTTCCAGGACAATTACTTTTATTACTGGATACCCGTTACTAACAACCCACTCTCATTGTTACTCTTTAGGAAAACCTAATATCTTATGGTACTTATAGGAGAGTGACGATCTTTTGTCAGACTCCAGAATTAGCACCTTCACTTAGTATCCATGTTCACTAGCAAACGTCACTCCTTGGTGATTTGCCTTGAAACCTCAACCAAAAAGCTATCGTAATTCATTTAATACCAACTTACTTAAGATAAATATCTATAATCACATTCCATGGTTTACCCTTAAACAATATATTCTCTTGAATGGTAATCACTCTTAAGACATCCGATATACTGTATGTGGTGCAATCTCATATAATAAATTATATGCCTCTAACTTACACTACTAATGCACAAGGTTATAGTATTCTTCTGAATAGTTTTCATAATTTTCTAAAGGGGTCTTACCAGTCTAATCAATACATCAGATTTCTACTATTTGTAGACCATATCGAAATTGAACTAGTTTTATCCTCTATAATGCAAACATCACTATATCATGTCTAATTGACCTAAAATTTATACCATGGGTGCTTCATGACTAAAAAAGAAAATTAATAGAATTTCATAATTTTATAAATTAATTTGACCATCCATAAAATTAATTAACTTCTTGACTTGCATTAATTATCAAAGGAAGAATAACATACAAAACTTCAAATGCTATAATAAATTTATCAGTGATAAAAAATGATAAAATAACATGATTTACAAAATTGTACAATTTTACAGAATGTTTATACCCTTAATTTGCATTTATGATAAAAGGGTAAATATGTAACATTGCACAGTAAGTACCAAAATAGTTTATCCAAAAAATCTGAGAAAATTACCATAAGTTTGAAAGGACCAAAAAACATACTAGCCCAATTTTCATAATTTTATAGATAATTTGATGCATATATATTTCCTTAATACAAAAGTGTGACAAATTAATTTCTTGAGAAATTCTCATATATATGACTTCCAAAAATTCAACACAAATTCTCAAATGCCTAAAACATTAATTTTAATTATGTGATAGAAGCTTGGAGGTTTACTAAGTCATTAAGTCATATTTATTTTGCTAATACACTTTTATTACAAAAAAATTATAATTAATTCCCTAGGATTTTTGACCCCAAAAATTCTAATATCTCAAGGATGGTTTCTCTCCTCTTGTTAGGTGCATGACCAAAATTTCATAAACATGCAACATGTACTTGGAGCAAAATTTCACAAACACTCCTTTTTGGATTAAGGCACTCTTAATTATATATATGCCCTAAGTCATGCATGTGGAATACACTAACATGTAGAGGCCTAAATGGCCCAAAATATTTACTAGAGTCCTAAAATGATCTATTAGACATGCCACCCCAAATTTGGGGTCATTTTGAGGTGTAAAATTCCCTAAATCACATTATTTTGATAAATCAAATAATGAAATAAACTATAGAAAAATATTCTTCAAAAAAATCATATTTTTGGGCACAAGGTGGGTCTGGAATACATACATGCATGGTCCAAATTTCAGCTCTATTGGAGTTACCATCTAAAATATATACTCATTCTAATTTCTGCCCTATATAAGGAGCAGACCTAGGAAAAATGACCTACAAGGAGCTATATTGCCCCAAATGGGCTGATTCAAGTCCCTAATTAAAGTTAAGATAAAGAGATACAATTTTTATATTTTAAACTTTTCATGAATCTGCGTTTAAGAGGCCTTAATTTAAGCATAAAAACTCTATCCAAAAATATCATAATATTAAAAATATACTATTCATTAAATTAACATATATTGCACATGCCATTCCCTTTGCCCAGAAAGGTCTAAGAATGCCTTTGACATGAAGCCAATGCTTGCAAGTCACCATTAGATGACGGATCTTCCGTTCTACAACTCTATTTTGTTGTCGAGTTTGTGCACAAGTGATCTCCCTCCGAATACCGTGCTTCCTACAGAAGTTAGAGAACTCATTTGAAGTAAACTCACCTTTATTGTCTGTTCTCAACTTCTTAATTTACAGGACGAGCCAACCATCCACCAGTTCCTTGAACTCCACAAATTTTTGGAAAGCGTCTGACTTCTCCTTCATAAAATAAACATATGTGTATCTAGTGTAGTCATCAATCAAGACGAACATATACCTGTTACCTCCAAGACTGGCAGTGATGGTGGGTCCAATTAGATCACCGTGGATACACTCCAATCGTGCTTTGCATCTGGTCTGTGACTTGCTAAATGGAAGCTGTTGGAACCTTAGGTTCTGATTTGGGTTAGGATCACTATTAGGTTTATTAGTTTGACCCAAATTGTATAGTCTAAGGGTCATAGGATTCTCCAGGTATACATCAAAAGAATCCAAGAAGAAAGTGTAGAAAATTCCAGAGAAGTTCAGTTTTGAAGTTCAGAATTCCAGTCCAAAAATAGTAGAATGGAGTTCAACTATAGTAGAACGGAGTTCAACTATAGTAGAACGGAGTTCAACTATAGTAGAACGGAGTTCAACTATAGTAGAACGACGTTCAACTATAGTAGAACGGCGTTCAACTATAGTAGAACGGCGTTCAACTATAGTAGAACGACGTTCAACTATAGTAGAACGGAGTTCCACTATAGTAGAACGGAGTTCAACTATAGTAGAACGGAGTTCCACTATAGTCGAACGCAGATTGGAGAAGCTTTCAGATTAAATTTTGGTGATTTCCTGTGCAGTTATTGGTGACAGCTGGCTAGAGTATTTCAAGGCTTAAGTAAAGGAATTTACAGCTAATATATTACATGCTAAATATTCTTATGAATATAGCCGTTGGGAGGCTGCATTAAATATGAAACAATTCAGAGATTTATTGTCAGTTTCCTTTCCAAGGCAGTTTCCTATCTGAGTCGGTCGATTATCTGTCTGATAGGTCGACGATCTCAGTGGGTCGGTCGACGATCTCTGAGGATCGTTTGACTATCTTTTGTCTGTGTATATATAATTTTATATGCGTTCTCTTCGTTGTATTATTCTTATATTATCCAGCATATTTTATTATAGATTATTTAATTGATCTCATGCATATATCTCAAAGCAATCTTTGCTTCTATCTTTATGCATAAGTCAATTCTTTCTAACAATGTATTTTGTCTTATTATCTGACTTTATCCTGCCAGCCGTCCTTTATAGCCGTTGGACTCAAAGTCCTCTCTAGCTTTAAAGAGTGTTATCTGATCTGACATTATCTTATTTATTTATCAGATTTGATATTGCAGCAGCTATAGCTTTATTCTTTATATAGATTATATATGTCTGCAAGATATGTTTTGTCTTTATGTTAAATGCAGCCCAGGTTGCTGATTCCGGAAGAAGACAAAGTTCAAAGTAATATTAGAGCCGTTGCAAAGGCCATTATATAAAGAGTTCTTTTACAAGAACTAGTTTAGAGATTGAAAATACAATACAGAACAAGTTACAGCAATCCGCAGCAATACAGCTGCTCTCAGCATTATATATCCAACTGAGAAGATATCTCTTCTGCTCTTCTTCAACCTGAGTGCTCCTGTTCCAAGAAGATTTACACTCAGAGATATATTGAAGAAGAAGAAGAAGGAAGCTGCTGAAGAAGATCTTTTATTTTCTATATCTTTTATCTTCTTCTAAGCTTTTCCTTCAGAACTTCAAGACAGTATTCTGTCAGAAGTTCTGAAGAGATTCTTGTGCTTCTCTAATCTTATTTAAAATAGAGAAGACAATCTAACTCTCCTTCCCCCTCCTATAAAGGGTTGTTTACTCCCTTCAAAAGTAAAGCTTGGTTTTTAGACACCTGGTCAAAAGTCTAAAGGGTTTCTAGATCTACCTGAAGCAGATCTTGTTGGTGGCAGGGCACCTGATCAAAAACCTGAGTGGATTCCTACCGTAGAGGTAGAAGAGTGGACGTACCCAAGTTGTTGGGGAACCACTATAATCTCTTGCATCATTTGGTTGTTTATTTATTACTTGTACAATGGCTGTGAGTAGAAATAACTAGGATTGCTAGTTGCTGGAATAGGACTTTAGCCTTAACTGTAATTACAGTTGGCTACCTTTTGTGCACAACACTTTGTGTTAGGCTTTAGGGTTATTCTAAAATATCTATAATCTGAATTCCGCAATCGGTATCTATCCTATTTTCTTTCAATTGGTATCAGAGGGAGGTTGACTGACTGTACAGGCTAACACCTGAGTCACAAGATCCTAATAGATACCAAGGATTATATATATTCACTTTCACTATCATGACCCAATACAATGATTATTTTAGCACCAGACCTCCAGCTTGCAACTTAGCTGAGTTTAGCATCTGGAAGGCAAGAGTTAAATTATATTTTTACTCTTTTGATGAAGATATTTTTTTGTCTATTTTGACAGGTCTCCCAACTTTGGCAACAACAACAAAAAGTGCCAGGCTAGCTGATGCCAGAGCAATGAACATCCTAGCTCAGTCATTATCTGATGACTTATTTCAGAAGGTTGTTGAATGCTCAACAACTAAGGAGATTTGGGATTCCCTTCACCAAATGGCTTCTGAACCCGTGGATGACACATCAGAAAGAAGCCACAACAAAATATTTGAAGGAGAAGAATCAACATCCCTAGATGTTATCTGGGATATCTCAGATGATGAATCATCATTTGAAGATGAAGAGGAGGAAGCAAGGGCCAAAGAATTTTGCTTAATGACCGTCAACACTTCCTGCAGCAATCTAAAAGCCGAACAAACAGAAGGAAATTCCAAACCTGAAGAGAATCAGGTATTATTATCTAACTCTGTTAATTTAGAAATTCAATATTACTGCCAAGATTTAATAAAACCTGAGAAGGAAACAAAACTTCTCAGAGGATTATTTTTAGAATATATTCAAAGGAAGAACAAATATCTTGAGCTCAGACCGTCGAACTCCGATCGACTATCTTATATAAAAACGTCGAGCTCAATTATTTGTTTTTTCATAAATCTGTTTTATAAACAAAAGGACAAATTATTTAGAATATTTTCAAATCCTTCTACCATTTGGAATAGATTTATTAGGAAGCATTTTCTTTTCTTAAGGCTGTTTATATCTGATTGATATTTTGTTCAATATCTTGTTCGGATTTCTGAATAAAGAATTCTCTGTCAGATAACTCTATTTCTTATAGATCTTTTTCTAATTTCATCTAGATTGAGTCCTCTACTCTAGTTGCATTGGTCAGCTGAGTTTGAATCTCGTCTGATGAAAAGAAATTCTATAGGAAGGAAGATATCTGATTTCGTTTTTCAGATCCAGAATCCTAAACAAATATCATTTTTTATGCTAACATATCCCTTTTTCAAGGAGAGAGCAATCTCTACCATAGCTTTCTGCAGGTACCATTTATAAGAATGAGCTGGATGACTCAATCAAAATTCAAAGTCATCCCAGTCTCCTTCAATCACAGGTACCGCATCAACATAGGGGGAGATTGCAAATGCCTGCAAGCAGCCAGCTTTTATCAAAAACCGAAGCCTGCTATGCAAAGCTTTTCTTTTTTTATATATCTTATGCTTTGCAAATATATATTTATTATAATATTATTTTGCTAATAGGATCCTCACCCAAATAGGGGGAGATTGTTGGAACCTTAGGTTCTGATTTGGGTTAGGATCACTATTAGGTTTATTAGTTTGACTCAAATTGTATAGTCTAAGGGTCATAAGATTCTCCAGGTATACAACAAAAGAATCTAAGAAGAAAGTGCAGAAAATTCTAGAGAAGTTCAGTTTTGAAGTTCAGAATTCCAGTCCAAAAATAGTAGAATGGAGTTCAACTATAGTAGAACGAAGTTCAACTATAGTAGAACGTAGTTCAACTATAGTAGAACGGAGTTCAACTATAGTAGAACGACATTCAACTATAGTAGAATGACGTTCAACTATAGTAGAACGGAGTTCCACTATAGTAGAACGGAGTTCAACTATAGTAGAACGGAGTTCCACTATAGTCGAACACAGATTGGAGAAGCTTTCAGATTAAATTTTTGTGATTTCCTGTGCAGTTATTGGTGACAGCTGGCTAGAGTATTTCAAGGCTTAAGTAAAGGAATTTACAGCTAATATATTTAATGCTAAGTATTCTTATGAATATAGCCGTTGGGAGGCTGCATTATATATGAAACAATTCAGAGATTTATTGTCAGTTTCCTTTCCAAGGCAGTTTCCTATCTGAGTCGGTCGACTATCTGTCTGATAGGTCGACGATCTCAGTGGGTCGGTCGACGATCTCTGAGGATCGTTTGACTATCTTTTGTCTGCGTATATATAATTTTATATGCGTTCTCTTCGTTGTATTATTTCTTATATTATCCAGCATATTTTATTATAGATTATTTAATTGATCTTATGCATATATCTCAAAGCAATCTTTGCTTCTATCTTTATGCATAAGTCAATTCTTTCTGACAATGTATTTTGTCTTATTATCTGACTTTATCCTGCCAGCCGTCCTTTATAGCCGTTGGACTCAAAGTCCTCTCTGGCTTTAAAGAGTGTTATTTGATCTGACATTATCTTATTTATTTATCAGATTTGATATTACAGCTGCTGTAGCTTTATTCTTTATATAGAATATATATGTCTGCAAGATATGTTTTGTATTTATGTTAAATGCAGCCCAGGTTGCTGATTCCGGAAGAAGACAAAGTTCAAAGTAATATTAGAGCCGTTGCAAAGGCCATTATATAAAGAGTTCTTTTACAAGAACTAGTTTAGAGATTGAAAATATAATACAGAACAAGTTACAGCAATCCGCAGCAATACAGCTGCTCTCAGCATTATATATCCAACTGAGAAGATATCTCTTCTGCTCTTCTTCAACCTGAGTGCTCCTGTTCCAAGAAGATTTACACTCAGAGATATATTGAAGAAGAAGAAGAAGGAAGCTGCTGAAGAAGATCTTTTATTTTCTATATCTTTTATCTTCTTCTAAGCTTTTCCTTCAGAACTTCAAGACAGTATTCTGTCAGAAGTTCTGAAGAGATTCTTGTGCTTCTCTAATCTTATTTAAAATAGAGAAGACAATCTAACTCTCCCTCCCCCTCCTGTAAAGGGTTGTTTACTCCCTTCAAAAGTAAAGCTTGGTTTTTAGACATCTGGTCAAAAGTCTAAAGGGTTTCTAGATCTACCTGAAGCAGATCTTGTTGGTGGCAGGGCACCTGATCAAAAACCTGAGTGGATTCCTACCGTGGAGGTAGAAGAGTGGATGTACCCAAGTTGTTGGGGAACCACTATAATCTCTTGTGTCGTTTGGTTGTTTATTTATTACTTGTACAGTGGCTGTGAGTAGAAATAACTAGGATTGCTAGTTGCTGGAATAGGACTTTAGCCTTAACTGTAATTACAGTTGGCTACCTTTTGTGCACAACACTTTGTGTTAGGCTTTAGGGTTATTCTAAAGTATCTATAATCTGAATTCCGCAATCGGTATCTATCCTATTTTCTTTCAGAAGGCGATGAGCCTTACCATATTGACATCCCACACATAAATTGTAACACCTCCATCTGTCATATAAAATATAACAGAGGGTTCGACAGGAGCCCCACCCCATATTCCACAGACAGTCGGTTGAGTTACGCATTGAAACCATATTATTGTATACGCATCCTAACTCAGAGCGCATTCTAACGAAAGCAGTTTAAGTTGTATAACACATGTACCAAAAATGTCCACTACACATATATAAATGATAACCAAATACACCAAATGTACTGGTCTTAAGGCCTTACAACTATTTCCTTTACAAAAAGTGTTTTCATACATCGGTACGTAGGCTGGCCACACATGAGAAATAGTAAACATTCGCCTTTAGGCCTTTGAGGTCCAACCAATTGCAACATAAGGGACTTCAGCCCACTACTTTCCACTTGGCTCTCCAGCATCTGCATAGCACAACCCACCAAAACGTGGCAAACAAAGCAACGATCATCATTAGCTGACCAATTTATAACGTTCCCACCCCTCACTCGGGGCGGCAGTTCTCCTTCCCTGCAAGCAGCAACATATATATCTTTTGGCAAATAATAACGTGCACTTAAACACCATTTGCCACAGATGTAAGCTCGATCAGCCACACGCCCCGTACACTCAGGGCATATTCTCGGTGTACCGGACTTCCCAGGTCCCACCACTATCCACAGTCCCATACTTGATGGTATACTTGAGCATTCTAGTCTTTCCGGCTCGAGGCCTATGACTCTCATTATGCCAATAACGAAATCCAGTTACTTTAGACGATCTTGGTCCGAACGACATAATGTGGGTACAGTTCAGCCACAGCCCATTGCTCAAATCGCCATATCAACGCCGACGGTCACAGCCATCATGGCGAATGACAAGATGCGGGTTAGCCTCCCTTTGCCCGTTCAGCTCTATGGCCTTTTTGATGGACACTCTAGGCCCTCATCATCAATTGCCGCTCACATGTCCCCAGGACCTGAGCCTGCAATGATCATCATGGCTCTTATGTCCAATAGCTGGGCTCTCTAGGCGCACAACTTTTCATGCTACACACCTTATCTTACGGACACAGGCTTCGCAACAACATTCAGGCTGGCTTGCATGGCCACCTTAGCTGGGTCACAAGACTCTCAACTTCAAACAATGGCCCCAGGTCTCCCAGAGACAGGCCTCATAGCTTACTGAAAGCTATCGCTGGTGAAAGAACTACTGCCACACGATAGGTATAGAAGTAACTTCTTCCCCATTTTAGGGTGTTTTCCTAGAGATCACCTCCAATACTATCACTGCATCATCCTGCACACCCCCAGACCACGGATTCTACACATTTATCCACATGTTTTATCCACAGAGTCTTCTCCGGCACGCAAATCAATTCATCACCAATCCAGACCAACCTATTCAGAAGGGCTTCACACAGCATGCCTATTCCGTACTTCGATTCTGGATCTAAATGCAAGTTTTATTGGGGATCACAACGATCTACCCGCTAGAAACCACCCTTTTCTTCACCCTTTGGCGAGGGGTTCCATGCACATATACAAATTGAGGACTTCACTTGTCCAAGGAGAAAGTCGTTACCCTTATCGATAGCTTAGGATCCATGTCCTTGTTATTTGATCCGGATGGAACTGATCGTCATAGCTTCCTCTCCTCGGATCTATCGTCGACTCGTTATTCCGACCACAAGCATACCTTAGATCGCTTCTCCTCTTATCCTCATGGATTTTCTTCATCCTCTTCCCTCAAGAAGCTCAAGAACCAAGAGAGAAAGTGTGAGAGGGTAAAATGAGAATGAAATCTCAACTCCAACCCTTAACAACAAGCTACTGCCACGCGGTATCCGCTACCACCATGCAGTATCCTCTACCACCACGCGGTATCAAAGGCGGTCGCCGCTTGGGCCAATTAACATCGCTCTGTCACCCAAACAAGCCTCCACCACACTTCCACATGGCAAGCAACTGTCGGTGTTAACTTACTACCGCCAAGCGATACCTTCCCAAGGCATATGATATATTAATCTGCTATCGCCATGCGTTAGCTCACTACCGCCCCGCAGTAGTCTCTTAACGATTCATCGAAAGCGTTGAGTGTGTCGAGTGGTAACGCTATGTGATACCTTTCTACCGTCGCGCGGTAGATACCTGACACGACATTCGATTTAATTCAAGGGCTAATGCCGGCGTTAACACTAGCATCGCACGTTAACTTCCAATCTTTACTTTTTCAAATTTTTTGGGGAATTACAATTCTTCCCTTATTTAAGAAATTTCGTCCCGAAATTTTATTCATTGAAAGGAAATCAGTATATAAGCTTACATGTTTTTACAAAAACAACTCGGGAAATTCATCTCGCATAGTTTGCTCGGGCTCCCATTTCAATTCTTCATGGCCACAATTGTCCCACCGGACTTTGACCATCCCGATTGCTTTGTTACGTAGTTGTCTGATCTTCGTATCCTCGATATGAATGGGTCTAACCTTCGTAGTTAGCCCACTATTGACCGGTACTTGACCATCTGTAATCACTTGCGTAGGTGCTTGCAAAGCCTTTCACAACACCGATATATGAAACACATCGTGCAAACCACTTAGCTCCATCGAAAGAGATAGTCGATAAGCAGCTTCACCAACTCGTTCAATCACTTCAAATGGACCAAGTAACCTCAGATTCAGCTTTTTCAAGAGCCGAATCCTGGACACATCTTTAAATGGCTTTATCTTTAGATATACCCAATCGCCCACCGCAAACTCCACATTTTGGTGCTTGGAATTGTAGTACTTTGATTGTCTATCCTGAGCCATCAATAACTGCTCTCGAATAGTGTGTATAGTCGAATTGGCATCTTCAACCTCATTATGCTTATACATCTTCGATTCACCTGTTTCCGCCTAAGCTAAAGGAGTACGACATTTCCTATCGTATAAAGCTTTGAAGGGCGCCATCTGAATGCTAGCTTGATAGATATTATTATAGGAGAACTCGATCATATAGAGATGGTCCTCCCACCTCTTCCCGAAATCCAAGGCGCACATATGGAGTATATCCTCCATTGTCTTATTGGTCCTCTCGATCTGACCATCCGTTTACGGATGAAAGACCGTATTGAATTTCAATTTAGTACCCAACAACTGATGGATTAGCCTCCAATTATTAGAAGTAAATCACCCATATCTGTCGCTGACGATGCTACGGGGCAGATCGTGCAACCTTACCATGCTGTCAACATAATACTTAGCCAATTTTTCAACAGAATCGTCCCTCTTATTCGATATGAAGTACGATACCTTTGTCAACCGGTCAATAATCACCCACACAACAACGTTCCCACTCTATGATCTCGACAACCTATGTACGGAATCCATAGAGATGTCATCGAACTTCCATACCGAAATTGGCAACGACTTCAAAAAACCACCAAGTTTCTGACATTCCGCTTTTACCAAGGCGCAAGTATGGCACCTCATCACGTAAAGAGTTATGTCCATCTTTAAACCCGACCACCAGAACATCTTTTTCATGTCCTTATACATCTTTGTGCTCCCTGGGTGGATTGAATATTTAGTAAAGTGTGTTTCAAACATCAACTCTTCCCGTAGTTTACCCACATTTAGGACGCACAAACGACCATCCTTTCGCAAAAGACCGTCATCCAAGGAGAATTGGGAATCTGACCCATCCGCTGCATATTGTTTCATACTCTCATCGAGTTCTGATGCTTGTCGAATCCTGTCCGTGAGATCATATTGCACCTCCATCCAATTCAAGCATGCATTTGCAGTGGTATTCTTGTCAACATAAGAAATATCTAAAGCCTCCAACTCCTGGATCAGATACTCATCATGCATCTATAACCAACTTTCCCATATTGGAGTCCTACGACTCAAGGCATCTGCGACCACATTTCCCTTCCCGAGAGTGTAATATATCTCAATGGTGTAGTCCTCGAGGAACTCCATCCACCTTCATTGTCGCATATTTAGCTCCTTCTAATATATTAAGTACTTAAGGCTCTTATGGTCCGTTAAGATATAAACTTTCACGCCATATAAGTAATGATGCCACAGTTTAAGTGCAAAAATCATAGTCGCCAACTCTAAGTTGTATACTGGATAGTTTCACTCGTGCACTTTCAACTGGCATGAGACATAAGCTATAACCTTTCCAAATTGCAGAAGAACGTAGCCTAAGCCGCTCCCTGACGCATTACTGTATATCTCTTAGCCATCCATACTATTGGAGCATGCATTCCACGCTTCTTGGTTTGCTAATAACAAATCTCGTTTGTATTTGATCATAAGGTGCTTATCATGTGCAATATCGCCTGGCAATATCCACTATCGCCAACATACGATAGCTCAATGGGCAGTTACAATATTATCTCTACGGTGCACAGTTACAGTCGATATTGCCCGGCGATATCGATATCGCTCAGGCGATAGCGTACGATTGGCCACAACAGATTCATCCCGCAGAAATTTCGAAACCATGTGACATGCGGCGGCCAGATAGGATATCACTGTCAGGCGATACCCAGTATCGCCAGGCGATATCTCCAAAATATATACGACTCATTCTTTTGTGGAGATTATATCTTGAAGTTTTATGTGTGTTCCTTCCTGTGTATCCTATCTAGAGAGCTCCAACATCTAGAAAGACTCCATCTTCCTAAGAAGGTTCAAGTACGGAGAAGCGATGATTCATACACGGCTTCTGAAGTAACATTGGCAAGGATTTGTCGGCATCTTCAGTGCTACATTTTGAGGGAGTTTTCATTCTGAAATTTACTGTGTAATTCTTAATTTCTTATTTGTAATTGATAAAGGAAATCATCATCTTGTTCGTGGCGTCTAATTCCTTGCGTGGCTTAGGACAGAATTGCTCCCTTGTGCGTGACGTCTAGGTCCTTATGTGACTTAGGAAGTTCTCGCCGCCTTGTTAGCAGCGACTAGATCATGTTGTGATCTAGGGGAGGATAGTAGCTAGATCTAAGAAGAGATACACTATAGCCAGCCGATTCTTGTTGGAAGGACTAATGAATTCAAAATAAGTTTGTAATTTTTCATAGTCTTGATCTTTTGCTTCATAGAGATATATTACGTTCTATTTAACACTTGTGAAATAAATTATCATCATTTCTATTCTTGTGATTTACTAAGTGTTTATTCTTGATTATACAAAATTAGTTTTTGTTTCTGCAATTATTTCTTCAAGTAAAAATTAATTGAAAATTATAAATATTATTAACCCTTATTCACCCACCCTCTAAGGGCATCTCACGATCCAATAATTGGTATCAGAGGCAGGTTACTCCAAATTTGTTTCACCACCGGGAGTAATGGCGCATAATAATCACGCATTTTCTGAGGGGCAAGGGATAAGTAGACCTCCCTTATTCACTGGCACAGACTATAACTATTGGATAACTCGATTGTGATGTTTTCTAATCGGCTTAAATATTGAAGTTTGGGGTATGATAAAACAATGCTACACTCTACCTATAACTGTAGTTGGAAGTGTTATTATTGAAAAACCCAAGCACAAATGGGATGAAACTGACAAACTAAGATGTAAGAATAATGTTAAGGCAATGAATTCTTTTTTCTATGCGTTAGATATAACTGATTTTAATCATGTATGTGCATGTGAAACTGTGCATGTTATTTGAAACTTACTTGAAGTTACCCATGAAGGTACATCACAAGTGAATGACTCAATAGCTTTTTTAGTAAGAGTCATAATTTGAAAAGTTCAAGATGGAGGTTGATGAAGACGTAGACTCCACGTACACAAGATTCAGCAAAATTGTGAATGATTCTAAGATCCTTAGAAAAAATTTCTCAAATGGAGATTTAGTGAGGAAGATTCTTAGATCGCTTCCCTCAAAGTTCAATCCAAAATTGACTACCATCTCGGAGTCACACAATCTAAAGACTCTTCAAATTAAGAATCTTATAAGTAATCTGAAAACTCATGAGGTGGAACTGAGGATTCAACAATAAGAGTACAATGTGGAGCTGAGAAAGAAAGCATTGGTGTTGAAATCCAAGAAGGAAGCAGAAAGTGAGTCTTATAAGGATGATGAAGAAGATAAGGAGAGCTTGTTCGTGAAAAAGATCAAAAGGTTTATGAGAAACCCTGAAATAAGAAATTCTTTCAGAAAGTTTTTCAACAAGAAAGAATCTGGGTATAGGAAAGGAAAAGCCAAAGCTGATGGAGAGGATGATGAAGAGAATCCACCACCTGAGTGTTACCATTGTAGAAAAATTGGACATATAAGGAGCAAGTGCCCAAAATATCTGAAAGAGAAGAGTCACAAGAAGAAAGTTTTGAAGGCCAAAACCTGGGATGACGTCACAACGGAGGAGTCGAGCAGTTCAAGTTCAGAAACTGAAGAAGTATCCAACATGTGCTTGATGGGAAAGTGCATCTCATCATCTGATGACGAGTGTAGTGTCCAGAGCGACACTGAGGTAACTCCTCCAACTTATGATGATTTATATTCTGAATTCTTAAGAACTTGTAAATATTTTGACAAAAGCTTAACTGAAATTAAATTACTTAAATCTGAAATTAAAGTTTTGTCAAAAGAAAATAAATAACTAACAGCTGAATTAAAAATACTTTGTAAGGAGAAAGTGACTTGTCAAGAGGATTGTCACTCTTTGACAAGAATGCAAGAACTAGAAAAAGATCTTGCTAGATCCCGACTTCGTGTTGATTCCCTTACAAAGGAAAAAGAGGAGTTAGGAAGATCTTTAAAATTTTCTTAGTCTCAAGTAGAAGGTAGTGAAAAGACCTTTGCTAACCGATCTGGCACATTAGATGCTGAAAACACAACCTTGAGTGCCCGAGTTCGTGATTTAGAAAAGGCCATTGAAAAGTTTGGAATGAGCCGAAAATCACTGGAAATGATTTTGGTGAACTAATGCTATGGTTCGGCGAAATTTGGGCTCAAATACACCTCTGGAAGCTATCGCCTGACGATACCCACTATCGCTGACGATAGCAAAAAGTTCAAAATTTTGCCTTTTTCGAGTAAAAATACAAAAACTGCTGTTACTAATACTTCCAGCAAGAAGTCACAAAAGGTTTTGAAAAATCATTAAACTTCTTTTATCACTTGTGCCAAATGTAATAAATTTGGTCACACCACTCACACCTGTAGGAAGACAGGCCACTGTATTGTTAAACAAGTCTGAGTACCTAAGACTTCCACCTACTCTATGGGAGGAACTACTTGGGTAACCAGATCTTTACTCTCATCATTTTTTAGGTGTGTTGGCAGGCTAAGGATAATGAAGATGTGTGGTACTTGGACTCAAGATGTTCAAATCACATGACGGGCAACAAGTCAAAGTTCCTTAGCCTAGAAATGAAGAAAGGAAGAGTACATTTGGTGACAACAGTAAAGGAAAGATCATTGGCATCAGGGTAGTAGGTAACAACTCTTTTACTATATCAAATATTTTGTATGTGAAAGTTTTAAAACATAATTTAATTTCTATAAGTCAATTATGCGATATTGGTCTAAATGTTTTATTTGACTCTTCTACAAACCTTTGCAAAATTTTTGATTACAAAACAAATAATATTGTTCTTACTGCACCTAAATCTCAAAATGTTTACATGATTAAATTTCATGATTTATCACATTTATTAAAGTGTTTTATGTCTAAAAATGAAGAGTTAGATTTATGGCATAGGCGACTTAGACATTCAAGTTCTAAGTTAATCTTAAAATTGTCACAAGATAAATTAATTAATGGTTTACCTATTTTACGTGGAAATTTATTTTCTTTATGTTCACCATATCAAAAAGGTAAATTTTCAAAGTCTTCATTCAAAAGCAAAAATGTTATTTCTATTACTAGACATTTACAACTGATTCATATGTGTTGGGTCCATTGCCCACAATGTCCTAGATTTGAGGAAGTCAATCTTGTCAATGATATACATATAGTTGTAGTTGACAGTGATGGGACAGGTAGCCTAAGTGGCCAAGTCAGGTAAACACTTACCTAAGATATGGACTGACAGAAATCTGTCTAAGTCCACAGGCATTGAGTGAAGGTGTCTCACTTAACGACAGATGACTTATAGCACTGAGTGAAGCCTATACAGTCAAAGCCAAAGCAGTGGCAAGCTAAGAAAGTGGCTAAGTCCACAGGCATTGAGTAAAGTCAACTCACTCAATGCCATACAACAAAAAGCATGTGAGTTGAACTGGATTCTGAATTCATCGAACTAAGTTCAAGGTTCGTCGAGCTGAGCTCACCGTTCGTCGAACTCAGTTCAACATTCATCGAACTCAATTCAGAGTTGTGTGAGTCAGAAATGTAACTAAGTCCACAGGCATTGAGTGAAGGACATTCACTCAACGCCATAGCCTTATAAGTGTTGAGTAATACTCAGTCAGTCAAAGCTAGTGTTATTAAATATAAAAATTTTGCTAAGACAAAAAGCATTGAGTGAGGCGTGCTCACTCAACGCTCTCAACGCCTAAGTTGCAGAAAGATTTTCTAAGGCAAAAAAACGTTGAGTGATGAAGACACACTCAATACTCTCAACGCTAGAGAAGCAAGAAGATTTTGCTAAGGAAAAAAGCATTGAGTGAGGCTTATTCACTCAATAATCTCAATGCCAGAGAAGCCGGAAGATTTTGCTAAGGCAAAAAGCGTTGAGTGAGGCTTGTTCACTCAACACTCTCAATGCCTAGATAGACAGAAATCTATTTAAGTGTTTTGGTGTTGAGTGAAGCTCATTCTCTCAACGCCTATTCTACTAATGCTCGATTTTGGCTAAGTCCACATGTGCTGACGTCAGCAGAATCGACAAAGTCAACTAAGTTCAAATCAGGCACGAAGAAGCTACAGAACACGATAAACTCTGCCGCAAAGCTACTATACGTCTTCTTTCGTTAAAGCAAGGTGCAGTTGGAAGCTGTAGGTGGGGCCCACTGTTCTCTAAGAGCCGGTGATCGGCGAACTACAAAAGGAAGTGATGGGCCAAGAAGTAAAGAAATTTTTTTAGGGTTTTGCCTGTGAAAAGAAAAAGAAGCGGAACTTCATCTTCCTCGCCATTTTTTTGTTGAGAAAAAGCTTGAAGCATTCCAGCAAAGAAAAGTTCAGATAGCTGTGCCATCTCTATCTGGCACAACAAGATCAGAAATTATTCTGAAGAAAGAAGAACCTTCAGCCTTCGGTAGGTTCAGTTAGGTGCTTGAAGACTCAAGATCAATAGATCTTTAGTCTTCTATAGCAAGTTCAGGAGTAAGCTTCTGAGTTCCTCCAACAAAGTTTTTCCTTGCTGTGAGGAGAGTTAGAGCAGAAATTTCTCAGCTCTAGTTGTTGACACAGAAAAATTTCTCTGAGTAAAAGTTAATTAAATTATTTCTTGTTATAGTATCCTTTTGGATCTGAGATATAGGGCCTTGGGCCTAAGGTAGGGCAAATTTGCATGAGCTGTAGGAGAGGGCTCCTCTCTGAGTGTAGGATCCTACTAGGATCTGAGGTAGGTGAGTTTTACTTACTGAGAAGTAGAGCAGTATTGCTTGAGCTGTAGGAGAGTGAATCTATCTGAGTTGTAGGAGCAAGTTTTCTCTGAGGTAGGGCTATCCTTCATAGCCTGAGTGGTAAGGCTTAATTGCCTGAGGTAGGTGATACTGGTTTCACTGAGTGTAGGCCCTTATGGTTAAGGAGTAAGTCTTGGAGGAGATTGAGAGATCCTGTGGGATCTGAGGTGTAAGCTCCTTGGAGCATTGTTTTGGAGAAGTGTCTAGACTGATAGGAAGTTAGAAATGTGGTAGGAGAGTGGATGTACCCATAATTTTGGGGAACCACTATAAAATACTTGTGTGCTTTTCTGTGATTGTTTTCTGTTTGCAGGTTCTTAAAAGCTCTCATCTATTCAATCACAAAGTTTCTTAAGAAGAAACAAAAAGAAACTCAAAAGACCTAGACAAAACTATTCACCCCCTTCCCTCTAGGTTGCTAGCTATCTTGAAAATAATAACTTTCAAGTGGTATCAGAGGGAGGTTGCTCAAAAAGGACCTAACAATTTGAGTGATCTCCAAAGGTAGCTACAAATAAGAGACTATGGGTTCTGGAGAAAGCCAGAAGGAGCTAAGTTCCATCAAACTCCCCATCTGTAGGAAGGAGAACTTTGGTATATGGAAGGAGAGGGTGAGGCTATTGATGGAAGCCTGTGATCTAAGGATCTTTGTATCAGTCAAGGAGGGACCATTCATCCCTATTAAGGTTTCTGCTCTGGATGCTAAGATCCAGACTCCTAAGACATACTCTGAGATGACCAAGGATGAAATCATCCTTGCTGGACTGGACAAGAGAGCACGAAATATTATTGACAGTACTGTTGATGACTCAACTTTTCTGAATCTAGTTCACTACCAGACCTCCAAGGAGATGTGGGACGCACTTGTGGTCTACATGGAGGGTACTGAAGAGGTAAGTGATGATAGGAAGTCTCTGCTTAACCAGGAGTATGAGGCTTTCAGGCAAAATCTGAAAGAGAACATAGCTGCCTGCTATGAAAGATTTTTCAGGATCATAAATGATTTGAAGACCTATGGGATGGTCTTTAATAATTATGAAATAAATGACAAGTTTCACAGATCTCTCACTAGAGGCTGGGACAATAAGGCCAAGCTTGCTGAAACTCCTCCCCAAACATTGTTTAGAAAGCTGCTCTCCTATGAGATGCAGCTAGCATGTCTGATGAAGACTTTGTAGCTTTCTCCAGGCAACTCTAGAGGCTGATGAAGAAGAAGCATTGTAAGAAGAGGCCTTCCAATTCCACTCATCACAGGAAGAATCCGTCCAAGACTGATAGGAATGGTTCCAAACCTAATAAATATAACTCTTCTAAAGTAATTTGCTTCTTTTGTAGCAAGCCTGGGCATATGATAGGTGTCTGCCCAGAGAAGAGGAATGAGGCTGAGGAGAAGAAGCAACATCAATACAAAAGGAAGAAGGATAAGTCCTTCATTACTAAGAAGGAAAAGAGTTGTACATACTCATCATATTCTCAGTCCGAAGAAGAGGAAGCCTACATTGGGCTAATTGTTATTGCTATTAAAGATAAAGCTGTTGCAGTAGGAGAAATCAATCCTCTAGTGAGGATAGGAATCAGGGCCCCTCTAACACTGTCAGATAGTGATTCCGAGGTGGATGAAGATGATGTACATAGCTGTAGAGGGATGATGGCAATGATAGATGAAGAGGACAGCCAGGATCAGCCTGGTCAAAGCAAGGTACATTCTTTACCCAATTCTGCTTCTACGTCTGGGTATGAGACCAGTCCTTGCTTAGAAACTTATTCACCCAGTGGTGAAGACAATTCTGGATCTGAAGGAGATGTCAATCAACTGATTGAAAAGTTTGGAGAACTTCTGAATGCCTTTAAGAAGGTCAATAAGGTTTCTAAGAAGCAAGCTAAAGAGATTTAATCTCTTAAGCTTGCAGTTGCCCAGCAGACTATAACATCTAATTTGCTTGATCAAAAAGCTAGGTAAATAAGCCAACTGAAGTCCCTCTTGGACATTCAGATAGCCTCCATCAAGCATAAGAGCAGTCTCATCAGCAAGCTTGAAGATAGGCTTGATAAGGAGAAAAGAATAGTGGCTAGCTATTCTAAGCCAAGTATAGTACTACCCTTGATAAACACCTTCTCATCTAAAAGGGTAAGAAAGGGTTGGGATTCAAGGGAAGCATAAGAGTTTCTCCTTCCAAAAGGAAGGGGAAAGCACCTACTCCAGCTCAGCCTATTTCTTCTAAGCCTCCTATTTTCTTTAGAAAAATTCTGTTATCTTCTAACAGGTATGACCAGGAAAGCTCTTGTGGTTATTGGGAGAATGGTTGTTCCTCAGGGGTGAACAAAGATGTTCACTGTCATGGTGAAAGTTTTAGCAGGGTGTGTGCCTTCAAGGCTGCTAATGAGAAATTTCAAATTGCCCAACCTGGACCATTTATTTTTGGTGCTTTAGCCCCAACTCTCGAGAATGTTGCTGCAGGCAAGACTCAGAATCTGACAACAAATATTCATACTAAGGGCAAGTCTAATAGTCAGGATGATTTGGGAATATCTGAAGCCATTAAAAGCATGCTTTCTGAAAAGAAGCTTGCTGCTGCTGGCACTCAGAGCAGACCAAATAAACCAGTTGGAAAACTTTCCTTTAGTCAAATTCTAGCTGAAAGAAATATGAAAAAGGCTGCAACATATCTTCCTCCTATTAGGGCTGCTTCTAACCAAGACACAGGGCCTACATAGAAGAGAAGATATAATATATATGATTGTTGGTGTTGTGGTAAGATAGGGCATTTTGCCATTGACTGCTGGCACAATCCTAATGTGGCCAGAGCTAGGGTCAGTCCACCTGTCAGAAATTCTGTTGGTGGACATGTTCAGTTTCATACTAATATGCACCTAAGACCCAATAAATATTAGGGTCCTAAGGTTAAGTAAACTGTATATTGCAGATTTGTCCAAGAGGCCATACCCCTATATGGTACTTGGACAGTGGTTGTTCCAGGCACATGACTGGAACAAGAAGCAACTTGAAGGAGTTTACTCCAGCAAAAGATGGACCCAAAGTCATCTTTGGTGGTTCAGATAGAGGGGTAACCAGAGGATATGGTAAGATTACCAATGATATAGTCACCATCACCAAGATGGCTTATGCGAAGGGTTACAAAATATCCTTATAAGCATAAGCCAGCTCTTTGTTCTTGGATATGTTATTGTCTTCCACAAGGATGAGTGTCAAATTAGGAGGTCAAGTGACCAAGAGGTCATTTTGACAGGCACTAGGAGAGGAAATGTTTATTGCTTAAACTTTTTATGTCTAGATACAGATTCTCCTATCTGTCTAGTGGCAAATGAGAAAGACTCCTTCTGTGTCTAGTGGCACAAGAGGCTAGCCCATTTGAATTATAAGACTATTGGCAAGCTCTTCAGTCAAGAGTTAGTTAGGAATGGGCCCAATGTGAAGTGCCCAGGAGGGAATTTGCTCGCCAAAAGGGCAAGCAAACAAAAGTCTCATTCAAGGGCATTGAGACCAAAGACTTTGTGAGGTGCTTATACCTCTTGCACATGGACCTATTTGGTCCTATGCCAGTTTACAGTCTTAGTAGGAAAGTCTACACCCTTGTGGTAGTTGATGACTATTCCAAGTTTACCTGGGTGTTCTTTCTTAAGAAAAAGAATGAGACCCTAGATGTCTTCATGAGTTTTGACAAGCAAATTCAGAATGAGCTTGGTTGTTCTGTGGTCAAAATCAGAAGTGACCATGGGACTGAATTCTAGTCTGATAGCATGATAAGGTTCTATGAAGGGTATGCGATTCATCAAGAATTCTCTTCTCTTAGAATACCTCAACAAAATAGGATAGTTGAGAGGAAAAATAGGACTCTCACAGAGGCTGGTAGAACACTATTGAGTGATACATCTCTCCCAGAATATTTTTGGGCTAAGGTAGTAAATACTGCATGTCATGTCCTCAATAGGGCCTCTATCAAAAAAAGCCACAAGAAGACTCCCCTATGAGATCTTGAAGGGCAGAAAACAAAATCTAGGCTATCTCAGAATCTTTGGTAGTAAGGGCTTTGTGCATCACAATGGCAAGTCCTATGTGACTAAGTTTGCTGCTAAGTCCTTTGATGGAATATTTATTGGGTACAACAATCATAGGAAAGCCTATAAGATGTAAAACTTGAAAAGCCAAGTTATAGATGAATCAGTTCATGTAATCTTTGATGAGTCTACTATGATTAACAGTGGGCTGCCTAGCTCCTCTTATAGTACTGCAGGTACATAACAGATGATGGACAACCTGACCATCAAGGAAGCATCACTAGTTATCCAAGATAAAGTGGATACTCCAGAAGATCTACCAGGTATACTGGGAGTGGATGGAGATTAACAAGAGGCTGTACCTGAAGCTGCACCAATTGCTGAAAGAAGACTGCCACCAGCTGTCAGACACATAAGAGATCATCTAGCACACTAGATCATTGATGAGGCAAGCCATGGAGTAATAACAAGGAGCAAAAGTCAGAACACAGCCATGTACTCAAGCTTTATATCCCAAGTGGAGCCCAAGATGTTTGAAAAGTCCAACATAGATATGCAATGGATTGGAGCTATGCAAGAGGAACTAAACCAGTTCAAGAGGTGTAAGGTCTGGAAGCTGGTTACCAGACCACATGGTCATAATTTCATTGGAGTCAAGTGGATCTACATGAACAAGCTTGATGAAAATGACACTATAGTTAAGAACAATGCTAGACTAGTAGCTAAGGGGTACAAATAAGAAGAAGGCATTGATTTTGATCAAACCTTTGCCCATGTAGCAAGGTTGGAGGCCATCAATTTGTTCCTTGCATATGCTGCACACAAGATATTCAAGGTCTACCAGATTGATGTGAAGTCAGCATTCCTAAATGGTGACTTAAAAAAAGAAGTCTATGTTGAGCAGCCTCCAAGTTTTGTAGTTCCTAACTCACCTGATTATGTTTATAGACTTAGGAAAGCTCTATATGGGCTGAAGCAAGCCCCTAGAGTATGGTATGAGACTGTGTCTAGTTTCCTCATTGAGAACAAATTCTCAAGCGGGAAAATTGACAAGACCCTATTCCTAAGGGAATCTAAGGGTAAGATCATCCTAATTCAGATCTATGTAGATGACATCATCTTTGGATCTACTGATGACAACCTCTGCAAAAAGTTTGCTAAACTTATGCAGGGGAAGTTTGAGATGAGCAGTATGGGTGAACTTAAGTTCTTCTTGGGTCTTCAAGTAAGACAGACTGACAATGGCTTATCCATATCCCAGTCTAAGTTCACTAGAGAGTTGATAAAGAAATTTGGCATGGAGAACACCTCCACCATGAGAACTCCCATGGGGTCAAGTATGCATGTAGGCAAAGATGAGGCAGGGAAACCTGTTGATGAAACTTTGTATATAGGGATAATTGGCTCCCTTCTATATCTGACTACAAGTAGGCCAGACATCATGTATGCTACATGTGTTTGTGCTAGGTATCATGCTTGCCCTAAAGAATCTCACTACTCTACAACTAAGAGAATTTTGAGGTATCTTAAGGGCACTCCAGATCTTGGCCTATGGTATCCTAGGAATGGGGAGTTTGAACAAACAGGCTATTCAGATGCAGATTTTGCAGGCTACAAAGAGGATAGGAAGAGTATGTCTGGTACCTATCAGTTCTTTGGAGGGAGACTGGTATCTTGGAGTAGCAAGAAACAAACCAGTGTTGCAATATCAACTACAGAGTCAGATTACACCTCAACAAGTAGCTGTTATGATCAGTTGCTGTGGATCCAACACTAGCTTCAAGACTACAACCTCCAGATAAGTAGAACTCCTCTATTCTGTGATTCGACTAGTGCAAACTTAATTTCTAGGAATCCTGTCTCCCATAGCAGGACTAAGCACATAGAGATTGGATATCATTTCATTAGGGAGTTGTAGAATGTGAAAACATCACTCTTGAGTATGTTCCAATAGACAAACAAGTGGCTGACATATTCACAAAGCCACTAGATAAAGCTAAGTTTAACACCTTCAAATTTGAGTTAGGTATGTTAAACTTAGTATAACTTCAGTTGCTCCTCATCTGGTTGCAAGCTATTTGGTATTTTGTAGATGGAATTGTTTTTTAAAAAATGAAGATTCTCCAATTGAGGGGGAGCATGTCCAGCACTATTCCAACAATTCACTGCTACCTAATTGAGGAGGAGCAGATGATAAGATGATAAGATGAACAGATGAATCCTACCAGCTATTTGCTGAAGCCAAAAAGGGGGAGGAAAAGATGATCAGATGATCAGATTAATGTTCTAGTGTGGTAGCAACAATTCAGGGGAAGCAGGTGCAGTGATTTTCCACTCTACAGGTAGGGAAGTGTGGTAACTATAGATCACTTCTCAATTATATAGTTTTTATGCTTATTACTACATGGTTCTGTGTATGTCATTGACTCACTTGCTTAAGAGTTTTGACTTCCTCAAATAGGGGAGATTATTGGGTCCATTTCCCACAATGTAATAGATTTGAGGAAGTCAATCTTGTCAATGATATACATATAGTTGTAGTTGACAGTGATGGGACAGGTAGCCTAAGTGGTCAAGTCAGGTAAACACTTACCTAAGATGTGGACTAACAAAAATCTGTCTAAGTCCACAGGAGTTGAGTGAAGGTGACTCACTCAATGACAGATGACTTATAGCGCTGAATGAAGCATATATAGTCAAAGCAAAAGCAGTGGAAAGCTGAGAAAGTGGTTAAGTCCACAGGCATTGAGTGAAGTCAACTCACTCAACGCCATACAACAAAAAGGCTGTGAGTTAAACTAGATTTTGAATTCATCGAACTAAGTTTAGAGTTCGTCGAGCTGAGCTCACCGTTCATCGAACTCAGTTCAGCATTCATTGAACTCAATTAAGAGTTATGTGAGGCACAAATGTGGCTAAGTCCACAAGCATTAAGTGAAGGTCATTCACTCAATGTCATAGCCTCATAAGTATTGAGTAACACTCAGTCAGTCAAAGATAGTGTTTTTAAACACAAAAATTTGGTTAAGGCAAAAAGCATTGAGTGAGGCATGCTCACTCAACGCTCTCAACACCTAAGTTACAAAAAGCTTTTATAAGGAAAACAACGTTGAGTGATGAAGACACACTCAATGCTCTCAATGTTAGAGAAGCAGGAAGATTTTGCTAAGGCAAAAAGCGTTGAGTGAGGCTTGTTCACTCAACGCTCTCAACGCCTAGATAGACAAAAATCCTTCTAAGTGTTTTGGCGTTGAGTGAAGCTTATTCTCTCAATGCCTATTCTACTGATGCTCGATTTTATCTAAGTCCATAGGTGCTGACGTCAACAGAATCGACAAAGTCAACTAAGTTCAAATCAGGCACTAAGAAGCTATAAAACACGACAAACTCTACGATGAAGCTACTATACATCTTCTTCCATTAATGCAAGGTGCAACTAGAAGCTGTAGGTGGGGCCCACTATTCTCTAAGAGCTGTTAATCGACAAACTACAAAAGGAAGTGATGGGCCAAGAAGCAAAGAACTTTTTTTAGGGTTTTTCCTGTGAAAAGAAAAAGAAGCGGAACTTCATCTTCCTCGCCTTTTTTCTGTCGAGAAAAAGCTTGAAGCCTTCCAGTAAAGAAAATTTCAGATAGATGTTCTGTCTCCATCTGACACAAAAGGATCAAAAATTGTTCTGATGAAAGAAGAACCTTTATCCTTCGGCGGGTTCAGTTAGCTGCTTGAAGACTCAAGATCAACAGATTTTTAGTCTTCTATAACAAGTTCAGGAGTAAGCTTCTGAGTTCCTCCAACAAAGTTTTTCTCTGTTATGAGGAGAGTTAGAGCATAAATTTCTCAGCTCTAGTTGTTAACACAGAAATTTTTCTGAGTCAAAGTTAATTAAATTATTTCTTATTGTAGGATCCTTCTAGATCTGAGCTGTAGGGCCTTGGGCCTGAGGTAGGGCAAATTTTCCTGAGCTGTAGGAGAGGACTTGTCTCTGAGTGTAGGATCCTGCTGGGATCTGAGTTAGGTGAGTTTTACTCACTGAGAAGTAGGGCAGCATTGCCTGAGCTGTAGGAGAGTGAATCTCTCTGAGTTATAGGAGCAAGTTTGCTCTTAGGTAGGGCTATCCTCCATATCCTGAGTGGTAGGGCTTAATTGCCTGAGGTAGGTGATACTTGTATGACTGAGTGTAGGCCCTTATGGCTGAGGTGTAAGTCTTGGAGGAGACTGAGAGATTCTGTGGGATCTGAGGTGTAAGCTCCTTGGAGTATTATTTTGGAGAAGTTTCTTGACTGACAGGAAGTTAGCAAGGTGGGAGGAGAGTGGATGTACCCATAATTTTGAGGAACCACTAAATAATACTTGTGTGCTTTTCTGTGATTGTTTTTTGTTTGTAGGTTCTTAAAAGCTCTTATCTATTCAATCACAAAGTTAGTTTAGAAGAAACAAAAAGAAACTCAAAAGACCTAGACAAACATATTCACCCCCTATATTGCTAGCTACCTTGGAAATAAGAACTTTCAATATGGATTTGTTTGGTCCAGTTACTACACAAAGTCTAGTAGGTAGAAAATACACTTTTGTTTTGATTGATGATTATTCTCGTTTTTATTGGTCAATTTTCTTAACGTCAAAATTAGATGCATTCGTAGAATTTTCTAAATTGTGTATACGTATTCAAAATGAACTTGATTTAAAAATAAAATGCATTCGTTCAGATCATGGAGGTGAATTTGATAATGATAAATTTGTATCTTTTTGTAATGAATTAGGAATTAAGCATGAATTTTTCACTCCTCGCACACTGTAACAAAATGGTGTGGTGGAGAGGAAAATTAGGACTCTTCAAGAACTAGTTCGTACTATGTTGTCTGAGTACAAATTATCTACATCATTTTGGGCCAAAGCTATAAGTACTGCATGCTACGTTATTAATCGTGCTATACTTCGACCACATTTTAAATTAACACCTTATGAATTATATTTTCAAAAGAAACCGAATGTATCTTATTTTAAAGTTTTTGGATGCAAATGTTTCATTTTGAATACAAAAGACACTTTAGAAAAATTTGATGAAAAATGTGATGAAGGCATATTTATTGGATATTCATCAAATAGTGAAGCTTATAGAGGTTATAATAAGAGGACACAAATAGTTGAAGAATCAATTCATGTTAAATTTGATGAACTTCCCTCTTGTGTAGAAACTAACAATACAGGTCATGATGAAGAGCCCTTTCCTCTACTAAGGTCAGATGATGATGAAGTACTTGAAGATAAAGAAGAAGATAAAGAAGAAATAGAATAAGAAGATGTGGCAGAATATGTGCCTCCAAGTGAACTGAGATTTTCAAAAGATTATCCACAAGATTTGGTCATTGGAGAACCATCGAGAGGGGCAAGTACTCGTTCATCGTTATATGATTTATTTTCAAAACTTTGTTTTATATCTGATATATAACCAAAAGATGAGCAAACTGCTTTGAATGATGATTCTTAGTTTTTAGCTATGAATGAAGAGCTCAGTCAATTTGAACGTAATAAGGTTTGGAAACTAGTAGAAAGACCATCAAATCATCCTGTTGCAGGTGTAAAGTGGATTTTTAAAAACAAAATGGATAGTGAATCTAGGGTCACTGGAAACAAAGCTAGACTTGTAGCAAAATGTATTCACAAATTGAAGGACTAGATTTTGACGAAACTTTTGCACCCGTAACATGTTTAGAAGCAGTTAGAATTTTTCTTGCATTTGCTAGCTTTAAAAGATTTAAACTTTTTCAAATGGATGTAAAAAATGATTTTCTTAACGGGTATATTAAGGAAGAGGTTTATGTAGAACAATCTCCAGGCTTAGTTAATGATAAATTTCCTGATTATGTTTACAAATTAGAAAGGCCCTTTATGGTTTAAAACAAGCACCCCGAGCATGGTATGATAGATTGACGTTGTATTTGTTAAAGAAAGATTACAAAATGGGTAGTGCTGATTGTACACTCTTCATTAAGCATGTTCATGATGATCTAATAGTTTTACAAATTTATGTTGATGACATTATTTTTGGATCCACTAATCAAGAGTTATGTGATAATGTAGTAAACATTATGAAAAATGAATTTGAAATGATCATGGTAGGAGAACTTACATATTTTCTTGGTTTTCAAATTACACAAAGACATGATGGTATTTTTATTTGTCAATCTAAATATATTCATGATGTGTTAAAAAGATTTGGATTTGAAAATCTAAAACAAGCTAATACTCCTATGAGTGTCTCTTTGAAATTAGGAAAAGATGAAAGTGAAATTTCTATAGATCAAACATTATATAGAGGGATGATATGATCACTTTTATATTTAATCGCATCTAGACCTGATATTATGTTTGCAGTTTATTTATGTGCTAGATTTCAGGCTAATCCTAAAGAATCACATTTAAAAGCGATTAAATGTATTTTCAGATATCTTATCAGAACTTCTAAACTAGATTTGTGGCATCCACATAATGATACTTTCATTTTGCATGGTTATTTTGATTTCGATTATGTTGGATGTTCATTAGATTGTAAGAGCACAAGTGGCACTTGTCGCTTTCTAGGCCCATCACTTATTTTGTGGTCGAGTAGGAAACAGAATTCTATCGCCTTATTAACCACCAAGGCAGAATACATTGCACTAGGTAGTTGTTGTGCATAAGATCTTTGGATGAAACAAATCTTAGAAGTCTTTGGAAAAAATCATGAAACCATCGAACTAAGGTGTGATAATAAAAGTGCAATAGATTTAACTAATAATCCGAGTGATCACTCAAGGTCTAAACATATAGATGTTCACCATCATTTCATTAGAGACCACATAAAACAAAATTCAGTAAAAGTTAATGTTATAAGTACAGAATCACAACTTGTAGATATTTTCACAAAACCACTTCCAGATTCCTGTTATTCAATGCTAAGACTAGAATTAGGAATTCTAGACATTTCAAGCTGATAAAGTCACATAAATATTATGAAAAATATTAAATAACAACACAATAATTTATAATTAAAATTAACATAATCACCATATTAAATCATAATTGTACAAAACAACATCCATAATAGTACTTACAACATAGTTTACTAAAAATATTACAATGCTTAATTCTCACAGAAAATAGAAAGTAAAATGAAAAATACTATCGCCTTGCGATACTAAGTGTCGCCTGACAATATCCCCAAAAGCCATTTTTTGTCCGAACCTCAAAAATCTCTGTTATCCCTAACACTGGTATCCTCATGTTCTTCAGTGAATCTTTGATCGCTGCTCCATCCGATGAGGTCGTCGCATAGAATATCGTGGAGGATCTACGACCGGGTTCTCCCACTCTGCAGCTTATGCCGGAGTTGGTTTTAGTTTAAGGCTCTTTGCCAGAAATTTTATAAATTTCTGCATTCCCGTGTGATGCTTTTTCACTTCCCGCTTATGTTCCTCGAATGACTCTCACAAGTCATCCAGTCCTTCTCGTAGTGATCTACCTCTTGAGAGTGGTGGATTTCTAATGCTAGAAGAGGGTTCACTACTCCGCATGGATCCAACTCGTGACCCACGTGCACTAGTATGAGTGGTGCACGTATAAAATACCGTAGGTGCACAATCATCAAAGTAGAATTCATGGTCAATCCAACTGTATTTCTTGTATAGGATACGTTGGATGATATCACCCATAGACAGATGTTGGGTATGCATCCAAAATAACCTAGATTTATATGAAGTCACCCTTGAACAAAGATGAATTAAGTTTGCATTTGATACTCTTTTCAAGTTGAGTGCTTGCAGGTTATAATTGCCAAGTGTAGACCAATATCAGTCTACAATGAGTCACCAAACACAAGACCATACAATATAATCCATCATTGTGTGATCTGTGGTGTTGACTCATGTGTAGCCTCTCTATTGGGACACAGTTATTTTTCAAGTACTAAAGTAATGGAAGAAAGAATAGTTGTTGTACACTTGAAGAAAAATTTATTCTAGAAAGTTAGAATTTTTCTAAGTCCATTACTCGAGAAGTACATCTTGTACTGAAATGATTTCTCGAGTTAAGCTCTATATAGTTTTCGAGTAGTAGAAGCCATTCTCGAGAAGTCCTTGCTTAGTACTCAAGGAATTCATGCAGTACTCGAGTACTACTCACCTTCCTCTCGAGTTATCTCAAAATTATTTCAGAAATTTTCTAAATGTTGTACTTGAGTAATAAAAGTCAGTACTCGAGAAGGCCAAGCCTTGTCTCAAGAAAGCAGAAGACCAATACTCGAGTAAGAAAAGGTTGTGTCTCGAGAAGTCAAGATACTTCTCGAGAAGTCTAAACAGTTCTCGAGAAGTTTGTTTGTTCTCGAGAAGTGAAGTTAGTTCTCGAGAAGTCATTATATAGTTCTCAAGTAATATAAGTTATTTCTCGAGAAGCTTAAAATATTTTCCCATGGACTTGTTCTCGAGAACCATACGTCCTCTTCTAGAGAAACAACTTTTTTTCTCGAGTTGTCTATTACTCACTCGAGAAACGCAGTAAATTTTCCGAAATTTTTGTTAAGTCCAGACGAAATCGATTTCAAAATTAACCTAGATTCTTATTGGTCCACGTGTGTAGTCATTTATGATTATGACCGTTAGGCAATTCCTATAAAATGTCTTATCAAATTCAACTAACCCTAAGACACGAAATACAGAATTCTGAATCGTTCTATTCATTCTAAATCGGGAAAAGCCGCCGCTCTTCATCAACATTCTCATCGCCGCACATCTCCGATCCAAGCGATTCAGAGCAAGAAGAGATCAACAGATCAAGGCTTTCACTTCTATAGATTCATTTCTTGATCGTGTTGATCTTAAGAGTTTCAGATCCAGAGATTTCGACATAGTCTTACTCAATCCATTTTCTGACAGAGTTTCAACTTTCAAGGAGGAAGAAATCTGAAGTTCTCAGATCTGAAGTAGAGTTTATTTTATTATTGTAAAATCTATTTCAATTCTTATAGGAGATTTTGTCTCCGAGTTTTGTAGGAAGTTTTTCTTCCGAGTGTAGATCCCATATTGAGGATCGAGTTGTAGGGGCGTTATTCCGAGTTATAGGATTGGTTTTCAATTCGAGATAATAGTGAAGTAGCCATGTCTAGCGTGTTGCTAAATCAGTGAGGTGGAGAGTGGGCGTACCCAAGGTTAGGGAACCACTATAAATCTTGTGTCTCTTGTGGCTTGTTTGTTTATTTTTTGCGCTCCATTCTTTCAAGTTTTTTTTTCGCAAAAAGGCGCAGACCTCACCTATTCACCCCCTCTAGGTGATTTAGGTAGACAACTAAAAACATCAATTGGTATCAGAGGGAGGTTATTCATCAAAAAGGTTAACACCTTGAACAGATCTCTTCTTAGGTTTCTTAAGATGATACAAGCATAGACAAAGCCAAGGATTTTGCTAAGCTTCCTCTATGCACAAAAACTAAATTTTCTATGTGGAAAGAAAAAATAAAATTCTTCATGGAAGCTGTGGATCCAAGGATCTTTATGATAGTGGAAGAAGGACCCCAAGTTCTAATGATAGCCTCCACCATTGACCCAACAAATATGAGATTGCACTTGTCTCTTTAGATAAAAAAAGCCAAGAATATCATCGCAAGTGCAGTCGATGATTCTATACTGTAGAATCTAATTCACTGCCAATCCGCCAAGGAAATATGGCAGTCTCTCATCGTCCTGATGGAAGGTACTAAATAAGTAAGGGACGACATCTCAAGGAATGAGATAACAAAGTCTGTGCAATCTGGGAGTTTGGAAAGCTGACAGAGATTGACCCTCAGAATCTCTTCGAAAAGCTTATGTCCTATGAACTCCAAATAAATTCAATAAAAGCTGAAGAAGAGAAAAGCCGGTCTTCATCCAAGGAGAGGTCTATCGCTCTAAAGGAAGACATCTCAAGGAAGTCAAAAGTAACATCTCCTGCTCCCACACAGGAAGGAAGTGATGAAGAAGCTTCAGAGCCAAGTACCTCAGGCTCAAAGCTATCTGAAGGAGAGTTTTCTCTTCTTTCAAGGTAGTTTAAGATGTTCTTGAACAAAAAATAAACAATAGAGAGGCAAAGATGCCTCATTGAGGAGATCACGTCATGATGGTGATTGTCACAAGAAAGGCTCAAGTAGCCAAGATAGGTATTACTCTAAACCGAACAAACATATTTCTTCTGACATTGTTTATTATTGTTGCAATAAGTCAGGACACGTCATAGCTGATTGCCCTCACAAGAAGAAGGAGGGTGGAAGAAGAGAGGAGAAGAAATCATCTTATAATAAGAAGAATACTAAAAGAAGCCTGGTAGCCAAGAAGTCCAAGACCCTCAGTGACACAGACTTATCTGAGTCTAGTGATGATGAGGAAGCCTACTTTGGGCTTATGATACATACAAATGAAGAAGAAGAACCCCAATTCACTGGGAAGGTAAACTCTCATACTCCTCTCTCGGAATCAGATGCTTCTGACCATGATCATGAGGATTGTTCGTCTGAGAATGAATCTGAACTCATGACTTAATACAAAGAGCTAATCAAGGCTTACGATAAATGTCGAAGAGTCGCAAGAACTCAAGCTAAGGAGATTAAATATCTTAAGGCTGAGGAGAGCAATCTGAGGGAGGAAGTGGCAAAGATGGACTCACTCAAAGAGGAAGCCCATGTAGAATTGAAGTATACAAAAAGGCTCTCGAGCACCTAAAGCTGAGAGAGCAAACATCAAGGAGTTGGAAGAACAACTTGCCGCTAAAAAGAAACTTGTTGAAAGTTTCTCCAAGCCAAAGACAATCCTTTCACTTGTTGTTGAGTTCTCTGCTCAGGCTAAAGGAGCTGGCTTAGGCCATGTGGCTGCTCCTAGTAATTTTTCTAAGAGAAATAAATCCCAAAGGAGAAATAAGGCTGCCAAGAAAGCTCTAGCCAAGGAGAAGGGGAAAGCTCCTCAAGAACAAACTTCATTTAGAAAGGTTATCTTTCCAACAAATAAGTTTGATCTTGATTCATCCTACGGTCACTTTGCTAGGCCTACTTATGTAGAGCCCAAGTCTCAGTACTAAGGATGGACTCGTCCCTAGAACTTTGGTGAGAGTGTCTTCAAAGCACCTTATGAGGAGATCACTCTTCAGAGCTACGACCCTTATAGTCATGGTCATAACATCAAGAAAACTCCAAAAGTTAAACCCGTTATGGAAAAGCCTCTTAAGGAGAAGAAGTCATGTGAGTGTCATCATAACAAAGCTTCTACCTTTAAGTCTGTTGCCCATGCTAGACCACATCCTAAAAAAGTCAAGCAGGAGAACTTTAGGAAAAGACACAATAGGTTTTACTGGTGGTGTTGTGGCAAAGTTGGTCACTTTGCTATAGATTGCTTGTTTAACCCCAGATATTATGTATCTCCTCAAGTTAATAATGTGAGAAAGACCACTTATAATGTTAACATATGTAGGGGGAATATGCTAACTAGAGACCAAGGACCCAAACAAATTTGGGTTCCTAAGGTAAATCGATTCAACTTTTGCAGGAATGTTTAAAGGCCGCCAAAAATCCTATCTGGTATTTGGATAGTGGATGCTCTCGGCATATGACTGGGACTAGAAGCCTACTCCAGAATTACTCTCCAGTCATGAACGGGCCAAAGGTCATCTTTGGAGGTTCTGACAGAGGAATTGTAAAAGGCTATGGTATGATTACTAATGGCAGTGTATCCTTATCAGATGTGGCTTATGTTGAAGGATTGGAACACAATCTTATAAGCATAAGCCAGCTCTGTGATAAAGGATACATAGTAGAATTTCATGCAGACAAGTGTTTGATAAAATCGATTGATAATTTAGAAATGATTCTATCAGGCACTCGTAGTAGAAATATATTTTGTTTAAATTTTATTTGCATAGACTCTTCTACACCAGTGTGCTTTATGGCAAAAGATAGTGTGTATCTTGTTGACCAATGACACAAGAGATTAGCAAACATAAATTACAAAACTATTAATAAGTTATTTTCTCTTAATTTAGTATGTGATGCACCCAACGTTAAGTGCATTAAAGATAGACCTTGTCATGCATATGTAAAAGGCAAGCAAACAAGGGCTACATTTAAAAGCATTAGTGGCAAAGATTCTAATAGGTGTTTACACCTACTTCATATAGACTTGTTCGGTCCACTGCAAATTAGAAGTTTGGGAGATAAGGATTATACATTGGTTATTGTTGATGATTACTCTCGCTTTGCGTGGGTGTTCTTTCTAAAACACAAGTCAGATACTTTTGATATCTTTACTAATTTTGTAAGACAAGTTTAGAATGAATACAGTTGCTCCATTATCAAAATCAGAAGTGACAATGGAACAGAGTTCAAATCTGGGGCCATGATAGAATTCTATGAAAGCTTAGGTATCCTTCATGAGTTTTCCTCTCCTCGAACTCCTCAATAGAATGAAGTTGCTGAGGGAAGGAATAGAACACTCATAGAGGGTTGCAGGACCATGTTGAGTGATGCCTCACTACAAGAATATTTCTTGTCTTAAGCTGTCAACACTGCATGTCACGTGCAAAATAGAACACTCATAAACAAGAACCATAATAAGACACCTTACGAACAACTAAAGGGCAGGAAACTGACTATTTCATATTTTAAAATCTTTGGTAGTAAATGCTTTGTACTTAACAATGAGATGTATCACATGACTAAATTTAGTGAAAAGAGCTTTGAAGGTAATTTTGTAGGTTATAATAGCCATAGTAAGGCATATAGGATTTTCAATAAGAAAACCCTGGTTGTAGAAGAATCTATTAATGTTGTATTTGAAGAGACGAGCTTGCTACAAGGAAGCTCTTCTAATGTGTTCATTGAAGATGCAGGTTCAAGGCTAAAGGAATTAAACTTGGATGATCCGACTAAAGAAAATGCTCAAAAATTTATCAAGATCACAACTCCAACCCCAATTGGAGAGGATGATCACCATGATGAAGATGTCATCCAGGTTGATAAAGTCACTCCAGTGATTGAGGAAGCTCCAGATGTAAGAACTCTAGAGCTCAGATACTTGAAGGATCACCCAATTGATCAAATCATAGGAGATCCCAGGGATGGTGTCAGAACTCGTAGAGGTACAACTAATGAAAATCTATATTTAAGTTTCCTCTCGCAGGTTGAACCAAAGAAGTTTGAGGAAACAAACTCAGACGCATCTTGGATAATGGCAATGGAAGAAGAACTGAATCAATTCAAGCATTGCCAAGTCTAGAAGCTTGTACCAAGACCCAAAGAAAAAATGTTATCGGAACAAAGTGGGTCTACAGGAACAAGATGGACAAAGATGGATCAATTAAAAAGAACAAAGCCAGACTCGTCGCCAAGGGATACAGATAAGAAGAAGGAATCGACTTCGATCAGACATATGCTCTAGTGGCAAAGCTGGAGGCAATCAGGTTGTTCCTAGCATATGCAGCACTTAAGGGCTTCACTGTCTATCAAATGGACATGAAGTCGGCCTTCCTTAATGGTGACATAAAGGAAGAAGTGTATGTGGAACAACCTCCAGGTTTTGTTGATTCTAACCATCCTGAGCATGTTTATCTTTTATTTAAAGCTTTATATGGTTTGAAACAAGCTCCTCGAGCTTGGTATGAGATGCTGTCTAGCTTTCTTCTTGAGAATAAGTTCACAAGAGGAAAGATAGATAAGACATTATTTCTTAGGGAAATAAAAGGCAAGATTTTTCTAGTACAAATCTATGTCGATGACATCATATTTGGCTCTACTGACAATAACCTTTGTAAAAAGTCTTCCAAACTTATGCAAGGGAAGTTTGAAATGAGCAGTATGAGAGAGAAGTATTTCTTAGGACTACAGGTGAAACAATCTGAAGATGGAATTTTTATCTCTCAGACGAAATTCACCAAGGAGTTAATTAAGAAATTCAGAATGGAGAATGCAACCTCTATGAGGACTCTAATGGGTTCAGCTATGTCTCTAGACAAGGATGAGAAAGGGAAACCTTTTGATGAAACCAAGTACATAATTATAATTGGATTCTTGCTCTATCGTATTGCTAGTAGACCAGACATAATATTTTCAACATGTGTGTGTGCTAGATTTTAAGTGAACTCTAAAGAATCTCACTACGCTGTTATAAAGTGGATTTTGAGATACCTTAAAGGTACACTAAATCTTGGCTTATAGTACCCAAGAAGTAATGATAGCGAACTAATTGGTTATTCAGACGCATATTTTGCAGGAAGCAAAGATGACAGGAAAAGCACTTTTGGGACTTGTCAATTCCTAGAAAGAAGGCTTATCTCCTGGAGTAGCAAGAAGCAGAATTGTGTCGCAATTTCAACAGCTGAGTCAGAGTATATCTCTGTAGGTAGTAATTGTGCACAACTAATATTGATAAATAACCAACTTGAAGACTATAATATGAAGTTCAACAACATTCCAATGTTTTGCGACTCCTCCAGTGCAATTGTAATCGCCAACAACCCAGTCTCTCACAGCAGGACAAAGCACATAGAGCTAAGGTACCACTTCATCAGAGAGCATGTGGAGCATAAAGACATCAACCTCCAGTATGCTCCAACTGACAAGCAGGTTGCATGCATTTTCACAAAGCCACTGGATGAGGCCAAGTTCTCGTTCTTCAAAACAGAACTTGGCATGTTCAATAAAGAAGAATGAAGAAAAAGGTCTCACAGGAAAAGGTTCAAGAATCGGTCTACTTCAAAAATTCAAGAAAATTCTAAGTCTGGACTTCATTTCTTGAGAAGGACAATTACTACTCGCGTACTACAATTATTACTCGAGAACTACAATTACTACTCGAGAACAAGTTGACTCCCGAGAAATACTTCTCGAGAACTAAGTTGCTTCTCAAGAACTAAGTTGCTTCTCGAGAACTTCAGGTCCACTTCTCGAGAACTTCAGAACTGCTTCTCGAGTAATACAGTTGACTGCTCGAGAACTTATTATATTCTCTCGAGAAATGGCCTATCTTTTGAGAAGTCTGATGCAAATTTTCATTTTTAAGTTCAAATTTTTGATATTCGCACCCGGATATTACTACAGCCATATTTTCAGGTATGTTATTATTTTTATTTCCTTAATCATCATAAATTAAGACTTATATAAATAGATTAAGTTCAGAAAATCCAAATCACCTGAATCTCAAACCCTTCTCTCGAGATAGACTCTTCATCTTCTCTGTCATCGTCGCCCACTTGCCGCCGCTTCAGAATTTCTCTCAAAAAATGGATTTTCGTTCATCTCTCTCGATCATGGACCCTTTATCGAAGGTAGGAATCGGGAGTGAACTCATTTCTACTGGGATAGACGACTTATCAAATGATTTCCGCAACGTTCTACTACTCTTAGAAGCGCCGAACTTTTGTTCGTCTTGGAGCAGCCGTGCAAAATCTTACTTGCAGATGTTGAAGAATTGTTCCAAAATGCCAAACTGAAGAGGAATAATAAGGTTCTGAAGACCAAAGTTCGTGGAATCAAGGTCAAGCTAACTACTCCTATTGTTTATAAGCTACTTCGGCTACTAGTCATTGATGAAGAAGACGACCTAACCATTGAAGACTACTATCGGGCATGTGGATTTTGTGGTGTCTCTACTAATGTGAACACCATTCGACGCCCTGATCTCAATTCAGAGAGCAAACTACTTGTGGATATACTTGGAAAAGTTCTTATGTGTAGAACAAGTTCTATCAGTTTCATTACCCATGACTTCTTTGATATGATGACAGCAGTGATTTGCAGGAAAAAAGTTCCAATTGGGCATGTTGATTTTTGATAAAATCAAGGAAAGAATTCAGGCACCAAATTTTGGCAAGATTATCTCTCTTCTACTTCATGCACTCAGGCCAGAAGTATTTTATCTCTCCAAAGGTACTACTCTACATCATATGGAGAAAGTCTCCATCTCCTCAATTCAAAGATGGGAGCTCAAGCTTAAAAACCCTGCTCAAGCTGCAAAAACCCATGATTTCAAGAGGATGAGGACAGGACCCCATCTTCCCCTCTACATCAAGCAGCTGCACATATGGTGCAGTTGCTGAGGGGGAGCCTGCTCCTGTAGTCCCAGAGGCAAGTGATGCAGCTCCTCAGTCAGATGTTCCTATAGCTGTTGCTCTAGATGTTGTTCCATCTACTGCTGCCAAGCACACCTCTACCCTCCCAGATGACTCTAGTCTTCCAGATGTTGATCTATATACTAAAGACATTCTTTCTGATGCTCAAGTTCAAGAATAGTTCTTAACCACAGAAGATGATATCAATAGAATGATTGATGAACTTACTTCAAAAGAGCCTCTTTCCCCTCTCCATGCAGAAAAATCTCCCACTCCATCAGAACATCATTCTGAACCAGAATCCCTCACCCCCAATCTTCTGCTGAAGTTGTGCCTGATGAAGAAACTGTTTTGATTTCTGATGAAGAAGCAACTCCTGAACAAGTTAAGCACCTCTCAAGAACCTGAACTTCTCCCTTCCTACTATTACTGGTGAGGAAGGAGATGTCCTGATTCATACCACCAGATTCTAGAGCTCAGTCAAAATAGAAGAAATTCCTCCCTGGTCAGCTCCATTAGTAACTCCTCCTCCACCACCTCCTCAAGTTGAAGCACCTTCTATAGATACCATTCTTGGTAAAATTGAGTTAATGCTAGCACATCAAAGGACTTACTTTTGAAGATTCTCTGAAAGCTGTCACTGACAAAGTCACTGCTCTTGAAAAAGAGATGAGCAGAGGATTTGCTGAAATCCAAAACAATACTGATGAACTTAAACACCTGTTCAAAATAGGTGGGAAAGCTCTAGACCACACCATAACCAACATTGGTCAGGTAATGGATCAATCAGTAACTCTAGCAAATAATCAAATCCAACTGGAAAAGAAAGCTCAAGAACATAACTTCAAGACATGCACAGAGGTTGGTACATTCAATGAAGATGCTATAACCACCCTATCCATAGAAGTCAGAAAGGGGGAGAATTTAGTAAAATAATATCTAGAGAAATTTGATGGCATCATGAAAAATCTTTGGGAAGATAAGCTGAAAGAAATACATACTAATGTTCAGAACCAAATTGATGGTGTCAAGTTTCACACTTATGATACAGCTGTATGGATGCACAACTAGATATTTCCTGAATTCCAAGCTGACCCAAATGTAATTCCACATCATCTCAATCCAACTGCTCAGCATCCTGCTACACCAATTCCAATAATGCCAACTTTTTCTCCCAGACCAGAAGATCAAGAAGCTCCTCCTGCTGATTACTCCCAAGTCTGGTCAGAAACTAAATTGCCTCAAGATCCTCCTTCAGAAATCCCAGTTCACAAGAAAAGAAAGTATGGTGATGGTGCCTCTGCTAGAAGGACCAATCCTAATCCTGAAGCAGAAAGAAGAAGAGCTCAAGAGTTTGCTGAAATCTGGAGCCCAACTTCCAAATCTTTAATCCTTGAGACTCTTAAGCTTGTGATTGATTATAATGAGAACATGAATGATCATTAAAACTCATATGAATGGGATTTATATGAGAAATATTTAACTAAGAGAAGGATTTATGACAGAGAGTATGGGAAGAACAATCCAAAAGCTCCTCCTAAGCCTGCCAAGTATCATCCTAAACCTTTCAGTTATCAGAAAAGACAACAAGAGAAAAAGGAGAAGCGACAACAACAACAAAGCAAGCAGTGATAGAAGATCATAAGTTTTCTTATAAGATTTTGTGAAATTGGGTTTTTCCTTGGACATTTTCTATATATATAAATCTTTTAATTTCGATGATCTGTTTTCTCATTACTTAGCATTTCTCTTTACTACTTTGTTTACTAGTCATTCTATATATTTATCTTGATATAATTCACCTTAGTGTAGAGGGTTATGACTTCTACAAATAGAGGGAGATTGTTGGGTATTACACCTACAATAACCTAGATTTGTATGAAGTCACCCTTGAATTAAGATGAATTAAGTTTATATTTGACACTCTTTTCAAGTTGAGTGCTTGCAGGTTATAATTTCCAAGTGTAGACTAATGTCAGTCTACAATGAGTCACCAAACACAAGACCATACAATGTAATCCCTCATTGTGTGATCCCTGGTATTGACTCATGTGTAGCCTCTCTATTGGGACACACTTCTTTTTCAAGTACTAAAGTAATGGAAGAAAGAAAGTTGTTGTATACTTGAAGAAAAATTTATTCTAGAAAGTCAAACTTTTTCTAAGTCAATTACTCGAGAAGTACATCTTGTACTCGAGTAGTGCTGAAATGATTTCTCGAGTTAAGCTCTATATGGTTTTCGAGTAGCAGAAGCCATTCTCGAGAAGTCCTTGCTTAGTACTCGAGAAATTCATGCAGTAGTCGAGTACTACTCACCTTCCTCTCGAGTTATCTCAAAATTATTTCGGAAATTTTCTAAGTGTTGTACTCGAGTAATATAAGTCAAAACTCGAGAAGGCCAAGCCTTGTCTCGAGAAAGCAGAAGACCAATACTCGAGTAAGAAGATGTTATGTCTCGAGAAGTCAAGATACTTTTCGAGAAGTCTAAGCAGTTCTCGAGAAGTCAATTACTTAAGTTTCGAGAAGTCTGTTTGTTCTAGAGAAGTGAAGTTAGTTCTCGAGAACTCATTATATAGTTCTCGAGTAATAGAAGTTATTTCTCGAGAAGCTAGAAATCTTTTCCCGTGGACTTGTTCTCGAGAACCATACATCCTCTTCTAAAGAAATAACTTTTGTTCTCGAGTAGTCTATTACTCACTCGAGAAATGCAGTAATTTTTCCGAAATTTTTGTTAATTCGATTTCAAAATTAACCTCAATTCTTATTGGTCCACGTGTGCAGTCATTATGATTATGACCGTTAGGCAAGTCCTATAAAAGGCTTATCAAATTCGACTAACCCTAAGACACGAAATCAAGAATTCTGAATCGTTCTATTCATTCTAAATCGGGAAAAGCCACCGCTCTTCATCGACATTCTCGCAACCGCTCATCTCCGATCCAAGCGATTCAGAGCAAGAAGAGATCAACAGATCAAGGCTTTCACTTCTATAGATTCATTTATTGATCATGTTGATCTTAAGAGTTTCAGATCCAGAGATTTCTGTATAGTCTTCCTCAATCCATTTTCTGACAGAGTTTCAACTTTCAAGGAGGAAGAAATCTGAAGTTCTCAGATCTGAAGTGAAGTTTATTTTATTATTGTAAAATATATTTCAATTCTTGTAGGAGATTTTGTATCCGAGTTTTGTAGGAAGTTTTTCTTCCGAGTGTAGATCCCGTATTGAGGACCGAGTTATAGGGGCGTTGCTCCGAGTTGTAGGATTGGTTTTTAATCCGAGATAATAGTGAAGTAGTTGAGTCTAGAGTGTTTCTAGATTGGTGAGGTGGAGAGCGGACGTACCCAATGTTTGGGAACCACTATAAATCTTGTGTTTCTTGTGCCTTGTTTGTTTATTTTCTGTGCTCCATTCTTTCAACTTTTTATTCCGCAAAAAGACGCAGACCTCACCTATTCACCCCCTCTAGGTGATTTAGATAGACAACTAAAAACATCAACAGTGTATTCAATTTCTTCCACATAGGATTCTTAAGTCTATACGTGTACTGAATAATGGATAAAATTAAGTCCGCCATGTCAAATGGCTCCCTCTCCAAAATCATGTAAGTAACATAACTCAGATGAGCCGTTATCTTTCTAGTGTCCCCGAACTTAAGCATAATCGTGTGTCTCAAGATATCCTACACTAAACGTGCATCGAGAGTGAGTGTGGTTGTGGATTGGATTAGGTTTTTCATGGAATTTCCATGTAAAACCATATTCAAAAGTATCCAATTACTATCTTTCCGGTAGTTTTCCATAACGTCCATCACATAATCATGCTCAATCAAACCAAACTCGTCCCTTAAGTTGTGGTGAGTGATTTCAATAGTATGTCCTTGAATTTTAGATCTTACTCCCCGTTCAGTTCAGTAAAATTTTGATCCCTTAGGTGGTTGTAAAATTCTCTAATTAATACTGAAGAAAACATATCCGACAATATGACTAACATTATACCTGCCATAGCTAGTAGGTCGTGGATATGTGCGTGCCGGACTTGATTAAATTCAATCACTTTACCCACACCGATGTTTGCATTTTCGATGCCCGAAAATGTTTGATACGTCAAATGAGTATCACTACCTGTATTTCTTCTGGCCTTAGAACTTGAAGCCATTTCTATAAACGATAACACACATATTATTTTCAGAAACTGTCAATATCGCCAGGCGATACTCAATGTCGCCGGCGATAGAGAAATTCAAAAAATTTATGATTTCACCGCGCTATTCCATATTTCAACATCCCTACATACAAGATCTCAAAAATAAATCCAATATTTCGGATTTACCTTACAAACTTCAAGAAAAATTTACCACCTACTATTCATCATCTTCTTCCATAAAAGGTGCAATTTTTTTTTGGAAATCTTATATGCAAGTCTTTAAATATGTGATTTTGTGTACTTATAATTCCTAGATCTATGTTTACTCTTCTTTAAACACATGGATCTATGATCCATTTACTCACAAAAAAAACTCAAGTTTATCCCTAAATCTAGAAAGATAAACTTCAAATCTGAAAATTTGTCAACAAAAATTTCATAGAATCTTCCCAATATTCACTTAGATCTAAAAATCCTATAGAAAGGAAAACAAAATTCCCAATCATACCTTAGTTTGGAGAGTTCGCCGGCGTCGGGACAGAATTTCACTCAAGTGCTTCAGGAAAAAGTGCTCCAAATGATGCCTTAGATCCAGATCTGGCGTCTTTTATATTCTAGTGCTATCGCCAATCGGCGATATCGGATATCGCCAGCGATAGCCAAAAATCTCATCTAACTTTTTCTGATCCATTCTTCACTTTTAGATAATTTCCAGTGTTCTTTGGTATCCACATAATCTCTTAATCTTGTTCAAGTATTATACAATGTATATTTTCTTATATGGAGTTATCTCTAACATTGTTCAATTATTCAAACTTTGAATATCATTTTCTATATAGAACTCTCCTAGTGTATTATACTTGTGAAATTATTTCCGCATGCCTCTAAGTGTGATAAATATTTTAGTTATGATAATTGACTCACACACACAATTGTGAAACACTACATATGAATTCACCTTTAATACATATGTGAATTGTGGATGTTCTACCATAACCACTAGAATTTCATGATGAAACCATTACATTATCCTTGTTTACTTTGCAAAATTCATCTTTGATTATCCTATATTGCAACACAAGTGAATTTGGAGTCTTTTGTCATGCCAAAAATAAGAAAATTATGTTTATTAAAAAAATAAAAAGAACATTATTCATTCACTCAACATCTTTGTTGCTATGTTTATAACAAAAAATAATAAAGGGGCTAATAAGGAACCTCCACCAAGTACTACTTACCCCCCTGATAAGTCTTCATAAGCATTGTGAGGTTGAGCACCTTGGAAAGAATTATAAAGTGTCTTGTGAAAACTTTATATGTCTATTCATTTAATATTTGTGAACTGAATTCTTGGGTACATGTCCGGCTAGTTGTGTATATTTCTATGTTATGTTGTTTTTAAACATTTCACTTGTTCATGTACTTTTAAAGTTATACATATGTGTTTTCATCTAACTCTCACTGTACACGACATTATCATCTTTAACATTTCTTATCATGAGAATTGGGCCGCATATGATTCTAATTATCTTCACTAGAGTATGTGTCTATGTTATAACTGAATGAATTTGTCAATGCGAGGTGTTCACTCACATTCATCATTACTATACATTGGTTTGCATGCTATACACTTGATTTTTAATTTGTGGTTTTTCTTATTTTTCTTCCGCAACACTTCTGCTATTCCTTTTGGCAATACCAAAAGGGGGGAATTTTCTGAGAAATCATTCATTACAATTACTTTGAGTTACAACGTAAAAACAAAATACATCTATTTATTACTTTAAGTTATAATGTAAAAACAAAATACATCTGTTTTGTTTTAGGGGGAGTACACATGTAGGGGGAGTACATCTAAGAGGAGTTTGTGCACATACAAATGCTTCACCTTGCTAATTCCATTTTCTATCACTTTATAGGTCATTCATGATTTCTTTCTAAGTGGATTTTTTATTATCAAAAGGGGGAGATTGTTGGAGCATACATTACATGCTTCTTGGTTTACTAATGACAAATCTCGTTTGTATTTTATCATAGGGTGCTTATGATGTGCAAATATCACAGGTCTAACATCACAATAATTTGGGCTTTGATTCGGTTTTGAACAGAGAAGTTTTGGTGATATCGCCCGACGACATCCACTATCGCCAATAGGAGATAGCTCAATGGGCAGTTACAACATTATCACCACGGCGCATAGTTACAGTTGATATTGCCAGGTGATATCGATATCGCCCGGCGATATCAATATCGCTCAGGCGATAGCGTACAATTGGCCACGACAGATTCATCCCGCAAAAATTCTGAAACCATGTGACATGTGGCAGCCGGATAGGATATCGCTGTCAGGCGATACCCAGTATCGCCAGGCGATATCTCCAAAATATATACGGCTCATTCTTTTGTGGAGATTACATCTTGAAGTTTCATGTGTGTTCCTTCCTGTGTATCCTATCTAGAGAGCTCCAACATCCAGAAAGACTCCATCTTCCTAAGAAGGTTCAAGTACGGAGAAGCGATGGTTCATACACGGCTTCTGAAGTAACATTGGCAAGGATTTTTCGGCATCTTCAGTGCTACATTTTGAGGGAGTTTTCATTCTGAAATTTTCTGTGTAATTCTTAATTTCTTATTTGTAATTGATAGAGGAAATCGTCATCTTGTGCGTGACGTATTAGTCCTTCCATGGATTAGGAGAGAATCACCGCCTTGTGCATGCCATCTAGGTCCTTGTGTAACTTAGGGAGTTCTCTCCGCCATGTGAGTAGCGACTAGATCGTGTTGTGATCTAGGGGAGGCAAGTAGCTAGATCTAGGAAGAGATATGTTATAGCCAGCCGATTCTTGTTGGAAGGACCGGTGAATTCAAAAGAAGTTTGTAATTTTTCATAGCCGTGATCCTTAGCTTCATAGAGATATATTACATTCTGTTTAACACTTGTAAAATAAATTATCATCATTTCTATTCTTGTGATTTACTAAGTGTTTATTCTTGATTATGAAAAATTAGTTTTTGTTTCTGCAATTATTTCTTCAAGTAAAAATTCATTGAAAATTATAAATATTGTTAACCCTTATCACCCCCCTTTAAGGGCATCTCATGATCCAACACGTACCACATGGAGAACTCAAGATAGGCATCGTGGTCAAGCGACTCTTTAACTCCTCAAAAGCCCGTGCGCACTCAGGTGTCCAAACGAACTTCTGATCTTTCCTCGTTAGTGTGGTGAGAGGTAAGGCTATCCGCGAAAAGTTCTCCATGAAGCACCTGTAGTAGCCAGCAAGTCCAAGGAAGCTCATGGATTCCGCTGCAGTATACAACACAAGCCACTCTCATATATCAACGATCTTTGCCAAATCCATAACAATAGCCTCTCCACTAACCACATTGCCAAGAAAAGCCACTGACGACAGCCAAAAATAACACTTTGAGAACTTGGCAAAGAGTTTATTGCTTCTCAGGGTATGCAAAACCAACCTCAAATGTTTCACATGCTCCTCTTCAGACTGAGAGTCTACAAGTATGTCGTCAATAAAGACAATCACAAACATGTTGAAATCGAAAACTCAGTCTCTGTGGAGTTTACCCTTTGGGAAGGGGTGATCGCACACTTTCTTCTCTCTCGCAAGACAAACGTCGAAGGAAAAAGAAAAGGGAACAACCCCAAGGGCTCGGCGTGGAGGACCAACTACACACCCGAAAGATCTGAGAGCGCTTCCCCTCCCTAGCCAAATGTCGAGCTAAGGATACCTCAGATAGCGCTAGAAGACCGGGACATAAGCAAAACATGCCATCTGAGGTACCCCCTTAGGTCTATTTATAGATTTCTGAAAACGTCCTAGAAATAGCCAACCTCCGCTATCCTAAACGGCTAAACGCAGTCCAAATTGGCCTTATAACAACGTAACTCCGCTGTTCTGAGGGGTTAAATGTAGACCTCTGTGGGCATCCAGGTAATTTTGCCTCTGGACCCTGCTGGGCGAATGATCTGTGAGAACACCACTCAGCTGAAGGGGCAAATGCCGGGATTACAACGCATTCGCCGTTGTTGGAGCCCCAGTTTGTATTTGGGCAAGGAATACTATTAGGATGCTTAAACTGACCCAATATTTATAGTCTGGGTCATAGGTTTTTCAGGGTTAGTTGCCTTAGAAGATTTTAGAGTTCTGCAATTTAGTTCGAAGAAAGTTGAACTCAGCTCGATGAAAGTCAAGCTCTGCCCGACGAACTCAGAGTTCCAACTCTGAGTTTAGCTCGACGAAAGCTGATCTCCGGTCGACAAAATCTGTATCTCAGCTCGACAACAACCAACCTAAGCTCAATGATCTCCAATCTCAGGTCGACGAATTTCTTGCTCAGTTCGATGATTTCCAGGTAATGTTTTTGGTAGTTATTTCAAGCAGGAAGCTGCTTATTTTCAGGCTTAATTTCAGGATATTTTATATCTTGAAGGCAGAATTTTTATCAAGGCTTAATTGCAGGCAGTTATAACTCTGATATTTAATGCTCAATATTCTTATGAACATAGCCGTTTAGAGGCATCATTAAATATGGACTTAATCACAGAGTTAAATACTAATCCTTTTCCATGGCAGTTACCATTCTAGGGAATGCTCTAGCTGTTCAGAATGAATTCAAATATTTGAATTTCTCTAGCATTCTTGATCATATAATATTATCAGAAGTTTTTCTACCTTAAGGGTTACAGACATACACACAAGGTTTTCTCAGAGTTACAGAAAGCTACAAAAATACTTTTCAGAGAATTAGCTTTCTGTTCTTCAAGCTTTCTTCCAGCAACTCATCTTTAATCTTAGACTAAAAGCTCACATCTCTGAGAGACATTTACTTGAAGGAGAATCTTATAAAGAAGGCCTACACCCTGAAGCAAAGCTTCCATCTCCTGATCATCTACACAACTCAGGGGGGGGGGGGGGGCTTTGACATCATCAATAATCCATTAGTCTTCTCAAAGATTTGAGACAGAGAAAACAAAATCATTTTCATTTCTTCTTTCACTGTGTACAGGGTTTTAACTCCCTTCAAAATATAACCTTTTTGGTTCACAAGTCACCTGATCAAAAGACTTGGGATTGGTTTTTGGGCACCTGATCAAATGCTCAAAGGGTTGCTAGATCTCTCTTAGAAAAATAGATCTTGTGGTGGCAGGGCACCTGAGCAAAAACCTATGGTGGTAGGGCACCTGGGCAAAAACCTGTAGTGGATTCCTACCAGGGTGGTAGAAGAGTGGATGTACCCAGGTTTATTGGGGAACCACTATAAATTTCTTGTGTCGTCTAGTTTTCCTTTACTTTTTTGTTTGTGTGCTGTGATTTTCTCTTTATACTTACATATATCACTAACTTTTAATCCGCTATAAAAAATAGTTAATAATTTTTAAAATACTCTATTCACCCACCCCCCTCTAGAGTTAATTTTGATTTATCCCTCTCTTTTAATTGGTATCAGAGGATTGTTATTTGGTTTCACAGGCTAACACCTGAACCAAAAGATCCTTTATAGATCTCATTTACTCTAGTTTTCTCCTTTTCTCATAGCACACAACAAAGATTTTTCAAGCACAAGACCTCTAGTGTGCAATCTGGATAAGTTTGCACTTTGGAAGGCACGGATCAGGCTTTACATGAATTCCATTGATGATGATATATATAACTCTATTTTGATAGGACCACCACTACCAGTGACAACTACAAGCACCAGTGCAGTTCCACCACCTAAGTGGACTGAAGCTCAGAAGAAGGCCAAGATTGCTGATGCTAAAGCAATGAACATTCTGTCCCAAACTATGTCTGATGATATATTCCAGAAGGTTACTAAATGTACTTCAACAAAGGCCATTTGAGACTCCCTAAATGCTTTGGTAACAGGATCTGCTGATGAAAGGAAAGATAGGAGATCACATCTGATCTCTTAGTATGAGAACTTCAAGAAGGAAGAAGCAAAATCAGTTGCTAATATGTACAATTGACTCAGACTTATAATCAATGAGCTAAAATCATTGGACAAGAACATCTCATTGACAGAGATAAATGACAAGATCCTTATATGCTTCTCTAGCACATGGGACTCTAGGATCTAGCCAATCAAAGAAGCCAGAAGCCTCAATGAAATCTCTACAGAGACCTTATTGGGCAAGCTCAAATCCTATGAGCAGCTCATCAAGACCATATAAGCTGAACAAAGAACCTATTCTTCAGTAAGGAAATAGCAAAGCATTGCTTTTAAAGCAACTGAAGAAACAGAAGCCATTCCAGACAATGAAGATCTATTGGGTCTCTTGGCTAAGAGATTTTACAAGATGACAAGAAAGGACTTCAGGAGAAGATCTTCTAGAAATGATGATAAGCCAAGGTATGACAAGACTCCTACTAAAGAGATTGTCTGTTATGGGTGTAGGAAACCTGGACACATACTACCAGAATGTCCAAAGAATAAGAATAAAGAAAAGAAGAAGGAGATGCACTCTAAGATGCATTCACACAAGCCCTCCTCCAGCAAATACAAGAAGAAGGAAAGAGGCTTTGTTGCTGAAACATGTAGTGAATCTGAGGATGAATCTTCATCCAGCTCCAGTGAGGATGAAGAAGAAGATAAGGCCAGAGAGGTCTTCTTAATGGCAATCAATGCATCATGCAGCCACTCTAAAGCTGAAATTTCTGAAGCTAAATCAGAATTAGAAGAAGATCAGGTAATTTCTTCTTTTGATTTTACTTCAGAATAATTCAAAGCTAAATTTTAACTATTAAGAAATGATTTAATCAAATCTGAGAAGGAAATCAAATTTCTCAGAGAGAAATTAATTGAATTTGATAATTTCTCTTTTGAAAACTTAAAACTTAAAGAAGATTTAAAAACTGTTAATGATCAAATATTTTCCTTAGAAAATAAATTAAATGAGGCTAAGCAATTTGAAGAATCCCTTAATGGGAGAAGTATCAAATTGATGGATATCACAAGAATGGTGAATGTCAGATTAAATGGCAAACTGGGCTTGGGAGCTTCATCTAGTCAGCCTTGATAGTATCTAGTGTCAACTAAATCCACCTAGGGGGGGGGGGAATAGGTGTCGTGCAGTCTTTTGTGGAATTAAATGTACCTGCACAAGTTAACAAACACAGCACAGAACACAAAAAGAATTATAGTGGTTCCCCGATTTGGGTACGTCCACTTTCCCCCTTCGACCTATTTCCCACCAAGGGACGACTCGGTCACTTCTCCAAATGGATTGAAATCCAATCCTCACACTACGGAAGGAACCCTTCCAACACAGGAGTCACCACTCCACCACCACGGGTTGCACCCAACCCTTACAACTAGGAATAAAAATTCCTTTACAACAAAACCAAAATAGAATGTATAAGAAAATACAAACAATGCTTATGGAGAATCCGATGTCCTTCTTCGTTCGTTGAGGCTTTCTTGAAAGTAACGAAGAGTCCACAACCGGATTTCTCTCATGGAGAGGATCTTAACAAGATCGGCGGCGGCAAGTGAATGCGGCGGTGATACTTTATATATCCAAACTTCTTGACGAAGCAAGCAAGGTCTACGAACGATCTATGTCGGATCAGTCATCTCAATCGATACGGAATGAAGAACTAACCTCGTTCAACGAATCGAGAGACAAGAGATCTCAAGAGAGATGCGTGAGATGCTCGTCTTGCCTCAGTACTGTCGTCAGAAGATCAAAGAAGCACTGAGATCAATGGTCAATGGCGACGACAAACTTGCGAGCGGCTACAGGCGATCGGCTGTTTCCGCGATCGGCTAGGGCATGACGTCGACTACTTTTGATTTCTCGTGAATAGTTACTGTAGAAGTTCGAAATACACATGTATATATACCCGAGCCAACCCTAATAACCGTTGTGGGACCCACAAGGAGAAACCCTAGCCCCGGCCGAAACAGCGCACGGTCTCTTGGTTCGGTCCAGCGAATAAACGAAAATTGCCTAAGGCAAAATCAGCGAGAATCGTTGGTGATTCCTGTCGAAGTCGGCGGGAATCACTCATGATTTCTGTCGATTCTGCCTTAACAGAATCCCTGTCTGGAAAACAGTCAGCCGAAAGAAATCGGCGGGAAAGGCTAGCTGATACTCGACGAATCGACGAAAATGCAGACAGATTCTCGTCGAAGTCGGCGGGAATCAAATGCGATTCACGTCGGTTCTGCCTTGGCAGAATTCCTGTTGGATAACTGTCAGCCGGAAGGAAGTCGGCGAGAATGCAGAGTGATTCTCGTCGAATTGGCGGGAATCACTAACGATTCCCGTCGAAGTCGGCGAGAATCACTTAGTGATTCCCGTCGATTTTGACTTAGAAGAATTTCCCTTCCTTCCTTTGAAGACTTAGTCTTTGACCCATCTTTGCTCCTCTTCTGCTCTTGATCTACCTCGACCCTGTACTTGAAAATAAGTACACTCCAATTAAGAGAGCACACGTGAGTCAACACACTGATCTACTCAACGAGGGATTACGTTGCACAGACCCGTGTATATTAACCCACTGCACCCTGTCATTGGTGTGTACTTAGCATGGAATAATTGTAAGCACAACTTGATAGAAGATCGTCAAATACATTGTCAATTCAACTTAGCTTGTTCAGGGGCTTCTTCAAAATAGGTACATTGTGGATACAATACCCAACAATCTCCCCCTATTTGAATAAGCCTAAATCCTACAAGCTAAGGTGAATAGAACAGATGAGAATGAAAATCATAAACTAAAAATTAAGTTGAGAGTGAAATTCATTACCATTTTCCTGAGAGCACACTTAACATTGACAGCCACCTTAGCCTTAGCCGAGAGGGTAATCTCTCCCTTTTCGGCTTCTTCAAATCTGGGACTTCACTTGGAGCACAAAGCGCCCCCTCAATTCATGCATCCGTGCCCAATCTTGAATTCATAGCAGATGCTCCCCCTTGATCCAATAGCCTTGATCCCTTCAGTCTTCAATCTTCATAGTTCAGCTTGCCGAGTTCAGTTTTGAAGAGACTAAACTTGGCCTCGTCTAGGGGCTTTGTGAAGATATTTGCAATCTGCTTATCCGTGGGGACATAGTACAGAGAGATATCTTTGTTTTCCACATGCTCCCGAATGAAGTGGGAGCGCACTTCAATATGCTTTGTTCTGCTGTACGACACAGGATTGTTCGCAATTGCTATTGCGCTCGAGGAGTCGCAATACATAGGAACTTCTCTGAACTGCAAGTCATAATCTTCGAGTTGATTTCTGATCCATAGAAGTTGTGCGCAATAGCTGCCTGCTGAGATTTACTCAGATTCAGCCGTAGAGGTTGCGACACAGTTCTGTTTTTTACTGTTCCATGAAATAAGCCTTCTTCCGAGGAATTGGCACGTCCCGGAAGTGCTTTTCCTATCATCCCTGCTTCCTGCAAAGTCAGCATCTGAAAAACCTATCAGCTCGACATCATTGTTTCTTGGGTACCACAAGCCAAGATTTGGTGTACCTTTAAGGTATCTAAGAATTCGCTTTGCAGCGACATAATGAGATTTCTTAGTGTTCACCTGATATCTGGCACACACGCATGTGGAAAACATAATATCCGATCTACTAGCGGTAAGCTAGAGCAGGGATCTAATTATGCTTCTGTATTTGGTTTCATCAAAAGGTTTCCCTTTCTCATCCTTGTCCAGAGACACAATGGATCTCATTGGAGTCCTCATAGAGGTTGCATTCTCCATTCCGAATTTCTTGAGGAGTTCATTTGTGAACTTCGTCTGAGAAATGAAAATTCCATCCTCAGATTGTTTCACTTGAAGTCCCAAGAAATACTTTAGCTCTCCCATGCTGCTCATTTCAAACTTTCCTTGCATAAGTTTAGAAAACTTCTTGCAAAGATTGTTGTCTGATGAGCTGAATATTATGTCATCGACATAGATTTGCACCAGCAGAATCTTGCCTTTGACTTACCTAAGAAACAATGTCTTATCTATTTTTCCTCTCGAGAACTTATTCTCAAGAATACAACTAGACAGAGTCTCATACCAAGCTCGAGGAGCTTGTTTAAAGCCATATAATGCTTTATTAAGAAAATAAACATGATTAGGAAGTGATGGATTAACAAAACCTAGGGGTTGCGCGACATATACTTCCTCTTTCAAATTTCCATTTAGAAACACAGATTTCACGTCTATCTGATAGACAGTGAATCTTTTATGAGAGGCATATGCCAGGAACAGCTTGACGTCTCCAGCCTTGCAACTGGTGCAAAGGTTTGGTCGAAGTCAATCCCCTCCTCCTGTCTGTAATCTTGTGCAACCAGTCTAGCCTTGTTCTTGATGATGACACCGTGTTCATCCAGTTTGTTTCTAAAGATCCACTTGGTGCCGATCACATTCTGTTTTTTTGGTCTTAGAACAAGCGTCCAGACGTTGCATCGTTCGAATTGATGTAGTTCATATTGCATGGCCAATATCCATGACGCATCTTTGTTCGCTTCATCGAACTTCTTTGGCTCAACCTGTGACAGAAAGCTAAGGTGCAAAATCTCGTTAATTGTACCTCTGCGAGTTCTAACACCGTCACGAGGATCTCCTATAATCTGATCTCTAGGATGATCCCTCACGTGTCGGAGCTCTAAGAGTCTGGCATTTGGAGCTCGAACAGCTTCTCAGGCTTCTCCTTCGTCTGGGAGATTTTCTCCATCCTGATCGTCATCTTCTCCAATTGGCGTTGAGGTGGAAACCTTGACGTACTTGGGAGTTGCACCTTTTGCAGTCTCATCGAGACTTAGCTGTTCAAGCCTTGCACCTGCATCTTCAAGAAAGCTACTGGAAGAATTGCAATGAAGCAAGCTTCCTTCATCAAAAACGACATTAATGTACTCCTCTACCACTAGGGTTTTCTTATTGAAGACCCTATATGCCCGACTATTGCTACTATAGCCCATGAAGATGCCTTCGAAGCATTTTTCTCCGAATTTAGTACGTGGGTACTTCCCATTATTGAGTACATAACATCTGCAGCCAAAAATCCTTAAATAGGACATGGTCGGTTTCCTGCCTTTCAGTAGCTCATAAGGCGTCTTACGATGATTCTTGTTGATCAATGCTCAGTTCTGCACATGACAAGCCATATTGACAGCCTCTGCCCAGAAGTACTCTTGAAGAGAAGCGTCATTCAACATTATCGTACATGCTTTAATGAGCGTTCTATTTCTCCTCTCCGCAACTCAGTTTTGCTGAGGAGTAAGCTGGGAGGAAAACTCATGAAAGATACCATGTTCTTCACAGAATTCTGTCATAGCACCAGACTCGAATTCTGTTCCATGGTTACTTCTGATTTTGACTACGGAGCAGTTAAGTTCGTTCTGAATTTGCTTGATAAAATTAGTGAAGATGTCAAACGTATCTGACTTTCGCTTTAAGAAGAACACCCACATAAACCGAGAGTGATCATCAACAATCACTAACGTATACGATTTGCCTCCTAAGCTATGAAATTGCACTGGACCGAACAAGTCCATATGCAGAAGATAAAGACATCTGGAGGAGTCTTTGTCTGCAATGCCCTTAAAGGTAGCCCGAGTCTGTTTGCCCTTCTGGTATGCAAGACAGGGGCTATCTTTGATGCACTTAATAGCAGGGGCATCCCTTACTAAATTCTTGGAAAATAATATATAATAGTCTTGAAATTAATATATGCTAATCTCTTGTGCCATTGTTCACAAAGAGATGCACTGCCTTTTGCTACCAGGCACACGGGGGTAGAAGAGTCTAAGCTAAGAAAATCTAAGCAAAAGATATTTCTGCTTCTAATACCGGTTAATACCATCTCCGAAGAGGCACACGATATTATCAAGCACTTGTCCTTGCAGAACTTAACGTCGTATCCTTTATCACACAACTGGCTTACACTGATCAGGTTATGGTTTAACCCTTCAACATAGGCCACGTCAGTGATAGAGAATACATCGTTGGAAATCATACCATAACCCCTGGTGACTCCTCGATCAGATCCTCCAAAGATGACTTTGGGTCCATTTTCGACTGGGGAGTAATCACGCAATAGGCTTCTTGTCCCGGTCATATGCCGGGAACATCCACTGTCCAAGTACCAGATTGGCGTTTTGGTGGCCTTTGGACATACCTACAAAACAGAATTAGTTTCCCTTAGGAACCCAATCGAACTTGGGTCCTAGATTCCTTGTTAGCACACCCCCTAGGGTGGTTAACCCTATGAGTGGTTGGCCTTGCATTGCTAACATGAGGAGTCTCGTTGAATCTTGGATTAAACCAACAATCCACGACAAAGTGACCAACTTTGCCATAGCACAAACAATCAAACCTGTTGTACCGCTTCTTAGGCTCCAGCTTCACCCTTTGTACGGTAGGTCCAGCCGGGGCCTTGGATCAGGAGGTGGAGGCATCATGATGATAACAGTCACACGATTTCTTCACTTCCCGTTCCTTCAGTATAACAGGCTTGGCCTTTGGTGCCTGCTTCCTATTATGGCCGGTAGAAAAGTGGCCATAATTCTCCACTTGGATTTCCTCATAAGGTGCCTTGAAGACACTCTCACCATAGTTTTGGGGGAAGGTCCAACCATCATACCGGCTCTTTGGCTTTTCAACCGTGGGCCGGAAGAAGTGGCCATAGGTTGACTCAAAGTCCTGCTCATTGCAAGGAAAGCTAGGATTTCTAAAAGAAACAGGATCGAGTGGGGCCTTTCCCTTTTCTGCAGTAGAGGCCTTCTTAGTATCCTTATTTTTCCTCCGTTTTCTGTTTCTCCTGGATGATTTACCAGGCACACCCACATGCCCTAAGCAAGCCTCCTTAGCTTGAGCAGAGAATTCATCAACCAGAGGAAGAACGGTCTTGGGCATGGAGAAGCTTTTGTCAATCTTCCTTTCTGCCGCAAGCTGTTCTTCTAATTTATTGATTTCTTCCTGTTTTTGGTCAAAGAGCCTTAGAGACTCTGAGTGCTCAGAAGTCAGGTCCAGGTGTTCCTGTCGGAGAAAAATAAAGCTAGTGATCTCTTCTCTTAGGGACACACCCTCAGCCTTAAGGAATTTGACTTCCTTTTTCTGAGCCCTCAACCTCTTGCGGCATTCCTCAAAGGTATTGAGCAGAAGCTCATACTTTTCGAGGAGCTCAGCTTCACGAGCAGATGGGCTGTCCTCGAGATAATCATCAGGAGAGTCAGAGTCAGAGTCAGAGAGGGGGGGGGGTATGATCTTTTACCTTCCCAGTAAATGGGGGGGGGGGGGCAGTCTCCTTCTTAGTCGGAGCGACCCATTAGCCCAAAGTAGGCTTCCTCATCATCACTGGAGTCTGACAAATCAGATTCACTTAGTGTCTTTGACTTTTTAGCAATGTAGCTCCTTTCCTTCTTCTTATCTCTAGAGGACTTGTGCTCCTCTCCCTTCGCCTTATCTCTCTTGCTTTGTTGGCAGTCAGCAACAACGTGGCCTGGCTTATTGCATCCAAAGCAAATAATGTTAGCGGAGCGATGTTTGTTCTATTTAGATTCATACCTGTCAGAAGAGTAATTCTTCTTCTGATGTCTGGAGGAGGAGCCGTCTCTCTTTCTTTGATTCCTCATCTTGAGGAACTTCTTGAACTCTCGAGTGATCAAGGAGAATTCTTCTTCAGATAGCTCTGAGCCGAAAGAGCATGGCTCAGAGTCTTCTTCCTCATCCTTTTTCCAGGAGCGGGATGAGGCTGCACCCTTGCCTTTCCTTGAGTGATTGGCTTTCAGGGCTACAGTCTTTTCTTTGGCAGCGGCTTTATCGGCTTCTTCTTCAGCTTTTCTGGTGTTCAGCTGAAGCTCATAGGACATAAGCTTCCCAAACAGAATCTGGGGAACAGTTTCTGCCAGCTTACCAAATTCTCTGATGGCGCAGATCTTGGTGTCCCATTCCTTAGTAAGGGATCTAAGGAATTTGTCATTTAGTTCACCATCTGTGAACACTCTGCCCTAACCCTTCAGGGCATTGACGATCTTCAGGAAGTTCTCGAATGTCACTCCGATTTCTTCCTTGGGACCTTGCCTGAAGGCCTCATACTTTTGGTTCAGAAGAGATCTTCGATCATCCCTTACTTCATCTATGCCTTCCATCAGGATGATCAGGCAGTGCCAGATGTCCTTGGCAGTCCTGCAGTTGCTGAAATTCTGTATCATGGAATCATCGACGGCGCTTAGAAGAATGTTCTGAGATTTCTTGTTTAGTCCTACAAGCACCATCTCATCCTTATCCATTTCAGAGAGCTTCTTGGGCACCATCTTGGTAGGATCAATGGTGGAGGCCTTAGTGGGGATATAAGGGCCCTCCTCCACTACCATGAAGAGTCGAGGGTCGACTGCTTCCATGTAGAACCTAATCCTTTCCTTCCAGATGGGAAAGTTCAGCTTGGTGCACACTGGGATCTTTCCTGAATACTTGAGTCCGTCCATTCCCGAGATCTTCTTTCCTCTTGACACTAGACACAAGATCTTACTCAAGGTGTTAAACTTTTTGATGAGTAACCTCCCTCTGATACCACTTGATAGTATCTAGTGTCAACTAAATCCACCTGTAGGGGGGGGGGGGAATAGGTGTCGTACAGTCTTTTGCGGAATTAAATATACATGCACAAGTTAAAAAACACAGCACAGAACACACAAAGAATTATAGTGGTTCCCCGATTTGGGTACGTCCACTTTCCCCCTTCGACCTATCTCCCACCAAGGGACGACTCGGACACTTCTCCAAACGGATTGAAATCCAATCCTCACACTATGGAAGGAACCCTTCCAACACAGGAGTCACCACTCCACCACCACGGGTTGCACCCAACCCTTACAACTAGGAAAAAAAATTCCTTTACAAAAAAACAAAAATAGAATGTATAAGAAAATACAAACAACGCTTATGGAGAATCCGATGTCCTTCTTCATTCGTTGAAGCTTTCTTGAAAGTAACGAAGAGTCCATAACCGGATTTCTCTCTTGGAGAGGATCATAACAAGATCGGCGGTGACAAGTGAATGCGGCGGCGATACTTTGTAGAACCAAACTTCTTGACAAAGCAAGCAAGGTCTACGAACGATCTCAGTCGGATCAGTCGTCTCAATCGATTCGGAATGAAGAACTAACCTCGTTCAACGAATCGAGAGACAAGAGATCTCAATAGAGATGTATGAGACGCTCGTCTTGCCTCGGTACTATCGTCGGAAGATCAAAGAAGCACTGAGATCAACGATCAATGACGACGAAGAACTTGCGAGCGACTACAGGCTATTAGCGGTTTCCGCGATCGGCTAGGGCACGACGTCGGCTGCTTTTGATTTCTCGTGAATAGTTACAATAGAAGTTTGAAATACGCATGTATATATACCCGAGCTAACCCTAATGACCGTTGTGGGACCCACAAGGATAAACCCTAGCCCCGGCCGAAACAACGCACGGTCTCTTGGTTCGGTCCAGTGAACAAACGAAAATTGCCTAAGGCAAAATCGGCGAGAATCGTTGGTGATTCCCGTCAAATTCGGCGGGAATCACTCATGATTCCTGTCGATTCTGCCTTAGCAGAATACCTGTCTGGAAAACAGTCAGTCGAAAGAAATCGGCGGGAAAGGCTATCTGATACTTGACAAATCGACGGGAATGCAGACAGATTCTCGTCGAAGTCGGCGGGAATCACATGCGATTCACGTCGATTCTGCCTTGGCAGAATTCCTGTTGGATAACTGTCAGCCGGAAGGAAGTCGGCGGGAATGCAGAGTGATTCTCGTCGAATCGGCGGGAATCACTAACGATTCCCGTCAAAGTCGGCGAGAATCACTTAGTGATTCCCGTCGATTTTGACTTAGAAGAATTTCCCTTCCTTCCTTTGAAGACTTAGTCTTTGACCCATCTTTGCTCCTCTTCTGCTCTTGATCTACCTCGACCCTGTACTTGAAAATAAGTACACTCCAATTAAGAGAGCACACGTGAGTCAACACACTGATCTACTCAACGAGGGATTACGTTGCACAGACCCGTGTATATTGACCCACTGCACCCTGTCATTGGTGTGTACTTAGCATGGAATAACTGCAAGCACAACTTGATAGAAGATCGTCAAATACATTGTCAATTCAACTTAGCTTGTTCAAGGGCTTCTTCAAATCAGGTACATTGTGGATACAATACCCAACAAGCCTTATATTTTTGAGAAAAATATCTTATGTAAAATAATTGAATTCATATCTGCTAAAGAAAAAGAAAAAGAAGTATTACAATTTACATATAAAGATACTGAAATTTTACCAAAGACTAAATCAAAGAAAAATAAAAAATCTCATAAAAATATTATTCAACAAAATTTGTCGAACCGAGATCAATGAAATCAGTATTATGCGTCGAACGACGATCGACGAACTCTGAACCCAGAATTTGGGTATGATTACTCAATAGGGGGTGCTCAACAAAATCAACATGTTTCGTTTAACAGAGATCGACGATCGTGGAATGCAGGAAATGAATATTATCATTCTGTGAACTGAGATCGACGAAATCAATACTTTTCGTTTAACTCAGATCGACGAACTCAACTAAATTCGTCGAACTCAGTTTTTTATAACAAAAATTTTAACTCTTGTCAATACAAAAATCAAAAGCAAAAATTTGTTAATCCTTTTACTCATTGGATTATTCTTCCTACGAGATTTCATCCACTAAGTTATAAGGATCAGCCAGAGTGTTCCTTTATTTCCAGTTATCATTATGAAAATAAACAAGGACCCAAGGTAACCTGGGTCAAGAATAACTAATCTATTTTTATACAGGTAAAGAGTTATCCTTCCACAGAGGAATAGTGGTACTTGGATAGTGGTTGCTATAAACATATGATGGGATCAAAGGATAACCTAAGTAATTTCAAGGCAAAGCTTGGACCTAAGGTCATTTTTGGAGACTCCAACTATGGATAGATAGAAGGATATGGAAATGTCAAAGTTGGAGCAGTTACCTTCAAGAAGGTAGCTTATGTAAATGGTCTGAAGCATAATCTCATATCCATCAGCCAATTATATGATGAAAGTTATCAGGTAATATTTAATAAATCTTTATGTTCTATTACCTCTAGTTTAAATAAAATTGTTTTAACTGGTATTAGACAAGGCAATATTTATCTAGTTAACTTTAATTCTGCAAAATCTGAAATATGTTTATTTAATCAGATTAGTCAAATTAGTGATCTTTGGCATAAGAGATTAAGTCATGTAAACCTTAGGAATATAGCTAAATTATCTAAGGACAACCTTGTCAGAGGACTACCTTCTGGTTCCTATAAGAGGGAAGGAATTTGCAGGGCTTGTCAATTAGGCAAACAAACTAAAAATAGTTTCAAATCCATTAATAAAAGTGATTCACCCAGAATCTTGTACTTGCTACATATGGACCTTTTTGGACCTATTACAGTACAAAGATTGGGAGGGAAGTCATATACCTTAGTGATTGTTGATGATTTCTCTAGATTCACTTGGATTTTCTTTCTGAAAAATAAGTCAGATAACTTTAAAGTTCTTACAGACTTTCTTAAGAGCATTCAGATTGAGTACTCTACTCAGATTACATTGATCAGAAGTGATCATGGAACTGAGTTTGAATCTCTTCTCATGTAAGATTTCTGCGAGAAGGAAGGTATCATGCATTTTTTTCTACTCCTAGAACTCCTCAACAAAATGGGGTAGCTGAAAAGAAAAATAGAACCCTGATTGAATCTACAGGGACATTACTTGCAGATGCTCACTTGCCCCTATCCTTTTGGGCAGAGGCAGTAAGCACAACAAATTATGTTCTGAATAGAAGTCTAATTCATAAGCTAAAGAGTAATACCCCCTATGAATTACTTAAATCAAAGAAACCTAAAGTTAATTATTTTAAAGTTTTTGGTTGCATGTGCTATATTCACAATAATGATAAGAAATACCTTAGAAAATTTGAAGCCAAAGCTGCAGAGGGAATATTCAATGGATACTCTCAAGTTAGCAAGGCTTATAGAGTTTATAATAAATCATCTCTTAAAATGGAAGAATCTATGCATGTTTCTTTTGATGAAACTCACATATTTTACAAGGAGAGAGACATCTCTACCATAGAAAATTTACAGGTACCAAATATGTGTGAGAAAATGGATGATTTAATCCTAACACAAGAGGATATATCACATCCTTCTCAATAGATTATTGCTGATGACAGTGATGAAGAAATTCAGGAAATTCATGCTGAAGATATTGTGGCGAATGAAATTCCACAGGAGGAATTATCACCAAAAGTGGTTGAAGAACCAACTCTACCCACTGATCTTATCATACTTAGAGATCATCCCATATCTCAAGTGATTGGAGACATGTCAGCTGGTGTGTAAACAAGGCATTAATTAAATCATGATCACATGCAAGCTTGCTTTCTTTCTCAGATTGAACCTCAATCCATAAAAGATATAGAACAAGATCCCCACTGGATCATTACTATGCAAGAGGAACTCAATCAATTTGAAAGATGTAGTGTTTGGGATTTAGTTCTAAGACCCAAAGAATACCTAGTCATTGGAACCAAGTGGGTCTTTAGGAACAAGTTGGATGCTCAAGGATTAATTGTAAGAAATAAAGCAAGATTGGTAGCCCAAGGCTATTCATAGGAGGAAGGCATTGATTATGACCATACCTTTGCCCCTGTTGCAAGGCTAGAGGCTATCAGAATATTTCTTGCATATGCAACATTCAAGAAATTTAAAGTTTATCAAATGGATGTCAAAAGTGCATTTCTAAATGGAGAACTCAAAGAGGAAGTTTATGTTGAACAACCTCTAGATTTTATTTCTCCAACTCACTCTGCTTATATTTTTACACTTAATAAAGCTCTTTATGGTCTCAAATAAGCTCTAAGAGTTTGGTATGAGACTCTTTCTAGTTTCTTGTTAGAAAATAAATTTTCTAGAGGCTTGGTAGATAGGACTTTATTTATTAGATATCATAAATCTAAAATTTTGCTAGTACGAATATATGTAGATGACATAATATTTGGATCTACTAATTCCAAACTTTGCAAAAGATTTTCTGACCTGATGCACTCAAAGATTGAAATGAGTAGCATTGATGAACTATCTTACTTCCTATGTCTCCAAGTGAAGCAATCCCCTGATGATATTTTCATATTGAAAGACTTATTTCAAGAGCCTAGACACCTAGAGGGGGTGAATAGGTTTTAATTTTCTTTAATAATTTAGGCAATTAACTAGTTCTTACTTAGCACAGAAAATGCAAATCACATTATAGAAATCACAGCACAACATACACCAGATTTATAGTGGTTCCCCAAGGTATTGGTACATCCACTTTCCCCCTTCGCCTATCCAGTAGAGAACTTGATTCAGCCCAACTTCCTTCCACTTACTCAGATCCACAGATCTTACAACTCAGAACCAGATTGGTTCCTACAGCTCAGACTTATACAAGTCTTACCTCAGATCCTTCCCAAGAATCCTACCTCAGGCCTCAGCCCTACCTTAGCCTTTATCACTATACTTACAACTCAGACTTCCACAAGTCCTACACCTTAGGCCCTCATCCCTACCTAATCCTTTATAACTATATGCTTACAACTCAGATCTTACAAAAGATCCTACAAGAAATTAATTATTTAAGAGATACAAAGATATCACCAGATATAACTCTCTATAGGTGTGAGCTTCTTGATCAGTTCTTGAATAAACTGAGTCTTCAGATCCAACTTGACTTAGTTGTTTCAAAGCTTCTTGATAGAACAAAATAAGGTTGAACTTTTCTTGATGTAGAAGTTGATCTCCTGTCATCTCCTTCCTTGGATTCAGAATAAGATCTGAATCTTCTCTTACAGACTGTTCAGAATCTGCCTTCTTAAGGGTATCCCCTTTTCTTGTTGTTGAATTCTCTTTTTGGATGATCACTTTTTTATCTCTGTATCGGTCTCCTCTGGTTGTCAAGGATCAGTCCTTTATATAGAGTTTTCTCATGATTACCGGCTGATCCGGTTTGTAACAACTTTCTGAAAGTTCTGACAAAGGTGTCACACCTGTTGGTTATGACAACTGTCGAGTCACCAATCATGACAGCTGATTCCTTAAAGACTTTACAACTCGGCATGAACCACTCAGCAAACTGCTTCACATGTGTCGACACAAATAGACTAAGTGTCGACACAAGTCTTGATGATGTCGACATAATACTCCATGTGTTGACATAGACATTCTTTTGCTACTCGACTCATCTTCTATTTGTATGTGTCGACACAAGTCCTGTGTGTCGACACAACTGCTCCTGGTCTTGACATAACTGATGCTGACAGATGGCGTTGAGTGTATGTCCAGCTGTCATTGAGTGTGTGTCGACACAAGTCCTGTGTGTCGGCACAAGTCTTCAGACCCAGTATAGCTGTTGCTGTTAGATGACATTGCGTGTCATCCAGATGTCATTGAGTGTGTGTCAACACAAGTCCTGTGTGTCGACACAACTGCTTCTGGTCTTGACATAGCTGATGTTGGCAAATGGCGTTGAGTGTGTGTCAGCCCAAGTCCTGTGTGTCGACACAAACCTTCTTCAGGCATCGACACAATTCCTGAGTGTCGACACATGCCTTTCTTCTGGTGTCGATATAACTCCTGGGTGTTGACACAGCTTCTTCTTTAGGTGTCAACACAATTCCGGCCTTAGGTGTTAACACAATTCTGGGTGTCGACACAACTTCTTCTTCAGGTATCGACACAATGCCCGGGTGTCGACACAGGCCTTGCTTCTAGTGTCGACACAACTTCTGGGTGTCGACACAATTCTTCACAAGTGTCGACACTTATACTTAGAAAAATTTCTCGCAAACCTTACACCTACCCAATGAAACTCAAACATCCATCAAATACAAATTGATGTATATCATTGAGTAAGATGAGTATTCTCCAAATCCGGTACATATTTTTCAGTGTACCCAACACATATCCTAATCTAAATATTCTAAGGAGCTTATAAAAAGATTTGGGATGTCTGATGCCTCAGCAATAAAAATACCCATACCCTCCAATACTGCTGTTGATAATGATGAACAGGGCAAGCCTATTGATCAGAAAATATATAGTGTCATCATTGGGTCTCTATTATATTTAATAGTAAGTCGCCTAATATCATGTTTACTACTTGTATTTGTGCTTGGTTTCAAATAAATCCTAAAGAATCTCACCTAATTTTAGTAAAAAGAATTTTGAGATATATAAAGGGTTGTCCAAATCTAGGACTTTGGTATCCAACAGAGTCAGAATTTGACTTAACTAGATTTTCAGATGCTGACTATGCTGGATGCAGAGTTGATAGAAAAAGCACATCAAGAACTTGTCAGTTTTTTTGGTGATAGGCTTGTGTCCTATTTTTGCAAAAAGCAAACATCTGTGTCAACATTAACTGCTGAAGCTGAATATATGACAGCTGGTAGTTGCTGCTCACAGATTTTGTGGATTCAAAATCAGCTTCTGGATTATGGTTTCAACCTAAATAATTCAAATATATTTTGTGATAATACTAGTGCTATTTCAATTGCACAAAATCCAGTACTGCATAGTAGAACTAAGCATATAGAGATTAAACATCATTTTCTTAGAGATAATGCAGACAAAAATAAAATTAATATTGTCTTTATTTCCACTGATTTACAAAGGGCAGATATTTTCATAAACTCTTAGATGAAAAGAAACATCTTTTCATTATAAATTAGTTTGGCATGATAAATGGAGACTTATAAATTTAATTTTTGGTCTGATAACGACGAATTGGTCACCTTTCGTCGAACGGAGATCGACGATCTGTGAACTCTTCTTGAGATTGTCATCGGACGGAGATCAACGAAATCTCTTTGTGAAACTTTCGTCGAACGGAACCCGATGAATTTAGTTTCTAATAATTTTCATCGAACGGAGATCGAAGAAATTTATTTATTTCGCAAAACTTTCGTCTACCTGAGATCGACGAAACACATTTCTTTTAAGATTTTTTTTATCGAACAGGGTTCGATATTTTCTTGTTTTTCATCAGACAGAGTTTGCCTTTCAACTTCTAAAAACTTATAACTAGGTTTTCATCGAACTCTATCTCGCACATTTCCATTTCTCTTGCACTTGATCTTTCGTTTGTGCAGGCTAATGACGATTTCTCAAGCTATAATCTCTGCGATGAAGTTTGGCGCTGGATTTGATATTGATATGGAATCATTCTCTCACTCAGATTAAGTATTCTAGGACATTCTAAAATTGTTTGAGGGTCCGAATCTGCAATATTTCATGACAACAAGGATCGAACTTCCAGTGACAAAAATAAAAGAATGGATTCACACAACAAAGCTTCAGGATACTCCAGTTCTCATTGGTTCAATCTCTGGTAACCAGGTTGTTTTATCACCAGAAGTTTTATCTGAAGTTTTTGGATTTGTTCATGATGAAGATGAATTAGAATTGTCTAGTGATGAATTTAATGAAATTATAGATAGGATGGGTCACTCCCAGGGAAACCCAAATCACCTGCTTAAGAAAATTTTTTCAATTGAGTACAAGTTCTTAGCAGATGTTGTAGGTAAAGTGTTGTTGGAAAAATACTCTGCCCATGACCATATAACCAGACATCAATTTCACTTGATATGTGCTCTGGTAAATAAGAAGTCTGTGGACTGGGGAAGGATTTTCTTTGATTCTATTAAGAAGAAACTTTTCAGTAAATCTGGAGGTTATTGTAGGATCCTAAGGATCTTTCTGCAGGCAAAGGTTCCAGAACTATTGGTCTCCCAGATCATTTTTATTAATGCTTCCAAGTGGCTCACATCAACCCTCTTTGGATGATGGGAGAGGGTTATCACCAATCCCTCCAGGGCCACCTCCTCCAGAGCTTTTGAGGACACAAGGACTGATACAGTCACTCCTCCAAACACAGAAGAAGTTTCTGCTCCACCTCCACCTCCTTCACCCAGACTACTATCTCCTCCTCTTCAACAACCATCCAATGTTATTGTAGACACACCTTCTACTCCCATCCCTCCTGCCTCACCATCTCGACCACCATCTCCTCTACTCTCACCAATCCACATTTCTGAGGATACATCATCTCCACCTCCTCAATCACCTCTACTCTCACATCTTGATGACATTCCATCCACTTCTCTTTATACAGATCCACTTTTGTCATCTCCAAATTTTGATCTACTATGATCTCCATCTCCACAATACACTCCACACCTTTCACCTATATAGGATATCTTACCTGATGCCATCCCTCCATCAAATATTCCTCCAACACTTCCAAACATCCCACATTCAGACATTCCTCAAGCATTCACAATCTTTCCAACCTGTCATCAACCTTCCATTCCATCTGCTTCCTCTCAAAATCCTCTATCTACATCTACTCAGAACTCTTCTTAGTATATGTATTAAGATTTTTCTTCTATTGCTGATTTATCTTCTCATCTTGCCTCTTTCTCATTTATCCCTTCTTCTGGGGGACTGGGTTCAGGTTTCTCTAAATCCAGGCAGGGGGAGATGTCCTATAAAGAATCTCCAGCAGCAGCATCAACATCTCAAGTAGCAGTAATTTAAGAAGCAGAAGCAACAACAGTTTTAGCAGCATCAGCAGATTTAGATACAGAAATGCTTGCAGTCTGTACAGATGAAGCATCAGCTGATTTTTCAGTTCTTGAAATTATAACTGTTGGGGATGTTGTTATTAATCCCACAGTTAACCTATTTTCTCTATTTTCAGTTTCTGATTCCCTGCATAGTTCTATTCCCAGTTTTCTCCCTGCTTTTCCAGCTTATGATAAAGCTATAGTTTGTTATTCTGCACCTATAAATTCTTCAGTTATAGAATAGATTAGATCAAGTTTCAGTAGTTCTTCTACTAGTATCTCCTCAGTTTCTATGAATATAATAGTTGAGAATACAATGGATGTTTTAAAGCAAGGTTTTTCACTTCCCACTTATGTGATGGATGAAACTCCTTTGCCAAATCTTGATGACATCATTTTTGAAGATATGGAACAAGAGAATATACCTATACAAGCAACAATTACAGATGTTATATAAGTACAACCAGTAGCACCAGTCAAAGATAATTCAAAGTTAATAAAATAGTTAGATGATCTTTATGACAATCCAGCAGATGAATTTGATGATGATGAATCAGATGATTCAGGAAATTTTGGATCTAAGAAGAGAAAGTTTAAGAAGAAGGTTCCCTCCAGGGATGCTCCTAAACCTTCTCCTACAGCAGATACCCCTTATTATATTCTGCACAATATTACTCTCACTCAAGACTCCCCTCACTGGATGAGGAATTATAAGAATGAGCTGAAAGCTAGAAAGAAGAGGAGGAGATACTCTCCACCCCCCCAATTTAGGAGAGGTCCTCCTCCTCCTCCTCCAACAGCAGGAGCAACAGGAAATATTTCTCAGTATCATAGGTCTGCTTCTCAACATCAGTCCATATTTCTCAGGGTGGGCAGGGAAGCCATCAACAAAGATCAAGCCAAAGCAGCCAACAACAACAATAATCAAATCCAGAGAGGCCTCCTTCTCCTACATATGAGCTAGAGCTTGATCCAATTTATAGGATGGCCAGATTTAATGAGCTTATTGGTCTATCTCAGATTAATAAAGTTAAAGCAGAAGGAAAAGACACCTCCTAGTTCACAACAATGTCTTCTTACAGACAGAAAGAACTAAACAAGTATCAAGTAAAGAATTTATTCAATGCTAATGAATACATGCAGCTTCATCTAGAGGCAGTTGTGCCCATAGCCATATCTCAAAAGATTCTTGGTGATCAAGATTTAAAAATGAATCAGCTAAAAGCTCAAGATCCAACCAGAAAGATGATTTTCACAAAATCATCCTCTGATTCTATTCCAGAAGTTCCCAAGAAAGAAACCTAATTTCTATTTTATGTCTTCTTTATTGTTACTATTTTGAACTCTCATAGCACTATATTATATTCGCTGAATGTTTTTTTTCTGCTAGATATATTTCTTGCTTTATATTTTGTGTTAATAGTATCCTCACCCAAATAGGGGGAGATTGTTGGAACCCCAGTTTGGATTTGGGCAAGGACTACTATTAGGATGCTTAGACTGACCCAATATGTATAGTCTGGGTCATAGGTTTTTCCAGGGTTAGTTGCCTTAGAAGATTTCAGAGTTCTGCAATTCAGTTCGACGAAAGTCAAACTCAGCTCGATGAAAGTCAAGCTCTGCCCGACGAAATCAGAGTTCCAGCTCTAAGTTGCGCTCGATGAAAGCTGAGCTTCGGTCGACGAAATCTGCATCTCAGCTCGACGATAGCCAAGCTAACCTAGATGATCTCCAAGCTCAGGTCGACGAATTTCTTGCTCAGTTCGAGGATTTCAAGACAGTGTTTTAGGCAGTTATTTCAAGCAGGAAGCATCTTATTTCCAGGCTTAAGTTCAGGATATTTTATATTCTGAAGGCAAAATTTTTATCAAGGCTTAATTGCAAGCAGTTATAACTCTGATATTTAATGCTCAATATTCTTATGAATATAGCCGTTTAGAGGCAGCATTAAATATGGACTTAATCACAGAGTTAAATGTTAATCCTTTTCTAAGACAGTTACCATTCTAGGGAATGCTCCAGTTGTTCAGAATGAATTCAAATATTTAAATTTTTCTAGCATTCCTGATCATGTAATCTTATCAGAAGTTTTTCTGCCTTAAGGGTTACAGACAGACACACAAGGTTTTCTCAGAGTTATAGAAAGCTATAGAAATACTTTTCAGAGAATTAGCTTCCTATTCTTCAAGCTTTTTTCCAGTAACTCATCTTCAATTTGAGACTAAAAGCTCATATCTCTGAGAGACATTTACTGGAAGGAGAAGCTTACAAAGAAGTCCTACACCCTGAAGCAAAGCTTCCATCTCCCGATCATCTACATAACTAAGGGGGAGCTTTGACATCATCAACAATCCACTAGTCTTCTCAAAGATTTGAGACCGAGAAGACAAAATCATTTTCATTTCTTCTTTCACAGTATACGGTGTTTTAACTCCCTTTAAAATTTAACCTTTTTGGTTCACAAGTCACCTGATAAAAAGACATGAGATTAGTTTTTGAGCACCTGATCAAAAGCTCAAAGGGTTGCTAGATCTCCCTTAGAAAAATAGATCTTATGGTGACAGGGCACCTGAGCAAAAACCTGTGGTGGCAGGGCACTTTGGCAAAAACCTGTAGTGGATTCCTACCAGGGTGGTTGAAGAGTGGATATACCCAGGTTTATTTGGGAACCACTATAAATTCTTTGTGTCGTCTGGTTTGTCTTTACAATTTTGTTTTTGTGCCGTGAGTTTCTCTTTATACTTACATATATCACTAACTTTTAATCCGTTATAAAAACAAGTTAATAATTTTTAAAATACTCTATTCACCCCCTCTAGAGTAAAGTTAGATCTATCCCTCTCTTTCGGCCGCCTTGAAGATCTCTGAAGGGCGAGTGCCTAGCTGGGCGGCCACTAGCCTAGCTTGGCAGGAACTGGCCTCGCATGTGCGCTGAGGTGCGTGATCTTGGGCGAGAGCTGGACGAAGATTTTATTCGTCGATGGCGAAACTATTCCTCCTTAGGTCGCGTGAATGCGCCTCTTTAGGACCTGGGCGGGTGCAGGCCAAACTGCCTCACTCGCACATCTAATGGGGTCCACTCATCGAATATGGGGTTATACACAATCCTCGCTCTTTGTGAGCTTTAACAAAGCTTAAAAAGAATCTTCGAACCCTATGTATTTGATGAGTGGACGCTGACATGGAGGGGGAATCTTTTGTGGGCCCCTCTTCGACCATATAAATATCCAGGCAGTGGAAGATGATTCTTGCCTTAATCCCCTATAGTCGCTCTTGCCTATGATCACGATGTCGCTCTACAAGGAATCTCTAGACCGCCTCCGTGTTGTCCAAGACAAGAATAAGACCTTGAGTGGCTCACTCGCCCACTGGCTTTCTCGAAAAGCATCCTGGTCATCCCCGAAGATGAAAAAAGCTAAAGTGGTCTGGCGCAACCTGGCCAAGGATGAGTCGACCTCTCAAAATCCTTCCCCAACCAAGACACCCTTGGTATTTGCACTTGCTTAGTACTGCCCCACACTATATGCCACAAACAGACGGTGAGGTCACAGGATAATACCAAACCATACACGTATCCTAACTCAGAGCATGCTAGCGGAAGCTTTAAGTTGTAAATTGAACTCTAACCAGGAATGTCCAATATATAAACCACAGTTATATATACAGCCACGGAATGTACAACAAAGGTGAAGGGTTGGCCTTAAGGCCTTACAGTTCCTCTTTCCACACATCATGGATTACAAGCATCGGCACGCAGGCCAGCCATACATGAGTGAAAGCAAAACAAACAAAACCATTCGCGCAACCTTCAAGGGCTTAGCCGCAGCAGCAGCAGCAGCAACAGCAGCAAGGGCTTTAGCCCTTCATTTACCACTCGGCTCTCCAGTACCTGCATAGAGACAATCCACCCAAACGGTGGCAAACACGGCAACGGTCAGCATTCAACTGACCCAATTATAACAATCCTACCCCTTTCTCGGGGCAGTAGCATTCCTTCCCTGCACAGCATGGTATCAACAATAGCAAATATGTGCTCGCAGGCACACTCAAGCCATCACAACCGTCGGCCACATGGCCCGACAGTCCGTGCACTCAGGGCACATTCTTGGTGCACCGGAAAACCAGGGTCAACACCACCGTTTACACGGTATTGAGCATTCTAGTCTTTTTGGCGCGCGGGCCTAAGACTCTCATTATGCGCTCCAACGAAACCTATAACCAGGCTTACCAGTCAGACGGACATAACGCATGTACGGATCAGCCACCCCCCGTTGCTCAAGTCGCCGTGCCACCTCGAATACGGAAGTATCCATGGTAATTTATAGGCGCGGGTCGGTTTCACCTTTCCTGTTCGGCAAGGGTTTTCCCTATGCAATGCAGAAAAGAAGTACTTCACATGTCCAAGAAGGGAGATCGTTACCCTTGACGATCTCTTGGGAGCCATCGAAATCTAGCCGGTGAGAAAGCACCGCAGCAGCTTTGCCTTCACAACGCTAGCCTCGGATCTCGAATCGGACCACGAGAGCTCCGCCGGTGGCTTGATCTCCTCCTCCTTCTTCTTCCTCCTCTCTCTTTCTCTCTTAACTTAGCCAAAAGAAGAATGATCTCTTCATCCTGCCTCTGGTGGTTTTCATCCAGCAAGGAATCACCTGAGCCCTTGGATCCAAATAGAGAAAAGGAACGGCCACGATTTTCCCAAAATCCCATTTTTTTGGCTGACACGGCATGTGACACGCCCGTGTCACAGGCCGTCTACCCTTAAGTGGCACACGCGGCACTCGTACCGACTGACCTTTACCAAAACACGGGCATCGACACGCCCGTGTCGAACCTGACACGCCCGTGTCAGTCATGTGACACGCCCGTGTCACCCCTGCCTCAACGAGCTCCAAAACCAACAAGCAGTACACGGGTAGGCACACGACATCGGACACGCCCGTGTCAAATCTGACACGGCCGTGTTCAAGGCTTGGTTCCGGGCCGTGTAATTCTCTGACTTAGTCCGCCCATTTCTTGAGTGACACGCCCTGGGACACGCCCGTGTCCCAGGCCATGTACCCTCGACATGCCCTGGGACACGCCCGTGTCCCAGGCCGTGTCAAATAACCTGCACCTCAAATCGACCTTTTAAGATTTTTGGGGTGTTACAATCCTCCCCTCCTTAATAAAATTTCCTCCCGAAATTTGAAGACAGTAAGGAAACAAAAAAATATAATGCTATAACTTGATAACTCTGTTATAACAAAAGGTACACGGTCTACAGTTTATACAAACAGCTCGGGAAATTCAGCTCGCATGGTCTGCTCTCGCTCCCATGTTAGCTCTTTACGACCACAATTGTCCCATCGGACTTTGACCATCCCGATCACTTTGTTCCGCAACTATTTCTCGGCTCGATCCTCGATCCGAATGGGTCGAACCCTCGTCGTTAGCCTATACTCGACCGGTACCCGATCATTCTCTACGACTTGAGCTGGATCCTTAACAGCCTTACGAAGTACTGAGATGTGAAATACATCATGTAATCCACCCAAGTCTGCTGAAAGTGCTAGTCGATAAGCAGCTTCCCCAACTCGCTCCACCACCTCAAATGGACCAAGATACCTCAGACTTAGCTTTTTCAAACGCCGAATCCTGGACACGCCTTTGAAGGGTTTGATCTTCAAATATACCCAATCACCCACTGCGAACTCCACGTTCCGATGTTTGGCATTGTAGTACTTTGCTTGACGATCTTAGGTGATCAATAACCTCTCCCGAATAGAGCGTATAAGCGAGGTAGCTTCTTCGACTTCCTTTTTCCCATGCAACGTAGATTCGCCTGCATTAGCCCAAGCTAACGGTGTACGGCATTTACGATCATACAAAGCCTCAAATGGTGCCATACCGATGCTCGCTTGGTAGCTATTATTATAGGCAAATTCTACAAGAAAAATATAATCTTCCCACCTCTTACCAAAAACGAGGGCGCACATGCGGAGCATGTCCTCCATCGTCCTGTTGGTTTGTTCAGTCTGGCCATCCATTTGGGGATGAAAGGCCGTACTAAACGCTAATTTTGTACCCAACATTTGATGAACTAGCCGCCAATCATTCGATGTGAATCACCCATCACGGTCACTGACGATGCTCCGAGGAACACCGTGCAGTCGAACAATCTGCTCCACATAGAGCTTGACCAAGGTTTCCACTGAATCGTCTCTTTTGTTTGGAAGGAAGTGCGCCACTTTTGTCAATCGGTCCACAATCACCCAGATTGAATCATGACCGCATTGCGATCTCGGCAATCCGTGCATGAAATCCATCGAAATGTCATCGAACTTCCACTCCGGAATGGGTAACGACTTCAGGAAACTGCCAGGCTTCTGGCATTCTGCTTTCACCAATGCACAGGTATTGCATTCCGCCACATAACGTGCTACATCTTTCTTTAGTCCGGGCCACCAGAACAGCTTTTTCAGATCTCTGTACATCTTTGTGCTCCCTGGGTGAACTGAGTACTTTGCAAAGTGAGCTTCGTACATCAACTCTTCCCTCAATTTACCCACACTCGGGACGCACACTTGACCATTTCTTCGTAACAAACCGTTATCCCAAGAGAATTGGTCATCCGGCCCATCTTTAGCATAGCGCTGGAGAATTTCATCAAGCTCCGTTGCTCGCCGAACTCTGTCCGTAAGGTCATATTGAACCTCCGTCCAGTTCAAGCATGCATCGGTCGACGAACCCTTGTCAACACAAGATATCTCCAATGCTTCCAATTCCTGGATTAAACGCTGATCATGCCTCTGCAACCAGCTTGCCCGTACCGGAGTCCGACTCAAAGCATCAGCGACCACATTTCCCTTCCCGGGAGTATAGTGAATCTCGAAGGTGTAGTCCCCAAGGAACTCCGTCCATCTTCGTTGTCGCATATTCAGATCCTTCTGATCCAACAAGTACTTTAGGCTTTTGTGATCTGTATAGATGTCCACTTTAACGCCATAAAGATAGTGCCGCCACAACTTGAGCGCAAAGATTACCGCCGCCAACTCCAAATCATGGACGAGGTAATTCCGCTCATGCACTTTCAACTGGCGTGAGCCATAAGCAATCACTTTACCAAACGCAGAAGAACACAGCCTAAGCCGCTCCCGGAAGCATCACTATAGATCTCATAGCCATCTGTACCACATGGCGATGTCAACACAGGCGCCGTGGTCAAACGACTCTTCAGGTCTTCAAAAGCTCGCGCGCACTCTGGCGTCCAAATGAACCTTTGATCTTTTCTCGTCAGCGTGGTCAGAGGTAAAGCAATCCGTGAGAAGTTTTCCACAAACCGTCTATAGTAGCCCGCAAGCCCAAGGAAGCTCCTGACCTCGGCCACTGAAGACATCACTGGCCAATCTCGAATGGCACTTATCTTCAACGGATCCACCGCGATACCTTCTCCACTTACCACATGGCCTAAAAAGGCTACTGAAGAGAGCCAGAACTCACACTTTGAGAACTTGGCATAAAGCTTATTCCTCCGCAGGGTATGCAAGACCAACCGCAAATGGTTTGCATGATCCTCTTCCGACTGAGAGTATACTAAGATGTCATCGATAAACACAATCACGAACAAATCCAAGTACTCTCAGAATGTTCGATGCATTAGATCCATAAATACCGAAGGCGCATTACATAGGCCAAACGGCATTACCGTGAACTCATAATGACCGTAGCGTGTTCCAAACGCCGTCTTGGGAATGTCACCTTCCCGAATCCTCAACTGATAATATCCCGATTTCAAATCCAACTTGGAATAGACCGTTGATCCTGCCAGCTGATCAAATAGATCATCAATCCGTGGAATCGGATATTTGTTTTTCTCCGTCAGCTTATTCAATTCGCGGTAGTCAATACATAACCGCAAACTACTGTCTTTCTTTTTCACAAATAGAACAGGCGCGCTCCAAGGTGACATACTTGGGCGTATGTATCCCTGCTCCAACAACTCTTGCAATTGGACTTTCAATTCAGCCATCTCTTTTGGCGTGACGCGATATGGTGAGCGGGCCACAGGTTTAGCACCTGGCACCAACTCAATAGAGAAGTCAATCTCCCGCTGGGGTGGTAACCCAGGAAGATCATTAGGAAACACATCAGCAAACTCTGACACAACCAGAACGTCACCGACACTGGACTTTGGCTCAACAGCTTGAATTAGCATGAAGAATAACTCCGCGCCCTTCCGAACAGCATTGACGACTTGGAGCGCAGACAACAAAGTCCCGCCAATTCCTCGCATACCAGCGAACTTCGTCACAAGTCCGGTATTCTGGCCCAGTGTGATCTCCTTGGAGTTGCAATCAATAAAGGCACGCTGCTCCGAGAGCCAGTCCATGCCAAAGATCACATCAAACTCCGATAACGGTAGCACAGCTGCACTCAAACCGAAATCCTGAGTTCCTATTTGAACATCCACATCGCAAGCCCTAACCGCAAGCATCACACAGCCATTCGGCAATAACACCCTTGTACTATCAACCGTCACATGACTCGGCACCCCAATTCGAGATACGAAGTCCTCAGACAGAAAAGAATGCGAAGCACCCGTATCAAACAGGGCTCTCACCAGATTATTCCGAATCAGGACAAAGCCTGCAGCACACACACATCATGCACAAGCTATACATTAGCACTTAAGCAAGTAAGCTATATTAACTCGTACCTGTGACGACGTCACTTTGCTTAATCGCCTCCTGCTGACAAAGGTGATAAACTCGGGGCTGTGCCTGGGACGCAGAGGAATCAACCACCGCTTTGCCCTTCTCAGCATAAGACGCACCCGTCTTCTTTTCCCCTTTGGGCTGAACAACCCGACAATCACGGGCTATATGCCCCACCCGGCCACAAGTAAAGCATGTACGAGACTCCGGCCTTGACGTCGCCCCTGACACAATGGTCGTAGACACTTGCCCAGACGGCTTGGACCTCTTGCCCCCTTTCTTCTGGTAGAACGATTTGCTAGGGTGAGGTGCTTGAAACTCTGGCTTTGACACAACCAAGCCCTTGTTCCCTTGCACCCGTCTCATGTCCTTCTCCAACGCATATGCAGTATCAACCAACGCCTGAAACCCTTGGTTCACTGAACTCGAAAGCAGGAACCTCAACTCATCCCGCAATCCTTCATAGAACCTATTCGTTTTCCTTTGGTCATCCGCGAAGATTGTTCCCGCATACCGTCCCAACCTTGTAAACACATGCAGGTAGGTATCCACGCTATCTTCTCCTTGCTTTAACCGTTGGAACTCATTTTCCATGGCAATGTGTTGCGCCGCTGGGACATGCTTCGCCAGAAATATTCGAGAGAACTCCTCAATCGATACTTGCGTTAATTGCCTGCCCGCCAAATGGTGTACCTCAACCTCGTCCCACCACAACCGCGCCTCTCCTTCAAGCATGAAGGTGGCCAAGGTGACCTTTAAAGTTTCCTCCGCCCTGATCGCTGTCATTATCCGCTTGACACGCGATAACCAATCCTCTGCCTGCGTTGGGGATCCCAGTCCCGTAAACGTAGGCGGACTGAAGCTCATGAATTGCTTCAACTGTCGGTCAGCTGCTCGTGGATCTACAGCCTCAACCGGCTCGGGTCTTACATCAACACGAACTGGTTCTACTGCTGGCTGCGCTTGCCCGGTCAGCTGAATCATGGCAAATAGAGCCTCAGCAACTAAGCGAACAGTTTCCGCAGATGGAGGAGGTGTTGGCACCTCAGCTGGTGCCGCACTCTCATCAGAGCGCTGGGGCTCAGACTGCCCAGCACCACTACACGTCACTTATAGGTGGACAAGACACACATTAGCGATCGCATGCAAGCAAAACAACAGAAAAGGAACGCGCAGATTCCTCAAACAAGATTATGTACATTCCTTAGTGGACATTCCAGAGTTCATTAGCGTTACAGCAGGGCGCACAAACACGCGCTCGCCACCCCATAAAAGAATTCGACCACGAATTCGAAAGAGGAAGACCGAACAAAGCTGATACCAAAATGTAACGACCCCATCCGTTACATGACGTATAGTAGAAGGTCCGACCGGGGCCCCACACTATATGCCACAAACAGACGGTGAGGTCACATGATAATACCAAACCATACACGTATCCTAACTCAGAGCATGCTAGCGGAAGCTTTAAGTTGTAAATTGAACTCTAACCAGGAATGTCCAATATATAAACCACAGTTATATATACAGCCACGGAATGTACAACAAAGGTGAAGGGTTGGCCTTAAGGTCTTACAGTTCCTCTTTCCACACATCATGGATTAAAAACATCGGCGCGCAGGCCGGCCATACATGAGTGAAAGCAAAACAAACAAAACCATTCGCGCAGCCTTCAAGGGCTTAGCCGCAGCAGCAGCAGCAGCAACAGCAGCAAGGGCTTCAGCCCTTCATTTACCACTCGGCTCTCCAGTACCTGCATAGGGACAATCCACCCAAACGGTGGCAAACACGGCAACGGTCAGCATTCAGCTGACCCAATTATAACAATCCTACCCCTTTCTCGGGGCAGTAGCATTCCTTCCCTGCACAGCATGGTATCAACAATAGCAAATATGTGCTCGCAGGCACACTCAAGCCATCATAACCGTCGACCACACGGCCCGACAGTCCGTGCACTCAGGGCACATTCTTGGTGCACCGGAAAACCAGGGTCAACACCACCGTTTACACGGTATTGAGTATTCTAGTCTTTTTGGCGCGCGGGCCTAAGACTCTCATTATGCGCTCCAACGAAACCTATAACCAGGCTTACCAGTCGGACGGACATAATGCAGGTACGGATCAGCCACCCCCCGTTGCTCAAGTCGCCGTGCCACCTCGAATACGGAAGTATCCATGGCAATTTATAGGCGCGGGTCGGTTTCACCTTTCCTGTTCGGCAATCTGCCTTTTCATCGAGTTGCAGCCCAACGGCTCAACCGCACACAAAGTGGCAACGCACGGCCACAAGAGTTGCATCCAACCCTCTTCATTTCCTGGACTTCATCTAGTACTTCCTGCTGCACCAAGCAACAGGTAGGCACAAGGCAAACAAGCCATAACCACGGAGTCTTCTCCGATATGCAAACAAGCATCACCAATCCAGACCAGCATGTCCAGATGGGCTTCACACAGCATGCCTAGATCCGTACTCCAATTCCGGACTCTAACAAGGGGGACTTCACATATCTACCCCAAGGGATGCCACAACCCACTGCACACTCGCGGGGAAGGGTTTTCCCTATGCAATGCAGAAAAGAAGGACTTCACATGTCCAAGAAGGGAGATCGTTACCCTTGACGATCTCTTGGGAGCCATCGAAATCTAGCCGGTGAGAAAGCACCGCAGCAGCTTTGCCTTCACAACGCTGACCTCGGATCTCGAATCGGACCACGGGAGCTCCGCCGGTGGCTTGATCTCCTCCTCCTTCTTCTTCCTCCTCTCACTTTCTCTCTTCACTTAGCCAAATGAAGAATGATCTCTTCATCCAGCCTCTGGTGGTTTTCATCCAGCAAGGAATCACCTGAGCCCTTGGATCCAAATAGAGAAAAGGAACGGCCACGATTTTCCCAAAATCCCATTTTTTTGGCTGACACGGTATGTGACACGCCCGTGTCACAGGCCGTGTACCCTTAAGCGGCACACGCGGCACTCGTACCGACTGACCTTTACCAGAACACGGGCATCAATACGCCTGTGTCGAACCTGACACGCCCGTGTCAGTCATGTGACACGCCCGTGTCACCCCTGCCTCAACGAGCTCCAAAACCAACAAGCGGTACACGGGTAGGCACACGGCATCGGACACGCCCGTGTCAAATCTGACACGGCCGTGTTCAAGGCTTGGTTCCGGGCCGTGTAATTCTCTGACTCAGTCCACCCATTTCTTGAGTGACACGCCCTGGGACACGCCCGTGTCCCAGGCCGTGTACCCCCGACACGCCCTAGGACATGCCCGTGTCCCAGGCCGTGTCAAACAGCCTGCACCTCAAATCGACCTTTTAAGATTTTTGGGGTGTTACATCCTGGTCGCGCGGTCTCTTCTATTTGAGCGGTCTCTTCTCCTTGTTCGTGTGACCTACCCTCGCAGCTTTGTTTCTACTATCTTCTATTCTATGGCTCTCTATGATACCTCTATCACTACTACTCCTGTGGCCCACGCTTCCACCTCACCTTCAATGCAATCCATCTCCATAATCACGTCTTCAGGTAGTGCCCACGTGGTTACTCAAGGAAAATGGCTGATCGACTCTAGCGCTTCCAATCATATGACCAGCAATCCTCAGTGGTTTTCTATCCTAGAAACACATGATCGGTTACCCCCTGTCTTTATTGCGGACGACTCTCCCTCACCAGTTAATGGTACTAGAGTGGTTCATGTCACCCCGTCTCTTTGCATGGCGGATACTCTCTACGTGCCAAAGTTTCCTTGCAATTTATTATCTATAACTTCTTTATGCAAGCAACTACAGTGTTCCATCACATTCACTCCTACTTTGTATTCTTTTCAGGATCCGGGCTCCCAACGGACGATTGCTACTGGAACTAAGAGCAGCGACCTCTACTTCCTCGACAACATTTTCGCTTTGTCCGCCTTCTGCTCCTCTTAAACAGACCTTCTGCAATGGCATCTTTGCCTTGGTCATCCTCCTCTACGGCTTCTTCGTCAGCTTCTGCCCCACCTCCCTCCACACAGTCCTCCTCTCAATTATGATGTGTGTCAGCTTGGCAAGCATCACCGCTCCTCATTCCCACCAAAGCAAGGTCGTGGATCTTCCCGTCCGTTTAACCTCATCCACTCTGATGTCTGGGGTCTCCTGCTCCTACCCTCATAATTGGTCAGCGTAGTTTATATTTTTATCCTTCATTGATGATTTCTCACGTTGTACGTGGGTGTATCTTTTAAAAGACCGCTCCGAGTTATTCTCTTTATGGACATTTTTTTATTCTATGATTAAAACTCAGTTTGATGTCACTATTAAAATCTTTCGCTCTGATAATGCCAAAGAATATCTTAGTCATTATTTCTCTTCTTTCTATATGCAAAATGAGATTATTCATCAAACTAGTTGTGTCTATACCTCACAACAAAATGGTGTGGCGGAATGCAAAAATTGTCACCTCCTTGATGTCGCTCACACTCTGATGACACAGATGCAGGTTCCTCGCTCCTATTGGGGCTTTGCCGTTCTCATCTCCTGTTATCTCATCAATCGCATTCCCTCCACGGTTCTTGAAAGTTAGGGTTAGATCTTATATACTCTAGAGGGGGGGGGGGGGGTGAATAGAGTATGTCTATGTGTTTTTAAAACTGTCTTCTCAAACAGTATACTATCTTTATCTTTAATAACTATATCTAACTATCATAGATTAAAGTAAATCAAGGATCACAGAATATCTAACTTACACAGCCACAACAAGAACAAAAAAGAAAGAGCAACCAGACAACACAAGAAATTTATAGTGGTTCCCCAAACTGGATACATCCACTCTTCTACCACCCTTGGTAGGAATCCACTACAGGTTTTGATCAGGTGACTGCCACTAATGAGCTTTTGATCAGGTGCTCAAAAACCAAACCTCAAGTCTTTTGGAAGGAGACTTGCAACCAGAATAATTTTGAAGGGAATTAAAACCCTGTACAGAGGTGAGAATGAGAGAGTGATATAAGTCTTCTTTTCTCAAATCAAAATGAGAAGACTGTGTGGATTCTTATTTGTTATCAAAGCTCCCCCTGAGATCTTGAATGGTTCAGGAGTGGAAGCTTTGTTCAAGGGTGTAGGCCTTCAGCTTTTCAGAGATCCTTGACTGATTTGAATGTTGCTGTCACTTGATATCCCTGAAAACAAAGATGGAGAGCAAGAAGGAAAGACTCTTGATGGTGATGATTGTTCTTTCTTCTTCTCTTGAGAGCAGTTGATTTTTCTGAGAGTTATTTTTCACTGCACTTCTGGACGTTTTCTTTGCTGTGACTCAAGGTGATGAACAATCTCTGCTCTTCTGTGTCATGTGATTTTCTTGGCAGGGAGATTTTTATTAGATCACTGCAACTTGGCCGAATTCAAAAGAAATTCTGCAATAAATGTTCAGCCGAAATCTTGGGAACGAGAAAACGGCAAGAATGCTGTCAATTACTCTATTCTATGTCTGTCCCGAGATATAAGCAATTAATTCCATAAAGTATGTTAGCAATCAATGCGGCCAGTAACGACTCTATTCAGAGAATATAAGTGCATTGATTTATGAGGGAATTAATAGCCTATAATAGTTAAAATGATGAGACAGAAAGAGAAAGAATAGATAACAAAATGTCTTATAGTTTTCGTCGTCCTGAGATCAGCTTTCGTTGACCTCTAATCAGCTTTCGTAGACTTGAGATTTCTTCGACCTCTAATCAGCTTTCGTCGAACAGAGATATACTTTTGTCGACCTGAGCTCTGTGAATCAACTGCTGTGCATAAACTGACTAATTCTGCGCTCTATGTTCGTCGACCTGAGATTGTGAAGTTAGTCGACCTAAGAACTTGGTCAATCTGTTGGTGTTGAGTGAATAACATATCTGGCGTCGAGTGTTCTTTGTCTCTGAGTCAGACTTGGCTTTGAGTGAATTATGGCGCTGAGTGTTGAAGAGTTAGTCGATCTGAGTACGGAGTTCGTCAAGCTCAGCTCAGAGATTTTGTCTCTAAGTTAGTCGAGCTGAGCACGACTATCGTCGACCTGATATCGACGAATGTAGATTTCTTTTTCTAATTCTTGATCTCTCTAAGTCTTGAGTCTTTGGCAGTGATGGAGGCTTGTCCTTTGTACTGTTGACTCGAAGGACTTGCCCTAGACTCTAAGACACACCTATGAACCTGATCTATACATATTGGGTCATATCCTAACTCAGTGAACCTAGCCCAAATTCAACTAGAGGTTCCAACAATCTCCCCCTATTTGGGTGAGGTCACTGATTACAGACTCAATAAAGAAAATACACAAAGCAGGAACATAGCATATATCTGGCAGATAATTTACTAACAAGTGCAGCAGATATAAGTACATAGCTTTGTAACAGATAATAAAAACATAAATTTAACAAAGTATACCATAAGTAGCAATTTTTTCTCCAGAATTCTCTGCTACTACTTCTTGGATTTTTCTTCCATCTTCTTTTCTCCTTGCTTTGTAAATATAATTTCTCTGTTAGGATTTTCAGCTTATCTTTTTGACATATATAAATTAGCTGCTCCAATCACTGTCTGAGTTGATGTTCTGGGAACAATTGCTTTTGGATGTCTAGCACTATATTCAGTAGGATCAAATAGTTTCTTGCTTATCTGAAGCCTTTCAAGTTCTTTTTCTCTGTATGTGGACATTGTGGAGAATTTTGTTGGATCATGTCCTTCTTCTCTGGCCTTTTTCATTTGTGACAAAGCAATAAATTCTTGGAGTCTGGCCATCCTGAAGTTTGAATCATCATCCTGACTGGCTGAAGATTGATCTTCCTGTGAGGATAACAGTGCAAGAGGCTTGAAATGTGTAGACAGTGCTTGAAAGTTTGTCTCAGCTTGGCTTTCAGTACTTAGAGTGTATAAGGGATTGGGAGGTGCAGTTTCACTGTATTTTCCTTTAGGCTTGAATGATTCAGAATGCCTTCTTTGTTCAATTTGAGGTTGAGGAGGAGAGAATTCTGGTTTTTGATAAACATTTTCCTTTATTTGTTCTGAACTACTAACACTTCTCTGGTGACTGCTTCTATGAGAATGCTAACTAGATGACCTTTCCTGTCTCTGATAAGTTCTTGTGTAGGATGGCTTGGAAGGTGCATCTGACTTTTGAGAACTCATTACAGAAGCACCAGCAGCTGGTGGAGGAGGAGGAGGAGGATCCTTCCTATATTTGTGAGCTCGAGGTGGAGAATACCTTCTGCTTTCTTCCTGGCCTTCTGTTCATTCTTTGAGAGCCACATCCAGGCTGGCATTCCATTGTATGGGGTTATTTTTTGAAGGATATAGTAGAGAGTATCATTGGTATTTCCAGGTTTGGGAGCAGGAAGAGGTGGAGCCTTCCTTTTCTTTGAGAGCTTCCTTTTCTTAGATTCCTTATCAGAATCATCATCATCATTAGAGGATTGAGGATTGTCATACAGGTCATCTATCTCTTTTAATAACTCAGCAGGAATGGATGTTTTTCCATGCTGGACAGGAGATGAAGGAGGAATGTCAATTGGTCCTGGAGAGTTGCTTGTGACAGTGCTTACAAAAGCTGCCTTATTCTTTTCTTCAACATCAGCCATGATCAAGGCATCAAGATCAGGCATTGGAGAATCATCCATGATAAATGTTGGAGCAGAAAATGTTTCTGGAGGGGAGGAGGCTCTGACTGAATCAGCTTTGGTTGTCTTTCCTGGAGTTTGGAAAATCTTGGCAAAAGTGTCCTTAAGTTGCTTAGCAACATCAGGACTTATTGGGGAGGAGTAGGGGATAAGAGCCAAGGATGGATTAGTATACTCAGCTGGAGGGAGACTTAGGTAAGCTATATTAAAAGTCTTTAACAGACTTACCAAGTCTATTGTGGGATGGATGACAATATCACCAACAGATTTTATTACATCTATTAATGACTCATCAATGTCCATGTCAGTTTCAATGAATTGAGTTTAATCAAATATATCAGAATCTATACTATCTGTCACTGCTTCTGCTTGAGCTGCTTGAGCTTCTTGAACTGTTGCTGCTACTTCATCATTAAGTATCTCCCCCTGCTTGGTTTCAGTGTGTACTAAAGCCAGGCCCCAGATGAAGAGTGGGTAGAGGTGAGGGTAGAGATTTGAGCAGAGAGAGATCATATGGATATAACCAGAGGGGAAATAGCCTCTGTAATGATGGTTTGGAGGATAGGCTTGAGGAGCTCAAGAAGTGGTTGGATGATAGAGGGATTCAAAGATATGGAGCCAGATGGTTGGGCAGGAGGTGGTGGAGAAGGTATAGAGGTAGTGATGATAGTTGCTGGAGGAGATGGTTGATTGGAGGTTTCTGGAAGGGGGTCCTGTTGAGGAGAGTGTTGAGGAGAAGGAGTGTTCAGAGGAGTTGAGAGTAAATTGAAGGATGGGGTAGAAGAGAGAGTGGATAAGGGGATATCAACAAGATGAGCTGGAAGAGGAGATTGAGGAGGAGTAGGGAGGGGTGTATCAGCCCTAGGAGAGGGAGAATTTGATGGAATATGTGTAGGGGAAGAAGGAATTGGAGATGCTGGTGGTGTAGGGGTATGTATTAGAAGGGAAGTGGAGGCTGGGGTTTTTTGAACTTGAGGTTGAGATGGAGCTTGAGAATCAGGAGGAGGTGGAGGAGTGGAGAGGAGCCCTTCATAGGGGTGGGGAGTGGTTGTAGCAGCCCTTGTACTTCTTGAAGCTTGGGTGGCAGAGGATGAAGCCTTAGAGGGCTTTGTGATTGTCCTCTTCCACCTGCCAAACAAGGTACATGTGAGCCTCTTGCTGGCATTGATGAATGTGGTCAGGGAGACCAGTGAGTCAACAGTCTTTGCTGTCAAGAAGATCCCTAGGATCCTTCCAAAGTTCACTTCCTTCTTACTATTTCTTTTCTTGATAAGATCAAAAATGATCTGAGCCCAGGCCACCTGCCTTTTGTTTACCACTGCACACATGACTAGAAATTGATGCCTAGTTATATAATCATGTGCAGTGTGCTTGCCCAGTAAGATTTTCCAAACTATATCTGCGAGAAATTTGAACTCGGCAGATAGGTGTTCCTTCAGTAGTTTATTAGGGTTGTCCCCAGAGTACCCCATTATGTTCAGCATTATATCAGACTCTCCCGAATCAATTTCTAACTCTTCCTCACCATTTTTCAATCCAAACAATTCAGTAAGAATATCGGGGGTAAGAGAGATTTCGTTACCCGCGATGATGCCGGTCATCTTGTTCTCATTGACGGTAGCCGTGTACACCCATTCTCTGATTTCTGTGCTGGGTAGTTTGATTCTCATGGTCAGTAGTTGTTTCAGTTGTTGCTCTTCCAATAGTTGCAGGATGGGAAGAAATATCGGATCTGAATGCTGGAATGAGTCAAAATCCATGTCGAATCCTGTGTCAAATTTCATTGCCGCAAGAGCGCCTGCTGGAATCGCTATGAATGCACCTGCAAGAGAGAAAACGAAGATCAAGTGCAAGAGAATTGAAATCGCAGGACAGAGGTTGAAGAAAACCTAAATATAGTGTTTTCCTGAATATGAACCGATAGACTCCGTTCCACGAAAAATGAATAGATCTTCGATCTGAGGTCAATGAAATAAATTGGACTTAAATGATTCGTCGATCTCAGTCTGAAGGGTTGAAGACATTTCGTCGATCTTCGTTCGACGAAAGTTTTCTGAAGTAGGTTCGTCGATCTTAGTTCGACGAAACTAACTCCACACAGAGAGTTCATCGATCTCCGTTGGATAAATATCTCACAAACTTCCCCCAGTTCGTCGATCTCCATTCGACGAACTTTGAAAAATTCGTCGAGTGCAGGCAGAAATTAAACTAATTCTTCTCCATTTATCTTTCCAAGCTGATTTATGAAGAACATATGATTTCTTTCATCCAGAGGTTTGGTGAAGATATCAGCTCTTTGTAAATCAGTGTAGATATAGACAAGATTAATTTTATTTTTGTCTTCACACTCTCTAATGAAATGATGCCTAATGTCTATATGCTTAGTTTTGCTGTGATGAATTGGATTTTGTGCTATGGCTATAACACTTGTGTTATCACATAGTAATGTTGAATTATTTAAGTTGAGACCATAGTCCAGTAGTTGGTTTTGAATCAACAGTATTTGGGGACAACAACTGCCAGCTGCAATATATTCTGCTTCAGCAGTTGATGTAGACACAGATGACTGCTTCTTGCAAAACCAATACACTAATCTCATACCAAGGAACTGACAAGTTCCTGAAGTACTTTTTCTGTCCACTCTGCATCCAGCAAAGTCAGCATCTGAGTATCCAGTCAACTCAAACTCTGACTCAGTAGGATACCAGAGACCTAGACTAGGACAACCCTTTATATATCTCAAAATTCTTTTTAGAAAAACAAGATGTGATTCTTTAGGGTTCACCTGGAACCTAGCACAAAGGCATGTAGCAAACATAATATCAGGTCTGCTTGCTGTAAGGTATAGTAGGGATCCAACAATGGCCCTATATAGTTTCTGATCCACAGGTTTCCCATGTACATCAGAGTCTAGTACAACATTTGTAGGCATGGGTGTTTTCTTTGCTAAGGCATCAGCCATCCCAAACTTCTTTATAAGCTCTTTGGCATATTTAGCCTGGGAAATGAAGATGCCATCAGGGAGCTGCTTCACTTGGAGACCAAGGAAGTAGGAAAGCTCACCCATGCTACTCATCTCAAATTTTGAATGCATTAGATCAGAAAATCTCTTGCATAATTTGGGATCAGTAGAGCCAAATATTATATCATCTACATATATTTGTACTAACAATATTTTATCATGATGCAATTTGGTAAACAAAGTCCTATCAACTATGACTCTTAAAAAACCATGCTCTAATAGAAAGCTGGCTAAGGTCTCATACCAAGCTCTTGGAGCTTGCTTTAAACCATAGAGAGTCTTGTGCAACTTAAACACAAAAGAGGGGTGAGTTGGAGAAATAAAACCTGGAGGCTGTTCAACATAAACCTCTTCTTTAAGTTCCCCATTCAAGAAGGCACTCTTCACATCCATTTGATAGACTTTGAACTTTTTGAATGAAGCATAGGCAAGAAATATCCTTATTGCTTCTAGCCTGGCAACTGGAGCAAAGGTTTGATCATAGTCAATCCCTTCCTCTTGTCTATACCCTTGAGTAACAAGCCTAGCCTTGTTCCTCAGAATCACACCTTGGGCATCAAGCTTATTTCTGAATACACATTTGGTTCCAATGACTGGGTAGTCTTTTGGTCTTGGAACCAAATCCTAAACCCTGCATCTCTCAAACTGATTGAGCTCTTCTTGCATTGCAATGATCTAGTGGGGATCTTGCTCTGCATCAGATATGGACTAAGGCTCAATTTGAGAGAGGAAACATGCATGCATCAAGTCCTAGTTAAGTTGATGCCTTGTCTGTACACCTACTGTTATGTCTCCAATCACTTGGGATCTGGGATGATCCCTTAGTGTGATAAGATCAGTGGGTGGAGTTGGTTCAGCAACAACATTTTGGAAGGATTCCTCTTGTGGAATTACTTCTGCTGTTGTGGAGGGTTCAACTGTATCCAGATTTTCTTCATCACTTTCTTCATTGGCTTGTTGAGGAGACTGGGATGTGAATTTCAATTCATCCAATTTCTCACACAAGTTGTTTACCTGCAGGAGGTTTCTGGTAGAAATTTCATTCTCCTTGTAAAACATGTTTGTCTCATCAAATATAACATGCATGGATTCTTCTATTTTCAATGTGGATTTATTAAAAACCCTATAAGCTTTGCTGACTTGGGAATATCCTAGAAAAATTCCCACTACAGCCTTTGCTTCAAACTTTCTAATGTGATTTTTGTCATTATTATGAATATAGCATACACAATCAAAAACTTTAAAATAGTTAATTATTGGTTTCTTCCCTTTGAGAAATTCATAGGGGGTCTTATGTTTTAGTTTGTGTATCAAGCTTCTGTTCAGGACATAGTTTGCTGTGCTCACTGCCTTTGCTCAGTAGGATAGGGGCATGTAAGCATCTGCAAGTAATGTGTCTACAGATTCAATGAGTGTTCCATTTTTCTTTTCAGCTACCCCATTTTGTTGAGGAGTTCTAGGAGCTGAGAAGCAGTGTCTTATACCTTTTTTCCTACAGAACTCTAGCATAAGAAGAGACTAAAACTCAGTTCCATGATCACTTCTGATCAATGCAACTTGAGTAGAATACTCAATCTGTATGTTCTTAAGAAAATCTGTAAGAACTTGAAAAGTATCTGACTTTGCACTCAAAAAGAAAACTCAAGTGAATATGGAGAAGTCATCTACAACCACTAAGGTATAAGACATCCCTCCTAGGCTTTGTACAGTAATAGGTCCAAAAAGGTCCATATGTAGTAAGTACAAGTCCTAGGTGAATCACTCTTATTAATGGATTTAAAACTAGATTTAGTTTGCTTACCTAGTTGACAAGACCTGCAGAGACCTTCCTTTTTGTAGGGGCCAGAAGGTAAGCCTCTCACAAGATTGTCCTTAGATAACCTAGCAATGTTTTTTCAGATTTACATGTCCTAATCTCTTATGCCATAAGTCATTCTGACTACTAACTAAGTTAAGCAGACATATATCTGAAGTAATGGACTGGAAATTAACTAAATATATGTTTCCTTGTCTACTGCCAATTAAAACTGGTTTGTTTTCTCTTGAGGTAATAGTACAGGATTCAGAGTTGAATGATACCTGATAGCCTTCATCACAGAGTTGGCTTATGGAGATTAGATTGTGCTTCAGTCCACTCACATATGCAACTTTCTTGAAAGTTACAAATCCAATCCTGATTTTGCCATAGCCCTCTGTTTGGCCACAATTTGAATCACCAAAGATGTGTTGGAGTTACCATGGTGATCTAGAAGTGGTCAAACATGTAATCTCACTGCCAACGCGATATGAGCCTGCAGGGTCGCACATAAGAGCATGTGGAGAAATTGGTAGATTGACTGTGTTGGTAAGGGTTACCAATCACCTCGCAGGATGGAATCGGGCAAATGTTGCCAAAGGAATTTTGTCGAGAGTCGTCGAGTTTGACTCGACGACTAAGGCAAATTCGTCGAGAATCGTCGAGTATGACTCGACGATTCTCGATGAGTTCGTCGAGAATGATTCGTCGAGAATCGTCGAGTATGACTCGACGACACTCGACGAGTTCGTCGAGAATCATTCATCGCGAATGATTCGTCGAGAATCGTCGAGTGATACTCGACGACTCTCGATGAATTCGTCGAGAATCAAAAGTGTTTGACTCCCGACGATTGGTGATACTCGGCGAATCTATCCGCGATTCTCGACGAATCAGCAGATGATTCTCGCCGAATCTGTCTGCTAATTCTCGCCGAATCTGGATCTGATTCTCGCCGAACATGTGCTGATTCTCGCCGAATGACTCTGAAACCCTAACTTGGGAGCTCTACGGATAGCGGTGTTCTTTGGACTGTTTATGCCTTTGGTATAAATAGGGGACTTAGGGTTTTGGGAATATAACAATCATCGGGATTTTCCTGTAGCCGGATCGAAGCCGACGGAAGAGTTCCGACGATCTCCTGATCCGCCGAATCCCGACCCCGCCGGACGGAATCGTTCCGCCGCCGCCTGTTCGCTCCGCCGATGACCTCATCTCCGGCGACCGTCGCCGGTCTTGCTTTCTCTGGCGCGGACCTAGCAGTCCGTGGGAAGTGCAAAGGTGCGGTTGGTCTTCCTCCCGACCCTTCGTGCGACGAAGCTCAGGGTTCTCCCGCTCGTGTGGATTTCTGCAGAGACGTGGACATTATTCCACATAGAACTCACCACCGACGAGGAAACGAAGCTTGGAGCATCTCCGTTGAGTTGTGACTCAACGCCGCTAAGGTAATTTTTGTCTAGTTATGTGTTAACTTCTTGATTCAATTTTTATGGCCCGATCCCATCTCTTTTGGGTTGTCTTGATGTTTTATTCCTTCCGCTGCGTGCACAAGCGTTGTGCCATTCTCATAGAGAAACCCAACAAGATGACCTTTGGTCCCAACTTGGACTTATAGTCAATTAAGTTATCCTTGCTGCCTATCATGTGCTTGGAGTATCCACTATCCAGATACCAGTGTTTATTATATGCTGGATAGGTCTTCATCTGCAAGTATAACACTTAGTTGTTCTTGACCTAGGTGACCTTGGGTCCTTGTTGATTTACATAGGAGTAACTGGAAATATATGAGCATTCAGGTTGATCTTTATAGCCTAAAGGATGATACCTTCTAGGAGGTATGACCCACTGACTAAAGGGATTAAAGGATTTATTAGTTTTTAGATTACTCTTGTTATGAACTAGATTTGACAAATCTGGGTATGTTCGTCGACCTGAGCTCGACGATCGGGATTGAGTTCTTCGATCTCTTCTCGAAGAATGGAAGTATCCATTCTCAGAGCCCCAAAAATGTCGATCTCTAGTCGACGAACCATACTGGTTTCGTCGATCCCAGTTCGAAGAATAGATTAAATTATTATTTGCGTTCAGAGTTCGTTGTTCTAAGTTTGACGAAGTATACCCATTTCGTCGTTCTGAGTTTGACGAAATTTGCTGAACATAGTTATGTTGTTTATTTTTCTTTTTCTGATTGGTTTTCTTAAGTTCTAACTATTTAAGAACTTCATTAACCTTCTCTACTTGTTCAGTATTTTTCTTACCATTTTCAGAAATAAAACTTATGGGTTTTGATAGTTGATTTTTCTGAATAAGGATTGGTTCGCTAGATTAGGCTCCTAATCCTAGTTTGTTATTACTGGATCTTGTATTGACTGTGCTAGTTATGTCTATCAGTTGTAAACTTCTACCATTTAAGGTTTCTTCTAGTTCCTTAGCCTTACTTAATTCAGATTTTAGGAACATTATTTGTTGATTAGCTAGGTCTAATTCTTGCGTTAATTTTTCATTATCAGCAATGACTCTCTTGTTCTAATAGTTTTTCCCTGAGAAGTTTGATTTCCTTCTCAGATCCTATTAGGTCTAAACATAATAGTTTAAATTCAGATTTGAATTTCTCTGATTCAAAATCATAAGAGGCTAATACCTGATCCTCAACTAATAAGAGCTCTTCATCTTCAGACTCATCAGCATCTGATCTGCTACAGCCTGCCTCAATAACCATGAGGCAAACTTCTTTGGCCTTCTGCTCTTCTTCATCCTCACTAGAGCTGGAGGAGGTTGACTCTTCTTCAGTATCACTCCATGACTCAGCAATAAATCCCTTGTCCTTCCTCTTATGCTTGCTTGAGGAAGGCTTGTTGTAGTGACCCTTCCTTGAGTCACCCTCCTTTCTTCTATCCTTCTTCTGAACTTCTGGGCACTCAGAGATGAAATGCCCTGGTTTCCTGCAGCCAAAGCACACTACTTCTTTAGATGGTGTTTTGTCATACCTTGGCTTGTCTTCATACTTGGATGGTTTCCTTCTGAAATATTTTCTAGCCATCTTAAAGAATCTCTTGGCAAAGAGACTCATCAATTCTTCATTCACAGGAATGACTTCAGAGTCTTCTACAACTTTGAAAGCTGTATTGTGATCTTTCCTAGTTGGTGTAGGAGTCTTGATTTCAGTTACTGCTTCCCTTGATTTTATCAGTTGCTCATAGGACTTTAACTTTCCTAGTAGAGCTTCAGTTGAGATCTCTGTTTTTCTTCTGGCTTCTCTGATGAGCCAGATTCTTGAGTCCCATATGCTGGGGAAGCACATGAGGATCTTGTCATTCACTTCAGTCAAAGTGATTTCCTTATTTAGAGTCCTCAGCTCACTGATAATGGAGCTGAGTCTGTTGTACATTACTTCCACTGTTTCAGCTTCATCCTTTTTGAAGTTTTCATATTGAGTGACGAGGTTGGATCTTCTATCCTTCCTCTCATCTGTTGATCTAGCCACCATTTGGTTCAGGGAGTCCCAAACGGCCTTGGCTGATGAGCACTCAGCAACCTTTTGAAATACCTCATCTGACATTGTTTGAGCCAATATGTTCATGGCTCTGGCATCAGCTATCTTTGCCCTTTTCTGGGCATCTTTCCATCCAGGGGGTGGAACTGCACTCATGTCTGTTGAAGTTGATGGGATTGAAGCCACTGGAGCTGGTGGTCCTGTTAATATGGAATTAAATATATCCTCATCAATAGAATTCATGTAGAGTCTAATTCGTGCCTTCCAGAGTGTGAACTTGGACAAGTTACACACTGGACGTCTGGTGCTTGCATACTCTTTGTTCTGTGCCATGCTGTATAGATCTAGAAGAAATAAGAGAACATATCTAACTTAAGATCTTTGGTACAAGGGTTAGCTTGTACAACCAAAAGAACCTGCTCTGATACCAATTGAAAGTTAGGGTTAGATATGATATACTCTAGAGGGGGGGGGGGGGGTGAATAGAGTATGTCTGTGTGTTTTCAAAACTTTCTTCTCTAACAGTATACTATCTTTATCTTTAATAACTATATCTAACTATCATAGATTAAAGTAAATCAAGGATCACAAAATATCTAACTAACAAAGCCAGAGCAAGAACAGAAAAGAAAGAGCAACCAGACAACACAAGAAATTTATAGTGGTTCCCCAAACTGGGTACATCCACTCTTCTACCACCCTTGGTAGGAATCCACTGCAGGTTTTGATCAGGTGACTGCCACCAATGAGCTTTTGATCAGGTGCTCAAAAACCAAACCTCAAGTCTTTTGGAAGGAGACTTGTAACCAGAATAATTTTGAAGGAAATTTAAACCCTGTACAGAGGTGAGAATGAGAGAGTGATGTAATTGTTCTTTTCTCAAATCAAAATGAGAAGACTGTGTGGATTCTTATTTGTTGTCAAATCTCCCCCTGAGATCTTGAATGGTTCAGGAGTGGAAGCTTTGTTCAAGGGTGTAGGCCTTCAGCTTTTCAGAGATCCTTGACTGATTTGAATGTTGCTGTCACTTGAGATCCCTAAAAACAAAGATGGAGAGAAAGAAGGAAAGACTCTTGATGATGATGATTGTTCTTTCTTCTTCTCTTGAGAGCAGAGTATTTTTCTGAGAGTTGTTTTTCACTGCACTTCTGGACGTTTTCTTTGCTGTGACTCAAGGTGATGATCAATCTCTGCTCTTCTATGTCATGTGATTTTCTTGGCAGGGAGATGTCTATTAGATCACTGCAACTTGGTCTAATTCAAAGAAATTCTGCAATAAATGTTCAGCCGAAATCTTGGGAACGAGAAAACGACAAGAATGTCAATTATTATATTCTATGTCTGTCCCGAGATATAAGATATTAATTCCATGCAGGATGTTAGCAATCAATGCTGCCAGTAACGGCTCTATTCAGAGAATATAAGTGCATTGATTTACGAGGGAATTAATAGCCTATAATAGTTAAAATGATAAGACAGAAAGAGAAAGAATAGATAACAAAATGTCTTACAGTTTTCATCGACCTGAGATCAGCTTTCGTCGACCTCTAATCAGCTTTCGTCGACCTGAGATTTCGTCGACCTCTGATCAGCTTTCATCGAACTGAGATCAGCTTTCGTCGACCTGAGCTCTGTAAATCAACTGCTGTGCATAAACTGACTAATTCTGCGCTCTATGTTCGTCGACCTGAGACTGTGAAGTTAGTCGACCTAAGAACTTGGTCAATTTGTTGGTGTTGAGTGAATAACACATCTGGCGTCGAGTGTTCTTTGTCTCTGAGTCAGTCTTTGCTTTGAGCGAATTATGGCGCTGAGTGTTGAAGAGTTAGTCAATCTAAGTACGGAGTTCATCGAGCTCAGCTCAGAGATTTTAGCTCTGAGTTAGTCGAGCTGAGCACGACTATCGTCGACCTGAGATCGACGAATGTAGATTTCTTTTTTTAATTCTTTATCTCTCTAAGTCTTGAGTCTTTGACAGTGATGGAGGCTGGTCCTTTGTACTGTTGACTCGAAGTACTTGCCCTAGACTCTAAGACACACCTATGACCCTGATCTATACATATTGGGTCATATCCTAACTCAGTGAACCTAGTCTAAATTCAACTAGAGGTTCCAACAGTTTTCCACGGTCAAACCTCGTTCTTTATTCTCTATCCGGGCAAGGATCTGTTTCCTCTCCCTCTATGTATCTTTGGGTGCACGACTTTTGTGCACGCTCCCTCTGCCACCCGTGACAAACTCTCCCCACGTGCAACCAAATGTGTCTTTCTGGGTTACTCTACCACTCAGAAGGTTATTGTTGTTTTGAACTGTTGGAGTAATTTGCCAGCAGGACACGTGTGTGTGGGACCGACCTCGTGGCTTTCCCCATCGCGTTCCTGGTCTGGGTGTTGACCCCGGTGGGCCCCCTGTGGCGGAATATCCCCGCGGTCATGTGGTTGGGATTAGTCCCATATTGCTCGCAGCGCTTGGTCCTCGGTGTTTATGTACCCCGCCACCCTTCATCTCAATACCTGGGTTTTGAGATGCGATATGGGCGGGAGGGTTCTCACATGGTATCAGAGGATGGTTGTCCTGCTGCGGGGGTGTGTTGGAGTAATTTGCCAACAGGACACGTGTGTGTGGGACCGACCCCGTGGCTTTCCCCATCGCGTTCCTGGTCTGGGTGTTGACCCCGGTGGGCCCCCTATGGCGGAATATCCCCGCGGTCATGTGGTTGGGATTAGTCCCACATCGCTCGCAGCGCTTGGTCCTCGGTGTTTATGTACCCCGCCACCCTTCATCTCAATACCTGGGTTTTGAGATGCGATATGGGCAGGCGGGTTCTCACATGAACCTATTCTTCATGTAACGCCCCTAGCCGATACAACATGACAATATCACGGCTCCGCTCTAGGTGATGCTACCGGGCTGCAGCCCAAGCACCCCAACCCCTCTCCCTCCACAAGCGGGTTTTTGGTGGCCACAACCTCCCTTTGATGAGTCAAACTCGATAGTCAAGCCCGCACTACGGGACTTCCCAGGAGGTCATCCATCCTAGTACTACTCCAGCCCGAGCACGCTTAACTATGAAGTTTTCCAACTTCTCATCACCAATTGAGCTGCAACTCAGTTGGTGATGAGAAGTGAAGGAACTCCATAGTTAAGCGTGCTTGGGAGAGAGTAGTACTGGGATGGGTAACCTACTGGGAAGTCCCCGTACGGCCCAACTTAACTGTCAAGTTCGCTCATCAAAGGGAGGTTGTGGCCACCAACAACCCACCTGTGGATGGAGAGGGGTTGGGGTGCTTGGGCTGCAGCCCGGTAGCATCGCCTAGAGCGGAGCCGTGACATTGTCATGTTGTATCGGCTAGGGTCGTTACACTTCGCATGCAGTTCGTCTCCGTGGACGTAACCTTCTTCGAAAATGCGTCTTATTTCTCTCGTGACTCCTTTTCTCTTCCTGATGTTCCTGCTTCTCCAACTGTCCCCTCTGTCCCATCTACACCTACCGAGATTTCTCCTCCCCCGCTATGTCCACCGTCTCCTCCCCCTCCCCCACCTCGTCTCTCTTCACCTCTGTTGTCTTCCTCTTCTCCGCAGCCGTCTCTCTACTCCCGGGCCAGCTCTCTCCGCCACGGATGCACTGGATATGGCAGAACTTACCGACCTGGATCTTTCCATTGCTCTTCACAAGGGGGTACAGACATATACCCAGCACTCGCTTGCTGTTGTTGTTTCATATGATCGTCTTACTCCTTCTCGCAGGACTTTTGCGCTGGCTATCTCTATAAACACCACTCCCCGCACCTACATGGAAGCCCTTGTTGTTCCTCATTAGAAGGAAGCCATGGATGAGTAAATTGCCACCCTCATTGAGCGGGGTACATGGACCCTTGTTCTTCCTCCATTGGGAACTGATGTTGTTGGCTGTTGCTGGGTCTTGGTTGTGAAGTTAGGACTAGATGGCAGGGTGGATCGTTACAAGGCGCGCCATATCGCCAAAGGCTTCACTCAAACTTATGGTGTTGATTATTTTGACACCTTCTCTCCCGTTGCTCGTCTCAATATTATTTGGGTACTCCTCTCTGTGGCCGTCAATAAGGATTGGCCCATTTCCCAACTGGATGTCAAAAATGCCTTTCTATACGGTGATCTTCAAGAGGATGTCTACATGGAGCAACCTCCTGGGTATGTTGCTCAGGGGGAGACACAGGTATGCAGGCTGAAGAGGGCCGTCTATGTCCTAAAGCAAAACCCTCGGGTTTGGTTTGACAAGTTTAGCGGTATTGTGGCAGTCGTGGGTTTTACAAGAAGTTCTACTGATCACTCACTGTTCATTCTCAAAACCTCCCTAGGTTTAGTGGTTCTTGTCGTATATATGGATGATATTCTTCTCACTGAAGATGACCAGGTTGGGGTAGCCTTGACAAAGAAACATCTACGCCAACACCTGGTCACGAAGGATATGGGCTCCCCAAAATACTTTCTGGGGATAGAAATCTCTCGAAAGCCCAACTCCTTGGTTCTCTCCCAACGTAAGTATGCTCTTGATCTTCTAAAGGAAATATGATTAACTGGGGCTAAACCTGCTTGATGCCCCATTGCCACTGGAGAAGGCAAAACCTGGACAGATGAATCGCCTCCCCTATCAGATGTTACAAGGTACAAACATATGGTCAGCAAACTCATTTATCTCATGGTAACCAGACCCGACATCTCCTACGTTGTAGGCAAGGTTAGCGAGTTCATGCAAGCTCCTAGGGAGTGTCATCTACAATCTTCCCTGAGAATTTTGGAATATATTAAAGCGGAGCTAGGTAAAGGACTACTATTTCAGAAGAATAGTCATTTAAAGATTGAAGCGTACTAGGATCCTAGCTATGCTGATGATAAAGGAGATCGCAAGTCCACATCGGGCTTTTGCACATTTGTGGGGGGGGGGGACCTTGTGATTTGGAAGAGCAAGAAACAGTCTGTCATCTCCAGGTCTAGTGCAGAGGCAGAATATCGAAGTATGGAGTCTACCGCGTGTGAATTAAAGTGTTTACGGGCTCTCATGCTTGACTTAGGAGAGGTCTACAACCATACTCTACCTATGTTCTGTGACAATAAGACCGCTATATATATCTCCAAAAATCCAGTCTTCCATGAGAGGACAAAGCACATCGAAGTGGACTGCCATTTCATTAGAGAAGAGATCTTGAAGAAACAAATTTGCACTCTGTTTGTTACATCAGACAACGAGTTGGCAGATATCTTCACCAAGCTAGTGTCCGCTTCCTTCTTTCACATTTGCGACAAGCTGGGCATGATTGATATATATGCTCCAGCTTGAGGGGGAGTGTTGCAGTATGGAGACCAAGCAGTCTGGCGGTTTCACTCTGGCGGCCTAGTAGCCGGGCGGTCTAGCGGCTTCTCTCCAGCGGCTTGGTTGCCGAGGTGTTGCTGATTGGATACCAAGCGGTCTGGCGGTTTGATGAAGACGACTTGATGACCAGGCGGTCTTGCGATCTCTCCTAGCTACTACCTTCTCTTTATAGCAGTTGCTAGGTGGTTAGCCTATACGTCTAACTGCGCAGATTGTGCGGTCTGTTTTTATGTATAGCCAGTCGTAACATTATTTATTAGTCCCATATTGCTTATTTGTAATCTCTCCCTTCTCCTCCATTCTATATAAGGGAGGCTATACCTTTGTAATACTTACTTTTTTGGATAATAAAAATTCTGTTATTCCAAATTTTCATCTCTTTCTTTCTTTTTTGTTACACTGATAATGTGTGATTGTTGTATATTATTTGATCTCGTTTTCTTTCCTGTCTTTTATCGTATATATATTTTTGTTCTTGCGGATGCTTTTACTTATGTCGTTCCCCCTGCTTGGAGCCGCAGTGCGAGTGAGGCGGTGCGAGATCTTGCCTGGGGCCGAGGCCGGATCTGGGGCAAGATCTGAAAAATGTGCTATCTGCACTTCTTTCGTGCCTCGATCATTTCCCACCCGAAATTTCCTATAAATAGATTGCTTACCTACCACATTAATCATTGTGTTCGATAGTTTTTCACTTTCCTTGTCATTTTCCCTTCTCTTGCACTCGCACCTTTGCTTCTACTTTTCTTCTAAGCTAGATGTCGGGAGAGGGTGATGGCCGGAACAAATGTGCCGCCGCATTTGCCGATTACCCATTTATGAACGGTAAAATGTCAGAGGAAGAGTACCATTCGCTCGTGAATCTCTATATCACCACAGGCTTCAAGGCGCGACATCCATCTGATAATGAAGCGATCAACCACTTATCACCTTACAAACTCGCCATCCCCTCTAAGCACTTTGAATTTGGACTCTATCTCCCTATATGGCCCGAGGTCTGCCAAGCTCTGCGCTACTTTGGCATAGTTCCCGCGCAGCTCAACCCAAATTCCATAGCCCTGCTAGTCGCATTCGCCTACTATATGCATTCAGAGCGAATGGAGTTCAGCCTCCCAGTCTTCCGCAAATTATTCAATTTCCGTGCCAAGAGGGACGGGATCGCGTTCTTCTCCGGCAACAACCTTAAGGCGAAAGGTCTCGCCAACAAGAACCATAACATGGTCAAGAAGTTCATCTTTGTTTCTGATGACTTTGGAAACCTCCCCCTCTTGACGATCCAGCAAGAGGAGTCTACCTACCGTCCTCCCAGTCTCGGCGACCATGAGTCCAATCTCCATCAATTCCACCTTGGGAAGGATTTCGACGTTATCTTTCTGAGGAGGAACGTCGACACGCTCCTGCCGGTTCTCGCCGGGGAAGGTAATTCTCGCACTCTCTACTCTAGAGATTATAAGGTTTGGAAAATTATCTAACTTACGATATTTTTGCAGGGGTGCCAGATCTTCACCTTAATCCTCCATTCATCGACAGCGTCGTACCCTCATCTGAGCTGGCGCTTGTTGAGGCTACCATAACGGCCTGCATTAGCTCTTTGAAGCCGCTGCCAGGATCCAACAGTAAAAAGCGGAGGCCTGACGTGCTGCCATCCCTTCCCCCCTTATAAGAAGTCATCAATGGCCGAGAAACCCCTAGCTTCCGAGAAGCCAAAAGGTGTCGAGAAGCCAAAAGGTGCCGAGAAGCCAAAAGATGCCGAGAAGTCACCGGCCGCTGATTTCAGCAAGGGCGGGGAGATTATCATGGACTCTCCTATAAAAAAGGTCGGAAGTGTAGTGAAGACAAGGGGGGAGAGAGACCGGCGGGACCTCGGTACAGGAGAAGCTGGAGCCTAGGGGCCATAGGAACTTCAGCCTAGGCGAGGATGTGCTAAATAACAGCGAAGAGCCCCGGTTGGCGTGGGATCGAAAGGCCAACAGGGCCTCCATCTCTACCGTACTCCCCTCCTAGAAAGATGGCGATACAGTCTCGGTCCATGCCTATGTATTGGCCTTTGGCATGTATGGGCGGGACAATGCCGCCTACTATGATAGGGCGTTAACAAAATCACTCGCCTATGAGAGCTCGCGGGCCTAATTCCGCGCCCTCGAGCTCGCGCATATGTTAGTGAGCCATAGCATCCGCTTTGCGCGACAATTGGCGGATGTTAGCGCAGTCCGATCCGCTCTCTGCTCGGAAGTTAAAATTCTAAAGGAGGAGCTTGCGGCCTCCAAGAGGGATCTCGCCCTGCAGGAAGCTGGAGTGGTAAGTATCTTTTTTCCAATTGCACACTTACCGTGCTTTACTCTTGCCCTGACCCCTTGTTATATTGTAGGATGCCGCGAATATCGCCAAGAAGGACACACGCATTGCCCGCCTTGAGGACGAGAATCGGCGCATAAGGGCTCAGAATGAGCAATGGATATACTCTCTGGTCCCTCCTCCCCTGGGCGAGAAGAAGAGGGCTTTGCTGTATACACAACACAAGATCGACCTGAGATGCAGGAGAGGTCCTTCCTGGGAGCCAAGCATGCGCTCCAGATGATGCAGGAGGCCGGTTTTATAAATGGCGAGGGCAAGACGGTGACTACCGAGATCCTGATGTCAGCGCTCTTCCAGCCCGTTCCTGAGCCAGCGGAAAGTTCGGATGAGTATTCTGGCGAGAGTGAGAACTCGGCCTCGTCTCCCTGAGGCTCTCACCTTTTTTGCTTTCGCTTGTACTTTTTTTGGGCCTTGCCCCCTTTTGTCAATGTAATGATTTTGATAAATGGAATTCATTGTTATAAAAATTCTCATTTCTTCTCTTTATTCTTCCTGATGCCGAGTGATGCGGTACTTAGAAATGCATTCGACTCGCGCTTCCGCTTAACCTAGGGCCGGAACATCTCGCGACCCCTTAGGCTGAATGTTTGCTTAGGATTAGACTTCACGCCATTCTCGCCTTTTAAGCCCACGCATGTGCAAGTTCTTGGGCCTGCGAGAGCGAGCTCTTGGCACTCGCATTGGTTTGCCCCCTTAAGACTAGCAAAATCCCCTTACTTGGCGAGATCTTCTCGAGACATTATCCTTTTTTTAAAGAAAACCTTAGCCTTCAGACCTATTTTATTGGTGAGACTAGTTGAGGACTTGTTTTGAAATCTTTATCCAGCAAGGACCCCTGTCATGCCAGCTAGGTGAAAGCCTGACAGCCGGAATAACTCTAGACTTAGCCATGGAATGAGGATCCCATTTTCCTTTTATCAACCATCGGGCGCTACCACCGGCCCAAATAGTTAAGTGAGAGACTAATGACGGGTGTTGAGCCTTCACCGAACTCATCCCCAGGGTCATAACGACATCCAACAGGGATCTCAGCCCTGCCAGCTAGGTGGAAGTATGACAACGGGAGCATCCTGGGACCTAACCCCAGAGCGAGAAAATATTCCTTTGGCCAATTTCCGGGCGCTACCACTGGCCCAATCAGCCAGGTGAGAGCCTGACAGCTGGTGTTGAGCATCAATCAGACTCGGCCCTAGGGTCATAATGACGTCCAACGGGGATCCCAGACCTGCCTGCTAGGTGGAATCCTGACAGTAGGAGCATCCCAAGACCTAACCCAAAGCGAGATAACTTCCCTTTGGCCAACCTCCGGGCACTACCACTAGCCCAATCAGCTAAGTGTTAGCCTGACGGTGGGTGTTGAGCATCAATCGAACTCAGCCCCAGGGTCATAACAACGTCCAACGGGGATTTCGGCCATGCCAGCTAGGTGGAAGCCTGACAGAGGGAGCATCCCGGGACCTAACCCCAGAGCGAGAAAATATTCCTTTGGCAAAACTCCGGGCACTACCACCGACCCAATCGGCTAGGTGAGAGCCTGACGGTGAGTGTTGAGCATCAACCAGACTCGGCCCCAGGGTCATAACGACATCTAATTGGGATCCAGGCCCTGCCAGCTAGGTGGAATCCTGACAACGAGAGCATCCCGGGACCTAACCCTAGAGCGAGATTACATTCCTTTAGCCATCCTCCATGTAACGATTCCATCCGTTAAATACCATATAATAGAAGGTCCGGCCGGGGCCACACACTATATGCCATAAATAGGAGGTGAAGTCACAGGTTAATACCAAAATAGGTACGGATCGTAACACAGAGCATACTAGCGGAAGATTTTAACGTTAAAACTAAACTCAATCCATGAATGTCCACTATATATAAACAACCATATTTATATTATACTCATGAAGGAATGTACAACAAATACTCAAGAGTTTGGCCTTAAGGCCTTACAATTACGCTTTATAAGTGTGGATTACAAACATCGGCGCGCAGGCCGGCCACACATGAACATAACAAAAGTCTTTGCTCAGCCTTCGAGGGCCAGCAACAGCAGTAGCAGCAGGGGCTTCAACCCTCTATTTCCCGCTCGGCTCTCCAACACCTACACATGGACAACCCACCATAATGGTGGCAAACAAAACAACGGTTAGCATTCAGCTGTCCAATTTATAACGACCCCACCCTTTCCCGGGGCAGTAGTATTCCTTCCCCGTAGGCATAGCATTTCACACGCAGATATATCATACAATGTGCACTCACGCACTATCAACATATCACAATCGTTGGCCACGTGACCCGACGATCCGTGCACTCAGGGCATATTCTTGGTGTATCGGTGAACCAGGGTCCCACCATCGTTCAAGGTCTGAAACCCAACGGTATTGAGCATTTAGTCTTAATGGCGCGCATGCCTAAGACTCTCATTATGAGCTCAACGAGACCAATAACTAGGTCTACCAGTCATTCAAACATAGCGTGGTTCGGTTCAGCCAATCCCATTGCTCAAATCATCCAACATGACGCAGGTCAGCTTTCCCCTTATCCGTTCGGCACGAGGCCTAAAATAGCTTGCAGATCACAATAGCCACACTGTCCATTAAGGACTGGCTTCATAATCCAAAAAGGGAGTTAGTGTCAGCGTTCTTCGCGGTCGCTTGGCGGGTTTAGCAGAACTCTCTTTTTGCACCCAAACTCAACCCAAACATAGCATACAACACAAGAATTACGAGGGTATTTTCCTGGAATTCCACTCCAGTACTTCATGTTACTACCCTTCACAGGTACAGCCCATCGACTCCACAACATACACGTTAATACGCGGAGTCTTCTCCGGTGCGCAAAATGAAACATCACCAATCCAGACCAACCTGTTCAGATGGGCTTCACACAACATGCCTTTTCCGTACTACACATTTCCGAATCTATATGCAAGACTGGGGATTTCAAGAATCAACCCAAGTAAATCCCTCAATAGCCACCTTTTGGTGGGGGAAATAAAAACACATGCCAAAGAAGGACTTCACATGTCCAAGAAGGAAGATCGTTACCCTTGACGACCTCTTTGGAGCCATGGAAATCTAGCAAGTTGGAAAGCACCGCAGCGACCTTGCCTCCACAAATCTTGACTCGGCTCGCAATTCTGAATGTTGAAGCTCCACCGGCGACCGGATCCCTTCTCCTCCTTCCTTCCTTACTCTCCCTTCTCTCTATCTCTTTTAGAAAGAGAATAGCCAAGATGAATGAGAATTATCTTCTCAATCCTTGGTCTTAACTCAGCGGGGAGAAGCCTAGTCCATTAGATCCCAGTTGAAGGAAATGAACGACCACAAATTGCCCTGAAATAACTTTTCCTGGGCCGAACACGGCTTATGACACGCCCATGTCACAGGTCGTGTACCTTAATAGGTACACAAACTGACTTATCCAGAACAGGACACGGCTTCGGACACGCCCGTGTCCAGCCCGTGTTCAATAGGCCTCACAAACCTAGCCAAAACCCGAGCAGGACACGACCTATAACACGCCCGTGTCGTAGGCCGTGTACCCCCTCGACAAACGTCGAGAGCATTTTGTCAAGTACTCGAGACAATACAGAGCAGGACATGGCTTGGGACATGCCCGTGTACCAGGCTGTGTGTCTTACTTGAGACACACACGAGACCCAATCCACACTTGAGAAAACAGAGCAGGACACGGCTTGGGATACGCCGGTGTCCCAGGCCGTGTTGCCCTCTTGACAAACGTCTAGTGCTTTTCGTCAAGCACTCGACAGGCTGTGTGTCAACTCGACAACACATAGCAAGACACGGCTTGGGACATGCCCATGTCCCAGACCGTGTTGCCCAGCCTGCACTCACTCTTGAGATTTGGGGTGTTACAACCCTCCCCTCCTTACAAGAAATTTCGTCCCGAAATTTACACACAGTAAAGAAAACAACAATCAAGATGTTATAACTTCACAAAAGTTTGATACAACTTGACACGCACTGTACAACAGTTTACACAAATAGCTCGGGAAATTCAGCCCCTATGGTCTGCTCTCGCTCCCATGTTAGCTCCTCACGGCCCTAGTTGTCCCATCGGACCTTGACCATCCCAATTGTCTTGTTCCGCAACTATTTATCAACTCTATCCTCAATCCGAATGGGCCTAACTTTCATCGTTAGCCCAAATTCGACCGGTACACGATCATTTGCAATCACTTGAGTTGGATCTTTCACGGCTTTTCGAGGCACTGATATGTGAAACACATCATGCAATCCACTCAATTCTGTCGAAAGAGCTAGCAGATATGCAGCTTTTCCAACACTCTCCACCACTTCAAACGAACCAAGATATCTCGTACTTAACTTTTTAAGACGCCGAATCCTGGACACGCCTTTGAAGGGCTTGATCTTCAAATATACCCAATCGCCTACCGCATATTCCACGTTCCGATGCTTGGCGTTGTAGTATTTAGCCTGCCTATCCTGGGCTATCAATAGCCTCTCCCGAATAGAGCGCATCGTCGAATTAATTTCTTCAACTTCTTTATGCCCATAGAGTTTAGATTTGTCTGTTTCCTCCCAAGCTAACAGTGTACGACATTTCCGACCATTCAAAGCTTCAAACGGTGCCATACCGATACTCACTTGGTAGCTATTATTATAGGCAAACTCTGCCATATAGAGGTGATCTTCCCACCTCTTTCCAAAATCCAAGCCGCACATTCGGAGCATGTCCTCCATCATTCTGTTGGTCCCCTCAGTTTGTCCATCAGTTTGGGGATGAATGGTCGTATTGAATTTTAATTTTGTTCCCAACAATTGATGGATTAGCCTCCAATCATTCAAAGTGAATTGCCCATCACGTTCACTTACGATGATACGGGGAACACCGTGCAATCGTATTATTTGCTCAACATAAAGCTTCGCCAAAACTTCCACTGAATCGTCTCTCTTGTTTGGTAGGAAGTGAGCCACTTTAGTCAACCGGTCTACGATCACCCAAACTGAATCGTTCCCGCATTGAGATCTCCGCAACCCATGCACGAAATCCATCGAAATATCATCAAACATCCATTCCGGAATTGGTAACGACTTCAGGAAACCTCCAGGCTTCTGGCATTCTGCTTTCACCAAGGCACATGTTTGACATTTAGCCACATAATGTGCTATGTCTTTCTTTAATCCTGGCAACCAGAACAACCTTTTCATGTCCTTGTACATCTTTGTGCTCCCTGGGTGAATTGAGTATTTGGTAAAATGAGCCTCATACATCAATTCTTCCCTCAACTTACCCATACTTGGGACGCACAAACGACCCTCTTTCCTTAAAAGGCCGTCATCCCAAGAGAATTGGTCATTTGAACCATCCACTGCATAGCGTTGGAGACTTTCATCAAGTTCCGTTGCTCGCCGAACCCTGTCCGCAAGGTCATACTGTACCTCCATCCAGTTCAAGCATGCATCGGCTGTGGAATTCTTGTTAACACAAGAAATCTCTAACGCTTCCAACTCCTGAATCATACTCTCATCATGCATCCACAACCAATTTGCCCTTACTGGAGTCCTACGACTCATGGCATATGCGACCACATTTCCCTTCCTGGGATTATAGTGAATATCAAAGGTGTAGTCCCCGAGAAACTTCATCCACCTCCATTGTCGCATATTGAGATCCTTCTAATCCAATAGGTATTTTAGGCTCTTATGATCCATAAAGATATCCACTTTTACACCATATAGATAGTGCCACCACAATTTTAGTGCAAAGATCACCGCCGCCAACTCCAGGTCGTGGACAGGATAATTCCGCTCATGCACTTTCAAATGGCGTGAGCCATAAGCAATCACCTTTCCAAACTGCAGAAGAACGCAGCCTAAGCTGCTCCCTGAAGCATCACTATAAATCTCATAGCCATATGTACTACATAGCGATGTTAGCACAGGCGTCGTGGTCAAACGACTCTTTAGCTCTTCAAAAGCTCGTGCGCACTCCGACATCCAAACGAACTTCTGATCCTTCCTTGTTAATGTGGTAAGAGGCAAAGTGATCCGTAAGAAGTTTTCCACAAAACGTCTGTAGTAGCCTGCCAGTCCAAAGAAACTCCTGACTTCGGCCACCAAAGACAACACTGGCGACTCTCGTATAACACTTATCTTTAATGGATCCACCGCAATGCCCTCTCCACTTACCACGTGGCTAAGAAAATCCACAGACGACGGCCAAAACTCACATTTTGAGAACTTGGCAAAGAGTTTATTTCTCCGCAGGGTATGCAACACCAACCGTAAATGGTTCGCATGATCATCTTCAGATTGAGAGTACACCAAGATATCTTCAATGAATACGATCACAAATAGATCTAAGTACTCTCGGAACGTTCGGTGCATTAGATCCATGAACACCGATGGCGCATTACATAGCCCAAATGGCATTATAGTGAACTCATAATTACCGTAGCGTGTTCCAAATGCTATTTTGGGAATGTCACCTTCCCGAATCCTCAATTGGTAATATCCAGATTTTAAATCCAATTTAGAATAGATGGTTGATCCCACTAGCTGATCGAACAAGTCATCTATCCGTGGAATCGGATACTTGTTTTTCTCTGTCAGCTTATTAAGCTCACGATAATCAATACACAACTGTAGAATACCGTCCTTTTTCACAAACAAAACAGGTGCGCTCCAAGGTGATATACTTGGGCGTATATAACCCTTTTCCAGCAACTCTTGCAATTGAACTTTCAATTCTGCCATTTATTTTGGCGTTACGCGATATGATGAGAGGGCCACAGGTTTCGCACCTGGCACCAACTTAATAGTAAAGTCGATCTCCCGCTGGGGTGGTAACCCAGGAAGATCCTTAGGAAATTCATCAACAAACTCCGACACAATCGGAACATCATTCATACTGGCCTTTGGCTCAAAAACCTGAATAAGCGTGAAGAATAACTCCGCGCCCTTCCGAGCAGCATTGATGACTTGGAGAGCAGACATCAAGGTCCCGCCTACTCGTCGCATACCCGCGAAATTAGTCTCAATCTCGGTATTTTGGCCCAGTGTGATCTCCTTTGAATTGCAATCAGTAAAGGCACGCTGCTCCGAGAGCCAGTCCATACCAAAGATCACATTAAATTCCGATATTGGTAGCACAGATGTGCTCAAGCAGAAATCCCGACTTCCTATTTGTATTTCCATGCAACAAGTCTTATCCGCACACATCACACATCCGTTTGGTAACAACACCTTCACAGTATCTGTCATCACATGACTAGGTACTCCAATTCGAGCTACGAAGTCCTTTGACAGAAACGAATGTGAAGCACCCGTATCAAATAGTGCTCTCGCTGGATTGTTCTGAATCAGGACAAAACCTAAGACAAACACATCATACACAAACTACACATAAGGTATGCAATATAAAAAAAATCAATATCTTAAATCGTACATATGACGACGTCACTTAGATTTATGGCCCCTTGCTGGCCAAGTTTATATACCTGGGGCTGCGCCTGGGATGCAGAGGACTCAACCATTGCTTTTCCCTTCTCAGCATAAGACGCTCCCGTCTTCTTTTCCACCTTTAGCGGATCAACCCAATAGTCACGGGCTATATGTCCCACTTTGCCACATGTAAAGCAGGTACGAGACTCTTGCCTTGATGTTGACCCCGACACAACTGTAGATGGAGCATGTCCATAAGATTTAGATCTCTTGGTCAACTTCTTTTGGTAGTTCGATTTTCCAGGACGGGGCGCTTTGAACTCAGACTTCGTCATAGACAAGTCCCTCTTTCCTTGCATCCGTTTCATATCCTTATCCAGCGCACAAGCAGTATCAACCAACGCTGGTTCACCAAACTCGAGAGCAGGAATCTCAACTCATCCCGCAACCCTTCGTAGAACCTATTGGTTTTCCGTTGTTGATCAGCGAAGATAGACCCTGCATAACGGCCCAACCTTGTAAACTCATGCAAGTAAGTATCAACACTACTTTCTCATAGCGTTAGATGTTGGAACTCATTTTCCATGGCGATGCGTTTTGCCGCTGGTAGGTGCTTTGCCAAAAATAGTCGCGAAAACTCCTCAATCGAGACTTGTGTTAATTTTCTACCTGCTAGGTGATGCAAATCTATCTCGTCCCACCATAGCCGAGCCTCTCCTTCCAATAAGAAGGTGGCCAAGGTGACCTTCTGATCTTCCTCCGTCCTTATCGCCGTCAATATACGCTTGACGCGCGATAACCAATCTTCCGCCTGCGCTGGGGTTTCCACACCCGTAAACGTCGGAGGAATGAAGCTCATAAAATGCTTCAACTACACCTCAGCTGCTTGAGGATCAACAACCTTAACAGGTTCTGGTCTTACCCCAACCCGATATGGCACCAATGTCAGCTGCGCCTGCCTAGTAGGCTGTACATGAATCATGGCAAATAACGCCTCAACAACTAAGCAGACTGTTTTCGCAGGAGGAGGTGTAGGTAACTCAGCTGGTATCGCACTCTCATCAGAACGCTGGGGCTCAGACTACCCAGCACCACTACGAGTCACCTATAGGTGAACAAGACACACTTTAGCGACCTTGCACAAGCAATCACAACAATATAGGAACACGCAGGTTCCTCAAACAGGTGTATTTACATTCCTTAGTGCACATTTTAGAGTTCATTAATGTTAAAGCGGGTCGCACTGACACGTGCTCGCCACCCCACAAACAAATTCGACCAAGAATTTGAAAGAGGAAGACCAAGAAAAGATGATACCAAAATGTAACGACTCCATCTGTTAAATACCATATAATAGAAGGTTCGATCGGGGCCCCACACTATATGCCACAAACAGGCGGCGAGGTCACAGGTTAATACCAAAACAGGTACGCATCCTAACATAGAGCATACTAGCGGAAGATTTTAACGTTAAAACTGAACTCAATCAATGAATATCCACTATATATAAACAACCACATTTATATATACTCACAAAGGAATGTACAACAAATACTCAAGAGTTTGGCCTTAAGGCCTTACAGTTACACTTTATAAGTGTGGATTACAAATATCGGCGCGCAGGCCGGCCACATATGAACATAACAAAAGTCTTTGCTCAGCCTTTGAGGACCAGCAGTAGCAGTAGCAGCAGCAGGGGCTTCGGCCCTCTATTTCCCGCTCGACTCTCTAGCACCTGCACAGGGACAACCCACCATAATGGTGTCAAACAAAGCAACGATCAGCATTCAGCTGACAAATTTATAACGACCCTACCCCTTTACCGGGGTAGTGGTATTCCTTCCCTGCAGGCATAGCATTTTACACGCAGATATATCATACAATGTGCACTCACGCACAATCAACATATCACAACCATCGGCCACGCGACTCGACGATCCGTGCACTCAGGGCACATTCTTGGTGTACCGGCGAACCAGGGTCCCACCACCATTCAAGGTCTGAAACCCAACGGTATTGAGCATTTAATATTAATGAAGCGCAGGCCTAAGACTCTCATTATGCGCTCCAATGAGACAAATAACTAGGTCTACCAGTCAGTCAGACATAACGTGGTCCGGTTCAGCCAATCTCGTTGCTCATATCGTCCAACATGACGCAGGTCATCTTTCCCCTTATCCGTTCTGCACGAAGCCTTCAAGAGCTCGCAGCTAATAATAGCCACACTGTCCACCAATGACTGGCTTCACAATCCAAAAAGGGATTTTGTGCCAGTGTTCTTTGTGGTCGCTTGGCAGGTTCAGCAGAACTCTCTTTCTGCACCCAAACTCAACCCAAACATAGCATATATCACAAGAATTATGAGGGCATTTTCCTGGAATTCCACTCCAGTACTTCCTGTTACTACCCTTCACAGGTACAACCCATCGACTCCATAACATATACGTTAATACGCGGAGTCTTCTCCGGTGCGCAAAATGAAACATCACTAATCCAGACCAACCTGTCAAGATAGGCTTCACACAACATGCCTATTTCATACTACACATTTCCGGATCTATATGCAAGACTGGGGATTTCAATAATCAACCCAAGGAAATCCCTCAACAGCCACCTTTTGGTGGGGGAAATCCATACACATGCCAAAGAAGGAATTCACATGTCCAAGAAGGAAGATCGTTACCCTTGACGACCTCTTTGGAGCCATGGAAATCTAGCCGATTGGAAAGCACTGTAGCGACCTTGCCTCTATAAATCTAGACTTGGCTCGCAATTACGAATGCTGAAGCTCCACCGGCAGCCGGATCCCTTCTCCTCCTTCCTTCCTTGCTCTCCCTTCTCTCTATCTCTTTTAGAAAGAGAACAGCCAAGATGAATGAGAATTATCTTCTCAATCCTTGATCTTAACTTAGCAGGAATAAGCCTGGTCCACTAGATCCCAGTTGAAGGAAATGAACGACCATAAATTGCCCTGAAATAACTTTTCCTGGGTCGAACATGGCTTGTGACACGCCTGTGTCACAGGCCGTGTACCTTAAGTGTCACACAAACTGACTTATCTAGAACAGGACACGGCCCTGTAATACGCCCGTATCACAGGCCGTGTGCCTAGACACGGCTTCGAACACGCCCGTGTCATGCCTGTGTTCAATAGGACTCATAAACCTGGCCAAAACCCGAGGAGGACACGACCTCTGACACTTTCGTGTCGTAGGTCGTGTACCCTCTCAACAAACGTTGAGAGCATTTTGTCGAGTACTCTAGACAATACAGAGCAGGACACGGCTTGGGACACGCCTGTGTCCCAGGCCGTGTGCCTCACTCGAGACACACTCGAGACCCAATCCACACTCGAGTAAATAGAGCAGGACACGACTTGGGACACGCCCGTGTCCCAGGTGTTGCCCTCTCGACAAATGTCGAGTGCTTTTCGTCAAGCACTCGACAGGTTGTGTGTCAACTCGACAACACAGAGCAAGACATGGCTTGGGAAATGCCCGTGTCCCAGGCCGTGTTGCTCAGCCTGCACTCACTCTTGATATTTGGGGTGTTACACTCCGGCCCAATCATCTAGGTGAGAGACTGACGACGGGTGTTGAGTATCAACCAAACTCATCCCCAGGGTCATAACGATGTCCAACGGGGATCCTGACCCTGCCAACTAGGTGGAAGCCTGATAGCGGGAGCATCCCGGGACCTAACCCCAGAGCGAGATAACTTTCCTTTGGACAACCTCCGGGCGCTACCACCGGCCCAATCAGCTAGGTGAGAGACTGACTACGAGTGTTGAACATCAACCAGACTCAGCGCCAGGGTCATAACGATGTCCAGCGGGGATCCTGGCCTTGCCAGCTAGGTGGAAGCCTGAGAGCAGGAGAATCCCTAGACCTAATCTCAGAGCGAGATAAATTTCCTTTGGCCAAACTTCGGGCGCTACCACCGGCAAAATTAGCTAGGTGAGAGCCTGACGGCGGGTGTTGAGCATCAACCAGACTCAGGTTTTCAAATAATAAACTTGATCTGCAAAAGAGTTGGAGCATCAAAAGGTTTCATATTTATTAAAGAAGTGGATGTACATATTTTCACAGATAGAAATGCTTTAGGTCATCACCACTCTAGGTGTGACTTAAGGTCTCGCCCTCCACATTTCAGAGACAATACCCCCTTGACCTTAGAGCTTCTTGTACAATATATGGGCCTTCCCAGTTGGGGTTAGCTTCCCCACTACTGCCAACCTCCATGCTGCATCCACCTTCTTCAGCACCAAGTCCCGTTCCACGAACTATTTGGCCCTAACGTGCTTGTCAAAGTACTTAGCCATTCTTCTTTTCACTTCTTCCTATTGGATGGCGGAGAGGTCACACAGCTCCTCCACCATGTTGAGGGAGAGTCGTAGCTCCTCATTTTTCACTTGCCATTCCTCTCTGCCTGCCTCTGCCTCGACCACCCTAGGCATTTGGACCTTGAACTCTATGGGAAGCACTGCCTCACATCCATGGGAGAGCTTGAAGGGGGTCTCCCTCGTGGACGTGTTGGGAGTGGTTCTAAGTGCCCAAAGAACTGAAGGAAGCAGCTCTACCCAGCTACCCTTCAAATTCTTCAGCTTCTTCTTGAGGATATTGACGATGATTTTGTTGGCTGCCTCCACCTTCCCGTTGCTCCTAGGATGGTGGACCGATGCGAACCTGATGTCGATCCCAAGCAGTGCACAAAAATTGATGAACTCAGTGCTGGGGAACTGAGGCCCATTGTCCATGACAATGGCCTGGGGAAGGCCGTGTCGTTAGATGATCTCCCCCCCAAATGAAATTCTGGGTTACCTGGGAGGTCACCTTGGCTAGCACCTTCACTTCCATCCACTTAGAAAAATAATCTATCATCACTAGCAGGAACCTCCTCTGCCCGCTGGCCCGGGGGAAAGGCCATACCAAATCCATCCCCCAAATGGCGAAGGGCCAGGGGGCTGTGATACTCCTGAGCCACTGAGCTGGTTGGAGCTGGATGGGGGCATACAGCTGACACTTGTGGCATTTTCTTGCGAACTCCGTGGCATCCTGAATTAGGGTCGGCCAGAAGTACCCCTGTCGGACTATCCTCCCTTCCAAGGTTCTGCTCCCCGAAAGACTTCCGCACTCCCCCGAATAGACCTCCTCCAAAATCCTCTGAACCTCCTCTTCGGCCACACAACGTGCCAACATCCCTGAGAGGGTCTTCCTATACAACTACCCGTCGCGCATAAGATAATATGTCGACTTGTGTTTGAACTTAATCCAATCCGTCCCTTCCGGGAACTCCCCTGTGGACAGGAATGCTACAAACGTGTCCATCCATGAGGGGCATTGGTCTACCTCCATTAGATCCCCTCTTGGATGGATAAATGGAATAGGTCAGTGATGGTACCCCCTACCCGAGGACCATTCTTGGCTAGCTGATCAACCTGCTCATTTTCCTCCCGCGGTACATGTCAGATGGAGAAGGTCTGGAACATGCTGATTACCCCCTTCACCTTTGCCAAATACAACTGAAGTGTAGGCTCCCTTACCTCAAACTCCCCATTGATTTGGGAGGCCACCACCATGGAGTCAGTGAGGACCTCCACATCATGCACCCCCAACTCCCTAGTTAGGCGCAATCCTGCTATCACGGCCTTGTACTTGGCCTGATTATTAGTGATGGGAAAATGCACCACCACCGTCTTCTCTATCCTAATTCCCTGGGAGCTTTCCAAGATCACCCATACCCCAGGGAATGTCTTCCTGAAGCGCCGTCCACAATCACCTTCCAAGGGACCGGGCGAGTGAGTTCCGCCTCCGCCACCTCGACCATATAATCCGCAAGGAAGTCAGCCATCGCCTGGGCCTTGATCGAGAGGCACGGGACGAAAGTGATATCGAACTCACTCAGCTCTACCAACCACTTCACCAACCTTCCTGAAAGCTCCACCCCCTCGAAGATGTTTCAGAGGGGGTGGTCAGTCACCACTCAGATGGAGTGTGCCTGTAAATAGGGTTGGAGCCTCCGAGCCGAGACAACCAGAGCGAAGTCCAACTTTTCTAAGATCAGATATCGGCGCTCTGCCTTCCTCAAGATCCTACTCATGTAGTAGATAGGCAGCTGCTTCTTCCCTTCTTCCCGAACTAAGACGGAGCTCAAGGCCTTTGCTCTGACCCCGAGATACAAAGATAGATCCTCCCCTTCCTTCGGCCCTTGGAGCAGAGGGGCCTGAGTTAACTGCCTCTTCAGGGCCTAGAACGCCTCCTCGCATTCCTTAGTCCATTCAAACTTCTTGCCTCCCCTTAATGCTTTGAAGAAGGGGGAGCACTTCTCCCCATCCCGGGAAAGGAACCCGCTTAGCCCTGTCAACCGCTGCACCTCCTTAGCATTCCGAGGTGACCACAAATCCATGATCGCCTTATCCTTGTCAGGGTTTTGTTCCACCCCTATGGGGGTGAGAAAATGGCCCAAGAACTTGCCCCTGCTGGCCCGGAAGATGAACTTTAAGGGGTTCAGCCTCATATTGTATTTGCGTAAGGTGCCGAAAGTCTCTTCTAGATCTTGAAGGTGTGAGTCCACTCCTTGCTTTTGATCATCAGGTAATCCACATACACCTCGAGATTACTACCCTTCTATTCCTGGAAGACCCGATCCATCATCTTCTGATATGTTTCCCCTGTATTTTTCAGGCCAAAAGGCATCATCTTGTAGTAGTAGCACTCATCCCCGGTGATGAATGAGACATCTTTCACATCGAGGGGATGCATCTTGATCTGATGATAACCTTAAAAAGCATCTAAGAAACTCATAACAGGAAAACCGACGGCTGAGTCAACCAGTGCGTCGATTCGAGTCAAGGGGTAACAATCTTTAGTACATGATTTATTAAGTAAAGAAAAGTCGACACATTCTCCACCGGTCATCTCCTTTTTTACCATTACTACATTAGAGACCTAGCCGGGGTATTGGATTTCGAATACAAAGCCAGCCTTATGGAGCTTGGCCACCTCTTCCCTAATGGGCTCGGCCAGCTTGTCCACGATGGACCTCTTCTTCTGCTGGATGGGGCGAACTTCCGAATCTAGGTTGAGGCGGTGGCGGGCATCTCCACTGTGCTCCAAGCGAAGATGTCCACGTTCTTCTGGATGCATGCCAGCATCCTCTAATTGTTTACCGGGGTCATCCCCCCCGCTGACGCGCACCTTCTCCACACTGCCTCCCAGGGTGAGGACCTCCATCTCCACCACCTCTTCTACCACCTCTAGACGAGACTGCTCTCACCATTCTCCAACATCCCCCCTCTCTCGGGACAAGGACCTCCTCCTCAGCCTCCTCCATGGCCATTGCCTCGGCCAGCTCCTCCTGGACTCCCTCCACCACCTCCGTCTGGGTGTAGCTCTCCACCTCCATCTCCACTCTGCCTGCCTCCTGCTCCGCCTCCTCCATCCTGCGCTCGATCTCCTTGGCCTCCTCCTGTCAAGAAATGGAGTTCGCCGTGATGACGCAGCAATCCCTTGCCACCTTGGGGTCTCCACGGACCCAGACCTGGATCCCCTCGGAGTTGAACTTCAAGCAGTGGTCAAAGGATGAGGGGACACAACATAAGGCGCTGATTAGAGGCCGCCCGAAGATGGCGTTGTAACTGCTGGGGGCATCCATGATAACGAACCTGTAGTTTCGGCACTGCCCCCCAGAGTGACATGAAGCCCCAGTCCTCCTTCAACCTCCTTCCTCTCCTTGGAGAACCCAAACAGAGGCCCGTCTGAGGCCAGCACCCTCTTGGTCCGGCCGGGGCCCCATGCCATATTTCACAGACAAACGGCGAAATCACGTATGAATAACAAAATACTTTCTACTCGCATCTTAACTCAGAGCATTCTAGCGGAAGATTTTAACTTGCAAGAGAACTCATCATATTGAATGTCGACTAAATATATAAACAACACATTTATATATATCACCAGGAATATATACAAATACACAAATGCTCACGGCCTTAAAGCCTTACATGTTTCTCTTCACAGATGTGATTTCATATATTGGCACGCAGGCCGTCCACACATGAAAATAGAATTCTTCGCACGGCCTTCAATGGCCTACAAGCAGTAAGGAATTCAGCCTGCTCAATCCAATTCGGCCCGTCAGCAAATGCATATGGACATCCACTCCAAGGGTGATAAATAAAGTAACGGTCAACATTCAGCTGACCAATTATAATGACCATACCCCTTACCTGGGGCAGTTGTTCCTTCCCTGTATGCATCCCAATCATAACATATATAGTATATATCACAACAAGTGCTCTCACGCACAACATCATCACAAATGTCGGTCTTAGTGCCAGACGCTCCGTGCACTCAGGGCACGCTTATGGTGTACCGAATCATCCTTTGTACCACCACCGATTAGAGGTTCTTAACTTATTGGTTATGAGCATTAGTCTACTACAAAACGCATGTTGGAGACCCTCTCGCCCATCCCACTCAGAGGTGTTAACCTTACGACAATAATTGAGCATTTTAGATCGACCTACCACAGTAGTGTAACAACTCGTGATTTGGCCCGCAGCCCCCCATTGCATTGCCACCAATCAATCTCTTACAACACAGGTACATGCCAGCCCTTTCCCGTTGCTCAACTCGTCAATAGCGCAGATCTTGACGCGGGTCGGCTTTCCCTTTCCTGTTCATCACACAGCTCACTCAGAGCACCTTTCCTGTTCAGTACACAGCTCACTCAGAGCATACAGTTCACGCAGCACACATGACACAAGGAGCTCACACAGAGCTTCCTGGGTATGGAAGAATTCACAATTCACAGGCACCATTACAAGCTCCGTAAACTACTCGTTTCATATACGGAGTCTTCTCCGGTTCGCAACATAAACATAACCAATCCAGACTAACCGTCCGGATGGGCTTCACACAGCATGCCTATTCCATACTACGCATTTTCGGATCTAGATGCAGACTCAGCTGGGAATATCAACTATCAATCCACTGGAATCACTTACGCTTTCCACCTCTTGGTGGAGGATTTTATGCACATTCATAAAAGAGGACATCACTTGTCCAAGAAGGAGACCGTTACCCTTGACGACCGCTTTGGAGCCATGGAAACTAGAAGAATGAAGAGCATAGCCACGGCCTTGCCTCCCCAGATCTAGACTCTGCTCGTGATTCGAGGCTCTGAAGCTCCACCGACAGCCGGATTCCTCCTCCTCCACCTCCTTCCTTGCTCTCCCCACTCTCTAACTCCTTAGAAAGAGAATGGCCAAAGGTGAATAAGAGTTATCTCTCAATTCCTAGCCTTATAACAGTAGGGATAGACCTGTACCAATGGATCCAATCTGAAGGAAATGAATGACCACAAATCGCCCAGAAAAGCACTTTCTTGGGCTGACACGGCTTGTGACATGCCCGTATCACAAGCCGTGTGCCTTAATCGGCAAATAAACTGACTCTACCAGACAAGGACACGGCCGTATGACACGCCCGTGTCATAGGCCGTGTGCCAGACACGCTTCAAACACGCCCATGTCCAGCCCGTGTTCAACAACCTTCACAGACCTGGCCACAACTAGAGAAGGACACAACTATTGACACGCCCATGTCACAGGCCGTGTGTCCAACACGACTTGCCTCTCGAAGATCGTCGAGTGCATTCATGGCCCTGGACACGCCCATGTCACAGGCTGTGTGCCCCACTCGAGGCCCACTCGAGACCCACTCGAGACCCACTCAAGTACACAGAGTAGGACACGACCTTGGACACGCCCGTGTCCCTAGCCGTGTTGCCTCAGCTTACACAGCCCACTCATAAATGAGATTTTGGGGGGCTACAATCCTCCCCCACTTAAAGAAATTTCATCCCGAAATTTAGTTCAACTGTAGACACCAACACAACCACTCCTTGGTGCACCTTTTTAAAGAACGACCCGGGTTTAGAGATCAGAGGCCGAAGCTTGTCTAACCCCATGGCATCGCACAAATACAAGTCTTTAACAAACATACTGTCAGATATACATACAACATGTACTTTAGTACATCACGAAGGTAGCAAAGTGCACTCTATTTCCGATCATCCGCATCCCTCATACTCCACTTTATGGCCTCCTTAATTCCATATTATACACACGAGACTGCTGTACTTCATGATTTGAGATTTGCGGCTCCTGTAATTTGGGATTATACACTCGCGGTTGCGCCCGGGATGTAGATGACTCGGTCACTGCCTTGCCCTTTTCCTCATAATACTATTGGGTTTCTCTATGAGGATGGCACAACGCTTGTGCACGCAGCGGAGGAAATAAAACATCAAGAATAACCTAAAAGAGATGGGATCGGGCCATGAATATTGAATCAAGAAGTTAACAAACAACTAGGCAAAAATTACCTTAGTGGCGTTAAGTCACAACTCAACGGAGATGCTCCAAGCTTTGAGTCCTTGTCGGTGGCGAGTTCTACGTAGAATAACGTCTATATATCTGCAGAAACCCACACGAGCAGGAGAACACCGAGCTTCGTCGCACGAAGGGTTGGGAAGGAGATCAACCGTACCTTGCACTTCCACAGACTGCTAGGTCCGCTCTAGGAAGAGCAACACCGGCAAATGTCACATGAGAGAAGGTCGGCGGAGCGAGCGATCGGCGGAGGCAGAACACTTCCGTCCAGCGGGGTACGGGATGCGGCGGATCGGGACGGCGGAACGCTTCCGTTGGATTCTATCTTTTCGCAGGAGAAAAGCACGTACTCCCGCTTTTGCTCCAAAAAACCCTAAGTCCTTATTTATACCAAAGGTATAAACAGACCTAAAAGAATCGCTATCCGCAGACCACACAGCATAGGGTTTCTGGATCGTTCGGCGAGAATCACCTCCAGGTTCGGCGAGAATCAGTCGACAGAATCGGCGAGAATCAGTCGACAGAATCGGCGAGAATCAATAGACAGAATCGGCGAGAATCAATAGACAAAATCGGCGAGAATCAGCAGCCAGATTCGGTGAGAATCAGCAGACAGTCTCGACGACACTGTCCTCGATTCTCGACGAATCAACAAATTGATTCTCGACGACTTTGCCTTAGTCGGCGAGACATACTCGAAGACTCCCGTCGATTCTCGACGACTTTGCCTTAGTCGGCGAGACATACTCGAAGACTCCCGTCGATTCTCGACGACTTTTTCTTAGTCGGCGAGACATACTCGATGACTCCCGTCGACTCTCGACGACTTTTCCTTAGGCAATGTTTGCCCTACCCATTCTGTGTGGTGATTGGTAACCCTTACCAACACAGTCAATCCTCCAACTTTTCCATGCTCTTATATGCGACCCTGCAGGCTCATATCGCGTTGGCAGTGAGATTACATGTTTGACCACTTCTGGATCACCATGGTAACTCCAACAGTCTCCCACTTGATCTTGAAAGTATCAAACCAAAAACCTCACAAACAATGAGCGGCATCTAGCAATGCATCATTGCTCCCCAAGCAATAAGAGTTCATAACTCATAAGCCTTTATGAATAATGTCCCATCGTTGTCTTTGTCCCTTTGTCCCTTACATCTGGAAAGAACTAGAGGTATGGACCGTGTCACCCTCATAATAGCTCAATCCAAGTTTCTTGATCTAGAACGGACTTCCAGAGAATGGTGAGTCCAATATCACATATTGACTCAACCAAGCATGGCCATGCATTTCTCAGTCCAGTTCCATCAAGGGGCCCATGGATGCAACTCCTGTCATATAGGAGGACAAATCCCATATCTGCTCACACACAAACACCCAAATGATTTGTAACGTGCCCAACAACCACCCTTATCATCAACCTTTCTCAAGGAAGACTTTAGATGGCATCAAAGCACGCTCTTCCTCACTTGATGAATGTTGTGACTTCAGGTCAAAGGACCACAACACCATTGTCAATTGAGACCTACTCATGACACGTTAAGATAACAATCCACAGAGTAGTCTCAGGTTGGGTCTGTCCAGTACAACTTGTTCATTAACAAGTACCCACGTGATGACTTGATATCATAATATCATGACCTATGAGAACTGGTCATCAGTCAACACACGTGCTAGTCTTAATGTATCATCACCACCCTTAGTTTCTATGATGATACTACGACCAGGGACCTTTTAAGAATGAAGCTTCAAGTAAATCACAGTCTCTCACATTCAAGTCACGTACTTGATGTCCTATGGAAGCGAACATTCTAAAGGTATTTATTATGTTAACATTTAACTATCACATAGAGAAACCATAATAAAAGAACATGCCAATAATTGTAAAAAGAAAAATCTAGATACAAGATTCATCATATGAATAAACAATAAACAGCCAACAGAATATATGTTTACATGCAATCCACAAGACTCTCACTAGAGTTAATCATTTAGGTATTGCATACCCATTGATCTAGTATGACCATCATGCTTTCTCTGCGCGAGAGGCTGTCAGTGGATCCGCAATATTCTCCTCAGTCGGAACTCTGCAAATGTTCACATCTCCTCGCTCGACAATCTCACAAATAAGATGGAACCGCCAAAGTATGTTCTTGGAGCGCTGATGAGATCTAGGTTCCTTAGATTGTGTAATTGCACCATTGTTATCACAGTAGAGAACTACGGGACCAACAATGCTAGGAACTACATCAAGCTCGCCGATGAATTTCCTAATCCATACAGCCTCCTTCGCTGCGTTAGCTGCAGCGATATACTCGGCTTCTGTTGTAGAATCAGCAACTGTCTCTTGCTTGGAACTCTTCCAGCTCACAGCTCCTCCATTAAGGCAAAACACAAACCCTGACTGAGACTTTGAATCGTCCCTATCAGTTTGGAAGCTAGCATCAGTGTAACCACTTACAACGAGCTCTTCCTCTCCACCATACACCAAGAACACATCATTTGTCCTTCTCAAGTACTTCAGGATATTCTTGACTGCAATCCAGTGACACTCACTGGGGTCTGACTGATACCTGCTAGTCATGCTCAAAGCAAAGGAGGCATCAGGTCGAGTACATAACATTGCATACATGATTGATCCAATTGCCGAAGCATATGGAATCAACTTCATGCGGTCCTTATTTTCACAAGATTTTGGACACTGGTCCTTAGAGAGATTCACACCATGAGACATGGGTAAAAATCCTTTCTTGGACTCAAGCATGTTGAACCGCTTCAACACCTTCTCGATGTATGTACTCTGGGTCAAACCCAGCAACTTCTTCGATCTATCTCTATAGATCTTAATACCAAGTATATAAGTCGCTTCACCCAAGTCCTTCATAGAAAAGCAGTTCCCTAGGTTGTTCTTAACAACTTTCAGGGCATGAATGTCATTCCCAATCAACAGTATGTCATCTACATACAATATCAGGAAGACAACAACGCTCCCACTGATTCGCTTGTAAACACAAGGCTCATCTTAATTCTTGATGAAACAAAACTCTTTGATTTTCTCATCAAAACGAAGATTCCAACTTCGAGAGGCCTGCTTTAGTCCATAAATGGACCTATTCAACTTGCATACTTTAGTGGCTTCATTTGGGGATACAAAACCCTCGGGTTGTGTCATGTACACTTCCTCAAGGAGGTTTCCATTAAAGAAAGATGTTTTGACATCCATCTGCCAGATCTCGTAGTCATAATACGCAGCAATAGCAAGCAATATACTTATGGACTTTACCATGGCAATAGGGGAAAAGGTCTCATCATAATCAATACCATGAATTTGCTTGAAACCCTTAGCCACCAGTCGCCTTTTGAATGTCTGTACATTCCCATCCATGTCGGTCTTCTTCTTGAAGACCCATTTGCACCCTATTGGTCGTACCCCTTCAGGTGGTTCCACCAAGTTCCAAACTTGGTTTGCATACATGGAGTCCATTTCGGATTTCATAGCCTCAAGCCATTTGTCGGAGTACGGTCCATTCATAGCCTCTTGGTAGGTTACTGGTTCATCATCATGATCCATAAGCAACACATTACCTATTTGAGACATGAAAAATCCATATCTCCCAGGCTCAAATCTCGGTCTACAAGATCTACGTAGGACTTGTGTTCCTTGAGCAGGTTCTCTAGCTACAACATCTTGTAGTCCTGTCTCAGAATCCAATTCCTGTTCATTCACTACCTATGGTTCTTGAACTTCTTCAAGTTATACCTCTTCAGTATTTCTTGATAAGAATTCTCTTTCCAAGAAGACACCAGTCCTTGCGACAAACACTTTGCCCTCGGACGGTAAGTAAAAGTAGTACCCTTTCGTTTCCTTAGGATATCCCACCAGATAACATTTATCCGATTTAGGTTCCAGCTTGTCAGGCATTTGACGTCGCACGTATGCCTCACAGCCCCAAATTTTAATGAACGACATACTAGGACGCTTCCCAGTCCATATCTCATATGGTGTCTTCAGAACCGTTTTCGTTGAAGCGTGATTTAGTGTCATAGCAGCAGTCTCTAAAGCAAAACCCCAAAAAGAAATAGGCAAGTCTGCATGATTCATCATCGAACGTACCATGTCTAACAGAGTACGATTTCTCCTCTCAGACACACCATTATGTTATGGTGTTCTAGGTGGAGTGAGCTGTGATACAATATCACACTCTTTAAGATGATCACGGAACTCATGACTCAGGTATTCGCCACCTTGATCAGATCGGAGTGCTTTAACCCTTTTACCCAACTGGTTTTCTACTTCATTTTTGAACTCTTTGAACTTTTCAAAGGTCTCGGATTTGCACTTCATAAGATACACATATCCGTATCTACTAAAATCATCAGTAAATGTAACGAAGTAGAAATACCCACCTCTAGCCATGGAGCTCATGGGTCCGCATACATCACTATGTACAACACTCAAGAGATCCTCAGCCCTCTCAGTAAAAACCAGTGAAAGGGGCTTTAGCCATCTTGCCTAACAAACAAGATTCGCATCGCTCAAATGATTCATAATCAAATGAGTCCAAAAGTCCATCTTTATGGAGCTTGGATATGCGCTTCTCGTTTATATGGCCCAAACGACAATGCCAGAGATATGTAGGGTTTGAGTCATTTGTTCTTAGTCTTTTATTATTTTCTACATTATAGATCAGATGGTCCAAGTTCAAAACATAAAGACCATTAAACAATTGGGCTACAACATAACAAACATCATTCTTAAATATAGAACAACAGTTGTTCTTAATTATAAAAGAAAAACTAATCATGTCCAAGCATGAAATGGATATAATGTTTCTAGTTATGGCCGGAACAAAATAACAATTATCTAGTTCTATTACAAGCCCGCTGGGCAAAGAAAGACGGTAAACCCCTATGGCTACAGCAGCAACTCTTGCTCCATTGCCAACGCGCAGGTCCACCTCCCCTTTACTCAGCAATCTTTTCCTTTCCAGTTCCTGCGCATTTGTATAAATGTGTGAACCACATCCGGTATCCAATACCCAAGATGAAGGAGTAGAGAGGTTTATTTCTATAACATAAATATTTGAAGCGGAAGTCATACCTCCCTTCATTTTTTGCAGACCCTCAATGTAAGAAGGACAGTTCCTCCTCCAATGACCAGCCTTGCCACAGTGGTGGCATTTCCCTTCCTTCACCATGCTCTTCTTTTTCTTCAGTGCAGAAGACTTGGGCTCAAGATATGACTTAGGTCCCACCTTCATCCTCTTAGAGCCCTTGGCCTTGGCCTTGTCCTTGCCCTTATGCACCATCAGTATGGGGCTTGCAAGCTTGGCCTTCTTCATGTTGATCTCGGCAGTTCTTAACATTCTTAGGAGCTCGGGCAGTGTCTTGTCTATTTCATTCATGTTATAGTTCAAGACAAACTGCTTATAACTGTCCGGCAACGATTGCAGGATCAGATCTGTGGCCAACTCTTGACCCAGAGGACAACCCATCCTTTCAAGGTTCTCTATATACCCAATCATCTTGAGTACGTGAGTCCCTACTGAGTCTCGAACTCCCATCTTGCACTGAAACGACGCTTTTGTAATGTCAAACCTCTCTTGACGAGCTTGCCCTTGAAACATTTTCTTGAGATGCTCGTCAATCTCCTTGCACCCCATGTTCTCATGTTGCTTCTGAAGCTTAGAGTTCATGGTGGCAAGCACAAGGCATTCGACGTCTAAGGCATCATCAGTATACTTCTTATAAGTATCTTTATCAGCACAGGAAGAATTCCCGGTCGGCACCTCGGGGGCTTCTTCTTCCAAGACATAGAGCTTTCGATCTTGTCTGAGAACAATTCTCAGGTTCCTGTACCAGTCCATGTAATTAGTCCCACTGAGCTTATCCTTCTCAAGGATGGCTCTCAGAGACAAAGTGGAGTGTGAACCACTTGCCATAGAATTTTACAAGAATTCATGCAGAATAATATCAGTACCAAAATTTCAAAATACAATTTATTTTAACTTGGACTTCAATTAAAACTCCCATATTTTATTCGAAATGATAGCCCTCACTATCAATTCAGAGAGTTCATGCGAGCTACTCTCTTAGTGGACAAGATCCGTATTTCACCAACACAATGAGTCAGCTTTGGCTTTTCTCTCATGATGTGGTTATTTAGGTAGGCAACGCTTGCCAATTGCATCCTCATGTAATTCTTGTATGGTTGGTGAATAACTCCTTATTCGCATCCATCATATGGTGCATGCCCACCCTATGCCTCTAGGCACTCAACCTTTGAGGTCACCTAGTTAAGTTAGACCCGATGTCGACAGTGGGATATCACAATTATCTGCTCGCACCCTTACCAAGATAGATTAATGCACCTTGCTTTGGCAAGCCCACACTTCATCGATCGAGGTAGGAAGAGTGTCATCCATCGGAAGGCATCCGAACACTTAATATTAGAGGAAGGGATTTTTGATTATTGGTTAACAATTAACCATGATCAACATTTGATCAATGTGCACATCAACAAAAAAACAATCTCTAAAAGCAACATGCATCCCTTATGTGCACAACATAGTACTATCAACATTTGATAGAAGAAAGGGCAAAGTCTGAACATCCGGACTCTTCCAAATCTTCAGATTTACATGCATTGGACAAAGACAAAGACAACTCAACTTAAAGCAGTAGACAAGCTCGTCTCTCATTGTTGGATTCAAAATCCAAAACAATGCACTAGTTCATTAACCACTCGAGGGACGGTTACTGCTAAGGAGACAAAAATTTCTAACAATTAGAAATTACCACGAAATCCCAGACGTTCCTGGCCGGGTTCCAAGGGGCAGAGCCCCTAACCTGTGGGTTATGTGCCCACCGATTTCCCTTGGAAAAACCATCAACAATTGATGTTCCAGGATTAAATCTAGACATTTAGAACGTTTCTAAATCCCTAAGTTTACACGTACTGGAATAACCTAACTTCCAAAACAACAATCATGGCCGAAACCTGCCTCTGATACCACTGTTGGGTTTCTCTATGAGGATGGCACAACGCTTGTGCACGCAGCGGAGGAAATAAAACATCAAGAACAACCCAAAAGAGATGAGATCGGGCCATGAATATTGAATCAAGAATTTAACAAACAACTAGGCAAAAATTACCTTAGTGGCGTTGAGTCACAACTCAACGGAGATGCTCCAAGCTTTGAGTCCTTGTCGGTGGCGAGTTCTACGTAGAATAACGTCTACGTCTCTGCAGAAACCCACACGAGCAGGAGAACACCGAGCTTCGTCGCACGAAGGGTCGGGAAGGAGATCAACCGTACCTTGCACTTCCACAGACTGCTAGGTCCGCTCCAGGAAGAGCAACACCGGCGACTGTCGCAGGAGAGAAGGTTGGCAGAGCGAGCGATCAGCGGAGGCGGAACACTTCCATCCGGCGGGGTACGGGATGCGGCGGATCGGGACGGCGGAGTGCTTCCGTCGTGTTCTATACCGCCGCAGGAGAAAAGCACGTATTCTCCCTTTTGCTCCAAAAAACCCTAAGTCCTTATTTATACCAAAGGTATAAACAGACCTAAAAGAATTGCTATCCGCAGACCATACAACATAGGGTTTCTGGATCGTTCGACGAGAATCATCTCCAGGTTCGTCGAGAATCAGTCGACAGAATCGGCGAGAATCAATCGATAGAATCGGCGAGAATCAATAGACAGAATCAGCGAGAATCAATAGACAAAATCGGTGAGAATCAGCAGCCAGATTCGGCGAGAATCAGCAGACAGTATCGACGACACTATCCTCGATTCTCGACAAATCAGCATATTGATTCTCGACGACTTTGCCTTAGTCAGCGAGACATACTCGAAGACTCCCGTCGATTCTCGACGACTTTGCCTTAGTCGGCGAGACATACTCAAAGACTCCCGTCGATTCTCGATGACTTTGCCTTACTCGGCGAGACATACTCGATGACTCCTGTCGACTCTCGACGACTTTGCCTTAGGCAACGTTTGCCCTACCCATTCTGGGTGGTGATTGGTAACCCTTACCAACACAGTCAATCCTCCAACTTTTCCATGCTCTTATATGCAACCCTGCAGGCTCATATCGCGTTGGCCGTGAGATTACATGTTTGACCACTTCTAGATCACCATGGTAACTCCAACAAATACGCACCTGTCTTGTTCTCACCCTTTAAAGGCAGTTGTGCCAGTACGGCTTGGAGAGAGGAAAGAGCGTGTTGCGGCTAGGATTGATGAACAAGCAGCTAACGAGCAACTAAAACGGTTTATGAGTTTTAATCCACCTACGTTTGAAGGAGCAGGTTCCCCAACGTAGGCCGAGGACTGGCTCGCAAGAGTGAAGAGGATCCTAACAACAACCAGGACTGAGGAGGGGCAGAAAGTTACCTTAGACACTTTCCTGCTGGAAGGAGAGGCGAGGCTTTGGTGGGATGAAGTGGAATTGCACCATTTGGCAGGCAGAGGCCTAGGGGAGATATTAATAGAGAAATTCTCAAGGTTATTTTGGGCAAAGGATTTGCTAGTGTCGCAGCGAATTGCAATGGAAAATGAGTTCCAACGTCTGATGCAGGGTGAGAGTAGTGTTGATACTTACCTGCATGAGTTTACCAGGCTGGGGTGCTATGCGGGGTCTACTTTTGCTGAGGAGGAGCTGAAGACAAATAAGTTCTATGAGGGACTTCGTGATGAGCTGAGGTTGGCGCTCCCGAGTTCGGTTAACCAAGGCTTCCAAGCGTTAGTAGATACAACCCGTATGCTGGAGAAGGATTTAAAATGGGTGCAGGACAAGAAGAACTTTGAGGTGGAAAAGCAAGAGTTCAAAGTGTCGCAGTCGGACCAATCAGAGTTTAGGAAATGAGACAAGAAGAGGTTCAGGCCTGCTGAACAAACTCCTTCGAATGTTGCTTCGGGAGTAACATATGGGCAAGGATGTGTTGAGACACGTACATGTTTTAATTGTGGGAAGCAGGGACATATAGCCCGTGCTTGTTGGAGTAAAGGGCCATAGTAGTGTAATAACCTGGGATTTGGCCCATAACCCCCCATTGCATTACCACTAATCAATCTCTCACAACGCAGGTACAGGTAATACCTTTCCCATTACTCAACTCGTCAATAGCGCAGATCTTGACGCGGGTCGGCTTTCCTTTCCTGTTCAGTACACATCTCACTCAGAGCACCTTTCTTGTTCAGCACACAGCTCACTCAGAGCATACAGTTCACGCAGCACATACGACACAAGGAGCTCACACGGAGTTTCCTGGGTATGGAAGAATTCACAGTCCACAGGCACCATCACAAGCTCCGTAAACTCCTCATTTCAGTCTTCTCTAGTTCGCGACATAAACATCACCAATCCAGACTAACCGTCTGGATGGGCTTCACACAACATGCCTATTCTGTACTATGCATTTCCGGATCTAGATGCAGACTCAAACGGGGATATCAACTATCAACCCACTGGAATCACTTTCGTTTTCCACCTCTTGGTGGAGAATTCCATGCACATGCATAAAGGAGTACTTCACTTGTCCAAGAAGGAGATCGTTACCCTTGACGATCGCTTTGGAGCCATGGAAAACTAGCCAGACGAAGAGCACCGCAACGGCCTTGCCTCCACAGATCTGGACTCGTCTCGTGATTTGGGGCTCTGAAGCTCCACCGGTATCTAGATTCCTCCTCCACCTCCTACCTTGCTCTCCCAACTCTCTAACTCCTTAGAAAGAGAATGGCCAAAGGTGAATGAGAGTTATCTCTCAATTCCTGGCCTTATAACAGCAGGGATAGCCCTAGACCATTGGATCCAATTTGAAGGAAATGAATGACCACGAATCGCCTAGAAAAGTACTTTCTTGGGATGACACGACTTATGACACACCCGTATCACAGGCCGTGTGCCTTAAGCGGCAAAGAAACCGACTCTGCCAAACCAGGACACAGCCGTGTGACACGCCCGTGTCACAGGCCGTGTGTCAGACATGGCTTCGGACACGCCCGTGTTCAGCCCGTGTTCAACATCCCTCACAGACCTGGCCAAAACCAAAGAAGAACACGACCATTAACATTCCCATGTGCCCAAAACAACTCGCCTCTCGAAGATCGTCGAGTGCATTTCGTCGAGATCATTTTGTCAAACTCACATGACACGGCCCTGGACACGCCCATGTCACAGGCCATGTGCCCCACTCGAGGCCTACTTGAGACCCACTCGAGACCCACTCGAGATCCACTCGAGACCCACTCGAGTACATAGAGTAGGACACGGCCTTAGACATGCCTGTGTCCCTGGCCATATTGCCCACTCACAAATGAGATTTTTGGGCGTTACACGCTCCTGCAGTATATGTTATGGAGACTTGCCTTCCGGGAATCCTCGACCCCCACCCCCCATAGATCACTCTGATCCCTCCTCAGGCCCCAACATCGGCTCGGTCCTCACACCTGTCCTCCTCTACCCGAGACAGGACTTCTTCAATCCGCACTTCCCAGTGGTCTTGCTGTTGCTGCTGCTCCTTGTTTCCTCTCATCTCGAGGAACTCCAGGCACATGAATATAGCGTGCCCCTCCTCTTGATGGAAGTCACAATAGGGTAACTCCACCCTGACTTCCCTCCTCCTCCTCTACTGACCCCTCCTCCTCTGCATGGCTATCGTCAGAGCCTAATGCTAATCGGGGAAAGGGGGTCTCAGCCCCTGCCTCCAGTCTAGTGGGTGGAACTGACCCTATCCACCCTGGCGATTGTCTCCTCTATGGAAACCCCTCTTCTGGACCTGATCCTGCCACTCCTACTGCCTCCAGCCAAGCCGATTATTCGGCTCTTGGCGCCGCCACCTCGGTTGCTGCTGCAGCTGCTGCTGTTCCCGCTGTCGGGGTTTAGCTCTCCTCACCTCCTGACCTTGGCCTCCTCCTGGCCCCTTCTCCTCTTCCATGGACCACCTTGCCAGCTTCCTTGCAAACTCGAGGTTTGATGCCTCCCCCTTGACTTCCCTTGCCGCCCTCTCAATCAGCTCCTCGTAGGAGAGAGGTGGCACCTTCTTCAGCTCCATCCTGAAAAAACCTTACTGCAGCCCCAAGGTAAAGGCCATCATCAGGGTGTGCCCTGGCATCTCCTGGACCTGGGTCACCTCCTCCCAGAACCTATCCACGTAGCTTCCCAGGGTCTCGTTCACCCCCTGCTTGATGTGGAACAAGGACTCCGACTCCTTCTTCCTCTTCTTAAAGGTGATGAACCTCAACATGAACCCTCTACGTAGGTCCTCAAAGAAGTAGATTGAGTTGGCCGACAGCTGGTGGAACCACTCTCTCGCCTTCTCCTTGAGGGTGATGATGAAGAGTCTGCACTTGAAGGAATCAGACATATGCCTTATCAAAACTACATCCTTGAACCATTGGATGTGTTGGACCGGGTCGTTCTTCCCGATATAGTAGGACATCATCTACAGATCTCTTTCTTGATCGTATTGATCTTAAGAGTTTCAGATCCAGAGATTTCGGCATAGTCTTCCTCGATCCATTTTATGACAGAGTTTCAACTTTCAAGAAGGAAGAAATCTGAAGTTCTCAAATCTGAAGTGAAGTTTATTTTATTATTGTTGTAAAATTTATTTCAACTCTTGTAGGAGATTTTGTCTCCGAGTTTTTGAAGAAGTTCTTCTTAAGAGTGTAGATCTCATTTTGAGGATCGAGTTGTAGGGGCATTACTCTGAGTTGTAGGATTGGTTTTCAATCTGAGATAATAGTGAAGTAGTCGAGTCTAGCATGTTGCTAGATCGGTGAGGTGGAGAGTGAACGTACCCAAGGTTGGGGAACCACTATAAATCTTGTGTCTTATGTGGATTGTTTGTTTATTTTCTGCGCTCCACTCTTTCAAGTTTTTATTCCGCAAAAAGACGCAGACCTCATCTATTCACCCCCCTCTAGGTGATTTAGGTAGACAACTAAAAACATCATATCCTCGATTAGAGCCAGGGCAGCGGCGACTGGGACAGCTGGTGTCGAGCACTCGACATGCGCGCCAAGTGCAACCCTGACGAAGCCGAGCACCTCCTGCATGAACTCCTCAAACATCCCCACCGTGGGGAGAGGGGGAAGGGGTGGTTAGTTGTCCCTGTCCGAACCTTGCCCTTATCCTCCAGTAATCAGGCCTATTGAAGATTTTCCGTGCTGACCACACTCCACACTCACCGCACCAAAAATGTTGAAATTGAAAACTCAGTCTCTGTGGAGTTCACCCTTGGGGAAGGGGTGATCACACATTTACTTCTCTCTCGCAAGCCAAACAACTAAGGAAAAAAGAATAGGGAATAGAACCAAGGGCTTGGCGCGGAGGATCCACCACACACCCAGAAGATCTTAGAGCGCTTCCCCTCCCTAGTCAAAAGCCGAGCTAAGGATACCTCAAAAAGTGCTAGAAGATCGGGACACAAGTAAAACATGCCTTCGGAGGTACCCCCTTGGGTCCATTTATAGATTTCTGAAAATGACCTGTAAATAGCCAACCTTCGCTGTTCTAAATGGCTAGACGCTGTCCAAATTAGCATGCCAACAACGTAACTCCACTGTTCTGAGGGCTAAATGCAGACCTCTGAGGGCATCCAGGTAATTTTGCCTCTGGACCCTACTGGGCAAATGATTTGTGAGAACACCACTCTACTGAAGGGGCGAATGTAGGGAGCACAATGCATTCGCCGCCTTGAAGATCTCTAAAGGGCGAGTGCCTGGCTGGGCGGCCACTCGCCTAGCTTGGCGGGAACTGGCCTCACATGCACACTGAGGCACGAGATCTTAGGCGAGTGCTATATGAAGATTGCATTCGTTGAAGGGCCAAACCATTCCTCTTTAGGTTGTGTGAATGCGCCTCTTTAGGACCTGGGCGGGTGCAGGCCAAACTGCCTCACTCGCACATCTAATGGGGTCCACTCATCGGATATGGGGTTGTAGAAAACAAGTCCAAATACTCTCAAAAAGTCCTATACATCAGATCCATGAATACTGATGGTGCATTTGTGAGTCCAAAAGGCATCACAGTAAACTCATAATGCCCATAACGTGTACCTAATGCTATCATGGGAATATCACTTTCCCGAATTCTCAACTGCCAATAGTCGGAATTCAAATCCAACTTCGAGTAGACAATCGATCCAATAAGCTGATCAAACAAATCATCAATTCGAGGAATAAGAACTTGTTCTTTTCTGTCAGCTTGTTCAGTTCACGATAATCAATGCATAGACGCAAGCTTCCACCCTTCTTCACAAAGAGCACCGATGCACTCTACGGTGACATACTCTGACGTATATATCAATGCTATAGCAACTCTTGCAACTGAACTTTTAGTTCTGTCATTTCTTTTGCGCCACTCCGTACGGTGAGCGTGACACAGGTTTTGCACCTAGCACCAGCTCAATAGCAAATTCAATCTCTCGCTGGGATGGAAGTCTAGGGATATCCTTAATAAAAACACCTGCAAACCTCGATAAAACTGAAATGTCACTCAAATTGGGCTTTGGCTCTATAGCTTCCAAAAGAATGAAAAACAATTCCGCACCTTTCCGAATCACCTTGACAACCTGGAGGGCAGACATCAAGATCTTGCCTGCTCCTCGCATACCTGCGAACCTAATCTCGAGTTTGGTATTTTGCCCCAGTATGACTTCCTTAGAGTTGCAATCTATATAGGCACGCTACTTCGTGAGCCGGTCCATACCAAAGATTAAATCAAACTCTGATACCGGCAGCACAGATGCTTCCAAACCAAATTCATGACTTCCGATCTACACCGCAACACATCAGGCTCGATCCACACGCATCAAGCACCCGTTAGGCAACAACACATTCATTCGATATGTCGGTATAAACGAAGGTACTCCGATACGCACCGCGAAGTCCTCAGACAAAAAGGAATGAGAAGCTCCTGTATCAAACAGTGCTCTCGCCGAATAATCCGATATCAGGACAAAGCCTAATTCAAACAAATCATACACAAGCAACGCACAAGGTACTAAGTATAGAAAGCAGTGAAAACTATATCTTAACTCATACCAGTTATGACGTCACTTTGTTTTATGGCCTCCTACTGGCCAAGATTATAGACTCGGGGTTGTGCTTGAGATGCAATTGACTCCACCACTACTTTTTCCCTTTTCAGCATAAGTCACACCCGTCTTTTTCTCCGTCTTTGGAGGGCCACTCCGACAGTCTCGGGCCATGTGTCATACCATGCCACATGTGTAACAAGTGAGCGGACCTCGCCCTCTCGTCACTTCAGGTTTATTAGAAGACGTTGGTCCTGAAGACTGAGCCTTCTTCTTCCACTTTTTATACCCAAACTTTCCCGAGCTAGGTACTTTGTACTCTGGCTTCTTCACCGCCAAGTCATTCTTATGTTGCACATGTTTCATATCTTGCTCTAGGGAACGGGCCATATTGACCAAGGTTAGAAAACCTTGTGTCATTGGTCCTGAGATAAGCAATCGCAAGTCGTCTCTCAGCCCTTCATAGAATCGATTTGTTTTCCATTCCTCCTCTGCAAATATAAAGCTTGCATACCTTCCCAATCTCGTAAACTCATGCAAGTAGTCATCCATAGAATTCTCGCCTTGAATTATCCTTTGAAATTGGTTTTCCATTACAATCCGCTATGCAGATGGAATATATCTCGCTAGAAAACACCTCGAGAATTCCTCCATTGATATCTGAAGCAACGACTGACCAGCAAACTGGTGCAGCTCTAACTCATCCCACCATAGCCTCGCCTCACAATCTAACAAGAAGGTAGCAACGGTAACTTTCTGCTACTCCTCCATTTCAGTTGTCGTCAGGATTTTCGTTATTCTTATGAGCTAATCTTTGGCTTGTTTAGGGGTTCCAGTACCCGCAAACACAGGAGGGTTGAAACTCATTATGTGTTTCAAATGCTTTTTCGTCGCTCGCCTTGCGGTCACTGGCTTAACAGCCACTTGTCTTATCACCACATGTTCAACTACGTCAATCGGCTCTTGGACCACCGTAGGGGTAGGAGGTTGTACTCTCCCTCCTGGTTGTACATTGATTAATACGAACACGGCTTCCACAACCAACCGTATAGTTTCCGCATAAGGAGGAGGTGTTGGTGTTGGGTATTGTATCCACAATAACCCAGATTTGAAGAAGGGCTCAGTTAAGCTAAGATGAATTGTGAATGTATTTGATGTTGCCTTTTGAGTTATGTACTTGCATCTTTTCATTGTTAAGTACACACCAATGTCAGGTTATAGTGGGTCAGTAAACACAAGACTATACAATGTAATTCCTCATGTGTAGGCCAATGTGTTGACTCACGTGTAATCTCTCTATTGGGGTGTACTTCTATCCCAAGTACAAGAGAAGGCTCAAGGATGGTCAAGGGTTAGACCTAGGAAAAATAGGAATTTTACCGAAGTAAAATTCGGCGAGTATGGTTAAGCATACACGTCAAATTCATCGAGTATCGTCGTTGATACAAGCTGAATTTGTCGAGTATACTTATCGATACCCGTCGAATTCGTCGTATATACTTAGGGTAAATTCATTGGAGAAGTGAAAAATCTCTTAAGTAAAATTCACTGAGTATCGTTGTGCATACTCGTCGAATTCGTCGAATGTATCTAACGATACTCGCCGAATTCGTCGAATATGCTAAGTGATACACGTCGAATTCATCGAGTCTAGTCGACACTACTTCTCCAAAGCGTTGAGTGCGTTGAGTTAACTCGGTGATATTCAATGAATGCAGCTTATGGCGTTGAGTAACCAAAAGGCATTGAGTGCCACAACGTTGAGATTGTCGAGTCTATTGACCGATACTCGACGAATTCGTCGAGTATGTAAGGTAATACTCGACGAATTCGTCGAGTATGACTCCTCGCTATGGCGTTGAGTGACTAGCCGGCCTGGGATGTTTTGGCTAAGTCCTTTTCATCTTATATCAAGATGTATTCGACGAGTATCAATATGATACTCGACGATACTCGACGAATTTGACTTAGGTCATTTTTCCGAAAATTCTCAAAAATAGTCACGTGTTTCTGTCAACCATACACAGTAATTTCTTCTTTCGTTTTTGGAAAAAAAAAAATTTACCGTTAGGAGAAAGATCTCTATAAATACCTAGGGATATTTTTCTTAATTGTTAATATTGTTATTGTGCTAATTTGCTTTTTGATTCAAACGAGAAAAAGATTCCAAATCTGCAACCCGTCAGCGTCCATTCCGCATGCGATTCCGACCGGTCGATACCTGCAAGCACAACAAGATCTCATCTTCCTCGACCTCTATATCTGGATTGTTGCCTTCTAAAGACTTATATTCCTCCAGATCTAGACGGGTGAAGACTCAAGATTTAAGTTCTTCAAGATTTCAACTTTCTGAGTTCTCCAAGATTCAAGATCTACTTTTACAAAGAACGTCGGAGCGAAGACTTGTAGTTGTTGTAATATTATTTTACATATTGTATGAGATTTTTCTCTGAGTTTGTCAATCTGTTTGTGGATTGAGTGAGTAGATCGGTTTGTAGATCGAGTAGTAGATCCAGTTTGTGGATCGAGTTGTAGGATAGGTTGTTCTCCGAGTAGTAGGAGTGTCGTCTCCGAGTTGTAGGAGTTGCGGCTCCGAGGTGTAAGATTTGACGAAATATGAGTTTGGTGTAGTAGCCAAATTTAGCCCTTTGTAGTAGATAGGAAAGGTAGAAAAGTGGACGTACCCAACTCGGGGAACCTCTATAAATCCATGTGTTTGTGTGCTTGATTTTTAGATAATTTTTATTCCGCAAAAAGACACAAACATCACCTATTCACCCCCCTCTAGGTGATTTATGTAGACGCTAGATACTTACAGTTGGTACCTCAGTTGGTGCATTACTCTCTACCGAGCGCTCGGTTTCCTGCTGCCCTGCACCACTTCTCATTACCTATAATCGTGAAACACACAATTAAGCAATGCACAATATTGCCAAAAGCAATTATAGGAACACGCAAGTTCCTTCAACATGTGTATTTTCTTTACAAAGTGAACATTCATGGGTTCATTCATGTTATAATGGTAATGCACATACACGTGCTCACCACCCCTTAAAAGAATTCGACCACAAATTCGAATAAGAAATACTGACACCAGAAGCTGATACCAAATTGTAACATCTTCATCCGTCACATGAAATATAACAGAGGGTCCGGTCGGGGCCCCGCGCCATATTTTATAGATAGTCGGCGGAGTTACGCATTGAGACCATATTATCGTATACGCATCCTAACTCAGAGCGCATTCTACTGGAAGCAGTTTAAGTTGTAGAACCCATGTACCAGAAATGTCCACTATACATATAGGAATGATAACCAAATACACCAAATGTATTGGCCTTAAGGCCATACAACTATTTCCTTTACAAAAAGAGTTTTCATACATCGGCACGAAGGCCGACCACACATGAGAAACACTACTCCAACATCATTTGGAGAAGAAGATCACTAAGATGGCGAAGTCATCCAGGTGGAAGAGGAAACTCCAGAAGCAGTAGAAGCTCCGGATGCAAGGACTCTTGAACTCAGACACTTGAAGGATCACCCGGTTGAACAAATCATAGGAGATCCTCGTGACGGTGTACGAACTCAAAGAGGTACTACTAATGTAAATTTGCATTTGAGCTTTCTCTCGTAGGTTGAACCAAAGAAATTCTAAGAAGCAAACCAAGACGCATCTTGGATAATTGCCATGGAAGAAGAACTAAATCAGTTCAAACGCTGCCAAGTCTGGAAGCTTGTACCTAGACCCAAAGGCAAGAATGTTATTGGAAAAAATGGGTCTACAGGAATAAGATGGATGAAGATGGAATTGCTGTCAAAAACAAGGCCAGACTCATGGCTAAAGGATATAGATAGGAAGAAGGGATTGACTTTGATCAGACCTATGCTCCAGTGGAGAGACTTGAAGCGATCAGGTTGTTCCTTGCATATGCTGCCTTTATGGGCTTCACCGTCTATCAAATGGACGTGAAGTCAGCCTTTCATCCAGGAACATGTGGAGAATAAGGACATAGCCCTCAGCTATGTCCCGATGGACAAGCAGGTAGCAGATATTTTCACGAATCCGCTGGACGAGGCCAAATTCTCCTTTTTCAAGACAGAACTTGGCATGCTCAAAATTAGATCCTTAATTGATCATATCTGAAGTCAAGGAATTAATCACAGATTATGGATTTCTCGAGAATTCAAGTGGTTATCTCGAGAACAAGTTGATTTCACGAGAAAAGTAATTTCACGAGAAAAGTCATTTCACGAGAAAAGACTAACTCCATTTCTCGGAAAAAGATGACTATATTTCTCGAAAGCAGGCTCTCTGGACTTCTTAGAAAACTAACTCTATTTCTCAAGAAAATCCAAGTGGATTTCACGAGAAAAGATTCTTGAATTTCTCGAAAGGAATCCGTTTTCTCGAGAAATGCCCTAGCGCCAGGACGATTTTCTAAAGAATTTGAACCACCGATTCCAGATTTGTCTTTTTTAATTTTATTCTTAATTTTAAAAATTATATAAATAGAAAAGTCCATATAAATCCAAAACCACAATTTCAAATCGTCCTTCCCAAGAAAAACCCTTCAGTTCCCAGAAGCTTTCCGTCGTCTCTCTCACAAAAATCCGCCGCTTCGTCTCCAACAAATCTGACATTTCACACTCTTTGCATTCGATGGCTCCTCCTTTCAAGATCAGTGTGGGCAGCGAATTCGTTCGTGTAGGCATAGAGGACATTTTTGACGACTTCAAGAACGTTCTGCACCTCCTAGATGCCGCCAGCCTCACATTTGTCTTGGAACATCTGTGTAAAGTACTGTTACCTGAAGTTGAAGAATTTTTCAGCAATGCAAAGATCAAGAAGTCTGGAAGATTGTTTAAGAGATCAGTCAAGGAGATTGAAATCAAGATCAAGCCATCTTCGTTGACAAAGTTCCTTCGACTTCCTTCAGTGGAAGAGGACGATTATCTGGAAGAATAAGACTACACAAGAACATATTCCGTCTGTGGTATTCCCCAGTCCGCCACTACAATCAGAAGACAGCAGATGTCCGATGAAAGCAAACTTTTGGCTGACATTCTAGGTGTAACATCCCGACTTTTATTTGGCCACCAGAGCCCTAGTGGGCCCAATAAAAGTGACCCGAGCCTATACGCGTGACCCGGTAGGAGGAAACCATAGGCAGGGTATCAACCTAGAGAACTCTGAATCAAGTTCCGGAGGCCTCTTATAGTCTATACGAATGCATCGGAGCTTGTCACGTCACGATCTGAGGTCTAACGGCAATTTTACACACTTCGACCATTTTAGCACGCTACGACGCGCAGATTTTGGACTTTCGGACAACGGACTCCGATTTAACCCCAATCGGTGGCGTTGGACTAGTGTAGTCAATACGAAGTCAAAGGAAGTCTCCCCGGTAAATTACGATGATAATTGATCAACCTGTGGTCAAATCAAGCCTAGTCGTGCACCGAAAAGCGTGCGCACACCAATTATGACATGACACCCGAACCTTGACCCGACCCCGATTACTTGGACCCACTTTGACTTTGACCAGCCAGGGGGACTCACCCTAGGGTTGACTTGGTCAAACCCTCCTAAAAGTCCTTTTTTGGATTTTTCTCCAAGTGAGGGGCTCACCTCCTCTCCAAAGAAGGATGGTACATACCCCCTCACTCTCCTTGGGCCCCAAACCAACAAGCCCTCATCCCACTATAAGTGGAGGCCCACCCATTTCTTCTCTCTCCCCCTCTCTCTCTTTCCCACCTAAAGTCCCAAGCCCATAAGGGCTCCGTCCCTTTTTTCCCGCATGGGGGAAAATAGGGGACCTCCAACTGTCATTGGATAGCTAGAGGGTGGGGATTAATCCCTCCCTAAGGAGGGATTAGTCCCACACCACCCAAAGGGAGGAAGCTCCCCCTCCCCCTCCCTATAAAAGCCACCCACCCCCCTCTCTTTCCCATACAGCTCTCAGAGCAGCCCCTCCCCCTGCTCCACCCCCTCTGCTAGAGCTTTGGTGACCGGAAAAAAGCCAACCCGAGGAGCTCCTCCCCCACCACCACCACCACTCTCCGTGGCCGACCAAGCCGGCCCCTCCCGAGCCCGCTAAACCCAGGTAAAACCCTCTCTTCCTCCCCCTCCCCATTTCTGACATCTAGCATGGTACTCCCAGCAGCCAGAGCATCGCCGCCATCACCCTCCTCCCTCTTGTTCAAAAAAAATGGCACCGGCGGTGGCCGGCGGCAGCAGGCCGCTGGACCACCACCGGAGGGAGCGCCCACCACCGGCGGGTTGGCCGGTGGTGGAGCCTAGGCCGACCTGTGGCCGAACGGTGGCGGGGAAAGCCCGCAAGGGAGGCGAATTTAGATACAACGGGGGGGGGGGGGGAAGGGATAGTGAACAGTAATTTCATTTTATAATTTATATTATTAAAATATTATAATATTATAATAAGGGGTTTGATTTTGCAGAGGCTCAAATAGACCCCTAGGGAAAAAGTTTTGAACATGAAAAATGTTCCCCTAACTAAGGGCTTCCTCCACAAAATTTTTGAGAATTTTTGGAGTTGATTTGGTATTTTTAAAAGCCCAAATAAAATTTGTTTGGCCAAATTAAAGGCCCAAAACACTCTCGAAAATTACAAAAAAATTACTAGGCTCATTGTAGGCTCGCTTAAGGGTTGTATCAAAATTTGGGGTCATGAGGATAAGTTTTGGATATTTTTCCTAAAATCTAGAAGCCTAGAGTCGCGCTCAGAAATTATTACGCTCATTTTCTTCGAAAATGAAAGTTGGAGCGCGCGACTATTCTCCCTAATTTGAATAATAAATTCAAAGTTGTCGTATCGACGAGAGTGGCTGAGGCAAGTGACCAGTCTCCGGGTGTTTCGAGATTTCATGAAACCATCGAGCGCCTCGCCTCTCGGGTGATTTGGGTACGCTCGGAAAGTGAGAGTATAAGTAGCGAGTTGCGAATTATTCTCGATAAATAACGGGGGTGTAACTCCTGATAAGCCCCCGATCCGATTAAGCCGTGATTAATAAGGCGCAACCAAATCATAATCGGATCTTAATAATGGGTGTAACCCAATGAAGCCTTATTAAAAACTGAAGTAGAACTGAATGTGCCTCCTGAGAATGGAGATGGGACTGAAGCCTCCTGAATGGAGTGATTGGACTACTAACCTTTTCTTTGTGTTTTACTCAAATCTCGTACTGTTCAAGTACTTTTAATTCAGCTCTACTCCAGTCTCATACTGGTCAAGTACTTTTAATTCTGCTTTACTCTAGTCTCGCATTGGTCAAGTACTTTCAATTCAGTTCTACTCCAGTCTCGTACTAGTCAAGTACTTTTAATTCAGCTCTACTCCAGTCTCACACTAGTCAAGTACTTTTATTTAGCTCTACTCCAGTCTCGTACTGGTCAAGTACTTTTTATTCAGCTCTACTCTAGTCTCGTACTGGTCAAGTACTTTTTATTTAGCTCTACTCCAGTCCCGTACTGGTCATGTACTTTTTATTCAGCTCTACTCCAGTCTCGTACCGGTCAAGTACTTTCAATTCAGTACTACTCTAGTTTTCGTACTGGTCACATTTCATTACAGCACTTTAAATAAGCAGCATAAACAAGGCATTTGTCCTCATTGCAATTTACTATTATAATCCTGGGTCCTGCTCTGACGAGCAGTTGTTATTAAGGTTGATCCTTAGTTGGGAATAACCGGAGTTGAGGTATTCCTCCAAGTCTAGCCCCAAATAAAGTGCTCCCACGCTCCTTGTCCAAAGTAGAGCTAAGTTCCGCCGCCCAAAGTTTGAAGCCTAGTAGGGCAGGCTGACGTAGACTCGGTGTGTATTATGTTTGTCGTTGATTGATTGTTTGTAAATTGCTTGCGGTGGAGTAGTGGCGGGTTAGTCCCTCTCGCAGACCATTCGTACCGGTGCGGGAAGGTCGACGACTAAAGGCGATAGGGAGATGAGTACCACGGGTGACTGGCCATTTTATTCCCCGTCGAGTTTTCCTCTGCTGGTTGGCCAAAATGATTCGCTACGTGTCACTCACATCCAAGAGTACACCAGATTGTACGTTAGGGCCTGGGGTTGTGCGGTACGATCACCCTCAGAAGTGGCAGAACTGGCCACTGTCACCGATGGCCACATCGGTGAGGCCCGAGGGGCTCGCTACCCTGCTGGAATAGAAGCAGTCCAAACAATGTCGACATAGGGTTTGTGTGTGCGGCTATGAATGCCTGCGGTGTGTGCGCGGCTGTGAAGGTATGCGGTATGTGCACGGCTGTGAATGCATGTTATAGAATTCAGGATATGAAAACATGTTGTGCTGATGAGCTAGAAAAGCATTGTTATAACCGTTTTATACTGTTGCTATTTTTTCCGGTTATACTGCACTCTTTTTATTTGCTCCTAGCTGTTCATATATGAATTGTTGTGCTGACCCTCTCTTGCTTCGGCTATTTACTTCTGTTGGATGGGTGCGTACTCGTCCCCAGGATGTGGATCCGGGGAGGAGATTTGTTTCCACTTAGCTCTGTGACTAACGTTTATTTGATTAACCATTCACAGGAGGTGGAGCACTGTAGTGACCCACTACCACAGGAGATTACGTAAGCAGCTAGGTCTACTCGAGCAGATGCACCCACGCTGTCCCCAGTGTTTAGAGATGTGAGTTCCGCCGAGCAGTGTAGAGAGAGTATATGAGGATTATATGTAGCACATGAATAGCCCATGGGCTTATATAAGTACTTAGGCTTCAGCCTTAGAACCGTTGTGATTTGATATGTGATATATAAATCTGCAATGGTTTCCTGTTAATGCTTCCGCTTTATTCTGATGGGTTGTGAATATTATGATTCGAGTCGAGCAAGGCGACCAACTAGTGCTTGGATAGGGTGGAACGTTTCCCCTATAAGCACTGGGTGGGCGTCTTCCGCCAGTAGTACCCCTCCGACCTGACCCGGGCAAAAGGTTAGGGGGGGGGGGGGGGTACTACACTAGGGAAGGTACTTCTATGCAAAATAAGATCGATTGGTTATATTTCTTCTGATTTATTTGATATGATGACTATTGTGGTTTGTCGTAAGAGATTCCTTTGGCGACACATGCTTTTTGGTAAGATAAAGGAGAGTCTGAAAGCTCCAAATTTTGGAAAAATTCTTTCTCTATATCTGAATCAAGCTCACCCAGAGGTCTTTGACCAGTCCAGAGGTGTGTCTATCCACCACCTAAAGAAGGTCACCATCTCTACCATCAGTAGATGGGAGATCAGAATTCAGAATCCAAGGCAAGCTCCTGCAGTTCCTAGAGATGTTGTTGATGAGGACAGGACCCCATCTCCTCCTCACATTGATGCAGTTGGCACATCTAGTACAGCTGCTGAGGGGGAGCCTGCTCCTTCAGTTCAGGAAGAAGATCAGCCAGCTGAGGTTGTAGAAATAGTTATTCAGTCAGATGTTCCCGCAGACTAGATTCCAGAGCAAGTTGCTACAGTTGATGGTTTTTTTGAGAAGAGCATCTCTCTGCATGAGGATGGCTCAAGTATGAACAATGATTCTTCCTCTGATCAAGAATAATTCACTGATGAGCAAGTGACTGCCAGAGTCAGTTCCACTGATGCTGAAATATCAAAGATGGTAGAGGAACTCATCTCCGATGATCCCCTATTCACATCCCCTGAAAAGGTTTCAAATGCTCAACCCTTCTCCTCTCCTACAAAGACTCCAGAACAGATTCCGGATGTTCCCCACTCCCCAGAACATATTGAGGGGGAGAATGATATAATTCTCTCTGATGATGATGAGATCACTCCAGAACCAATTGACCCCCCTCTCAGAATCCTAGACCTCTCCCTCCCTACTATTATTGGTGAGGAAGGGGAGGTCATGATTCATACCATCAGAGGCCAGAGCTCGGTTGTTATTGAAGAAATTCCTGCTTGGTCAGCTCAGGCTCTACCTCCTCCACCTCCTCTAGCTATAGCCATTCCTAAAGAAACCCTTCTGGGTAAGATTAAATCTCTGTTAGCTCAGCAAAGAATATATTTTCACGACTCTCTTAAAGTTGTCACAGACAAAATAATTGCTCTAGAGAAAGAGATGAGCAGAGACTTCACTGAAATTCAGCATAATACTGATAACCTCAAATACCTATTCCAAATAGGTGGAAAAAGCCTTAGATCACACCATTACTAGTATTGGTCACATGATGGATAAATCAGTCACATTGGCAAACAACCAGATTCAGTTGGAAAAGAAGGCTCAAGAGCACAACTTCAAAACGTGTGAAGAAGTTGGCAAGTTCAAAGAAGACGCCATAAGCAACCTATCTATAGAAGTCAGAAAGGGGGAGAAATTGGTCAAGGAATATCTAGAAAAATCGGATGGAACCATGAAGACTCTATGGGAAGAAAAGCTAAAAAAGATAAGTACTTATGTACAAACTCAGATCTCTAAGGTTAAATTTCATACCTATGATACAGCAGTTTGGATGCACAACCAGATCTTCCCTAAATTTCAAGTTGATCCAAATGTTGCTCCTCCTCCTCAACTTGACCCTACTGTCTAGCAGCCTACTACCCAGATGCCTACATTCTCTCCCAGACCTTAAGATTATGAAGCCCCTCCTATAGAGTACTCCCAGGTTTAGTCTGAACAAGAGATGCCTCAGAATCCACCTCCAGAAATTCCAGTTCTTAAGAAAAGGAAATATGGTGATGGTGCCTCTACAAGCCGATCCATTCCAAATCCAAAAGCTGAATGAAGAAGAACACAAGAATTTGCTGAAGTGTGGAGTCCAACCTCCAAGTCACTAATTCTCGACACTCTAAAACTCGTTGTAGATTTTAATGAAAATAGAAATTATCATTACAGTTCCCAGGAATGGGATTTGTATGTGAAATCTCTGACCAAGAGGATAATCTATGACAGAGAATATGACAGAAATAATCCCAAGGCTCCTCCCAAACTTACTAAGTATTACCTTAAACCTTACAGCTATCAAAAGAGGCAGCAAGAAAAGAAAGAAAGGCATCAACAACATCAATTCAAATGAATGGAATTTAGCCATAGTATAGAATGTTATGGACCTGGATTCCTCTATGAACAATTACTATATATATATATATGATTTTGAATTTTGCTGATATATTATTTCTTAATTATCATTGCTATCTTTACTATGCTTACTAGTTAATTATTTGATTATTTTGATGTAATTCACCTTAGTGTAGATGGTTCTGACTTCTACAAATAGGGGGAGATTGTTGAGTATTGTATCCACAATAACCCAGATTTGTGTGAAGTCACCCTTGAACTAAGATGAATTAAGTTTTTATTTGATGTTATTCCGTGGTTAAGTGTTTGCAGGTCATAATTGCTAAGTGTAGACCAATGTCATTTTACAGTGAGTCACCCAACACAAGACCATGCAATGCAATCCCTCATTGTGTGATCCATAGTATTGACTCATGTGTAACCTCTCTATTGGGATGCACTTCATCTTCAAGTACTAAGGAATGGATGAAATTAAGAATTGATGTTTTTAATAAAAAAGAAAAGTAAATTATTCAGAAAATTTCCCTAAGTATATTTCTCGAGAAACCTAAGATGTTTTTCACGAGAAGCCTAAGTCTAGTTCTCGAGAAAGCCTTGATGTTCTCGAGATGCTATAATAATTCTCGGGAAATTATCTGAAAGGTTTCTAAGTCTTTTACTCGATAAATGTCATGTAAATTTCTCGAAAGCCAAGTCAGTTCTCGATAAAAGTAATGGAATTCTCGAGAAGTCGAACTTATTTTTTGAGTAGTCGAAACTTCTTTCTCGAGAAACCCACTTCTTCTCGAGAAATCATTGCCTCAAGTTTCAGAAGTTTTGTTAGGGAAATTTCTCGAAAGGCTTGGATGTTTTCTTGAGAAACTATTTTCTTCTCGAGAAACCTGGCTCCAGATCTAAATTCCGCCAAGTCTCTTTCTTCAGAAATAATGTTCTTCTCGAGAAACCAGTATTTCCTCTCACAGAATTTTCTTCAAGTTCTTTTCTCGAGAAGACGAGTTATTTTCTCGAGAAGAAGACAAGTTCTTTTCTTGGGAAGTCTTCTTCTTCTCGAGAAATGATTTTGCAGATTCTGAAGTTTAATTCAGTTTGACGGGTTTTCAAATTTCGATCTAAGTTTAGAAATTCTAATCTTCGTGGATCATCTCTTAATGACGTTTGACAGTTGGGCGATGTCCTATATAAAGTCACGTCAAGGATTTCGCAAACCCTAATTTTCACTGCTATTCCTATTCCAAATTAGAATCGCCACACATTTTCAGATTGGGAAACCGCCGCCGCCGACATCTTCATTCTTCACAGAAGTTATTCCTCAATCCAGCGATTCGAAAGCAGAAGAAAGATTTGACAGATCCCTGGTTTTAGATTCTCAATCTTTCATTTGATCATGCCGGATCCAAGAAATTTAAGAACATGCTTATATCAAGAATTCTTCCTCATCTTCTTCTCCAAGTTCTCAGTTTTTCAAGAAGGAAAAAATCTGAAGATTTTAGATCTGAAGTGAAGTTGTTTTTCATTATTATTGTAAAAACTTATTTCAACTTTTGTAGGAGCTTTGTCTCCGAGTTTGTAGGAAGTTTTTCTTCCGAGTGTAGATCCCGGTTGTAGGAGCGTTTCTACGAGTGGTAGGATTGTTTAATTCGAGATAAAGTAAAGTAGCCAAGTCTAGTATAGTGCTAAATTGGTGAGGTAAAGAGTGGACGTACCGAAAGTTGGGGAACCACTATAATTTCTTGTGTCGTCTGGATTGTGCTTGACTATTTTCTGTGTTATACTCTCTCAATTTTTTATTCCGCAAAAGACGCAGATCTCACCTATACCCCTCTCTAGGTGATTTTGGTAGATAACTAGAAACTTTTAGCACCAATATTAGGAGAAGGAGAGTGAAGCAAAAGACACTGAAGAAGAGTTGTAACAACGAAAATGTGAGCACCAGTAACATCCAGAGTCGGAGTATCCGCCTCTCCTAGGATTTGTTGTCGAATCATATCATACGAGTCAGGTAGACATAGTAAGTAGCAAACCACAAGAAGCTCTTGAAAGTGTTTATGTTGCTCAACGAGATCAACATAAAAAAGTTGATGCTCAAGAAGTTCAGCACGAAGAGTTTGAACCTCCTGATAAACAGCAACAAGAGTCATGACAGGTCGAGCAAAAATATTTGCATATAAATTATAAATGCACGAAGTTTGCGCTCCCTTGGAGTACAAAGCAGCAAGATGATTCCAGGAAGCCTTGACCGTCTGATCATATCTAATGATAGGAAGGCACTCATCAGATAAACTATTGGCCAACAAAGTACAAACCAACACATCAGTAGCATCCCAATCATCAAAAGAAACATAGCCAAAAGGAGGGGGATCATCGGTTAAATGATGACACCTATGCTGAGAGCGCAACAAGAAAATAAAAGACACACTCCAATCATGGTAATTTGGACTTGTAAGCTTAGAAGCAGTACCCAAATTACTGGAAGTAGAAGTAGAAGAAAGAGAGAGAGGAGCAGACAAAATGGAAAAATATGGAGTGTCCATAGAGAACAACAATAAGTCGTACGGTTTAACCAAACAAATCACGCGAACAAGAAAAAGAAGGAGACCGTGCGAGCAGAGAAAAACAAACCTCGCGAGAAGAAAACCAACCCACGGGAGCACATGAGAAAGAAATCGCGCAAACACCAGCGAAGCTGCACAAATAGAAAGGAAAGCAAAGGGAGGGCAGGGTGGGAAGAAAACCGCGCGAACAAAAGAAGCTGCACGAACATAAGAAAATTGGAAGCGGTTAGAAAAGAAAACTGCGAGCAAATTGGAGCAAAGGACTGATTAGCTCTGGTACCATATAAAAAAGAGCTAAATAAAGAGAAATTGTATTGCTCCAAAAAGATAATTATTACATAGGTATCCCCCCTTATTTATAGAAATGGGGGAGATGAGAGAATACAACAAGCGATGTGGGACTAAATACAAGCCGCACAAGCTGGGCAGTTTGATAGGGTCAAACCTCCTAACTATATAACAAATACAATTCCTTGGGAAGCCTTTAAACACCTGCTGCAGTTAACCGTCAGACTGCTATTATGGCTAACCTCCAAACTACTATTACGGCTAACTACCAGACCGTTGTTACGGTTAACCTCCAGACCGCTATTACAGTTAACCTCCAGACTGCTGCTGCGGCTAACCTCCAGACTACTGTTGTGGCTAATGACCAAACCGATGCTACGACTAACCTCCAGACTGCTACTGTGGCTAATGATCAGACCGTTGCTGCGGCTAACCTCCATACCACCAGACCGCAGTTGCGACTAACATCCATGCCGCTACTGCGAAAAACCACCAGGCCGCTACTACGCACTCTAACCAAGCCGCTGGGAAGGATACCAGATAGGTCGCTGGTCGAAACTGCCAGACCGCTAACCAAACAAGCTGTTGCGAATAGAAAGACTAACCGCATAATCTCATGCTCCAACATTTACATTTGTATATGAAGTACTGACCTGCAGGGTGATGGAGTGCCCTAGGGTATGTTAGGGACGACCGAGAGGAGGGGTGTTGGTTACACAGTTGAGGTCAGTCTTTGCTCACCCATGATACATCATATTTTTACATGGCAAGGATCGTAAGTTGGAGGTAGCTCGTCGGCCAAAAAGGCCTAAGCCTCATGAAGTGTTACATCTTCTATTTGGTGGTCTTTTTTGTTTTCTTAATTTATTTTTTTCTTGCATGTCGAGGTATCATAGGATTATTGTATTCTAGTTTTTAGAAAGGTGATGGTGGTTTGAACATTTGGGTGATGTAAGGTCATAAGACCATTTTGGACTCCTATGTATTTATGGACATCTTCTAGTGTATTTTAGTATATTTTTTTGTTATTTCATATTTTGTATTTTGAGTTGGGTAGCACTTTTATATCGCTTTATAATGCTTAATATTTGATGTCTATATGTTGTGGGCCCCCAGTCGGACCTATATTATATAGTTGTTGCAGGGGAGGTGTTACAATTTAGTATAAGAGGTTGGTTAGTGTCTAGGGTGAGATTTATTGATCAATTTAGTGTAATTGGATCGTGAAGAAGTTGCGCACAAGGGAGTGTTACGGGACCATGAGTGTCCTTGTTTTCAAGTTTTTTGAATAGTATTTGACTTGTTTGTTATCTTGCTTATGCTAGGGTGTTAGAGACGATGCGAAGACTTTGAGGCTGCAAGAGGAGCTATCAACGAGTAGTATTACTTCTCTAGGTCTCATTGGCATAAGTGTGTCCGCTGCTGATTTCTATCGCATGCTAGCAGAGGAAATGGTAGCGGCCCGGGCTGTGGCGACACCATAGGTTGCGACACCTATTGTTCGGGTAGTGACTCCTAATACCTAGGGTAAGACGCATGTCACACCCGAGGGAGGGGCCAGACAGGCAGAGCCTTTACCTGAGAGAGCTGTTGTTGGGCAGGGAGATCGCCAGATAAAGTATTTTCAAAGTTTCCATCCTCCAATGTTCAAGGGAATCGGCACCCTGACCGATGCCAAAGATTGGTTGGCATGGATTTAGGATCTCTTGAGAGCAATAGAGACACCAGAGGACAAGCGATCCTAGTTTACGGCCTTCATAATGAAAGGTGACGCATAGTTGTGGCGAGTGAACCATTGCGGATGTCGGTTTCCTAGTCACGCCCCATCCATGGATGAGTTTGCAAGTGCATTCATGAAGCGATATATCCCTTATTCGATGAGGTTGGCTCTTTAGAGGAAATTTCTACACTTAGTGAAATGAGACAGGATGGTGGATGAGTACCTGCAGGAGTTCACCCGGTTAGCTCATTATGCAGGGATGACCATGACGGATGATGAGGAGAGGGATAACCTCTTCTACTATAGGTTGAGAGAGAACCTAAGGAAGCTGTTTATAGCCATGAAGAATGCAGGATTTAATGAGTTGTTTGAAGCTACTAGGACGTTGGAAAGCAACACAGAGCAAACCCAATATCATAAGGGTCTTGTAGGGAAGCATGGAGAAGGAAATCCTTCTCAGTCTTAGTGGAAGTCAGAAGGGAGTAAGTGGAAGAAAAATCCTTTCATGATAGGAGAGAAGAGCGGTGCTACGTTGGGAGAGTCTCATTTCAAGGGGCCATCGACGTGCTACAAGTGTAGCAAGGTAGGCCACATAGCTCGAAATTGTACCGAGGGTGGTGCTAAGCCAGAGCCTAGATAGGAGCAATTTGTACATTCCGGTCCTAGTTATGTAGAGAAAAGGAAAGCGACAGAGTCAAGTGTTTCATCTTCCCCTTCAGTGCAGCCAAGATCATACAACCTTGGGCAGCAGGAAGCAATTCATCAGCCTGATGTTGTGACATGTATGAATGGTTTTAGTTCGTTTATTAGTTTAGAACTCTTTATGACCTTTTTGTTTGTTGTATGTATGCTAGGATTCGTATTAGTCTCCGGCTACCCCTCTAAAGTGTTGTTTTATATGTGAGCGTCACACTCCTTTCTTGTGGAAAGCTTATCCGAAGAATTTGCATCGAACCCTTTGAAGCAGATACAGAGCATAGTGTGTGCATGCCCAATGGGTTTTTCATGACTACCAGAATGAAAGAGCACATTAGTTGGAGTATAGGCGAAGTTGATTTCGTGTTGGCAGTGGCAATCCTACCACAAGACGAGTTTCACATGATCTTGGTGAAAGTATCTAGCATCTACCTAAATCACCTAGATGGGAGAATAGGTGATGTTTGTGTCTTTTTGCGGAATAAAAATATCTAAAAACTCAAGCACACAAACACAAAGATTTATAGTGGTTCCCTGTATTGGGTACGTCTACTGTCCCTCCTCGTCTATCAACCACGAAGGGTAAGATTCAGCTACTTCACCTTTCTCAAATTATAAAAATCTTACACCTCGGATCAACGCTCCTACACCTCGGAGAACAACCTCTCCTACACCTCGATCCACAACCGGATCTACAACTCGATCTACAAACCGGATCTACAAACTCGATCCACTAACAAATCTACACTCAGAAGAACAAACTTCCTACAATCTCGGAGACAAAACTCCTACAAAGTTTAAAACAAATTTTACAATTATAATAAAAAGTTTATACTTCCAAATCTGAAAACTTCAAGGGTCTTCCTTCTTGAAACTTGAAATACTTGATGAAGAAGGTTGAGAAAGAAAACCGAGAAGGCTGATCTGAAAACTAGGATCCAACTCGATCAAATAAATGTTGAAGAATCTTGAATCTGTCGAATCTTTTCTATTGTTGAATCGCTGGATCAAAATATGAGCGCAGAGAAGAATGTCGAAGAAGACGGAGTGTGCGGCTTATCCCGATCAAGAAGAATTGCGGTGCGATTCTTATTTTAATTCTGATTAGGGTTAGCGAATCCTTGAAATGACTTTATATAGATCATCGTCCAATGGTCAAACTTCATTAAGAAATGATCCATGTGGATCAATCATACTAAACTTGGATTGAAATTTGAAATCCAGTTTGACAGTTTAAAAAGAAAATTTTGCAACGACATTTCTTAAGAAGTATATTTCTTGATAAAACATTTGCTTTCTCTAGAAAAGACTTCACTTTCTCGAGAAAAGACTTGATGAAATTTTTGTGAAAAAAATTACTGATTTCTCGAGAATAATATTATTTCTCGAGAAAGTGACTTAGTGTATTTTTAGAACTGGAGCCAGATTTCTCGAGAAGAAAATGATTTCTCGAGAAATGAATTGCTTTCTCGATAAATGGCCTAGACTTCTCGAGAAAAAGTATTCAATGTAAATGATAAGAACTGAATGAAGGATTTGGCGAGAAACGTTTGATTTCTCGAGAAAAGTACATAGCTTCTCAAGAAATGGACTTGACTTCTCAAGAAATATTTTCCTTTCTCGAGACATGAACTAGGTTTCTCGAGAAATCTTCAGGACCTTTCTCGAGAAAAAGGACTTAGACAGATTTTGAGAATTTTCCGAGAAGACTTAATGTTTCTCGAGAACAACTATGCTTTCTTGAGAAATAAACTTAGACTTCTTGAGAAACATATTCCTTTTCTCGAGAAATGGACTTGAAGAAATTTCTGGAAAGTTCTTTTCTTCTTTATTGGAAACCAGCAACCCTTCCCTTCTTCTATTTCTTTAGTACTTGAAAATGAAGTGCATCCCAATAGAGAGGTTATACATGAGTCAACACCATGGATCACATAATGAGGGATTACATTGTATGGTCCTGTGTTTAGTGACTCATTGTAAACTGACATTGGTCTATACTTAGCAATATTGACCTGCAAGCACTCAACTAAAAGATAACATCAAATACATACTTAATTCATTTTAGTTCAAGGGTGACTTCATACAAATCTAGGTTATTGTGGATATAATACCCAACAATCTCCCCCTATTTGTAGAAGTACGAACCCTTATTTAAAGAATTGAAAAACAAGAAAAATAAGGTATATAAAGACAAGAGAATTAATAAGATCATCAAAATTCAAAATGTCATATATGTATAGAATTTGTCCATTGATACATCCAGATCCACAAGATTCTACACTATAGCTAATCTCCAATCATTTGAATTATTGTAGATGTTTTCTTTCCTTCTTTTCATGTTGTCTTTTCTGATAGCTATAAGGTTTGGGGTAGTACTTTGGAGGTTGAGGAGGAGCATTTGGATTGTTTCTGCCATATTCTCTATCATAGATCCTCCTCTTAGTCAAAGATTTTTCATACAACTCCTATTCCTTGTGACTGTAATGATCATCTTTATTTTCATTGAAATCCACAAAAAGTTCAGGGTATCCAGAATGAGATATTTTGAAGTTGGACTCCACACTTCAGCAAATTCATTTTCTTTCCTCTGGGCAGCTATTTGGCTTGGGATGGATTTGCTGGCAGAAGCACCATCACCATATTTTCTCTTCTTGAGCACTGGAATCTCAGGAGGTAGATCTTGATGTATCTCTGACTATTCTGAAGTCCATACTTGAGAATAAATTTCAGGAGGAAGTTCAAACTGTTCAGGACCAGGAGAGAAAGTAGGCTCGAAAACATTAGGATCAAAATGAGGAGGTGGAGCCTCATTTGTGTCAACCTGAAAATCTGGGAAGATTTTGTTATGCATCCATACAGCAGTCTCAAAAGTATATTTATTAACACCTTTAATATGGTTTTCCACACTGGTATTGATCTCTTTTAGTTGTTCACCCCACTGAATTTTCATCTCTTGAACTTTCTTATCTATATTTTCTTTAACTTTATCCTCCCCCTTTCTGACTTCTACAGATAGGGTCTCTATGACAGGTTCCTTGAATTTTCCAACCTCTTCACAGGTCTTAAAGTTTTGTGCTTCAGTTTTCTTCAGCAATACAATCTGATTATTTGTCACTGTAACTGCTTGATCCATGACCTGACCAATACTAGTGATAGTGTGGTCTAGAGTCTTGACACCAATATTCAGCACTCTTTTAAATTCATTTGTATTATGCTGAATTTCAGCAAACCCTCTGCTCATTTCTTTTTCAAGAGCATTTACTTTATCAGTCACTTCTCTGAGAGACTTGTCAAAGTACTCTCTTTGCTTAGATAACATAAGCTCAATTTTACCCAAAAGGTTATCTTCAGGAATAATATCTGTTGGAGGAGGTGGAGGAGGTAGGGTTGGAGCTGTCCATACTGAGATTTATTCAATTACAACTATACCTCTCCCTCTTTGGGCAGAATTCATAATATCTCCTTCCTCTCCAAAAATAACAGGCATGGAGAAATCAAAGTTCCTGAGAGGAGGTTCTACTGTTTCTGGAGTAATTTCTTCCTCAGAGAACAAATCAACATTCTCCCCCTCAATATGTTCCTAGGGCTGAGAATTTTGTGGAGTGTCTTCAGGGATTTCCTCAGGGATTTATGTAGGAGTCTTTTCAGAAATCTCTTCATGAATATTTTTAGGAGTCTTTTTTGGAGAGATGAGCATGGGGTTAGATCTTCTACCAATCTGTCAATGTCAGCTAAATTAGCATCCATTTGAGTATCATTTAGGTTTTCTTGATCAGAGGGGGATTAACATTCAAACCTAAGCCACCATAAGGCATAGAGATGCTCTGCTCATCATCAGACTGAGCTAAAATGTCTTTTTCCACTGTCTCAACATCATCAACAACTTGATTTTGAACCTGGGATGCAGGGACCTCTGACTGGACCTTTGTCTCATTTATCTCAGCTTGTTATACTTCTACATGTACTGAAGGAGCAGGCTCCCCCTCAGTAGCTGCACCAAATGTGTCAACTGTATCAGTACGTGGAGGAGATGGGGTCCTGTCCTCAACATCTTCTACCCTTGAAGGGGCCTGGCTTGGCCTTGGAATCCTTACTTACCATCTACTGATGGTTGAGATGGTGACCTTCTTTAGGTGGTGGATGGACACACTTTTGGATAGGTTAAAGACCTCAGGGTGAGCCTGATTCAAGTACAGAGAAATAAGTCTTCCAAAATTTGGTGCTTTCAAGCTTTCTTTAATTTTCTCAAACAACATATGTCCCCACAAGAAGTTCTTTCTACATACCACTTCTGTCATCATGTCAAAGAAATCTGAAGAAATATATCCAATAGACCCTGTTTTGCATAGAAGAACTTTGCCTAGAATGTCGGCCAAAAGTTTACTTTCATCTGTCATATGCTGCCTTCTAACTGAAGTGGTAGACTTAGGAAGACCACAAAAGGAAAATGTTCTTGAGTAGTCAACTTCTTCCAGATAACCTGCGCAGACACATGTTGAAAACATTATATCTGGTCTACTGGCAGTCAGGTAGAGCAAGTATCCAATTATGCTTCTGTACTTGGTTTTATCAAAAGGTTTCCCTTTCTCATCTTTGTCCAAAGACATAGTTGAACCCATTGAAGTCCTCATGGAGGTTGCGCTCTCCATTCAAAATTTCTTAAGAAGCTCCTTAGTGAACTTCGTCTGAGAGATGAAAATTCCATCTTTAGATTGCTTCACCTGAAGTCCTATGAAATACTTCAGCTCACCCATACTGCTCATTTCAAACTTCCCTTACATAAGTTTGGAAAACTTTTGGCAAAGGTTGTCTTCTGTAGAGCCAACTATGATGTCGTCGACATAGATTTGCACTAGCAGAATCTTGCCTTTAACTTCACTAAGAAATAATGTCTTTTCTATCTTTCCCCTTGTGAACTTGTTCTCAAGAAGAAAGCTAGACAGCGTCTCATACCAAGCTCAGTGAGCTTTCTTTAAACCATATAGGGCTTTATTTAAGAAATAAACATAGTCAGGGAATATAGAATTGACAAAACCTATGGGTTGTGCTACGTATATATCCTCTTTCAGATACCCGTTGAGGAATGCTGACTTCACGTCCATTTGGTAGACGATAAAGCCTTTGAGGGCAGCATACGCAAGAAAAAACCTGATTGCTTCGAGCCGAGCCAGTGGAGCAAATGTCTGGTCGAAGTCGATCCCCTCCTCTTGTTTATAACCTTGAGCTAAAATCCTGGCTTTGTTCTTGATAATTACTCCGTGTTCGTCCAACTTGTTTCTGAATATCCATTTGATTCCGATAACGTTCTGTCCCTTTATCATAGGCACAGGCTCCCAAACTTTGCATCGTTCAAACTAGTTGAGCTCCTCTTGTATTGCTAAGATCCAAGAGGCATTTTTTTTCGCTTCCTCAAACTTCTTTGGTTCAACCTGAGACAGAAAACTTAGATGTAAAATCTTGTTAGTTGTACCTCTTCTGGTTCTCACCCCATCGCCTAGATCTCCAATGATTAGATAAGTTGGGTGATCTCATAGGTGTCGGAACCCTAGATTCCTTTCTCTCTCTCCAACAGGCTCTGTAGCATCTTGGGCAGCCTCTATGGGTTGAGGTAATTCTTCCTTTATTGGTTCTTCATCCACGGAGCCCGGATGGATGATCTTGAGTGAGCTTGGAATATCTTCTTTAACTGGTTCATCCAAGCTTAGCTCCTTAAACCTGGTACCTATATTTGGACCAATAATACTAGACGAGCTGCTATGAAGCATGCTAATCTCATCAAATATAATATTTATCGACTCTTCTACCACTAGAGTTTTCTTATTGAAAATCCTATATGCTTTACTATGGCTACTATATCTTACAAAAATACCTTCGAAACACTTTTAACTAAACTTTGTGCGGTAATACTTCCCATTATTAAGTACAAAGCATTTACTTCCAAAGATTCTAAAGTAGTACACAATCAGTTTTCTGCACTTCAATAACTCATAGGGGGTCTTACGATAGCTTTTGTTGATGAGTGCTCTATTTTGCACGTGACAAGCCGTGTTGACTGCTTCAGCCCAGAAGTACTTCTAAAGTGAAGCGTTGTTCAACATGGTTGTACATGCTTCAATTAGGGTTCTATTCCTTCTCTCAACAACTCTATTTTGTTGTGGAGTGCATGGGGAGGAAAACTCATGAAAGATACCTTGGCTTTCACAAAACTTTTTCATAGCACCAGACTCAAACTCTGTTCCATGGTCACTTCTGATTTTTTCCACTGAGCAGTCCAATTCCTTCTGAATTTGCTGGACAAAATTAGTGAAAGACTCGAAGGTGTCTGACTTGTGTTTCAGAAAGAACACCTAAGTGAAATGTGAGTACTCATCAACAATCACTAACGTATAGACCTCATCTCCTAAGCTGTGAATAGGCATAGGATCGAATAAGTCCATGTGAAGCAAGTATAAGCTTCGTAAAGAATCCTTTTCAGCAATACCCTTGAAGGTAGCTTGTGTCTGCTTCCCCATTTGACAGGAGTGACATGGACTCTCTATAAGGCACTTAATGTTGGGGGCATCGTGCACTAAGTTGAAAGTGAGGGGATAAAATACTTACTACTCTAGAGGGGTGGGTGAATAGAGTATTCAAAAGGAAGAGACTCTAAACACTTCTCTTAGAGCTATTTGCGGAATATAAAAATAAAAGCTTTAAACCTAAAGCCTAACTGATTGTAGTGAATAAAAGAGAAGCTCACTGAAGTTTCAGTTGAGCTTTTATCCTAAAAAAGCAATTAGCAACCTAATTAAAACTATCACAGCCACAGTGCATTAATTAAAATAAGCAACCAGACAACACAAGAGCTTTATAATGGTTCCCCAATTGGGTACATCCACTCTTCTACCACCCTGGTAGGAATCCACTACAGGTTTTTGATCAAGTGCCTTGCCACCAGTAGATCTGCTTCAGGTAGATATAAAGACCCTTCAGGCTTTTAATCAGGTGCCTAAAAACCAAACAAATAGGTTTTTATCAGGTGCCCTGCCACCAATAGTTCACTTTTGAAGGGAGTAATAACCCTTTTACAGGAGGTTAAAAGAGAGAATTAAAGATGTCTTCTCTGTGTTCAAAGAAGCTAGTGGATTGATCTGAATATATCAAAGCTCCCCCTGGCTTAGAGAATGTCCAGGAAGAAGCTTTGCTTCAGGGTGTAGGATCTCCAAATTGCTTGAGATGACTTTCTAATGCAACCTTGAAGAAGGGATCGGGATCCTCTCCATTTCACTTGAAATGGAGGGGATCCATTTCAATATATAATGGACAAGACAAGTTGGAAAGAAATCTTGTGGTGGAGATTTTTTTGATTAAAAAAATCTAAAAAAACATGGGAAATGATGAACCCGTCAGATCGAAAGCATTTCAATCTCGACCATGAAATGGATCCCCTCAATTTCTTGAATGAATGTTCTTCTTCAGCAGCTTTTGCAATCTGGGAGAGTTTGCAACAATGAATGTTCAGCAATCTGGGAGGTTCTTCTTCTTGAAGGCATGAACTCTGAGTATTGATTTTCCTGAAGACAGGATGAACTCAGGAAGAAGAAGAACTTTTCTTTCTCTTGAGATTTCTGGTTCTATGTCTGCTGTGTAAATTTCTCTGTTGTGTATGTATGTGTGTTATTATCTTCAGCCGACTGCTCTGATAATATAGAAACTTCTCTTCTTTAGAATAAAGCCTCGAGCCCTGCACTTGAAAACTTTCCAAATAATAAAATAAAACAAATAAAGAAACTACACCTGTAATCTTTTCTGTCATTCCCAAAAAGGAATTAAGGATATTAAAAATATCCTACCAATTTGACTTTACAAATTGGCACAGGAAACAAAGCCTAACGGCTATATTACAGATGTAGAAAATCACGATTTCCTCTAATAAAACAAACGACTTTATTCTGCCAAATCTCTTAATTAATGCATAAGGAATATTGCAAATAAGCAAAAGAATATAAGCATTAAATTAAGCAGAATATTCTGAATAAAATATGTCTTAAACAAGAGGAAATAAAACAATGATTCAAATGAAATGAATATTGATAACAGCAGACATAAGTCGTCGACCATAGATCGAAGATCGTCGATCTGAACAAGCAGATCGTCGACCTGAAGAAAAACTGTCTTAACAGAGATCGTCGACCAAGGCTACACGATCGTTGATCTGAATAAGCATATTGTCGAGCCCACTTCAGAGTTCATATAACTCTGAGATTATCGGTCAGCAATTGAAGATCGTCGAGCAAGGTTTGACTATCGTCGAACACATCTATACTTAACCAATTTTCATTTCAATCCAATCTCAACTAACCTAACCTAAGGGTAGACTAAACTTTAGTCTAACCATTGACCATAGATAATTCTTGGGTCAATTAAGCCTAATTGAGATGACATTACCTAAATCAAAACTAGGGAACCAACAATCTCCCCCTATTTTGGTGATGTCACTCAAACAACAAAGAATCTAATATAAACAGATAGAGAAGCATCAATAGATATATCATCAAACAGATTTGAATAAATTAGATAGTCAAAACAAATATCACAGACATTTATCAACAAAGTCTGAAGGAGGAAAAGAAGTAGCAGGAGAGAAAGTGATTTTTCTTTTAGGATCCTATGCATCCTTCTTTGATAACTTCAAGTCCTGCTCTCCAATAATATTTAGTTCTCTAGCTTTAGGCAGAACAGCTTCAGGATGTCTTTCCATGTACTTTGAAGCATCAAAAACTTCTGAACTGACTTGGAACCTGCCTAATTCTTTCTTTCTGTATTTTGACATAGTAGAGAATCCTGTGATATCTTGACTTTCAACTTTAGCTTTTCTGATTTGAGCAGCTCCCACCAATTCTAGAAGTCTAGCCATTTTGAAGTTAGGATCAAGCTCTTGACTTTCATAAGTATTTTCATCAGCTGGATCCAATGGATTTACAGTCTTAAATTTTACTGATTGAGCTAGAAAACTCTTAGCTTGCTCTTAAGATGGCTTGACATTTGAAACTTTTGGCTCTTGAATCACAAGGTTAGATGGAGGAGCATATTTAGCATACTTCTTGCTTGATTTGTCAGAGTATATAAATCTTTTTCCTTTTACATCTACTGGCTTGGCCTGAGCAGGTTTTTCCTTTGAAGGTGACAATTTTGTTTTGGGAGGAGACCTAGGAGCTGGAGGAGGAGAGAAGGTTGGTTGTTGATATACAACTTCCTTTACTTGCTCTCTTGGGATGTTTGAATGCCTAGACTTCCACTGATTATAAGAACTGCTGGGAGGAGGCTGCCTGCCCTTCCTCTAATAGGTAAATGACTGATTTTGACTGGCAGGAGGAGCAAAAGAACTGGGAGCAACATTTTCTAAAGCACTAGCAGAGGGAGGAGGAGGAGGAGGACCTCTCTAAATCCCCTTGGGAGGAGGAGAGCTCTTCCTTCTCTTCTTCCTTGCTTTTTGAGCATTTTTAGAATACCACATCCAAGCCTCAAAATTTTTAGATTTAGGATCAATCCCTTTCAGAATATAGTAGGGAATATTATGGTCTGGGTTAGGAGGAGCTGGAGCTATGGCCTTCCTTTTCTTTTGAGCAGTCCTTTTCTTTTTCTTATTACCTTCTGAATCATCAGAATCCTCATCCTCATCCTCAGAATGTGAGGACTGAGGTTTTGCATATAGATCATCAATTTCTTTTAACATAGCTTCCTCTTTTTCTTTAGCTTTCAGAAGATCCTTTTCTCTTTCTTCTTCTAATATATCTTGAGCCAAGAGAGAATCCAAATCTGGACCTGGGGAGTCATCCCAAAGAGTAGAGGGCACAGAAGATACAGTAAATTCAACTTCTGGAACAGCAACTGACACATCTTTATCTGAAGACTCTACTGAATTCCACTTAGCTTCTAAGAAGGAGGTAATAATTCCTTCTAGATATCTGGCAACTACAGGAGTGGAAATCTCCTTAAGACAAAATTTGAAAGCAAAAGTTGCTTCAGCTATTGTTTCAGAAATAATAAAACTATCCAAAATCTGAAGGCTCATTGGTCTCTGATAACACACAATGGCCTGAAAGGGATCAAATGTACAAGGGGAGGACTGACAGATATAATGGTCTCCATAGGATGAGAGTGAAGACTCATCATCTGAATCAAGAAATGCATGCAGTTCATCTTCAAGAACTACTGGAGCATCTATATCTACAACTATCCTCTATACTGAATCTGGAATGACTTCATTTAGAACTGCATCTGAACACGTTTCTAGCTCCATTGCTGCTGGAGGTTGCATAACCTGACGAGCCCAAGCAGAGCCTGAATCATCTTCATTGAGCATCTCCCCCTGCCTAGGTTCAGTGGGAACTAAACCCAGGCCTCTAGATGAAGAAGGGACTGAGAGGGAAGAAATGGAAGCAGCAAGTGATGAGATGGAGAGAGCAAGGGGGGCAATGGCTTCAACTATCATGGTTTTGATGGATGGAGTAATGAGGTCTAGGATATTTGCAATGAATTCTGGTGTAATTTGAAATGATGGAGAAATGATGGATGGAGAATCATCAGAATTGATGTTCTTCTGAATTGGGGCTTCATCAATTGGGGAATTATGATGAGATGGATGATCATTAGTGGGTGATTGATGATTTGAGGTAGCTGGGGAATGATGAGGAGAAGTGGCTGGTGAGTGATGAGGAGATGGAGTAAGCAGATTGAACATGGAATCTAAGTTGAAGTTTGGTATCTCAGCTAGATGAGCTGGTTTTGGGGAAGCAGATTGTGATGGATGGTTCACAGGAGAAGAATGAATTTCAATGGAGGTGGATGACAAGGAGGATGAAGCAGGAATTTCTTCACTAGGGTGGGAAGTGGCTTCAGGAGCCCTTATGCCCTCAGATATTGTAGGGGCAGACCCAACCTTTGATGGTTTCTGAATGGTCCTTTTCCACTTAACAAACAGGGAAGGATCAATTCTCTTGCTGGCATTTATTGCTGTAGGAGCAGAGACTAACAGCTGGGAAGCTTTCTTAGATAGAAAGAACCCAATCAGCCTGCCTTGAGTCACCTCTTTCTTGTTATTCTTTTTCTTGATCAACTCAAATAGTAATCCAGCCAAGTTGATTGCTTTCTTATTCACTATAGCTGACATCAAAGCAAATTGTTGCCTGTTGATGTTGTTGTGGGCTGAATGCTTTCCCAGCAAAACTTTTCCAACCAAGTCAGCCAAGAACTTAAATCCAATAGATAAATTTACTTTCAAAAGCTTAGATGGAATGCCTTCTGCATGTCCCATCTCTAGCAACATCCTACCATATTCAGTAGTATCTTGCTCATAATCATCTGATCCATTCTTTAACTCAAATATTTCAGTCAAAATTGCGGGAGTAAGAATTACCTCCACATCGTTGATGGTTCCTTTCATCGCTTCGTCATCGGAAGAAGAAGTATAAACCCATTCCTTTATCTCTGATAGATGGAGTTTGATCTTTGTAGACATAAGCTTCTTGAGTCCTTGGTCGTCGCATAATTGCAACATTTCTCTGAAAACTTGTTCGCAGTCACTGAAGGAATCGAAATCGACACTGAATCCGGCGTCAAACTTCATCACGGAAAGAGTCGCAGATGCAATCACCATGGAATCGACGAGAAGAACCGCAAGAAGAGAGAGGAGAAAGCGCGAGACGAGAGCTCGAAACAGTCCTGGAAGCAGAATACGAAAAGGCGAGCTCCGTCGACAATCTTCAGAAATAAATAGACGATCGGTTTGAAATAAATTATAGTCGTCAATCTCTGAATGAAGATCAAGAGAATCGGTCGTCGATCGTCGATCGACGATCGATTTCCGGAGCAGAGTCGTTGATCATCGATCGACGATTCCTGTCTCTAAACGCAAAGAGCTATCGTAGACGGAGGGTCGACGATTTAGCTCAACCTGTTCGACGATCTTCGAACACCGTTCGACGATCTCAGAATAGATTTCAACTTAACAGATTTTTACACTTAGTCAGATCCATTCATCATGCCTAGTTGATTCAAAAAGAATAGATGTTTCTTTTCATCTAAAGGCTTTGTAAATATATCACTTCTCTGAAGATCTGTGGGTATAAACTCGAGATTTATTTTATTCTTATCAACACAGTCTCTAAGAAAATGGTGTCTGATGTCTATGTGCTTAGTTCGAGAATGGTGTACAGGATTTTGTGCTATGGAAATAGTACTGGTACTGTCACACATAATTTTGGTGTTTTTGTGTGTGTACCCATAATCCAAGAGTTGATTTTGAATCCATAGTATCTGTGAACAACAACTAGCAGGTGCTATATATTAAGCCTCTGCAGTTGAGGTTGAAACAGAAGCTTGCTTCTTGCAAAATCAAGAGACTAATCTCTCACCTAGGAACTGACAAATCCCTGAGGTGCTCTTCCTGTCAACTATACAGCCAACATAGTCAACATCTGAGTATCCAATCAACTCAAATTCTGATTCAGTTGGGTACCAAAGTCCTAAATTTGGGCATCCCTTCAAGTATGTTAAGATTCTCTTAAGAAGAGTCAAGTGAGATTCCTTGAGGTTGACCTGAAATCTAGCACAGAGGCATGTGGCAAACATTATATCAGGCCTACTTGCAGTTAGATATAATAGGGAACCAACAATGGCCCTATAATTTTTCTGATCAACAGGCTTGCCCTTTTCATCAGAATCAATAACTACATTAGTAGCCATAGGAGTGTGCATTGTAGAAGAATCTTTCATCCCAAACTTCTTTACCAATTCCTTGGCATATTTAGATTGGGATATGAAGATGCCATCAGCATCTTGTTTCACTTGGAGACCAAGGAAATAAGACAGCTCACCCATACTACTCATCTTAAACATAGAATGCATTAGGTCTGAGAACCTTTTGCATAGTTTGGGATCAGTGGAACCAAATATAATGTCATCCACATAAATTTGAACTAACAAGATCTTGTCCTTATGGTGCTTAATAAAAAGGGTTCTATCAACTATGCCTCTAACAAACTTATGTTCTAATAGGAAACTAGCTAAAGTCTCATACCATGCTCTAGGAGCCTGCTTAAGTCCATACAGAGCTTTTGCAACTTAAAAACATATGAGGGGTGAGTTGAAGAAGTGGAACCTGGGGGTTATTCAACAAACAACTCTTCCTTTAGCTCTCCATTCAGGAATGCACTCTTTATATCCATTTGGAACACCTTAAACTTCATGTAGGCTGCATAGGCTAGAAAGATCCTTATTGCCTCTAGCCTTGCAACAGGAGCAAAAGTCTGATCATAATCTATGCCTTCTTCCTATCTGTAGCTCTGTGCTACAAGCCTTGCTTTATTCCTTATAATAATTCCTTGAGCATCCAACTTGTTTCTAAACACCCATTTAGTGTCTATAACCAGTTGTCCTTTTGGTCTTGGAACCAAATTCAAAACTTTACATCTTTCAAACTGATTTAGCTCCTCTTGCATAGCAATGATCCAGTGGGGATCTTGCACAGCATCTTTTATGGTTAGGGGCTCAATCTGTGAAAGAAAATAAGCAAGCATCACATCTTGACTTAGTTGATGTCTGGTTTGCACACCAGTTGAAATGTATCCAATCACTTGAGATGTAGGATGATCTCTAAGTATGACATAATCAGTTGGTGGTATGTGATCTTCAACAGCAGTTGGAATCAATTCCTGAGGTTGAATTAGATTGGTTGTTGGTAGAGTTGCAATCACTTCTACTTGGTCTTCATCACTGTCTGAATCAACCATCTGAGGAGTTGGTTGAGGTTGAATCTCCTGAGTGAAATTTAGCACATCCAAATTCTTGCACAAGTCAGGTACCTGCAAAGAGTTACTTGGAAGAAGTTTCCTTCTTTCTGTAAAACATCTTAGTTTAATCAAAAGATACATGTACTGACTCTTCAATTTTCAATGTGGATTTATTAAATACCCTATAAGCTTTGCTTACTCGGGAATATCCTAGAAAGATTCTCATTGAAGCCTTTGCTTCAAACTTTCTAATGTAGTCTTTGTTATTGTTGTGAATGTAAACTACACAGCCACAAATTCTAAAATAATCTATTTTAGGTTTCTTTTCTTTAAGCAATTTATAGGGAGTCTTCCCTTTTAGTTTATGTATCAGACTCCTATTCAGTACATAGTTAGCTGTGCTAATTGCTTCTGCCCAAAAGGATAGAGGCATATTAGCATCTGCTAACAATGTTCCTGCAGCTTCAATCAGGGTTCTATTTTTCCTTTCAACTACCCCATTTTTTTGAGAAGTTCTAGAAGAAGATAAGTTATGCCTGATATCTTCTTTCTCACAGAATTCTTGCATAAGAAGAGATTCAAACTCAGTACTATGATCACTTCTTATCAAGGCAACTTGAGTAGATTACTCAATCTGTATACAAAGTAGAAAATCTGTAAGAACTTTAAAGTTATCAGATTTAGTTCTCAAGAAGAACACCCAAGTGAACCTAGAGTAATCATCTATAATTACTAGGGTATAGAATTTCCCTCCTAGACTTTGTACATCTATTGGACCAAAGAGATCCAAGTGTAATAGGTACAGGATTCTAGGTGAATCACTTTTATTTACAGCTTTGAAACTATTTTTAGTTTGCTTGCCTAGTTGACAAGCCTTGTGTAACATCCCATTTCAACCTAGACCCCTAGAAGTGGTTTTGTTATAACAGAACCCTAGGAAACCTAAGAATTGAAGTCTATCGACTAAGAGTTCGAGTCATGGGTTGGTAACGCCCGTGACCGACCCGTCACACCCGTGACCTAGGGCGTGACCCCTTCGACGATCGTCGACCTCAGAAACACGATCAGCGAGCTCAGAAATCTCAACATGGGCCTGGCATGCCCGTGACCGATCTGTCACGCCCGTGACTTTGGAATGGCGTTGAGTGAGATGAGCTCACTCAACGCCATAGTCTGTATGGCATTGAGTGAGCTTAGCTCACTCAACGCCATAAGCTAAATGGCGTTGAGTGCACTGACTGCACTCAACGCCATCTGATGTTGTCTGGATGGCGTTGAGTGAGCTGAGCTCACTCAATGCCATAGACTGGATGGCGTTGAGTGAGCTTAGCTCACTCAATGCCATAAACTAGACAGTGTTGAGTGCACGGACTGCACTCAACGCCGTCTGCTGAGGCCTGGAATGACGTTGAGTGAGCTAAGCTCACTCAACGCCGTAGTTTGGATGGCATTGGGTGAGCTTACCTCACTCAACGACATAAGCTAGATGGCGTTGAGTGCATAGACTGCACTCAACGCCACCTTGATTAGACTGGATGGCGTTGAGTGAGCATAGCTCACTCAACGCCATAATCTGGATGGCATTGAGTGAGCTGAGCTCACTCAATGCCATAGTCTGAGAGGGGCATTCTAGATGGCGTTGGGTGAGCAGAGCTCACTCAACACCGTATCCGGGATGGCGTTGAGTTTGTAGAGCTCACTCAATGCCGCAGCATGGATGGCGTTGAGTGAGCAGAGCTCACTCAATGCCATAGCTTGGATGGCGTTGAGTGAGCTGAGCTCACTCAACGCCATTTTACTTAGAATTTTCTAGCAGGATTTTTTTGGCTGTGTGCTGGTTCAGCTGAACCGGGCCGGTCTAGGAAGTGAGCTGTTTTCTCTTATTAAGACTTAGTTAAGTCTTAATTTAAAAGGTTGACCGGTCAAGTGAAGTTGTGCCACGTGGACCGTCAGTTTTGCGAAAAGGAGCGGTTACGGCCATGGCCGAGAACCTGCTATCATGGCTGTTAATGGCACTTGACGCCTTGGCAGCCCTTCCCCTCCCCTTTTACGGCTGGGTTCAACTCCTCTAGGGAAGAGGAGGAGTTTTCAGCCCTCCTCTTGCTGTTATAGAGCCATTTCTAGCCCCCACCACCATGGCCGAGCCAAGCTTTAATGGACAATTAATGGCCATTGAAGTTTTGGCCTTTCCCCTCCTTAACTGAGCCCTTAAACAGCATCAGAGGCCCAAGAGGAAGGTTTCCCAGCCTTTACCCGAAGCTTTCAAGTCCTCCCACCGTGCTATTGCAGAAGCTGAGCGACGCCACCACCGCGCCAATGGCTTTCCGTCGATCTGCACGCCTCCAGCCCGCGAACAAGGTCCTCCCCTCCTCTCTCTCTACGGGTAGATCTTAGCCTTCCTTAGGATTAAGAATCGGGCTCAACGGAGCCCGATCGGAAGAGCTCCTCTTCCCATTTTTCCGGCAAAAAAAAATAAGCTAGTCACGGGTTTGCCGGATTCCGCCTCTCCGGCGGCCGCGCCGCCGCCCAACGATGGTCGTCACCTCAACAGAGGTGGTGGTGGCGTTGGCCGGCCAGGGAGGAGGCTGGATGGCTGGCGGCAGCAGCTGAAATGTACTCCAGGTCGGGCTAATCCCAGCCCTTGGCTGGAGGAAGAAGATGACCAAGCTCTGTTGGATATGCTTCAAGATTAGTGCTGATTATTTAAATTCTTTTCTTTTATATGAATTTTCGGTACAAAATAAAAACCCCTTTAGTTAATTTATGAAAAATACCTAGAGGCTTTATATGAAGAAGTGGTCAACATAAAATTTGTATCCCTATGGGTCTACTTTATTTTAAAATTTATTTGGGTCAATTTGGTCAATTGGTTTGACCAGGGCACCTCTTCTAGTGGGATCTATACCTAGAGCTAGGCAGAGACTAAAAGGAGTGCCCACCCTTCATCCCTTGACCAAATTATCCGAAATTTGGGTAGGGAGTCTACCCTTACTATACCTAGGGCCTGTCCAAAAATGGGAATTTTTGGAGAATTTTTTTCTATAAGTTTTAGAAAAATTTAATAATCTTAGGGTAAATTAATTAGATTGCTTAATGACTTCCAAACCCTCCCAAATTTTTGTGAGTGGTCCCTAGGTTCATCATGAGGCTCTGTATAATTTTTAATCTCATTTGGAGATATTTTAGATTGGAAATGGACAAACCTAAGCTTTTCCCTAATAAGGGGTTTTTAGGTCAAAAGTGCACTTTGAGATTGGAGTGGCCAGATCACCTCAACAGAGGCTGAGATTTTGGCCACTTACTAGGCATGATGCCTAGCACCCTCTCATGGATTTTGAGGTGGATTAGGGTAAATTTTCCCTAGGACCCAAGGTCAAACCCTAAGGATGGTTCTTGGTGGTTTGTGAAGGGCAAGTGGTCAAATGAACTGATTATGAATTGAAACTTGGTAGATAGAATTCTAGGGTAGCTAGAAGCCTCTTGTAGAAATATGAATGGATTTTAAAGTAAATAAGTTCCTCAAAACCCTAAACTTAGTTTAGGGCAAAAAACTTGTAGAGATAGAAAATGTCACTAAAACTCACTGAATAGTGGTGGGATTTGGGTAGAGTGGTTTTTAAGCTTAGTACATACTATGGAGATTTTATTATGAATTTAGGATCATTATTTTTGATACTTCATTAACAATTTAGTAGTTTGTATTATTTTCTTAGAAATTTATTATGGAGAAAATAATTTCTGAAAATTGATGAACTTTAGGCATATGACTCTTTACTATGTTTTAAAGCTCTGTGAATTTTTATGGGATTTTTAGAAGTTTAATTCTAAGGCTTGCTTCATTAATTATTTTTTCCCATGAAAACTTAATTAAATCTATTTTGATGTCTAGCAAGCCTGTAAAATTATGATCTTTGCACAATGACCTTTTCTGCACCATATTAATATTCAATAATTTTTCTATAATTTTATGATGAGTAATTTCAGTACTTCCTTCTTACATAGGATTAATGGGATTATAATGGATAAATTAATTAGAGGATAATTTCTGTAAAATCATGAAAATTAGTATTTGATGATATCTTGCTGTTATTTAGTGATATTAATTTTTGAGTGGACATTACTTGAGAAAATCATGTAGTTCATGTTTAAAATTACCCATGGCCAATCTTTTGGGAAAATTAAATAAATATCAGATTAATTAGGAAAATTGTAAATTTCTGGATTTAGGCTAATTATGTCATGATAGACCTCCAATAAATTTTATAGGAGATTTGGAAGACAATTTGAAGTACCTCCCCTTTTATACCTCATATAGCTTAGGATGGTCTGCATATAGTAAACCCGCAGAAACTGAACTAGAGTGGGTAATAAACTTGGGGAGATGGAATTTTGGTAGTTGCTGGTTTGGATAGGGTAAGTTAAATTAAGTTCATTATTGGAAGTAAGGATGAGTAGAGCGTGAGATTGGCGCGCTATTGTTAAGTGGTGTTCGGGAACGACGAAAGATCGTCCACCCCAGTTGGAGAGGAAGAGTCTCAATACACTAGGTTAGATCCAAAGTAATTTGAATGAGATCGGGTAATGGGTAATAACCAATAAAATTAAGTGCCTTGCGAAAGGGAACGATGGTCTTCAGCTACCATTATAGTTCCTAGTGCCCTTTTAGAGCCCTTCATAGGGAATACCGGGGGCAGTCCTGGGCTAACGTCTACCGTAGGAATAATAAACTAAAAGAGCAACTAGTATAACTAGGGTTTTACATACACACACCCCGGTAGCTAGGGAGGTAGAATAAGTTGGTTTGGTTGCCATTCAGACGGTAGCTCTGAAGGTAGATGCACGGACGGGACAGTCCGGGGAGCCGAGGGCTCGAGGGTTTGAATACAGAATAAGGTGGTGGGTCTTCGGTATTTGATTGTCATTCACACCGACATCGGTACGTTGACTCGACGGTGTGGGACACTTAGCCAAAGAAAGTCTGGTGGATATAGTCAGCACTAGTACGCGGATACTCTAGGTTGTTTTCTTCTAGGGGCATACGGAAGGGCTAGGCCCGGTAGTGTGGATACCCGCCTAGGAGTGGGGAGCCCGACCCACTGTCTCTGTTTGCCACTACGGAGGTTCCTGGGTGTGAAGCTAGTTGCCCGAACAGGGGGAACTAAAGGTCTGTGCGCATAGAGTCGTGTGCGTGAGTTACACTTGCATGAATCATGACATAGCAAACCACTACACTCATATTTGCATACAACCGACACCCCAACCTATAATTCGGTATGGGACTTTTTATACGATGGGAGCCTTGCAGAAGACCCCTTAACTTATAAGTTTGTATGGGCATTCATATAAGTTAAGGTTACTTACTTATTTACTTACTAATTTACTTACTTATTTACTTACTTGCTTTCTATTTGTCTACTTTACTACTCACTACCGTAGAACTGCTAGATGTACTTTATTTTAATTAGTTGTTTATACACCATGAACAATTGTTAGACTAGTTCCATTGTCATCCGTTTGATTATTCTCCACCATTGTAGCTTCCCTTTCCTCCTCTCCGCTCGGTGCTTAGGAGCCGCGGGGGGAGGGGTAGGGGATAATAGGGCTTAGTCTTTATGACTAATGGTTTTCGAACCACAACATTATAGGAGCTCCGGATGGGAGACAAGGACCAGCAGCCCAGGGATCAGCACCAGCGGAGTACAGTGCAAATGGAGGCGGGCCAGTCTAGCACCGGAGCACCTGTGACCAGCTCCGTGAGTGTTTAGTATTTTTATAGATTTCGCATTGAGTGATTTATAGTGAGGACTCTGATGTACTGGGCTCGAGCCCGTTTTTCTATATTTCATCTGAACTGTTCCTTTGCAGTACTTTCTTTTATTATATATTGATGGACTTGTTGTGATTTTATTCATATGTGTTTCTGTGGGCATGTTTACATTCAGTGTAATACTTACTTCTCTCTCTTTGTGATCGAAAAGGGCCGGCAGAATTGGCATTTTGTAGTGGCAGCCTTCCCGTGAGTCGGTGCCACCGCAAAGAGGCAATTCTGAGCTAAGACCCCGATGGTTGAAAAAGAAAAAAAAGGGGGTCTTACACCTTGCATATGCCTTCCTTCTTGTAGGGGCAAGAGGGAAAACCTCTGACAAGGTTGTATTTAGATAACCTAGATATATTCCTAAGGTTAACATGACCTAGCCTTTTATGCCACAAAGTATTATTACTACTCACCTCATTAAATAAACAAATTTCAGAAGAGGTGGATTTAAAATCTACAAGATAAATATTCCCTTGCCTAATGCTTATTAATACAATTTTATTATTCAAGGTAATATTGCACAGAGTATTAGAGAACCAAACCTGGTAGTCAGCATCACAAAGCTGACTTATAGAAATAAGATTGTGCTTCAGTCCTGTGACATAAGCTACCTTCTTGAAAGTCACTGACCCTATAGTTAATTTACTATATCCTTCAGTCTGACCACAGCTAGAATTACCAAAGACCGCCTTTGGTCCCAACTTGGCTTTGAAGCTTGACAGGTTCTCTTTGTTTTTAGTCATATGCTTGGAGCATCCACTATCCAAATACCACTTGTCCTGAGTGATAGGATAGGTCTTCACCTGCAATAAGATAAATTCGACATTGTGGACCCAGATAACCTTGGGTCCATTTTTATTCACATAAGAAAAACTAGAAATGAAAGAGTATGCAGGTTGAGGGTGATATCCTAAGGGATGAGATCTCCTAGGTGGGATAATCCAATTAGCAGACCTAGGGTTGCTATTAAACTTATTGTTTCTGTAAGCATTGTTGTGATTCTAGAAATTTAGTTCTGATCGTCGATCGATGTTCGACGATCGGTACCCAGATCGTCGATCTTGGTTCACAGAAAAGGATTCTGGATTCAACGATCGTCGATATCTGTTCGACGACTCAAGCTGAGATCGTCGATCACTCATTGCTAAGTAGTTATACCCAGCAGGTGAGTTCATAGATCGTCGATTATCGTTCGACGATGGGTGCAGTGATCGTCGATAGGCGTTCGACGTTTTTTGTATTTCTATGAATTTCTGTTTCCTTTTGTCTCTCTTAATCTTATTTAAAGCTTTCTTAGCCTTTTGAATAACCTCAGTGTTGTGTATTCCTTTTTCAGAAACAAACTTTACGTGAGTAGAAAGATTGTATTCAAGGAGCAATGGGGGTTCACTAGGGGAGGAACCTAAGCCTAACTTATTATTTCCTGTCCTAGTGTTGGCAGTGCTTGAGATTTCTAGCAATTTAAGGCTTTTGCCATTAAGTGAATCTTCTAACCTCTTAGCTTTAGCTAGTTCTAATTTAAGAAATTTAATTTCTTCAGATGATCTAGTGAGTTCAGATTCTAACCTAATGTTTTCATTAGATTGAGATTCTGATCCAGCTAGTTTATCTCTAAGCAACTTAATCTCCTTTTCTGAGCTAAGTAAATCTAGGCAAAGAGTTTTAAATTCATGCTTAAATTCATCAGTAGTAAAATCATAAGATGTAATTACCTTGTCTTCATCAGATAATTCATCCTCCTCATCTTCAGTCATCTCTGCAGCTGAGTTACTGCTGCAGGCATTAATTGCCATAAGGCAAATCTCCTTAGCTTTCTTCTCTTCTTCATCATCTTCACTGGAGCTGGAGGAAGAGGAGTCTTCCTCAGTATCACTCCAGGTCTTTGCAACAAGACCTTTCTCTTTCTTCTTATATTTATGAGAAGATGTCTTGGAATAGTGCTTCTCATGTTCCTTCTCTTTTCTCCTTTCCTTATGCTTTGTCTCTGGACACTCAGGGAGAATGTGTCCAGGCTTCCTGCATCCATAACAAACAATTTCTTTAGATGGGGTTTTATCATACCTTGGCTTGTCATCATATTTTGATGACTTTCTTCTGTTGTCCTTTCTGCCCATCTTGTAGAACCTTTTAGCAAAGAGTGCAATCAGTTCTTCATTTGATTGAGTCACTTTGGACTCATCATCAGCCTTAAGAGCAAGGGTTAGCTCTTTCCTTGTTGGAGTAGATGCTTTGGCTTCAGCTTCACTGGTCTTCAGTACTTGCTCAAATGATTTGAGCTTGCCAAGAAGAGCTTCAGTTGAGATCTCTGTTGTACTTCTGGCCTCCTTGATTGGCCAGATTCTGAGATCCCATGTGCTGGGGAAGCATATCAGTATTTTATCATTGACTTGTCAATGTAATCTCCTTATCAAGTGTCCTCAGCTAATTTATAATGGAGCTGTGTAACGACCCCATCCGTTAAATGACGTATAGTAGAAGGTCCGGCCGGGGCCCCACACTATATGCCACAAACAGACGGTGAGGTCACAGGATATTACCAAACCATACGAATCCTAACTCAGAGCATTCTAGCGGAAGCTTTAAGTTACAACTTTGAACTCTAAACAGGAATGTCCAATATATAAAACCACTTTATATATAAATCCATGGAATGTACAACAAAGGGGTTTGGCCTTAAGGCCTTACAGTTCCTCTTTACATACAACATGATTTACAAACCTCGGCGCGCAGGCCGGCCATACATGAGTAAAAGAGAACAACCAAAACATTCGCTTAGCCTTCAAGGGCTAGCCGCAGCAGCAGCAGCAACAGCAGTAGGGCTTCAGCCCATCACTTACCACTTGGCTCTCCAGCACCTGCACGGGAACAATCCACCCAACCGGTGGCAAACAATGCAACGGTCAGCATTCAGCTGACCCAATTATAACAATCCTACCCCTTTCTCGGGGCATGAGCATTCTTTCCCTGCAAGCATGGCATCATCAAATAGCAACTATGTGCGCGCAGGCACATTTAAGCCATCACAACTATCGGCCACACGGCCCGACAGTCCGTGCACTCAGGGCACATTCTTGGTGTACCGGAATACTAGGGTCAACACCACCGTCTACATGGTATTTGAGCATTCTAGTCTTTCCGGCGCGCGGGCCTAAGACTCTCATTAGGCGCTCCAACAAAACCTATAACCAGGCTTCCAAGTCGGACGGACCTAACGCAGGTACGGATCAGCCACCCCTCGTTGCTCAAGTCGTCGTGCCACCTCGAATACGGAAGTATCCATGGCTATTGATAGGCGCGGGTCGGTTTCACCTTTCCTGTTCGGCAATCTGCCTTTTCATCGAGTTGCAGCCCAACGGCTCAACCACTCACAAAGTGGCACACACGGCCACAAGAGTTGCATCCAACCCTCTTCATTTCCTGGACATCGTCCAGTACTTCCTGCCGCACCAAGCAACAGGTAGGCACAAGGCATCACAAGCCATAATCACGGAGCCTTCTCCGATATGCAAACAAGCATCACCAATCCAGACCATATCCAGATGGGCTTCACACAGCATGCCTAGAGCCGTACTCCAATTCCGGCCTCTAACAAGGGGGACTTCACATATCTACCCCAAGGGACACCACAACCCACCGCACACTCGCGGGGAAGGGTTTTCCCTATGCAATGCAGAAAAGAAGGACTTCACATGTCCAAGGAGGGAGATCGTTACCCTTGTCGATCTCTTCGGAGCCATCGAAAACTAGCCGGTGAGAAAGAATCGCAGCAGCCTTGCCTTCACAACGCCGGCTTCGGATCACGAATCGGACCACGGGAACTCCGCCGGTGGCTTGCTCTCCTCCTCCTTCTTCCTCCTCTCTCTTTCTCTCTTCCAAGCAAAATGAAGAATGACTTCTTCATTGACGAATTTAATCCAGCCAGGAATCACCTGAGCCCTTGGATCCAAAGAGAGAATCTGAACGGCCACGATTTACCCAAAAAACCCAATTTTTGGCAGACACGGCCTGTGACACGCACGTGTCACAGGCCGTGTACCCTTAAGCGGCACACGCAGTCTGAACCGACTGAACAACACGGGCATCGACACGCCCGTGTCGAATCTGACACGCCCGTGTCATCCTGAGACACGCCCGTGTTCACGGTCGTGTTCAAGCCCGTGTACTATTCTGACTCGAACAGGCCAATTTCGAAATTTAATTCGGACACGCCCTGGGACACGCCCGTGTCGAAGGTCGTGTCCCAGGCTCGACGATCGTCGACTCTCAATCGTCGACTAACCTGAACACGCCCTGGGACACGCCCGTGTCCCAAGCCGTGTACCCCCGACACGCCCTGGGACACGCCCGTGTCCCAGGCCGTGTAAAATTACCTGTACCTCAAAAATCATTTTGAGTCCTTTGGGGTCTTTTTGGGGTGTTACAACCCTCCCCCCCTTAACAAAATTTCGTCCCGAAATTTGCACGGTAAGGAAACAAGAACCAGCAATGCTATAACTATGTTATAACAAAAAGTACACGGTCTACAGTTTATACAAATAACTCGGGAAACTCGGCTCGCATGGTCTGCTCTCGCTCCCATGTTAGCTCTTCACGGCCACAATTGTCCCATCGGACCTTGACCATCCCGATCACTTTGTTCCGCAACTGTTTCTCGGCTCAATCCTCGATCCAAATGGGTCTAACCCTCGTCGTTAGCCCATACTCGACCGGTACCCGATCATTCTCCACTACTTGAGCTGGATACTTCACCGCCTTACGAAGGACTGAGATGTGAAATACATCATGTAATCCACCCAAGTCTGCTGAAAGTGCTAGTCGATACGTAGCTTCCCCAACTCGCTCCACCACCTCAAACGGACCAAGATACCTCGGACTTAGCTTTTTCAAACGCCGAATCCTGGACACACCTTTGAAGGGTTTGATCTTCAAATATACCCAATCACCCACCGCGAACTCCACGTTCCGATGTTTGGCATTGTAGTACTTTGCTTGACGATCTTGGGCTATCAATAGCCTCTCCCGAATAGAGCGTATGAGCGAGGTAGCTTCTTCGACTTCCTTTTTCCCACTCAGCTTAGATTCGCCTGCTTCTGCCCAAGCTAACGGTGTACGGCATTTCCGACCATATAAAGCTTCAAATGGCGCCATACCAATACTCGCTTGGTAGCTATTATTATAGGCAAATTCAACAAGAAATATATAATCTTCCCATCTCTTACCAAAGTCTAGGGCGCACATGCGGAGCATATCCTCCATCGTCCTGTTGGTTCGTTCAGTCTGGCCATCCGTTTGGGGATGAAAGGCCGTACTAAACACTAACTTTGTACCCAACATTTGATGAACGAGCCACCAATCATTCGATGTGAACCGCCCATCACGGTCACTAACGATGCTCCGAGGAACACCGTGCAGTCGAATAACCTGCTCCACATAAAGCTTGGCCAAGGTTTCCACGGAATCGTCTCTTCTGTTTGGAAGGAAGTGCGCCACTTTTGTCAACCGGTCCACAATCACCCAGATTGAATCATGACCGCGTTGAGATCTCGGCAATCCATGCACGAAATCCATCGAAATATCATCGAACTTCCACTCCGGAATAGGTAACGACTTCAGGAAACCGCCAGGCTTCTGGCATTCTGCTTTCACCAACGCACAGGTATTGCATTCAGCCACATAACGTGCGACATCTTTCTTTAGTCCGGGCCACCAGAACAGCTTTTTCATATCTCTGTACATCTTTGTGCTCCCTGGGTGAACTGAGTTCTTTGCAAAGTGAGCTTCGTACATCAACTCTTCCCTCAATTTACCCACACTTGGGACGCACACTCGACCATTTCTTCGTAACAAACCGTTATCCCAAGAGAATTGGTCCTCCGGCCCATCATTTGCATAGCGCTGGAGACTTTCATCAAGCTCCGTTGCTCGCCGAACTCTGTCCGTAAGGTCATACTGCACCTCCGTCCAGTTCAAGCATGCATCGGTTGATGAACCCTTGTCAACGCAAGATATCTCCAATGCTTCTAATTCCTGGATCAAACGCTGATCGTGCCTCTGCAACTAGCTAGCCCATACCGGAGTCTTTCGACTCAAAGCATCAGCGACCACATTTCCCTTCCCAGGAGTATAGTGAATCTCGAAGGTGTAGTCCCCGAGGAACTCCATCCATCTTCGTTGTCGCATATTCAGATCCTTCTGATCCAACAAATACTTTAGGCTCTTGTGATCCGTATAGATATCCACTTTAACGCCATATAGATAGTGCCGCCACAACTTGAGCGCAAAGATTACCGCCGCCAACTCCAAATCATGGACGGGGTAATTCCGCTCATGCACTTTCAACTGACGCGAGCCATAAGCAATCACTTTACCAAACTGCAGAAGAACGCAGCCTAAGCCGCTCCCAGATGCATCACTATAGATCTCATACCCATCGGTACCACATGGCGATGTCAACACAGGCGCCGTGGTCAAACGACTCTTCAAGTCTTCAAAAGCTCGCGCGCACTCCGGCATCCAAATGAACTTTTGATCTTTTCTCGTCAGCGTGGTCAGAGGTAAAGCAATCCGTGAGAAGTTTTCCACAAACCGTCTATAGTAGCTCGCAAGTCCAAGGAAGCTCCTGACCTCGGCCACTAAAGACATCACTGGCCAATCTCGAATGGCACTTATCTTCAACGGATCCACCGCGATACCCTCTCCACTTACCACATGGCCTAAAAAGGCTACTGAAGAGAGCCAGAACTCACACTTTGAGAACTTGGCATAAAGCTTATTCCTCCGCAGGGTATGCAAAACCAACCGCAAATGGTTTGCGTGATCCTCTTCCGACTGAGAGTATACTAAGATGTCATCGATAAACACAATAACAAACAAATCCAAGTACTCTCGGAACGTTCGATGCATTAGGTCCATAAATACCGAAGGCGCATTACATAGGCCAAACGGCATTACCGTGAACTCATAATGACCATAGCGTGTTCCAAACGCCGTCTTGGGAATGTCACCTTCCCGAATCCGCAGCTGATAATATCCTGATTTCAAATCCAATTTGGAATAGACCGTTGATCCTGCCAGCTGATCAAAGAGGTCATCAATCCGCGAAATCGGATATTTGTTTTTCTCCGTCAGCTTATTCAACTCGCGGTAGTCAATACACAACCGTAAGCTACCGTCTTTCTTTTTCACAAAGAGAACAGGCGCGCTCCAAGGTGACATACTTGGGCGTATATATCCCTGCTCCAACAACTCTTGCAATTGGACTTTCAACTCAGCCATCTCTTTTGGCGCGACGCGATATGGAGAGCGGGCCACAGGTTTCGCACCTGGCACCAACTCAATAGAGAAGTCAATCTCCCGCTGGGGTGGTAACCCAGGAAGATCTTTAGGAAACACGTCGGCAAACTCTGACACAACTGGCACTTCACCGACACTGGCCTTTGGCTCAACAGCCTGAATTAGCGTGAAGAATAACTCCGCGCCCTTCCGAACAGCATTGACGACTTGGAGTGCAGACAACAGAGTCCCGCCAACTCCTCGCATACCAGCGAACTTCGTCACAAATCCGGTATTCTGGCCCAGTGTAATCTCCTTGGAGTTGCAATCAATAAAGGCACGCTGCTCCGAGAGCCAGTCCATACCAAAGATCACATCAAACTCCGATAACGGTAGCACAGCTGCACTCAAACCGAAATCCCGACTTCCTATTTGCACATCCATATCGCAAGCCCGATCCGCAAGCATCACACAGCCATTCAGCAATAGCACCCTTGTACTATCCACCGTCACATGACTTGGTACCCCAATGCGAGATACGAAATCCTCAGACAGAAAAGAATGCGAAGCACCCGTATCAAACAGGGCTCTCGCCAAATTATTCCGAATCAGGACAAAGCCTGCAGCACACACATCATGCACAAACTATACATAACCAAAAACAATAGCACCAGTAAGTAAACTAAATCAACTCGTACCTGTGACGATGTCACTTTGCTTAATCGCTTCCTGTTGGCCAAGTTGATAGATTCGGGGCTGTGCCTGAGATGCAGAGGAATCAACCACCGCTTTGCCCTTCTCAGCATAAGACGCACCCGTCTTCTTTTCCCCTTTGGGCTGCACAACCCGACAGTCACGAGCAATATGCCCCACCCGGCCACAGTTATAGCATGTACGAGAATCCGGCCTTGATGTCGCTCCCGACACAACGGTCGTAGTCACTTGCCCAGATGGCTTGGACCTCTTGCCCCCTTTCTTCTGGTAAAACGACTTGCTCGGGCGAGGTGCTTGAAACTCTGGCTTTGACACAACCAATCCCTTGTTCCCTTGCACTCGCCTCATGTCCTTCTCCAACGCGCACGCAGTATCAACCAACGCCTGAAACCCTTGGCTCATAGAACTCGAAAGCAGGAATCGCAACTCATCCCGCAATCCTTCATAGAACCGATTCGTTTTCCTTTGGTCATCCGCGAAGATTGTACCTGCATATCGTCCCAACCTGGTAAACTCATGCAAGTAGATATCCACGCTATCTTCCCCTTGCTTTAACCGTTGGAACTCATTTTCCATAGCAATGCGTTGCGCTGCTGGGACATGTTTTTCCAGAAATATTCGAGAGAACTCCTCAATCGACACTTGTGTTAATTGCCTGCCCACCAAATGGTGTACCTCAACCTCGTCCCACCACAACCGCGCCTCTCCTTCAAGCATGAAGGTGGCCAAGGTGACCTTTAGAGTTTCCTTCGCCCTGATCGCTGTCATTATCCTCTTGACACGCGATAACCAATCTTCCGCCTGCGTTGGGGATCCCATTCCCGCAAATGTAGGAGGACTGAAGCTCATGAATTGCTTCAACTGTCAGTCAGCTGCTCGTGGATCTACAGCCTCAACCGGCTCGGGTCTTACATCAACACGAACTGGCACTACTGCCGGCTGCGCTTGCCCGGTCGGCTGAATCATGGCAAATAGCGCCTCAGTAACTAAGCGAACAGTTTCCGCAGATGGAGGAGGTGTTGGCACCTCAGCTGGTGCCGCACTCTCATCAGAGCGCTGGGGCTCAGACTGCCCAGCACCACTACGTGTCACCTATAGGTGGACAAGACACACATTAGCGAACGTATGCAAGCAAAACAACACAAAAAGGAACGCGCAGATTCCTCAAACAAGATTTTGTACATTCCTTAATGGACATTCCAGAGTTCATTAGCGTTACAGCAGGTCGCACAAACACGTGCTCGCAACCCCACAAAAGAATTCGACCACGAATTCGAAAGAGGAAGACCGACAAAAGCTGATACCAAAATGTAACGACCCCATCCGTTAAATGACGTATAGTAGAAGGTCCGGCCGGGGCCCCACACTATATGCCACAAACAGACGGTGAGGTCACAGGATATTACCAAACCATACGAATCCTAACTCAGAGCATTCTAGCGGAAGATTTAAGTTACAACTTTGAACTCTAAACAGGAATGTCCAATATATAAAACCACTTTATATATAAATCCATGGAATGTACAACAAAGGGGTTTGGCCTTAAGGCCTTACAGTTCCTCTTTACATACAACATGATTTACAAACCTCGGCGCGCAGGCCGGCCATACATGAGTAAAAGAGAACAACCAAAACATTCGCTTAGCCTTCAAGGGCTAGCCGCAGAAGCAGCAGCAACAGCAGTAGGGCTTCAGCCCATCACTTACCACTTGGCTCTCCAGCACCTGCACGGGAACAATCCACCCAACCGGTGGCAAACAATGCAACGGTCAGCATTCAGCTGACCCAATTATAACAATCCTACCCCTTTCTCGGGGCATGAGCATTCTTTCCCTGCAAGCATGGCATCATCAAATAGCAACTATGTGCGCGCAGGCACATTCAAGCCATCACAACTATCGGCCACACGGCCCGACAGTCCGTGCACTCAGGGCACATTCTTGGTGTACCGGAATACCAGGGTCAACACCACCGTCTACACGGTATTTGAGCATTCTAGTCTTTCCGGCGCGCGGGCCTAAGACTCTCATTAGGCGCTCCAACAAAACCTATAACCAGGCTTCCAAGTCGGACGGACCTAACGCAGGTACGGATCAGCCACCCCCCGTTGCTCAAGTCGCCGTGCCACCTCGAATACGGAAGTATCCATGGCTATTTATAGGCGCGGGTCGGTTTCACCTTTCCTGTTCGACAATCTGCCTTTTCATCGAGTTGCAGCCCAATGGCTCAACCACTCACAAAGTGGCACACACGGCCACAAGAGTTGCATCCAACCCTCTTCATTTCCTGGACATCGTCCAGTACTTCCTGCCGCACCAAGCAACAGGTAGGCACAAGGCATCACAAGCCATAATCACGGAGCCTTCTCCGATATGCAAACAAGCATCACCAATCCAGACCATATCCAGATGGGCTTCACACAGCATGCCTAGAGCCGTACTCCAATTCCGGCCTCTAACAAGGGGGACTTCACATATCTACCCCAAGGGACACCACAACCCACCGCACACTCGCGGGGAAGGGTTTTCCCTATGCAATGCAGAAAAGAAGGACTTCACATGTCCAAGGAGGGAGATCGTTACCCTTGTCGATCTCTTCGGAGCCATCGAAAACTAGCCGGTGAGAAAGAACCGCAGCAGCCTTGCCTTCACAACGCCGACTTCGGATCACGAATCGGACCACGGGAACTCCGCCGGTGGCTTGCTCTCCTCCTCCTTCTTCTTCCTCCTCTCTCTTTCTCTCTTCCAAGCAAAATGAAGAATGACTTCTTCATTGACGAATTTAATCCAGCCAGGAATCACCTGAGCCCTTGGATCCAAAGAGAGAATCTGAACGGCCACGATTTACCCAAAAAACCCAATTTTTGGCAGACACGGCCTGTGACACGCCCGTGTCACAGGCCGTGTACCCTTAAGCGGCACACGCAGTCTGAACCGACTGAACAACACGGGCATCGACACGCCCGTGTCATCCTGAGATACGCCCGTGTTCACGGCCGTGTTCAAGGCCGTGTACTATTCTAACTCGAACAAGCCAATTTCGAAATTTAATTCGGACACGCCCTGGGACACGCCCGTGTCAAAGGCCGTGTCCCAGGCTCGACGATCGTCGACTCTCAATCGTCGACTAACCTGAACACGCCCTGGGACACGCCCGTGTCCCAGGCCGTGTACCCCCGACACGCCCTGGGACACGCCCGTGTCCCAGGCCGTGTAAAATTACCTGTACCTCAAAAATCATTTTGAGTCCTTTGGGGTCTTTTTGGGGTGTTACAAGCTGAGCCTTGTATACATGGCTTCTACTGTCTCAGCTTCTTCCTTCTTGAAGTTCTCATATTGGCATATGAGGTTGGACCTTCTGCCCTTCCTCTCATCAGCTGAACCAGCTACAATCTGATTCAGTGAGTCCCACATGGCTTTTGCTGAGGTGCAATCAGCCACTTTCTGGAATGTCTCATCAGACATAGTCTGAGCAAGAATATTCATAGCTTTGGCATCAGCTATCTTGGCCTTCTTGTAAGTTTCATTATAGTCAGGAGGTGGCACTGCACTGAGATTTGTAGATGTTTTAGTAGTAGCTGCAACAGGTGGTGTTGGTGGCCCTCTTAAGATAGAAGAAAAAATATCTTCATCAATAAAGTTCATGTAAAGTATGATTCTTGCCTTCCAGATGCCAAACTTGGCTAAGTTGCATACTGGAGGTCTGGTGCTAGAGTAATCTTTATATTGGGCCATGAATCTAATGTGAGTGTATATGGTATCAAAGTATCTTATCACAAGATCTTATGGTTCAGGTGTTATCCTGTTCAACCAATCAACCTCCCTCTGATACCAATTGAAAGTGAGAGGATAAGATACTTATTACTCTAGAGGGGGGTGAATAGAGTATTCAAAAGGAAGAGACTCTAAACACTTCTCTTAGAGCTATTTGCAGAATATAAAAATAAAAGCTTTAAACCTAAAGCCTAACTGAGTGTGGTGAATAAAAGAGAAGCTCACTGAAGTTTCAGTTGAGCTTTTATCCTAACACAGCAATTAGCAACCTAGTTAAAACTATCACAGTCATAGTGCATTAATTAAAATAAGCAACCAGACAACACAAGAGCTTTATAGTGGTTCCCCAATTGGGTACATCCACTCTTCTACCACCATGGTAGGAATCCACTACAGGTTTTTGATCAGGTGCCCTGCCACCAGTAGATCTGCTTCAGGTAGATCTAAAGAACCTTCAGGCTTTTTATCAGGTGCCTAAAAACCAAACAAATAGGTTTTTGATCAGGTGCCCTTCCACCAATAGTTCACTTTTGAAGGGAGTAATAACCCTTTTACAGGAGGTTAAAAGTGAGAATTAAAGATGTCTTCTCTGTGTTCAGAGAAGCTAGTCGATTTCTTTGAATATATCAAAGCTCCCCCTGGCTTAAAGAATGTCTAGGAAGAAGCTTTGCTTCAGGGCGTAGGATCTCCAAATTGCTTGAGATGACTTTCTGATGCAGCCTTGAAGAAGACTCTAGATTTTGAATGAATGTTCTTCTTCAGCAGCTTTTACAATCTGGGAGAGTTTGCAACAATGAATGTTCAGCAATTTGGGAGGTCCTTCTTCTTGAAGACTTGAACTCCGAGTATTGATTTTCCTGAAGGCAGGATGAACTCAGGAAGAAGAAGAACTTTTCTTTCTCTTGAGATTTCTGGTTCTGTGTCTGCTGTGTAAATTTTTCTGTTGTGTATATATGTGTGTTATTATCTTCAGCCGACTGCTCTGATAATATAGAAACTTCTCTTCTTTAGAATAAAGCCTCGAGCCCTGCACTTGAAAACTTTCCAAATAATAAAATAAAATAAATAAAGAAACTGCACCTGTAATCTTTTCTGTCATTCCCAAAAAGGAATTAAGGATATTAAAAATATCCTATCAATTTGACTTTACAAATTGGCACAGGAAACAAAGCCTAATGACTATATTACAGCTGTAGAAAATCACGATTTCCTCTAATAAAACAAACGACTTTATTCTGCCAAATCTCTTAATTAATGCATAAGGAATATTGCAAATAAGCAAAAGAATATAAGCATTAAATTAAGCAGAATATTCTGAATAAAATATGTTTTAAACAAGAGGAAATAAAACAATGATTCAAATGAAATGAATATTGATAACAACAGACATAAGTCGTCGACCATAGATCGAAGATCGTCGATCTGAACAAGCAGATCGTCGACCTGAAGAAAAACTATCTTAACAGAGATCGTCGACCAAGGCTACACGATCGTTGATCTAAATAAGCATATTGTCGAGCCCACTTCAGAGTTCATATAACTCTGAGATTGTCGGTCAGCAATCGAAGATCGTCGATCAAGGTTTGACTATCGTCGAACACATGTATACTTAACCAATTTTCATTTCAATCCAATCTCAACTAACCTAACCTAAGGGTAGACTAACCTTTAGTCTAACCATTGACCATAGATAATTCTTGGGTCAATTAAGCCTAATTGAGATGACATTGCCCAAATCAAAACTAGGGAACCAACATAAGTTGTGAGAAAATAGTATATTTAAGGTTTTGAAATTAATATGTGCTAATCTCTCGTGTCATTGGTCACAGGGAGACGCACTATCTTTTGCAATAAAACATACTGGGGTAGAATTTTCTAAGCAAAAGAAATTTAGACAGAAAATATTTCTGCTCTGAGTGCCTGTTAAGACCGTCTCCAAATTTGCAAACGACTTTATCAAACACTTGTCCTTACATAACTCAATGATGTATCCTTTTGATGGAGCGATCCAGAGCCGCCCCACTCTAGCGCAGCCAGAGCAACACGTCTGGCGATCACGCCTATTTTTCGCTGCGTGCATTGTTGAGGTCGGGTCTCAAACCCGCAACCCCCTTGATAAGGAGTTTTCAAACCACTCCTCATCACCAACTGAGCGATGGCTCTGGATCGCTGCATAAAAAAGAGCACTTTGGTTGGAGACGGATAAGGATCTTCTACGAGCATGTCGTCATCGTATTCAACATATTAGGGGCCTTCGTCTCCATCAAGCTTCCACTGCTTCAACATAATTCTCGGATCCATAAGATCTTGCCAGCTACTGGATGTCACTCCTAAGACCACCCAGGAAACTCTTTACTCGGTTAGCCTCAAAGGCCACCAAATCTGTGGCAAACCGGCTCAACTTGTTGAACTCTATCTCATACTCACTAACCGTGAGTTGTCTTTATTTCAGATGCAGGAAGTTGTTCATAAAACAGTCTTGCTCGACCGATGACAGAAATTTCCTAAGCAGAACCTCCTTAAATGATCCCCACAAACATCCATCAGTGAGGTTTTCTTTTTCTCTTAACCATCATCTCTTTGCAAGACCCTTAAGCTGGTAAGCGGCGACACTCCCTCTCTTGTCCGCAAAAATTCCTGAATATGAGAACATCTCCTCGATCGCAATAATCCAATCGTCCAATGCCATAAATTCAGCTCTACAGTCATAGGTAGGAGGTCCTAATCGCTGAAAATACGAGATAAAATTCAACTCTGGTAGAATCTGAACTAGAGGTACCAAAGGAGCAGGAGGAACAGGAATGGCTCAACCCATAGCAAGGTCTTGCACTCTCGGCTGCTGCTCTAAAATGATAGTCAACAGCGCCTGGATCTGCGATTGCATCTCCACCGTTTGCCTTGATAGAGCCACATTGCTCTACCGCAGTCCTTCAATCAAAGCCTCACTCTGCGCACCAGATGAATCGCCCTCAGACTGGGGAGTCGACCTCATAGCAACACGCTTAGGCAGCATCCTAATAATACAACAAACAACCAATAAAAACCTAGCTTAATCGCTAGAACTACACAACTTAGTTTAGACCATACATGTTTAGACATTTGCTCATGCTGCTAACTTGCTCTAGGAATTTCATTCATGATGTCATGCTTAACATAGGATGATATACCGTCATTACATTGACTCATGTGCATAAACTATGAATGCATGAATTCTTATTCTTTTTGCTTTAAATCCATGTGTGTACGTATGTCATCTTGTATATTTTGACTTGGCACGTGTGTTAATGCTATGTTATGCCATACATGTTGTGATATACAATCTAATAAAGACATTAATGCATGTTATGAATGGCGTACACATGAAATATTATGCATCTCATACTACATAATATCGCATGTATCGAAAATCAAAATCTAATGGGCATTCAAGTGATGATTGTTATGCATCTCATACTACATAACAGTCACATGTTGCTTTCTATGAGGATCCATATACAAACACATTATGCATCCCATACTAGATAATATGCCATGTATACTTCTTAACATGCTTATGAGTTTAGTGTTCATGCTTCGGCCAAGATGTACTGATGACACATCAGTGTGTGTATGAAATGGAACAAGACCACTAAAACTACACCTCTAATACCAATTATCACAATCCGCATTTTCTCTGCATTTAAACGATATATCAGAGAAAGAGAAAATATGCGTCGTGATGTCACGCCATGCAGGGGATAACTGCAGGAGCTCAGGCAAGAACTCGAACTTAACACTTTATATGAAATTCTCAAGTTATTAAAAATAAACTGCAATTTAAATTACATTTTGACGGTCGTATCCCTCGGCTTAGTGGATCAACTAGTCCACGATAAAAAAAATATGAATATACTTTACGAAAAATACTTTTTTGTATAGATTGACATCCTACATGAGTATAAATATCCAAATAGGACAACTCATGATATGAATATCTCTAGATTTAATATACGTATAAAAAGAGGCTCTTATGTTTTTAAAATATAATGACTTTGGATTTAAAATAAGTTATGCATGGGATAGTCATAATGAGATTTTTATACTTTAAAATAACTAACATGCAATCCTAGCATAAATCCTTCCCAGAGAACAAGTTGGTACAACAAACCAGCTAGAAAAGTAGCACGATAACTAGCAAATAATCCAACATTCAACAATAATCTCGGTGGGCGTCAACAACCTGACATGAACCCACAAAACATCATGTATGTCTAAACAAAAAAACAAAACAACTAATCTACCTCACAAAAGGGAGGTGAGAACCACTGCAGCAACTGCATAAAACCTCATGCCACCGACTCTAGCTACTCAACCTAGTACAACTCCGAGCCTGAGGCATTTAAAAGAAAAGAATGCCTCAGCAAAAAGGTATAAGTGGCAAAAGAAAACCAAAGGTAAATAACCAAGAGGAGTTAAAGGGTTACCATCCCAAGACAAAAATAGTTGTCAACCACAGCATATAAATCATAAAATAATAAGCAAATAAAGAATTTACAGTGTTTTAAGTATAAGAAATTGTACCAAGTGCGATATGAAGTCATGCTTCGTTAACATCTACAAGTGTATATATAAGAACATATGTGCATATATATAGACAAATGAGACTGATCAGCTCAAAACACGTGAATCGTTAACACCGGTAAAAAAAATGGTACTAAGTTGGGGGCCATATTGTCCAACACTAACCTTCAGGCCAAACATCTCAAAAATGGCACTGTGGTGGTGGCCACATTGTCCAACACAACCCAACAACCCATAAGAAGAGAAGAAAACCCACCAGGTGTAATGATTCACAAACTGGCTGTAAGACCGCCCTCCCGGGACACAAAACACGGCTGAGGCGAGTCTTATTCCCAGAACAGCCGCCTTGCGGTAACGCCAACATACGGGTTGATCGATACTATAAGATGCCTATCCTGCCGGCTAAAACCAATATCATCCATGCCAACCCAACATAAGAACAAGCATAAGTCAAAATCCATATAAGTATAAAAGTCCACAAGTACATCAATAATAAGAAGCATCAACAAGCATCTATAATATCATAGTACATAAAAACTTTGCCCAAATGGCTACAACAAGAATCTCTCAAAGACTCACATCCATAACTGAAGGCAGTGATAGTAACGTCACGTCAGGCCCTGTCACCCTGGCCTGGCTGCCCTCCTGCACAACTTGTTGTTGCTCTATCTACGGATTTTCCTCCTAAAAAGGAAGACGTAGCAACCGTTAGTCATAAAGACTAAGTGTCTATCACATCTGCTCCCCAGATGACTCTCAGGCACTGGGAGGAGAAAGGAAAAGGGTATAATATATATATATATATATATATAAGCAATAGTACAAGCAGGTGGTATAAAACTAATCAATATTAGAGTATCCAACAGGTACAGTAAGTGAGTAAATCAATCTACAAGAGCAATTTTACTATCAACAGTAGTTTACAAGTACGATCCTACAATGGAAAGTAACTCAACTTATACGAATGCCCATACAGACATATAAGTTAAGGATCGGTTTAATAGTAAAGTAACTCATCATATAAGAGTGCCCACACAAACTCATATGATAAGGATCTTATGCACTGCAATGCAATGATATGAATGCAATATGATGACTCACCCATGCTCACACACACGCACACTGCTATGTCGACACAGAATTGTAGTTCCCACTTTTCGAGCAGGTAGCTAACCTCTCAGGCTCCATCCGTTGTGGCCAGACGGTGACAATGAAACGGGCTTTCCACTACTAGATGGGCATCCACACTACCAATCCTAGACCTCTGTATGCCTCAACGCTAAGAACACAACAACGTAGCTCACATGTGTACTACAGCTCAGAGGAGTCTCGGGTAGATGTGCACCAAGAATACAGCCCAAACTGGCCTATATCATGGAATGGAGAAGGTATTCGTGAGCGTGTCATAAAAGAACACAGCCAAACCGTCCACTGGTACGGAGGGTGCCTCGGGAAGTAAGCACTGAGGACCAAGGCCCAACCGTCCAAATCGATCTGTCAACTCCCGTCGTTGTGACGACTTGCGAGCCTGTAGACCTGCCACACTATCCTTACCCCAAGATTATGTCACCGCGTATCAACTCACACCGCATGCAATTTCATATTTAAGGGCTCCATACTGAGTCCCTTTGTATTATTCATATCTCATGCTCAATAGAATGCAAAGGCTCCACACCGAGACACTTATCAACACATCATTCCAGTGTGGCAAACACACACGCACCTCCAACCCTTCCATATTTCCATACCACATAAGGGTTCATCATTTACACAGTTGGCAAGCCACCTCATACAACATACCAATCCCACACTGCTACCCGTAGGGAGACAACTCTAAGCAGTGGACTACTAAACACATTCCATTAAACATCATATCACATGGTCATGCATTAACCACATCCAATTCCTTTCCACATGATCAAGCATTCACAACAAGTGTAACTCCATATGATAGCCACAACAATATAATGATACTTCACATTTCCATCAAACATGATAACATAGTTATAGGTTACACACCCAATTATCGGGCGTCACACCCTCTTTCAAAACCTGTTTCATTCTCCTGATTATAATCAAGCACATCCTTACCGTATTTCACAAAAATATCATATGTACGCCCAAATCGTATCAAGTCTTTTGTTCACCAAATTTCCCAAACCATTTGTTTATTAAACTCCTTCAAACTATTTGTACAAACATGTTTCACCAACCCATTTGTTTACTTATGGATCTAACAACCAAATCCTATCAACCATTGTTTATCACGGTCCCAATTAAACTAAGTTCACCAAAACCTCGTCATCTTCCTGTTACAACCTTCTACCGAGTACAGATCTGATTATACATTAACCTGAAAACAGTGTGCACTTAAGTGATACTATACAAAAACTTTGACTAGACTTTCCTGAGGTTGCAGGTCTTTTATGGAAACGTGTAACCATTCGTTTGAAAGGTCTTTCCATAGACTACGACTTTCGTGTTTAGTAAAAAAACCCAGATCTGGCCGTATCACACTCGAAAACGGCATTCATGTTCGTTGTGCACAGAAAACAGATTTTTGCACGCATCTTAAAGCAAGTTCTTCCTTTAGTTATTTGTTCAAGACTATATTCAGACTTTCCTCCTCCCTTATTCACCCTCAATAGACCATTCTTATTCACAAAACCAAGTCCATCAACTTCACATCGAAGAGAGGAGAGGTTGAAGACTGTATAACTCTAGGACAAGGTCCTAGCATGGTCTCTTCCTAGGAGATCTTCATCTCTCACAAGTCAAACCCTTTGAGTCGACATCTCTCCTAAAAATATTAACTAGATATCTAGCACCAAGGGAGAGGGTAGGAAGCTCACCTCGTTTCCATCCATGGATCTTGTTATCCTTCTCGGCAACATCTTCTCCTTGTTGCATTGCTCTTCACGGAAAGGAACAACCCTTCCTCCAGAAAATCCAACTCCGGTAACTTTCCCTCTTCTGACGGTTTTGGCACAGGTAATGATTCGACAAGAAGTGAAGTGAAGGCTAGGGTTTTCCCATAAATCTCCTTTTATAAGAGGAATTAGGGTTAGACCGTATACCATGTGTCACCCTAGTATTGGACTGCCCATTATTATTTAAATTAAGTCTTGTTGAAAAGACAGTGTCCAAATAAGTCAATTGGTGCATTTCCCGAAAACCCGGTTCAGCCCATTTATATGAACTAACAAACAGTCTGTGATGGAAAAATCCTCTAAATCAGAATCGTCGAGTGTACATACACTCACTCGACGAATCGTCGAGATTAGTCATGACCACTCAATGCATATAAAGTCCAGTCAAAATCGTCGAGCATACATGACAATTCATCAAATGGCGTCGAGTTTACTCAACGCACTCGACACTTTATCGAGTAGCATCGAGTCCACTCAACGCCTATAGTATCCAGAATAATTCTAAGTTAAAACACTCAACTCCTCGTCGAATGGTGTTGAGACCACTCAACTCTCTCGACGTTTTCTGAGTCCAGAAATATTCTAAGTCAAATCACTCAACGCCTCGTCGAATTGCATGGAGATGACTCAATACTCTCGATGCTTTTTGAGTCCAGAAATATTCTAAGTCAAATCACTCAATGCCTCATCGAATGACGTTGAGACCACTCAACGCTCTCGACACTTTCTGAGTCCAGAAATATTCTAAGTTAATTTTCGTCGAGTAGCGTTGAGACCACTCAACGCACTTGACGCTTTCTAAATCCAGACAATTTCTAAGTTAAACTGGAATGGTATTAAGACCATTCAACGACTGGTGGATCCAGAACAATTTTTCTAAGTTAAAATGGAATGACTTTAAGACCACTCAACACACCCAACGTCTGGTGGATCCAAAACAGTTTTTCTAAGTTAAACTGGAATGGCGTTGAGACCACTCAACACACTCAACGCCCGATTGAGTCCAGAATTCTTCTAAGTGAAATTTTCCCTATTAGTCGAATATCACTCGACGACTATTACCGGTGCACCGCGAGCTTGAGTCAGCTTTCTTGACTCAAAACGCACGCGAGGGGTCTAGCACGAAATGGGACGTTACAAATCCTATAAACAAAATAAAAGATTTCATCCCCGAAATCAGACTAAGGCTGTGGGGGAGATAAAGCATGGAAATATAATATGCTTAAATTTTACCTTGGGGAAACAACTCCAGGTAGCGCTTTCGCATCAAGTCCACCGGCTCCCAAGTATATTCTTCCTTCTCATTGTTAGACCACAGGACCTTCACTAAAGGTACAATTTTCCGACACAAGTTCCTCGTCTCGGTGTCAACTATCCGCACCAGCTCTAGTCGAACAGATCTAATAGTTGCCACCGCTCCATCTGTGGTGTAAAAATGTTGATCGGGCCGTAATAGTGCCTTTAAAAGCGACGACTCATGGAAGACGCCGTGCAAATTTTCCAGCTCTTGTGGTAGCTCCAGACGATAGACCAAAGGGCCAATTCTTTCCAATATAGCATAGGGCCCCGTATATCTCGGGATGAGCTTCTTCATACCACGCACTCGTAACACTCCATGCATCGGCCTAATCTTCAAGAATACTTTGTCACCCACTTGAAATTATACCATTCGATGTTTCTTATTATTGTATTTTTCCTGCCTACTTTGAGCCTCAAGCATGCGGTCCCGTATCAATCTAACAACAGTATCAGTATTATCAATATATTTGATTCCCAAAATCTTTGGATTATCATCCTACACCGATGAAAATGGAGTTCTACACCTCCTCCCATAAAGTGCTTTGTGGGGTGCAATCCCGATGCTAGCTTGATAACTATTGTTGTACGAAAATTACACCAGTGACAAGAGCCTTTCCCACAACTCCCCTCTATCCAATACACACAATCTCAACAAATCTTCCATAGTTCTGATGGTCCTCTCAGACTGACCATTTGTTTGAGGATGAAAGGTCGTGTTAAAGGTAAGGAGAGAACCCAAGTATGCTTGAACTGCCTTCCACTGCTTGGAGGTAAAGCGACCATCATAGTCGGAGACTATCGTCTTAGGCACCTCATGGTACTGCACAAACTGCTCTATAAAGAGACACACTAAAACATCAACATGCGACCCCTTCTTCATTGGTATGAATCTGGCAACCTTCGTCAAGCGATCAACAATTACCCAAACTAAATCGTTCCCAGAGCGCGAGCAAGGCAACCCGTGAACAAAGTCCATGGAGATATCCTCAAACTTCCACTCGGGGATGGGCAATGACTGTAATAATCCTCCAGGGCTCTTGCACTCCACCTTCACCTTCTGGCAAGCCTCACAGTGTGTAATATAGTACTTAACAACACTCTTCATTCCTGGCCAGAACATGGTCTTTCGTAAGTCACTATACATCTTGGATATCTCGGGATGCACCGAATACTTGGAGCAGTGTGCCTCTCTCAATGTATCTTCCAAAATTTCATCGCCCTTGGGAATGTAGAGCCGGCCACGAAAATGAAGGAGGTCATCCTTCATTATATACTCTTTAGTATATCCATCCTCAATAGCTTTAATCACAAGGGTCAGAGCAGCATCCTTCGCTTGCTCTGTCTGAATTCGATCTCGAATGTCACAAACTATGCTCATGGCAGCTAGATATTCAATATATGTCTCGGAATAATCCTTACACACCAATATGATCTCCATCTCCTCGAGCGCTCGAGCCAATTTCATACTCATCATCCAAGACTCAGGGCAAGACTCTGGTACTTTTTTGCTCAAAGCATCTTCTACGGAGTTTGCTTTCCCGGGGTGGTAGTTCAATGTAAACTCATAATCACACAAAAATTATAACCACCACTGCTGCCTCAAATTTAACTCCATTTGAGTATGAACATACTTCAAATTCTTATGATCAAAAAAGATCTCGCAGTGGACGCCATATAAATAATTCCTTCAAACCTTTAAGGCGAACACCACTGCTCCAAACTCTAAATCATGCACTAGGTAATTAACCTTATGCTTCTTTAACTGCCTTGAAGCGTAAGCGATCATCACATGCTCGTGTTGCATCAACACCGCTCCCATCTCTTGATAGGAGGCATCAGTGTAAACTTTAAATCCCTCTTTCCCTGATGGAAGAGTTAGGATGGGTGCGGTGGTAAGTCTATATTTCAGCTCTTGAAATGCAGCCTAACACTGGGGTGTCCACTCATATGGCACACCTTGCTTTGTCAAAGAAGTAAAGGGAAGGGCTATCTTCGATAATCCTTTCACGAACTTGCGATAATACCCAACAAGTCCAAGGAACCTCTGTACATCCGCTACCAACTTCAAAAGCAACCATTCCTTCGCGCCATGCACCTTGGTCGGGTCCACAGATAGTCTGGCTCCACTAATCACATGACCAAAGAAGGCAACTTCTCGGAGCCAAAATTCGCATTTGCTGAACTTGGCAAACAGGGCATGTTCTTTTAGCTTCTTCAAAACTAAGGTCAAGTGCTCTGCATGTTCTTCTTCTATCTTCGAATAGACCAAAATATCATCGATGAAGATGATGACAAAGACATCTAAGTATGGCTCGAATACCCGGTTCATCAAACTCATAAAAGCAGAATGGGCATTTGTGAGTTCAAACGGCATCATCGTGAACTCGTACAATCCATATCTCGAGCTAAACGCTATCTTCGGGATATCTTCCTATTATATTCTTAACTGATAGTGTGAGAAACGAATAAGAACAAATTGAAAGTTGTTTAATAGAAATTTTATTATCCCCAAAAGGTAAACTTTACAAAGGTATGGCCTCCCTTTTATTGAATGGAGGAGAGTGGAGAGAGTACAAATAGACAATGTGGGACTAAAAAATTACAGTGCTGAGCGGCTAGAAAATAAAGAGACCAAACAAGCCGAACGATTAGACAGATGGGCTAACCGTTCGGCAATACCAGAAGGAAGAGACTAAGTCGCAGTAGGAGACCGCCAGACCGCCCGGTCTCCAAGATGTCGGAGGTAAACCGCCAGACCGCTCGGTCCACAAACAACAACAGTCTGGATGACAAACCGCTGGAGAGTAACCGCTAAACCGCGCGGTCTACAACCCGCCATACTCAGACCGCCAGACCGCTCGGTCTCATACTTCAACACTCCCCCTCAAGCTGGAGCATAGATATCAATCATGCCCAGCTTGTCACAAATATGGAAGAAGGAAGTAGAAACCGGCTTGGTGAAGATATTCGCCAACTCTTTGTCGGAGGTGATGAACAAAATGCAAATTTGTCTCTTCAAGACCTCTTCCCTAATGAAATAACAGTCGACTTCTATATATTTCGTTCTCTCATGGAAGATCGGATTTTTGGATATGTATATAGCGGCCTTGTTGTCACAGAACATAGGAAGAGGATAGTCGTAGACCTCTCTTAGGTCAACCATGAGAGCACGCAACCATTTTAACTCACACGTGGTAGACGCCATACTTCGATATTCGGCTTCTACACTGGACCTGGAGACAACAGACTATTTCTTGCTCTTCCAGCTCACAAGATTTCCTCCAACAAATGTGCAAAAGCCAGATGTAGATTTACGGTCATCTTTATCATTCGCATAGCTTGAATCTGAGTAGGCTTAAACCATCAGATGACCATTATTCAGAAAGAGTAGCCCTTTTCCTGGTGCTGCTTTGACACACTCTAATATCTTCAAGGATTAGAGAAGATGACATTCCCTAGGAGCTTGCATGAACTGACTAACCTTACCTACAACATAGGAAATGTCGGGTCTGGTCACCATAAGATAAATAAGTTTGCCTACCAGACGTCTGTACTTCGTGGCAACGGATAGAAGAGGCGAGTCATCTGTCCATGTTTTATCTTCTCCAGTAGCGATGGGATACCGGGCCGGTTTGGCACCAGTCAATCCTGCCTCTTGTAGAAGATCAAGAATATACTTCCATTGGGAGAGAACCAACGAGCAGGGCTTCCGAGAGATTTTTATCCCCAAAAAGTATTTCAGGGAGCCCATATCCTTCGTGACTAGGTGTTGACGAAGGTGTTTCTTTGTCAAGTCCACCCCAGCCTGATCATTGTCGGTAAGAAGAATATTATCCACATACACCGCCAAAACCACCAGTCTCGATGCGGTTTTGCGAATAAACAAGGAGTGATCGGTCGAGCTTCTTGCAAAGCCGATGGCAGCCACAATGCCACTGAACTTGTCGAACCATGCCCGAGGGCTCTATTTTAGGCCATAGATGGCCTTCTTCAACTGGCATACTCGTGTCTCCCCCTGAGCAACATACCCAGGAGGTTGCTCCATATAGACGTCCTCTTGAAGATCCCCATAGAGAAAGGCATTCTTGACATCAAGCTGGGAAATAGCCCAATCCCTGTTGACGGCCACAGAGAGAAGAACCCAGATGGTGCTGAGGCGAGCAACCGAAGAGAAAGTATCAAAGTAGTCAACCCCATAAGTCTGAGTAAAGCCTTTGGCCACTAGCCGGGCATTGTAGTGCTCCACAGTGCCGTCTGGACGAAACTTCACAATAAACACTTAGCGACAATCGACCACATCAGTACCCACTAGTGGAGAAACAAGGGTCTAGGTACCCCGTTCAGTAAGAGTGGTGATTTCCTCATCCATGGCAGATTTCCAATGAGGAATAGCAAGAGCCTCCTGGTAGGTGCGGGGAGTGGTAGTAGTCGAGATAGCCAAAGCAAAACACCTGCAAGAGGGAGTAAGCCGATTATAGGGAACAAATGCCGCAAGCGGGTGTTGGGTACACGCCCGCACCTCTTTGCAAAGAGCAATGAGAAGGTCCAGGTCAACTCGTTCCTCAGTGACCGGAGCATCCGTGGCGGAGAAAGCTGGCCTGGGACTGGAGAGAGACAGTTGCGGAGATGAGGGGGTATAACGGAAAGAGAAGGAGACGGAGGAGGAGATGAGATAGGAGTGGATACGTCGATATGCGTGGAAGGAACAGAGAGATATGGTGGAGAGTTAGAGACATCAGGAGGAAGAGGGGATTGAGGAGAGAAGTAGGACGCATTTTCGAAGAAGGTCACGTCCGCGAAGACAAACTGCTTGCGTAGAACGGGGTCAAAGCAACAATAGCCTTTTTGAGTGGTCGAGTAACCAAAAAAGACACACTTGGTGGAACGGGGGGAAAGCTTGTCACGGGTAGCGGAAGGAGCATGCACAAAAGCAATACACCAAAAAATGCGGAGAGGGAGAGGAAATGGTTCCTTGCCCGGGTAGAGAATGGAGAAGGGGGTCTGGCTATGGAGAATCGTAGAGGGAAGGAGATTGATGAGATAGCAGATGAGGAGAACAACATAGCCCCAGTAGGAGCGAGGTACCTACATCTGCGTCATAAGAGTGCGAGCGACATCGAAGAGATGACGGTTTTTACGCTCCGGCACCCCATTTTGTTAGGAGGTGTAAACATAAGTGGTCTGATGGATAAGACCATGTCGTATATAAAAGGAGAAAAACTCATGACTAAGATATTCCTTAGCATTATCAGAGCGTAAGATTTTAATAGAAATATCAAACTGAGTTATAATCATATAATAAAAGGATTGTCATACAGAAAGGAGTTCAGATCGATCTTTTAATAGATATACCCAGGTATGTCTAGAGAAATCATCAATAAAGGTTACAAAGTAAGAACTACCCCGAACAACAGTGAGAGTAGGAGCAGGACCCAAGACATCAGAATGAATGAGATCAAATGGGCGAGAAGAGCCACGGCCTTGCTTCGGTGGGAAGGAGGAGCGGTGATGTTTGCCAAGCTGACATGCATCACAGATGAGCGGAGGACTAATAGAAGGTAAGTGGGGCAGAAGCTGATGAAGAATCTGAGGAGGAGGATGTCCAAGGCGAAGATGTCATTGAAGCAGATCTGTAGAAGAGGAGGAGAAGGCAGACATAGCGAAAACGTTATAAAGGAAGTAAAGGCCGTCGCTCTCAGTGCCAGTAGCAATCGTCTGTTGGGTCCTTGGGTCCTGAAAAGAGCAAGAAGTTGGAGTGAATAAAACATAGCACTAAATTTGCTTGCATAAAGTAGTAACAGATAATAAGTTGCAAGGGAACTTCGGGACATAGAGGGTGTCTAGCAAGCAAAGCGACAGGGTGACTTGAACATCGCCCGTCCCATGAACCGGGGAAGATGAACCATCCGCAATAAGAACTGGAGGAAACCGATCATGCGTTTCTAGGAGAGAGAAGCATTGAGGATTGTCGGTCATGTGATTTGCAATACCAGAGTCAATCAGCCACTTACCTTGGGTAACGACATGGACACTACCTGAAGTAGTGGCCACAGAGGCAGACGATCGAGAGGAGGCAGAGGTAGAGATATCAGAATTGTCCATAGAGAAACACATTAAACCACGTGAGTAGAAGAGAAGTCGCGCGAATAGAAAGCGAGAAGGCCGCACGGACAAAAGAGGAGGCCGCGATAAGAGAAGGAGGCCGCAGCGGAAAAGAAAGAAACCGCAGCGGGCTAAGAGAAGAAGAATCTGCAATGGTCATGGTGTCAGCACACCACCGGCAAGAAGGGCCACGACCAGGAAGCATACCAAAGTAAAGGGACAGAGGTCGCACGAACTGTGAAGAGGTCGTGCGAACTAGAAGAGGAAGCAAGCAGAGAGCGGTAAGAAGACCAGGCTGCGGCAAGCCAAACAGATCGCAAGAGAAACCAAAATAGATTCGATGAAAGCCGCAGCAGACAATCAAGTAGAACGCAGCGGTCAATGTGTCAACACACCAGCAGCCAGAGAAGCCACGACCAAACTACGTGACTAGATAAGCAGAACAAAGTAGAGGGGAAGAAGTCGTGCGAACAAAGGAGATCGCACGAAGCAAGGCAGGCCGTGCGAACAAGTAGAGTTCGTGCGAAAGAGAGGAAACTGCGCGACTAAAGGAGATTGTAGAAAGAAGAGGAGAAGAGAGACTGCGAGAAATAGGTCGCGAGCAGGTCACGAACAGACAAGGAAGGAGAGCAGAGAGGCCGCACACATAGAGGGGAAGCAACAGGGCGCGCGAATAGAGAATAAACAAGCCGCTCGGACAGGTCGAGCAGACAGAGAGGGCTTAAAGCACAGGAGGAGAAGGGCAAGCCGCACGGACAAGGCTAAACAAACCGCGTGGATAGAGGCAAACTGAATCAGGTGGAATCGATCGAGTGCTCTGATACCATGTGAGAAACGAACAAGAAAAAACTGGATGTGATTTAACAGAAATTTTATTATCCCAAAAAGTAAACTTTACAAAGGTATGACCTCCCTTTTATAGAATGGAGGAGAGTGGAGAGAGTACAAATAGATAATGTGAGTCTAAAAAATTAAAGTGCTGAGCGGCTAGAAAATAAAGAGATTGAACAGGCCGAACGGTTAGATAGATGGGCTAACCGTTCGACAACACTAGAAGGAAGAGACCAAGTCGCAGTAGGAGACCGCCAGACCGCCCGGTCTCCAAGATGCCGGAGGTAAACCGCCAGACCGCTCAGTCCACAAACAACAACAGTCTGGATGACAAACTGCTGGAGAGTACCCGCTAGCCCGCGCGGTCTACAACTCGCCAGACTCAGACCGCTCGGTCTCATACTTCAACAGATAGTACCCCGAGCACAGATCTAATTTGGAAAACCAATGCGCTCCCACCAACTGATCGAATAACTCGTCGATCCGGGGTAACGGGTAGGTGTTCCGCACCGTCAGTTGGTTGAGCTCCTAATAGTCTATGCACAATCTTAATGTTTCGTCCTTCTTCTTATCAAATAGAACAAGGGCCCCCCAAGGAGATGAAGTGGGACGAACAAACCCTGACTCTACTAACTCCTGCAACTAAACTCTAAATTCGGTGAGTTCCTTTGGAGCCATTCAGTAAGGGGTCCGAGAGACGGTCTTGGCACCCAATACTAATTTAATCTGAAAGTCCACCTCTCCATATTGGGGTAATCCTTGTAACTTCTCAGGAAATACCTCAGGGAAGTCCCGCACTACCCGCACATCCTTCAAACTTGGTGTCATCTCTTTTAATTCAAAACATATCATATATACTTTGTTCCCTCCCATATGGGCCTTAGGGGCCTAAATCGAAGACAATAACACACGAGGTGCAAATTTGATACCTTGGAAAATGACCTCTGAGTCTTCATGCCTCAAGGTGATTTGCTTCGCCGCACAATCTATATTGGCATGGTGCCAATCCAACCACGACATGCCCAGAGTGAGATCAAATTTTGGGATTATCAGTGTCGTCGCAGGGGTTTCAAAAGGTTTTCCTTCAATGTATGCTTCCAAGTCACACTTGGCGGACGACGTCATCTCGGAGGCATCTGGAAGGCGTACTCTCCGAGTGGCACCGGTGAAATATTACATGCCCTCTAAATCTCTTACGAAGTTCGCCGAGACAAATGAATGTGTGGTACCGGTATCAAATAGGGTGTAGGCTGGTTTCCCACTAACAGTCACGGTGCATATGTATCAATTATAAAGACTCAAAGCTAGCATCCTATCTTATCATAGGCAATTGAAGAGAAATACTTATAATATATTAACCAAATCACGACATACCTGCAATCACATCCTGAGGATTCTACTCCTACACCATATCCAGCACAAACATCTGCTCTCGAGCAGGTCTAGGATTCCTTCCTTGTGGTCCTCGTCTTCGACCATGCACATGTCCCCGTCCTCGTGGGGCTGCCAGAGGAAGAGGAGGTGGAGCATCTCCACCTAGTTGTGGGTAGTGACATCGGATGTGGCCCGGCCGATTGCACTAGAAGTAAACTCGCTCGTACTGCTCCCTGGGCTACAGGTACATTTGTTGCGGTGGAGGTAGTGTTGGTTGCGGGGCCAGACGCACCATACTAAAATTCTAGCGGAAGCAACCTGTGCCTCTATTGTTTCCTCTTCCTCTATTGTCTTGCGTCCTTTTAAAACTGAGCCTGCTTCCATTACTCCCTCAGCGGGTCTCTTACTGCTAGCTTGGACTCCCAAATGATCTGCTTCTAGCCTTTTTGCCATATCTATTATCTTTGCCAGGCTCTAGTCCGCTATAAACAAAAGGTCTTGCCTTAGGGGATCTCGCAAGCCTTTGTAAAACCTCTTTGCATAACCATAGTCATCCAACTCGTAGGCATCAGCGAACCTAGCGAGGTGTTGAAACTCCCTTTGATATTCCGTCACGGACTTAGATACTTGCTTCAACTGCATGAATCTTTCTTCAAGCTTGTCACGGGCGATCGAGGGAATGAAAAGCTCCAAGAAAGCTTCAGAAAACTCATTCCAACTAATCTCTGTGTACACTCAGCCTTGGAAAGTGGAACCCATGAGGGACTTCTACCACCTCTTCACATGCAATTCCAAGACTGACACCGCTAAGGTCACAGCCATATTAGCTGGACATCTGATTCTAGAAATTAAATCTTGCACAGTGTTGAGCCACTCTTCAGTACGAACAGCCGACTCTGTCCCAAGATTAGCAGGCGGGGAGAGAGCTCGAAAGATGCTTAACCAGTTGGATCCCGGGGCTTGTTGCTGCACAGGGGCTTGTTGAGACCTGAAGACGTCTAAGATCTCTGTAAGTGTTTGTCCCAACTCAGACTGATGGAACTGGGTTGGTACGGAAGGGACGGGAGTGCCCGTTACTTGCTCCACACGTGCCGGAATCTACATATTAAGGTACAAACCTAAGGTCAAGTTGGCTAAACGTAGGGTAACGACTGGACATACTTAGTGTGAATTATACATGGTCACACCACTGCTTATGCTATGTCAGTTTTTCCACAAACTGACCAATCTAACGAGGGTGGCATCATTGTTCAATGACTTTTTTAGTTGAGGATCATTGCAAGCTGATACCATTTGTAAGACCCCCCCCCCCCCCTCTCGAGACACAAGACAAGGCCGAGGGGAGTCTTATGCCCAGAACAGCCACCTTGCAGTAATGCCAAAATACAGGTTGACCGATACTACAAGACTCCTATCCTGCCAGCTTAAACCAATATCATCTATGCCAAACCAACATAAGAACAAGAAGAAGTCAAAATCCGCATAAGTATAAAAGTCCACAAGTACATCAATAATAAGAAGCATCAATAGTCTTCTATAATATCAGAGTACATAAAAACTTTGCCCAAAGGGCTACAACAAGAATCTCTCAAAGACTCACATCTGTAACCGAATTAGAAGGCAGCGATGGTAATATCACGTCAGGCCCTGTCACCCTGGCCTGGCTGCCCTTCTGCACAACCTTCTACTGATCTACTTACAGGATTCCCTCCTAAAAAGGAAGAGGTAGAAACTGTTAGTCATAAATACTAAGTGGATATCACATCCACTTCCCCGGCGAATCTTAGGCACCGGGCGGAGAAAGGAAAAGGGTACAATATATATACATATATATAAGCAATATTAATACAAGCAGGTGGTATAAAACTAATCAATATCAGAGTATCCATCATGTACAACAAGTAAGTAAATCAATCAACACTAGCAGTTCTACTATCAACAGCCGTTTACAAGTATGATCCTATAACGAAGAGTAACTCAACTTATATGATTCCCATACAGACATATAAGTTAAGGATCGGCTTAACAGTAAAGTAACTCATCATATAAGGATGCTCATACAAACTTATATGATAAGGATCTTATGTGATGCAATGCAATAATATGAATGCAATATAATGACTCACTCATGCTCACACACACGCACACTACTATGTCGACACAGACTTGTAGTTCCAAAATTTCAAGCAGGTAGCTAATCTCTCAGGCGCCATCTGTCATGGCCAGACGGTGATAGTGAAACGAGCTTTCCACTACTAGGTGGGCATCCACACTACCAAGCCTAGGCCTCCGTATGCCTCAATGCTAAGAACACAACAATGGAGCTCACATGCGTACTACGACTCAGAGGGGTCTCGGGTAGATGTGCACCAAGAACACAGCCTAAACTAACCTATATCGTGGCACGGAGAGGGTCTTCGTGTGTGTGTCACCAAAGAACACAGCCAAACCGTCCATTGTTAAGGAGGTTGTTTCGGGAAGTAAGAATTGAGGACCAAGGCCCAACCGTCTAAGTCTATCTCTCAACTCCCATTGGTGTGACGACTGGTGAGCTCGTAGACCTGCTACACTATCCTTAACTCAGGATTATGACACCGCATATCAACTGATACCGCATGCGATTTCACATTTAAGGGCTCCACACTGAGTCCCTTTTTATTATTCACATCTCGTGCTCAACAACACACAAGGGCTCCACACCGAGCCCCTTATCAACACATCATTCCAGTACGACAAACACACAGACACCTCCACCCCTTTCACATTTCCTTATCATATAAGGGTTCATTAATTACACATGTGGCAAGCTACCTCATACAACGTACCAATCCCACACTACTACCCGTAGGGAGACAACTCTAAGCAGTGAACTACTATACACATTCCATTAAACATCGTATCACACGGTAATGCATTAACCACATCCAATTCCTTTCCACATGATCAAGCATTCACAATAAGTGTAACTCCATATGATAGCCACAAAAATATAATGATATTTCACATTTCCATCAAACATGATAATATAGCTATAAGTTACACACACAATTACCAAGCGTCACACCCTCTTTCAAAACCTGTTTCATTCTCCTGATTATAATCAAGCACATCCTTACCGGATTTCATAAGAATATCATATGTATGCCCAAATCATATCAAGTCTTTTGTTTACCAAATTTTCCAAACCATTTGTTTATTAAACTCCTTCAAACCGTTTGTACAAACATGTTTCACCAACCCATTTATTTACTTATGGATCTAATAACTGAATCCTATCAACCATTGTTTATCATGATCACAATTAAACAAAGTTCACCAAAACCTCATCATCTTCCTGTTACAACCTTCTACCGAGTCCAGATCTGATTATACACTAACCTGAAAATAGTGTGCACTTAAGTGATATTGTGCAGCAACTTCGACTAGACTTTCCCGGGGCTGCAAGACTCATATGGAAATGTGTAACCATCCATTGGAAAGGTCTTTACAAGGAATATGACTTTCGTGCTTAGTCAAAACACAGATCTAGCCATAACACACTCAAAAATGTCCTTGAAGTTTGTTGCGAATAGAAAATAGATTTCTACACGCTTCTTAAAGTAATATGAACGACATCAATTCCTCTTCTTCCTTTAGTTATTTGTTCAAGACTATATTCAGACTTTTCTCCCCCCCCCCTTATTCACCCTCAATAGACCATTCTTATTCACGAAACCAAGTCCATCAACTTCACATCGAAGAGAGGAGAGGTTGAAGACTTTCTAACTCTAGGAAAAGGTCCTAGCATGGTCTCTTCCTATGAGATCTTCATCTCTCACAAGTCAAACCCCTTTGAGTCGACATCTCTCCTAGAAATATTAACTAGAGATCTAGTACCAAGGGAGAGGGTAGGAAGCTCACCTCGTTTCCGGCCATGGACCTTGTTATCCTTCACAGCGGCATCTTCTCCTTGTTGGTGTTGTTCTTCATGGAAAAGAACAACCCTTCCTCCAGAAAATCCGACTCTGGCAACTTTCCCTCTTCCGACGGTTTCAACATAGGTAACGATTCGGCAAGAAGTGAAGTGCTGGATAGGGTTTTCCCGTAAATCTCTTTTTATAAGAGGAATTAGGGTTAGACCGCCTACCATGTGTCACCCTAGTAATGGACCGCCCATTATTATTTAAATTAAGTCTTGTCGAAACTGGGTCCAAATAAGTCAATTGGCATTTTTACCGAAAACCATGTTCAGCCAATTTATATGAACCATCAAACAGTCTGGGATGGAAAAATCCTCGAAGTCAAAATCGTCGAGTGTACATACACTCACTCGATGAATCGTCGAGATTTGTCGTGACCACTCGATGTATATAAAGTCCAGTCAAAATCATCGAGTATACATGATAATTCGTCGAATGGCATCGAGTTTACTCAACGCACTCGACGCTTTGTCGAGTGCGTCGAGTCCACTCAATGTCTATAGTATCTAGAATAATTCTAAGTTAAACCACTCAATTCCTCATTGAATGGTGATAGTTTTACTTTCAAGACAACCTAAACACCTAGAGGGGGGGTGAATAGGTTCTAAAGCTTGTTAACACTTTTTGGCAGAATTCAATTACAGAATTAAAACACACAGCACAGCAGTCACAGAAATTTAACCATCACAGATTGCACACTGTTTTATAGTGGTTCCCCAAGATCTGGGTACATCCACTTTCTCCCTTCACCTATCTAGCAGTATGCTAGATTCGGCCAAACTTCCTCTTTACTCAGATCCACAGATCCTACAGCTCAAAACCTGAAAAGGTTCCTACAACTCAGGCTCAACAGCCCTACCTCAGCCTTATCACAAAGCCTACAACTCAGAGAAGAACCTTCTCCTACACTCAGGCAAACAGCCCTACCACTCAGAGATCAACTCTCCTACACTCAGCCTTTATAACACAGGCTTACAACTCAGATCTGTATTGACAGATCCTACATAAATTAGAAAAGAAGTTTTTAATGTCTTGCCTTTGTTGAGAGAGAAAAGAACAAGACAAATCTTGATCAGCTGATGAAATCAACTGAATCTGAGCTTTCTTCAAAGCTTCTTGAATCTGAACTTAGCTGAGTTGATTTCCAAACAGTTTCTTGAGAAACCAATGATGGCTTCCTTCTTCTTCTTCAAGTGGCTGGATCCCTCTCTATCCAACACCTTTGATGATACTTCTGAATTCTTGAAAGAACTCTTCTTAGACTGATCCTGAGATCGTCTTCTTAGATCTTCTGATGAAGATCTTCTTTAATGCCTTGCACTTTCTTGAAGAGAGGACTTGTCTCTTAACTGATGTGTTGATTAAGAATTAATTTCCTCTTGTGTGTTGTATGTCTCTTTCTTCTTCTGAATATATCTATTTATAGATCTTCTTCATGATAACCGGCTGATCCGGTTTCTGACTGACTTCTGACAAGTCTGACATCTTCAGTTAACCTGTCATAACCCACAGCTGTCAAGTCTTCAAACAGATCCTGTGCCTTAGTCTTGGACAGCAAAGTGTTGAGACAGACTGTCAGAAAGTGTCGAGACCAACTGTCTATATGTGTCGACACAAGTGACTTTGGTGTCGACACAGCCTTTGATGATGTCGACTAGTTTGCCTTTAAGTCGACACTGCTTCTTCAGAACTTCATCTTGAGAATGAGTCGACACAGAGAATTTGTGTCGACTCAACACTTCATCTTTCTTCAGAAAATAACTTGGTCTTGACTTTGTAGTGTGTTGACACAAGTCCTGTGTGTCGACACAGTTGTTGTAGATTCAGAACTCGGTATGTGTCGACTCTGCCTTCAGGTGTCGACATAGTTGAGGTCGACTATCTTTCTGTGAGTCGACACTACTTCCCAGTGTCGACACAAATGTGGTCGACTATCTTTCTGTGATTCGACACTGCTTCCCAGTGTCGACACAAATGTGGTCGACTATCTTTCTCTGTGAGTCGACACTGCTTCCTAGTGTCGACACAAATGTGGTCGACTATCTTTCTCTGTATCGACACAGCTTCCTTCAAGTGTCGACACTTGGACTTAGAATAATTTCCTGTATTCTTTAATACTTCTTTACCTGCACATGTCAACTTAAAACAACATCAAATACACCTTGATGTATATCATTAAGCTAAGTTAGGCTTCTTCAAATCAGGTACACATTTTCCAATGTACCCAACAATCTCCCCCTATTTGGAGAAGTCATAACCCTTTTAGTTAATGATATACACCATTTATGACAAAAATAATATGATGATGTATGACATTACAGGAATATTTTATATAAACAAAATATTAACAATTCATCACAGAGTGAACATGAATATATGATTCCAAACAAAATTTTGTTTATAACTTGATAATGTTTGATTACAGATGTTTACATTGAATGATCAAAACATTTACAAAACATTTGAAAGAACTTAGAGCTAAGACTGATCAGGCTCTCTTATAACAATTCCTTTGCCAGATTGGATTTGAGCCTTCACAGGAGCTTCAGCAACTTCAGCAGGCTTCTTGCCTTTTAGCTCAGCTTTCTTCTGATCTTCTTCCTTTATCCTTTGCCTTTCAAAGTAATGAAAGGGCTTTGGAAAGTACTTGCTTGGCTCCTGAGCATCTGGTGGCAGCTTTCCCAGCTTGGCTTTTCTCCTGAACTGTACTATGGCTTCCTGCCTAGCTTCATACTTTTTCCATTCCATTTCATTATACCACTTTCCTCTTTCATGTACTTTGTCCTTTACAGCCTTCCATGTAGTTAGTATAATATTTCTTGAAGTAGGGCTCCACTGCTCAAAATCTGGCTTAAGTTCAGTCTGCTCTCTAAATCTTTTCTTGGATAGTAGAGCATCTAGCTGTTCTTTCAAGTTGGCATCAGGCTTATCAACTTTTTCAATAACAACATTGGTAACCTCCTTTGGAGGACTATACATATCCTGAACTTGCTGATCAATCATATCAAAATCAGGAGGAGGGTAAATGACTTGGGCAATCTCAGGTTGATTGCCTTTAAGTAGACCTGTTTGAATTCCTGACTCAGCCACCATAGCATCATAACACAAAGGTGGATATCCCAATGTGGCTCGAATACTATTTGTCACCCATTTGGTGTGCTCTGAGCCAGCATGAACTAACAACCTCTCCCCCCTTTATGACTTCTCTGATAATATGATCTCTTAGATCATCCTTCTGAAATCTGATCTAGCTATCTAGATAATTCACACCTTCTTTAAAATATGGTTTCAATTTTTGAAGTTTGTCAGATATTTCCTTCTGAGATGTAGTGATGGCAGATTGAACTGAAGCTATAGCTTCCTTTAGTTTCTGATCAAAAGCTTCCATCTCTTTTGCTCTTGCTCCAATCATCCCTGCAGTAGCCTTTTTGAACTCTTCAAGAATTTCATGGTGAGATTCAGCCAAATTATCATTCATCCTCAGCTGATTTTCCAAAACATAACCTTGCTTCAAAGCAATATCATCCATTTTAGTGAGGATAGGCTGCTGTTGTTTAGCCAAAAATACTACAACATTACCTCCCTTATGGAAGCAATCTGTCATCTCCTTCTTATTCATATTTACTTCAAATCTAATAGACTTAATATCTTGAACCAAGTCAAATTGAAGGGATTTATTGCTCTCATCAACATACTTCTCCATTGCTAATCTCTGCTCATCCAACTTAACTTGCAAATCTACCATGAACTTGTTGTAGTTAAATTCAGAGGGAGATTGGTGAGTTGAAGTTTGGAGTGCCTGCTTATAACTTTGGGTCCTTCTCTTGAAGACTATGAGCTTTCTCTTCTTAGCCATTCTGGCTTCTTCAGTCTCAGAGTCTGATGAACTTTCTATTTGAACTCTTTTAGGAGGAGTAGGAGAAATATTAGTTTCAGTGACATGTTGCTCAGTCTCAACATTCACAGGCTCCCCCTCAACTACTTGTTCCTCCTCAACTCCTTGTTCCTTCTCAGCTTCTTGCTCTATCTCCATGTCTAGTGCTTTTTCATTGTCTTGCTCCTCCTCTACTCTATCAGTAGCAATTTCAACATTAGGAAATAACTCATCTAGAGTGTATTCCTTCTGAGCTTGAACAGATGTTGAATTATCCAGATCTGCAATATTCAAATCTTTTGAGAAATCAATTTGTTCTTTCTCCTGCACTGATTCAGACATCTGCTCCCCCTGCATTTGTTCAGTATTTGGAATATCCTGGGCAGGTGAATATACTTGCTCCCCCTGCACCTGTGCAGGAATAGAAATATTAGTAATGTCCTTGGCAGGAAAATACACTTGCTCTCCCTGTACCTGTACCTGGTCAGGAGTAGATACATTCTGGACAGGAGAGTGAGCATGCTCCCCCTGCATCTGTGCAGGAATGGTTGATTTCTGAACTTGAGTAGACTCAGGCTGATCTTCAACCTGCTTTCTCACTTGCTCTTCTGGATGCTGGGCAGTGCCTAGATCATGTGCAGGGGATCTCTCAGGGGTGTCCTGCCTGTTCTCATCAGGCACATCTTTAGACAGCACTCTATCCCACCTTGAAAATAATCTTATATCCATTTTCCTTATGTGATTAATCTTTGTCCCAGGCAGTTGCTGCATAACCTCAGGGATCACCCCAGTCAGGTATAAACTTACAATTCTAGCCAGATTTGGCTTCTTGATTCCTTCCTTTGTAACGCCCCGTTTTTTTCAGCGATTATTTTTATTCTCGTTTGGCGTTACGATGACGCGTTTCCGTGGCTTGTGCCATTTGTGGAGTGTGGTTTAGCTCCTTAGAACTGAGTGCCCTATTCTGTAGCCTGTTGGCAAGATCTCCCTAGCAAGCCGAGTCGTTTTGGGTGACCCGATGTGGCCTCTCGGGGGGATGTTGGTGTTTGGCTTTATTTGGGTATAACTCGAGTTCTGTTCGTCGAAAATTAATTTCGACTTCGCCGTTGTGTTCGTAGCGTGGGTATTTAGCTACGGTGCGAATTTCGTCGAATTCCGAGGTAGTTCGGTTTTCGCGTCGTTTAGGTGCTTTATGTAATTTTGTAATTAATTATATTATTATATAATTATATATATATATATATATATGGAATGAAAACCCCCGATCCATCATCTTCCCCACTCGAACCGCCGCCCCTGTACGAGAGGAAACGGAGAAACCACCGAGCCTTGCCTTCGGACGCCGATTCCCGGAGCCTTTGTGGACGGAATTCGATTCCGAGAGTGGATTCGGATTGCTCTCGTCAAGACCTTCATTCCTACGGTAAGAAATTCGATTTTCGTGGAGTTTTGGGAGGATTGGAATTTTCGGTTTTGGAAGTTTTCCGCCATTAATGGCCGAGTGTTTGTTTTAGGTGTTGCGGCCGTTTTGATCCATGCGAAGAGGAGGAAAGCAGTCCAAAGCTTCGCTGTGATTGAGGCAAGTGGTATTCTTGCCCTTGCCAAGTTTTCTTTTCGATTTTACTTGCTGAAATTGAAATCCCGGTTAGCCCAGGTTAGAGGCCTTGTTGTTCTCATTTTCTTGCTAACTATAGGGCTTAGTTCTTCCTACTGAAACCCCCCCTATTTTGTGATGTTTGGAATCCAAATTGTCGGCGTGGAGCCGTTGTTTTCCTTTATTTTGATTGTTGCTTTGGTTCGGGTGTAGCTGAGAGGGAGAGTTAGGAGGGGGTGTGGTTGCCGATTTTTCGTTAAGGTATTACTCGAATGATTAGGCATAGTTCGTATAGTAGTGGTGCGCGACGTTGATAGTTGTCTGCTGCTACTGCAGTGGCGTGAGTCGTGTGCGCGTTCCGGTGTCGTTCGGGAAATTCCAAACGGTACAGGTTAGCCGTGCACGGTCATCAACCGTTAGGGCGCACGACCACTGGTCGTGTGCCTCTGCTCGTGCGCGGCTGTCTTTCAGTTTCCAAAGTTCTGTCTCGGAAAATCGCACGAGCGCTGGCAACAGTGCGCACGACCAGTGGTCGTGCGACACTGATCGTGCGCAGTTGCTAGGTTTTCTGTCAGGTTTTCCAGGTTCGCTTCGCACGATCATCAGCCGATGAGTGCGCACGACCACTGATCGTGCGTCACTGATCGTGCGCTTTGTATATTTTCTTTTGCTAGGTGAATTTAGCTGGTTTCGAGTGCGGGAATTTAGATACTCAAGTAACAGGCAACTACTCGAGTTCTGGATCTTCTGCCTTGGTCGTTCGACTGTCGTCGAGCTCCGTATTCTTTAGTGGGTTTGTGGGTAGTAACTTTATTTTGGCGGCGAGTGAGGCTAGCTCACTCAACGCCAAAGTTTAGGTAGGCACTGAGTGGGTTTCACTCAATGCCTAGTCGTGTTGGTTTATTTCAACACTCTTCCTTTACCTTTTCTTTCGTTTCCGAGTGGATTTCCAGTTGTATTTCTGGGTTTTCCTTGTCGGCCGTTTTCTTTATTTTCCTAGAGGCCGAATCGTGGGTCGTGGTTAGTAGTGGTGGTTGTAGCTCTTTATGGGGGTGGAGTTGTGTGATATAGCCAAGGCCACCCATGTTTTTCTTGCTCCAGGTACGGGCTGGGCATGTCGGGTGGAAGGTCCCTTGTGTTTTCACGTGTTGACCCTCGAGCTTTTGACTTGGACATGGTGGATTGGGGGACTGCGTTTGCCTTCGATCCGGTTCCTCGTTGTTGTTTTGCTACTATCACTTCCCACAGTTTAGGGTGTTAGAAGTTTCTTCTTTGGTAGTTTGCAACATTCTGGCTCTTGGTAGCCTAGTAGGCCCTGCAGGATGTGGTTCCTGGGCTGGGTCGTTGCTGTTTCTTTGCACGTTGTGCATTTCTTGTGGTCCTGTTTTGGACAGTTGTGACTCTTTCTACTGCATGTTTTTCTGGTACTTTTCCCCTTTTGGTTGACTCTTTCATGCAGTTTTTTCTTTGTTTAGCTTGCTGAGGTATTCTGTTTTCTTTTGGAATACCCCAGGTTCTGAGCTGTAGCCAGTCTGGTGGCTAGTTGGAGGTGGTGTTGTTGGTGGACTCCCGGACCTTGGAGTTCTGTTTACCTTGTTAGTGAGGTTGTTTTCAGTACTTTCTTACAGACATATATTTGTGCTAGTGGGTTCGTGTCAGGTTGTTGGCGCCCACTGGTAGTTTTTACCTTGTACTAGATATATATTATTGCTGCTACCATTTTCTGGAGATAGTCTACTTGCTCTGAGAAGGTTTTATGCTAGGTTGCTAGTTATTTTTAAACTATAATTATTATTATAAATAAAGCTCATGATCAGCATATTTTATAAGACGTATTCACTATTTTCCAAATCACGTATAAAGACCGCTTTCTTATATATTACATAAATTTAATGTAGAGTCTTGCATAGCATGAGTGGTTCTCTGGGGGCCCTGATGCGCTCTTTAGGGTGTCAAATCTAAATAAAGTATTTTTCCGCAGCGTATAAATATAGTTTTTCTTTTGTGGACTAGGTGATCCACTGAGCCGAGGGATACAGTCTCTAAAATACAACTGATTTTCTATTCAATAAGCACATGATTTCCATGCATAAAGATTGTAGTTGGTTTTGCCTGAGCGTCAGCAGTTATCCCCTGCTTGACGTGGCATCATGACGCGTGTTTTCTCTTACTCTGATAATTCTTAATTCGGAGAAAATGCGGGTTGTGACAGTTGGTATCAGAGGGAGGTTGCTTGACAAGTTAGTTGAGCAACCTTCCTTGGATGCTTTTAGTGGTTCAGCATCATGTCATTCACACACCTATATGTCATCAGCACGTCTTGGCAAAAGCACGAACACTACACTCATAGCATAACATGAAGTATACGGGGCATATTATGTAGTATGGGATGCATAATATGTGTTCGTATATGGATCCACCATAGGGGCTACATGTGAGGGTTATGTAGTATGGGATGCATAACCTCACCACATGACTGCGACTAGCACGTTTCTTTTTCGTTGCATGGAAATGTTATGTAGTATGGGATGCATAACATTTTCATGCGTACGCCGCTCATAACATGCATTAGGGCCTTTTTTTAGAATGCATAGCACAATCATGCATATCATATCATTGCATAAGCACAACGCGCCGAGCTAAAGATTTGCAGGATGACATATGTACACACATGAGTTTTCAAATTAACATAAGTTCATGCATCCGATCTAGGCACAAGAGTTAGTAAGGTGGTGGTTAACCATCCTAGGTTAGGGCATATCATCTAATTATTGTGAAGAAGATAAACTCTCAGAGCAAGTTTAGCAGCTTTAAGTCTATATCTACATATGTATTGTCTGTACTGGTAATCGGTTCTAGTCGTTGGATTTGGATCTGATTTGGGGTGGTTATGATTATAGGATGGCTAGGCGACCTGCGACGCGTTCGACTCCCCTGTCTGAAGGTGAGTCGTCTGGGGCTCAGCATGATGCGGAAATCGAGAGTCTGCGTCAGAGTAGCGAAGCTATGGGCAGGCAGTTGGGGGAGGTGCAAGCCCAGATTCGGTCTTTGGTGGCAGTTATGGCAGGACAGGCTCAAGGTGCGCAAGTTCCTGCTGGGGGGTTAGCTGTTCCTCCTCCCCCTGCGCTCGTGAGACCTCCAGTGGTAGTGCCAGCAGAGATGGCCTTCATCTCGCAGTTTCAGAGGCTGAGCCCTCCCACTTATGATGGGAAGGCAGATTTCATGATGATAGACGACTGACTGATCTCCATGGAGGAGATGTTCTCGTACTCAGGGATTGCAGATGATCAGAGGGTGATGATAGCCGCCTATCAGCTCAAAGGTTTGGCTAAGAGTTGGTGGCTGAGAGAGAAGGAGAGCTTGGTAGCCGGATGCTCTTGGGAAGTGTTCAAGGAGATGCTGTTGAGGAAGTTCTTACCCTCGGTCAAGCGTGACTGCCTCATGAACGACTTCCTCCATCTGAAGCAAAGGCAGCTCACGGTGGGTGAGTATGAAATAGAGTTTAGTAAGTTGAGCCATTTTGCCCCTGGATTGGTCAGCGTTGAGGCTGATCGAGTTAAGCGATTTCTCGGTGGTTTGAGGAGTGAGGTGTAGCAGTTGGCCAGTGCTTATGGGTCAGTGACTTATGCTGGAGTTGTAGAGGCTGCTCTTAAGGTTGAGTCCATTGAGACGGCGAAGAGCAGAGGCCAGCAGTTGAAGAAGGATAAGAGGAAGTTGGTAGAGGAGAAGAAACCCCTGGTACCCGATGCTGTTCCGGGAAAGAGAAGCAGGGTGGTGTGCAGTTTTTGTGGCCGATCAGGCCATCCTGTCGAGAGGTGTTTCAAGAAGGCGGCAGCTCAGAAGAAGGAGCAGGTTCATGCGATTCAGGGTGCTCCTAGGAGAGATGTCTCCTGTTCTGTTTGCAAGCGATCCGGCCATGATGCGGCCCAGTGTTGGACCAAGGATAAAGTCTGCTTTCAGTGTGGGCAGAAGGGACACATCAAGTCGAGGTGTCCTCAGGTCCAGTCAGCTCTTCCTGCAGTTCCGTTACAGGCTTTACCTCCACCTCAGCGAGTCGACAAGGGAAAAGGGAAGCTGAACGTGATTTCTTCCGAGGAGGCTCAGACTTCGACCCAGGTGATCTCAGGTTAGTTGTTTGTTGTTTTTCTTTCTAGCCTGGTAGTTTAGTTGCTAGATTATTTGCGGTACTGTTGTGCTAGTTCCTTAGCTTTGTGCGCTCCTATAGGGAAATTTAAGGTGAAGAACCGCTGGGCGCGTGTTCTGTTTGACTCCAGCGCTACCCACTCGTTTGTGGCTAGAGCATTTGTGGAGCGTCATCGGTTGTCTCTAGATCGTGTTCGGGATTCCTTCCGTGTCAAGTTTCCCTCTGGTGAATCTGTGTTGTCAGATTTGGGTATTTTGGATTGCCCGGTTTTGTTGGGGGATTTTCTTGCGAAGGCGGACCTGAAGATGATTGATCTAGAGGACTTCGATATCATTTTGGGCATGGACTAGCTCTCTCGGTATGATGCGGTCATTCAGTGCAAAGGAAAGCGCTTGGACTTTATCAGGGACGACGGTCAGCCCGGCAGCGTGTATGCTGATCCGTGTTAGGATTCTCCTGTTCTCTCTGCGGTATGTGTTCAGAGATTGTTTCTTTCTGATTGTTGTGTTTTTTAGTCTCGGCGGTCGGAACCGTTGTTAGCGTGCCACGCTTGGAGGAGATTCCTATTGTTCGTGGTTTCGCCGATGTTTTTCCTGATGATCTTCTTGGTATCCCTCCTGAGCGGGATATGGAGTTTGTTATTGATTTGGAGCCGGGTACACGTCCTATTGCTAAGGCGCCGTACCGGATGGCCCCTCGTGAGTTAGAGGAGTTGTGAATTCAGTTAGATGAGTTGTTGGCTAAAGGTTTTATCAGGCAGAGTTCGTCGCCTTGGGGTGCTCCTGTTTTGTTCGTAAAGAAGAAAGATGGGTCGATGCGGCTTTGCATCGACTATAGAGAGTTGAACAAGGTCACTATCAAGAACAGGTACCCTCTGCCGAGGATCGATGATTTATTTGACCAGTTGCGTGGTAGCACGGTGTTCTCCAAGATCGATCTTCGTTCGGGCTATCATCAGCTCAGGATCCGTGAGGCAGATATTCCACGGACTGCGTTTAGGTCGAGGCATGGACACTTTGAGTTTTTGGTGATGTCGTTCGGTTTGACCAACGCACCATCAGCTTTCATGGACATGATGAATCGGGTATTCAAGGATTTCCTAGACAAGTTCGTGGTGGTCTTCATTGATGACGTGTTGGTTTATTCTCGCAGTGCTGAGGAGCATGAGCAGCATTTGTGTTTGGTCCTATCAAAGTTGAGGAACCACAAGTTATTCGCCAAGTTGAGCAAGTGCGAATTTTGGTTGCCTCAGGTTTCTTTTCTAGGCCACGTGGTGAACAAGGATGGGATCTCGGTTGACCCAGAAAAGATTGCAGCAGTGATGGATTGGAGTAGGCTGAATACTCCTAAGGAGATCAGAAGTTTCTTAGGGTTGGCTGGCTATTACAGGAGATTCGTGGAGGGTTTCTCTTCTCTAGCCGCACCTTTGACCAAGCTGACTCAGAAGAATGTGGCTTTTGTTTGGAGCGAGAAGTGCGAAGAAGCTTTTCAGGAGCTAAAGAAGAGATTGTGTACTGCTCCCATTCTGACCCTTCCTACTGAAGGCGTGGATTATGATGTGTATGTGGATGCTTCGCTTGCAGGTTTGGGATGCGTATTAATGCAGGATGGAAAAGTAATTGCTTATGGGTCAAGGCAGCTGAAGACTCATGAGAAGAATTATCCTACGCATGACCTTGAGTTTGCAGCGGTTATCTATGCGTTGAAGTTGTGGAGGCACTTACTTTATGGGGCTCAGTGCAAGATTTTTACTGACCATAAGAGCCTGAAGTACGTGTTCACGCAGAAGGAGTTGAATCTGCGTCAGCGGCGGTGGCTTGAGTATGTGGCGGATTATGATGTAGAAATCCAGTATCATCCGGGCAAGGCCAATGTGGTGGCCGACGCCCTGAGCCGAAAGACGGGAAAGATCTTTAACCTCTCCGCCGATCGGTTAGTTGAGGAGTTCCTCCTTATGGATATTTCGGTAGGATGCTGTAGTTTGCAGAGTAGCTTGTCAGTGGCAGAGCCGTCCTGGATTTCTTTGACCAGACTGCACCAGAAGGACGACCCGGATCTGTTGCACCTTTTTACCAGGACAGAGAAGGGAGAGTTGCCAGATTTTGCTATTGATGATGCGGGTACTTTGAAGTACCGCGGCAGGTTTTGCATCCCCGCCGTTGGGGATATTAGAAGTATGATTTGCAGTGAGGCTCATGGTTCCAGCGTTGCCTACCATCCAGGATCTACGAAGATGTACCGTGACTTAAGGCAAATTGCCTGGTGGTATGGTATGAAAGGAGATATAGCCCGATTTGTTGCTGAGTGTCACACTTGCAAGCGTGTGAAGGCCGATCATGGAAGGCCTGGTGGTAAGTTGACTCCGTTGGAGATCCCGACTTGGAAGTGGGAGAGTATATCTATGGACTTCATTACGGGTTTGCCAAATTCCCCGAGAGGATTTGATTCTGTTTGGGTTATAGTGGATAGATTGACGAAGTGTGATCACTTCGTGCCATATAAGATTGATTACCCGATGAAGAAGATAGCGGATTTGTACTTGAATGAAGTCATCCGACTCCACGGTGTGCCGGTTAGCATCATTTCTGATCGAGACTCCCGGTTTACTTCTCATTTTTGGCAGAGTCTGCAGGAGGGTTTGGGTACGGATCTGAGGTATTCTACTGCGTACCACCCTCAGACTAATGGGAAGACGGAGCGGGTCAATCAGATTGTTGAGGATATGATCCGGTGCTATATTTTAGACCACGGTGGAGCGTGGGATGAGCGTCTGCGACTCATGGAATTTGCTTACAATAACAGTTATCAGGAAAGCTTGCAGATGGCTCCGTTCGAAGCTTTGTATGGGAGGCGCTGTAGGACTCCGTTGTTTTGGGCTGAGGCTGGTGAGAAGCCTTTGTTGGGTCCAGATGCTCTGGAAGAGATGGAAGTCGCCGTGAAGCTTATTCGTGAAAAGCTTCGTTTAGCTCAGGAGAGGTATGAAAAGAACGCCAATCGGCGTAGGTCTGCTTTGGAGTTTTTAGTAGGGGATCATGTATACCTCAAGGTTTCTCCAATGGTTGGTGTGAAGAGATTTGGTAAAAATCGGAAATTGGACCCAAGGTATGTGGGCCCGTTCGAGATTTTGGAGTGGATTGGTGTGTCTGCATATAGATTGGATTTGCCAGCGAACTTCCCTGGTGTTCATAATGTTTTTCATGTTAGCCAATTGCGGAAGTGTGTGCGCAGCAGTGGGCAACTCTTGGATGTTGTGCCCCAGTTGGAGCCCAACCTCTCTTTCGTTGAGGTGCCAGTTCGTATTTTGGATTCTCAGGAGCGAGTGCTGCGAAAGAAGTCCATACCGATGGTGAAAGTTCTACGGAAAAATCAGGATTTGGAGAGCGCGACTTGGGAGCTAGAGTCGGCCATGAGGAGGGCGTACCCTCACCTGTTTCACTGATTTGATCGGTATGTTTCCCTTTGTAACTTCTGTTTGTTACTTTTTCCTTCTTTAGTAGGAGGGTTGTGCGTAAAGTTTCGGGACGAAACTTTCTTTTAGGGGGAGTGACTGTAACGCCCCGTTTTTTTCAGCGATTATTTTTATTCTCGTTTGGCGTTACGATGACGCGTTTCCGTGGCTTGTGCCATTTGTGGAGTGTGGTTTAGCTCCTTAGAACTGAGTGCCCTATTCTGTAGCCTGTTGGCAAGATCTCCCTAGCAAGCCGAGTCGTTTTGGGTGACCCGGTGTGGCTCTCGGGGGGATGTTGGTGTTTGGATTTATTTGGGTATAACTCGAGTTCTGTTCGTCGAAAATTAATTTCGACTTCGACGTTGTGTTCGTAGCGTGGGTATTTAGCTACGGTGCGAATTTCGTTGAATTCCGAGGTAGTTCGGTTTTCGCATCGTTTAGGTGCTTTATGTAATTTTGTAATTAATTATATTATTATATAATTATATATATATATATGGAATGAAAACCCCCGATCCATCATCTTCCCCACTCGAACCGCCGCCCCTGTACGAGAGGAAACGGAGAAACCACCGAGCCTTGCCTTCGGACGCCGATTCCCGGAGCATTTGTGGACGGAATTCGATTCCGAGAGTGGATTCGGATTGCTCTCGTCAAGACCTTCATTCCTACGGTAAGAAATTCGATTTTCATGGAGTTTTGGGAGGATTGGAATTTTCGGTTTTGGAAGTTTTCCGCCATTAATGGCCGAGTGTTTGTTTTAGGTGTTGCGGCCGTTTTGATCCGTGCGAAGAGGAGGAAAGCAGTCCAAAGCTTCGATGTGATTGAGGCAAGTGGTATTCTTGCCCTTGCCAAGTTTTCTTTTCGATTTTACTTGCTGAAATTGAAATCCCGGTTAGCCCAGGTTAGAGGCCTTGTTGTTCTCATTTTCTTGCTAACTATAAGGCTTAGTTCTTCCTACTGAAACCCCCCCCCCCTATTTTGTGATGTTTGGAATCCAAATTGTCGGCGTGGAGCCGTTGTTTTCCTTTATTTTGATTGTTGCTCTGGTTTGGGTGTAGCCGAGAGGGAGAGTTAGGAGGGGGTGTGGTTGCCGATTTTTCATTAAGGTATTACTCGAATGATTAGGCATAGTTCGTATAGTAGTGGTGCGCGACGTTGATAGTTGTCTGCTGCTACTGCAGTGGCGTGAGTCGTGTGCGCGTTCCAGTGTCGTTCGGGAAATTCCAAACGGTACAGGTTAGCCGCGCACGGTCATCAACCGTTAGGGCGCACGACCACTGGTCGTGTGCCTCTGCTCGTGCGCGGCTGTCTTTCAGTTTCCAAAGTTCTGTCTCGGAAAATCGCATGAGCGCTGGCAACAGTGCGCACGACCAGTGGTCGTGCGACACTAATCGTGCGCAGTTGCTAGGTTTTCTGTCAGGTTTTCCAGGTTCGCTTCGCACGATCATCAGCCGATGAGTGCGCACGACCACTGATCGTGCGTCACTGATCGTGCGCTTTGTATATTTTCTTTTGCTAGGTGAATTTAGCTGGTTTCGAGTGCGGGAATTTAGATACTCAAGTAACAGGCAACTACTCGAGTTCTGGATCTTCTGCCTTGGTCGTTCGACTGTCGTCGAGCTCCGTATTCTTTAGTGGGTTTGTGGGTAGTAACTTTATTTTGGCGGCGAGTGAGGCTAGCTCACTCAACGCCAAAGTTTAGGTAGGCACTGAGTGGGTTTCACTCAACGCCTAGTCGTGTTGGTTTATTTCAACACTCTTCCTTTACCTTTTCTTTCGTTTCCGAGTGGATTTCCAGTTGTATTTTTGGGTTTTCCTTGTCGGCCGTTTTCTTTATTTTCCTAGAGGCCGAATCGTGGGTCGTGGTTAGTAGTGGTGGTTGTAGTTCTTTATGGGGGTGGAGTTGTGTGATATAGCCAAGGCCACCCATGTTTTTCTTGCTTCAGGTACGGGCTGGGCATGTCGGGTGGAAGGTCCCTTGTGTTTTCACGTGTTGACCCTCGAGCTTTTGACTTGGACATGGTGGATTGGGGGACTGCGTTTGCCTTCGATCCGGTTCCTCGTTGTTGTTTTGCTACTATCACTTCCCACAGTTTAGGGTGTTAGAAGTTTCTGCTTTGGTATTTTGCAACATTCTGGCTCTTGGTAGCCTAGTAGGCCCTGCAGAATGTGGTTCCCGGGCTGGGTCGTTGTTGTTTCTTTGCACGTTGTGCATTTCTTGTGGTCCTGTTTTGGACAGTTGTGACTCTTTCTACTGCATGTTTTTCTGGTACTTTTCCCCTTTTGGTTGACTCTTTCATGCAGTTTTTTCTTTGTTTAGCTTGCTGAGGTATTCTGTTTTCTTTTGGAATACCCCAGGTTCTGAGCTGTAGCCAGTCTGGTGGCTAGTTGGAGGTGGTGTTGTTGGTGGACTCCCGGACCTTGGAGTTCTGTTTACCTTGTTAGTGAGGTTGTTTTCAGTACTTTCTTACAGACATATATTTGTGCTAGTGGGTTCGTGTCAGGTTGTTGGCGCCCACTGGTAGTTTTTACCTTGTACTAGATATATACTATTGTTGCTACCATTTTCTGGAGATAGTCTACTTGCTCTGAGAAGGTTTTATGCTAGGTTGCTAGTTATTTTTAAACTATAATTATTATTATAAATAAAGCTCATGATCAGCATGTTTTATAAGACGTATTCACTATTTTCCAAATCACGTATAAAGACCGCTTTCTTATATATTACATAAATTTAATGTAGAGTCTTGCATAGCATGAGTGGTTCTCTGGGGGCCCTGATGCGCTCTTTAGGGTGTCAAATCTAAATAAAGTATTTTTCCGCAGCGTATAAATATAGTTTTTCTTTTGTGGACTAGGTGATCCACTGAGTCGAGGGATACGGTCTCTAAAATACAACTGATTTTCTATTCAATAAGCACATGATTTCCTTGCATAAAGATTGTAGTTGGTTTTGCCTGAGCGTCAGCAGTTATCCCCTGCTTGACGTGGCATCATGACGCGTGTTTTCTCTTACTCTGATAATTCTTAATTCGGAGAAAATGCGGGTTGTGACATCCTTGATCTTATCAAATACTACAGCTGACCAGTCAGTTGGAATTGTAAACACAATTCTGGTCATTAGGCTGAACATATAGGCTGAAATCCTATCATGTCCACCTGGTTTGCACAAAATTACCTTCCCAACAACTTCTGACAGAAACTTGCCCTGTTGATTCATTCCCTTCCTGTTGATAGCTGCTCCAATCTTCAGGGTTGGATCCAATCCACACCATTGGAGAGCCTCCCTGGTCTTAGAGGTTGGAACCTCTTCTTCATTCTCAATGTTTGATAATTGAAGTATTTTTCTTAAATTTCTTGGTGTCAGTTTCACCTTCGTCCCATGAACAGTGGATTTTATCTTGAGACCAGCTAAATCCACTGATGCAGAGGTAAAGAATTCAATCACCTCCTTCTTCCAGATTTTTGATGGTTCAGAGACTAGAAATTCTAATCCAGATTCAGAAATTAGAGTGACAACCCTTTGAACATCTATCGGGGCATCTGCAAAGGCATTGCGCACCAACTTATATCCTTCGTTGACGTTATCTGCAACCTTTGGCGCCATTGATCAGACGAGAAATCTTGAGAGAGAAGAGAGAGAGATTGTCGATATAGGGTTTCAGTCTCCAAAACCTTATAAGCGTGTCGACAAAATAAGTTCTTGACCTATTTATACCTTCTAGGGAGAGAAGATCAAAAGTCAGGCAAAAACAGTCTATATGTGTCGACACAGATGGAGTGTGTCGACACAAACTTCTATTGTCTAGACAGCAAGTCTGTCTACTATGTGTTGACTCCAATTGTGGATATGTCGACACCTGAGAGACATAGTAGAGCATTAGAAATTCTGTGTCGACTCTTAGGATAAGTGTCGACACAAAATCTGTAAGTGTCGACACCACTATTCTGGTGAAATCGACACTACATTCCTGGTTGAGTCGACTATTTGATTCTTAAGTGTCGACATAAATTCTCTGTGTCGACACATATTCTCTGACTAGTCGACATGACTTCACTGAGTCGACACATTATCACTGAATGTGTCGACACTATTTTACTTAGCCAATTTCTGTTTTTGTCAATACCACTTGATAATCTAATATCACTTGTAAGTTTGTTGATAAACTAATCAATGGTCAGCATGCCTAATTCAATTTTAAATTTATTGAATTTTGTTTCATTCAGTGGCTTAGTAAATACATCTGCTATTTGATAATCTGTTTTAACAAATTCCAATGAGATGTCTTCTCTTTCTACATGCTCTCTAAGAAAATGATATTTAATTTCTATATGCTTAGTTCTACTGTGAGAAACAGGATTATTAGCAATAGAAATAGCACTTTTAGAATCACAAAATAAAGGTGTTCTACTTACTTGAATACCATAGTCTTTCAACTGATGTTGTATCCACAATAGCTGTGCACAGCAGCTGCCAGCAGCAACATATTCTGACTCAGCTGTGGATATTGCCACACTGGTCTGCTTCTTACTACTCCATGATATCGATCTTCCTCCCAAGAATTGACAAGTACCTGTTGTACTCTTTTTATCCTCTCTACAGCCTGCAAAGTCTGCATCTGAATAACCTATTAGTAGAAAATCTCTATTCCTAGGGTACCAAAGGCCTAGATTAGGTGTGCACTTAAGATATCTCAGAATCCTTTTGACTGCAGTATAATGAGATTCTTTAGGGAAGGCTTGGTACCTAGCACAGACACATGTAACATACATAATATCTGGTCTACTAGCAGTGAGATATAGTAGAGAGCCAACTATTCCTCTATACAAAGATTCATCAACAGGTTTACCTGCATCATCTTTGCATATAGGCATACTTGTTCACATAGGAGTTCTCATAGTGGAGGATGACTCCATACCATACTTCTTAATTAATTCTTTGGTGAACTTAGACTGGGATATGGACAGGCCATCATCAGTCTGTCTTACTTGGAGTCCCAAGAAGAACTTAAGTTCCCCCATGCTGCTCATCTCAAACTTCCCTTGCATAAGTTTGGCAAACTTTTTACAAAGGTTGTTTTCAGTAGATCCAAAGATTATGTCATCAACATAGATCTGAACTAAGATGATCTTACCTTTGGATTCCCTAAGGAATAGAGTTTTGTCTATTTTTCCTCTTGAGAATTTATTCTCAATAAGGAAAGTAGACAGGGTTTCATACCAAGCCCTTGGGGCTTGCTTTAACCCATACAAAGCTTTCCTAAGCTAATAGACATAATCAGGTTTAAGAGGATCTACAAAACCTGATGGCTGCTCTACATAGACTTTCTCTTTTAAATTACCATTCAGGAATGCTGATTTCACATCCATCTGGTACACTTTGAAGTCTTGATAGACTGCATAGGCAAGGAACATTCTGATTGCCTCCAGCCTTGCTACTAGGGCAAAAGTTTGATCAAAGTCAATCCCTTCTTCCTGCCTGTATCCTTTTGTAACCAATCTTGCTTTATTCTTCACTATTATTCCACTCTCATCCAATTTGTTCCTATAAATCCACTTTGTGCCAATTATGTTGTGGCCTCTTGGTTTAGGAACAAGCTCCCAGACATTGCACCTTCTGAATTGATTCAGCTCCTCTTGCATAGCATCAATCCAGTGGTGGTCTTGGATGGCTTCTTCAAACTTCTTAGGCTCCATTTGAGACAGGAAACTTGAATACAGATCTGTGCTTTGATTTCTGCTTCTAGTCTGCACTCCCTGTCTTGGATCACCTATAATCTGATCAGTTGGATGATCTCGTAAATGTCTTGTAGCTGGAGGAAGATTCCTTTCTGGTTGAACATCTCCAGCTCCTTCTTCATGCTGAACCTCTTGGTTTTCATCAGCATCTATTGAGTCTTGTACTCCCCCTGGACAGTAGCCTTCATTTTCCAATGCTCCATCTTCCTTTGATGCTTTAGCAATGGAGAGCTTGTCCATTATTTTGCTTATACCTGTTGAATCATTTGATCTACAAGACAACTCACAGTTGATTAATCTTGTTTCATCAAATACAACATGAACAGATTCTTCAACAACTTGAGTAGTCAAGTTGTAGATTCTATAGGCCTTACTATTTATGTTGTACCCAACAAATATCCCATCTTGGGATTTGGCAGCAAACTTAGTTAGGTATGTCTTGCCATTATTAAGTATATAGCATTTACAACCAAAGATCCTGAAGTAGGATAGATTTGGTTTTCTACCTTTCATAATCTCATAGGGAGTCTTTTTGTGGTACTTGGTGATAGAAGCCCTATTGATCACATGACATGCAGTGTTAACTGCCTCAGCCCAGAAATATTCTGGGAGAGAGGTGTCACTCAATAGAGTTCTGCCAGCTTCAATTAATGTTCTATTCTTTCTTTCAGCAATGCCATTTTGCTGTGGTGTTCTAGGTGAGGAGAACTCTTGGAAAATCCCAAAGTCTTCACATAATTTTTTCATGCTTTCAGATTGAAACTCAGTACCATGGTCACTTCTGATTTTGACCACTGTACTATTTAGTTCATTCTGAATTTGCTTTACAAAACTAAGTAATACACTTGGGGTTTCTGATTTCTGTCTCAGAAAGAACACCCATGTAAATCTAGAATAGTCATCTACCACCACAAAAGTATAGACTTTCCTACCTAGACTATGAACTGGCATAGGACCAAAAAGATCCATATGTAAGAGGTATAGGCACCTCACAGAATCCTTGTTTTCAAGGCTTTGAAAGGAGGATTTTGTCTGCTTGCCCTTTTGACAAGCTGAGCATATTTCTTCCTTTATACACTTAACTTGAGGACCATTCCTCACTAACTCTTTGCTAAAGAGTTGGCCACTTGGCTTGTAGTTAAGATGAGCCAATCTCTTGTGCCACTTGACACAATGAGAAGCATTATTATCAGCTACAAGACAGATGGAAGAAGCCTTGTTCTCACATACAAAATTAAGACAATAGACATTTCTCTTCCTATACCCAGTCAATATGATCTTTTGATCACTTGACCTTTTGATATGACATCCATCCTTAACAAATGAAATATCATATCCTAAATCACTCAGCTGGCTTATGCTTATTAGATTGTGTTTCAAACCTTTTACATAAGCCACTTGAGTGATAGTAATTAGGTTAGTATAAATGTTACCAAACCCTTTGGTGATTCCTTTTTCAGATCCACCAAAGATCACTTTAGGTCCATCTTTGACAGATGTATACTCCTTCAGCAGCCCCTTTGTTCCAGTCATGTTCCTGGAACAACCACTGTCCAAGTACCATATAGGGGCATGGCCACTTGGACTTTCCTGCAACACAGATTTACTTACCCTTAGAACCCAAGTAAGTCTTGGGTCCTTGGTTCAGGTTAGCATTAACAAAGCTACCATTATCTCTTCTAACAGGTAGACTATTGTTCTTTCTAACACTTGTGTTATGCCAGCAGTCTAATGCAAAATGGCCTCTCTTGCCACAACACCAACATTCAAACTTATTGTATCTAGATCTAGATACACCCTTGACAGAAGAATTTCTGTCCATTGCTGGTGCTGCAGCAGCTTCACCCACTGATTTCTTATAACCATTGGGTTTATGAACATGGACAGGCATGTTGGCATTTACACCCTTGTTTATCAGAACATTAGTCTTAAAATGACCATGAATATCTTCATGATCATATTGGTTAGAAGGCACTTGCACCTTTCTAAACTTAATAGGGACTGAAAGGTTCAGTGGCTTGACATGAGCTTTGCCTTCCTCTTGAATTGGGTTGCCCTGGGGTTACCTTTGAATCCTAGTCCTGCCTTACCCTTTTGAGTCACAAATTCATCTATCAAGGGTAAGACAGACTTTGGCTTAGAGTAACTAGCCACTAACTCCTTTTCTATTCTTAGTCTGGCCTTCAGACTCTTCACTTGATCACTGGTATAATTGATTGTGCCCATCTGAATAATAGTTATATTCTTCAATTTGGCAATTTCATTTAACTTCTGATCAATTACTTTTTCAAACTCAGTGGCAGCTACCTTTAGATCAGCAATTTCCTGAGCCTGAGATTTAACCAGGTTCTTGCTTTTCTTAAGGGCCTGTAACAAGTCCCCATACTTATCTATCAATTGATAGACATCTCCTTCAGATTTAGATGCATCTACATCACTTGATGCAGATGTAGCTGATTCTGCACTTGTACTACAAACAGATTTTATTGAAGGACATAGTACCTTACTAGGACCAGACTGATTCTGGCACATGTCTTCTTCTAATCCTGCCATCAGTCCCATGCACTGATGATCTTCTTGTTCATAGATGGAGTCTAGCAATTGCATGAACTCCTCTTCTTCAGTAGCAGCATACAGTCTAATATATGCTTCAGCTTCAGATTCTGATTCTGAAGTTGATTGATCTGTTAGGCTCTTTTCCTTCTTTGCAACAAAGGATTTTTCCTTCTTGCCCTTTTGATAAGTCTTCTTCTTGTCTGATGACTCCTTTCTCTTATCAGGACAGTCAGCCACTACATGTCCAGGCCTATTGCAACAATAGCAGACAATCTTTGAAGTAGTGGCCTTGCTGGGCTTTGTTCTGCTCTTCTCTTTCCTTGATGACTTTTTCTTCTGATAATAGTCATCAACTTGCTGTGATGAGGAGGGCCTAGACTTCCACTGCTTCTTCTTTAAGAATCTCTGGAATTGCCTTGTAAATGCAGCAAAATCTGCATCTGACTCACAGCTTTCTGGACCCTGATTATCTGAATTTTTAGAACTAACTTCTGCAACTTCCTTAGGGGGAGATGATGATATCCTCCTATTCTTTCTAGTGGCTTCTGCCTTGAAGGCCACTGTCTTCTCTCTATGCTCTCCTTTTGAATTCTTTTCCTCCTCCTTCCTCACCATAAGTTGCATTTCATAGGATAGCAACTTTCCAAACAAGGTTGGAGGAGAAATCTCTGCCAGTTTAGCCACTTCTCTTATGGCATAGATCTTTGTGTCCCAATCCTTTATCAAGGATCTTAAGAATTTGTCATTCAGTTCATAGGTACTGAAGACTCTTCCATAGGACTTTAACTCATTCACAATTCTATAGAATTTCTTATAGCATTCAGTTATGCTATCAGTTTTTCCTTGTCTAAAACTTTCATATTCCTGGTTGAGCATTAACTTCCTATCCTGTCTTACTTCTTCAGATCCCTCCATGTAGACAATCAAGGTGTCCCACATTTCTTTGGAGGTCATGCAGTGAATCAGATTCTGAAATGTAGAATCATCTATGGCACTCACAATAATATTCTGAGCTCTCTTGTCCATGGTTGCCAAAATGATTTCATCCTTAGTCATTTCAGAATAACTCTTTGGAGTTTGAATATTAGCATCAAGAACTGATACCTTCATTGGAATGAAGGGTCCTTCCTGAACTATGATGTATATCCTTGGGTCAGATGCTTCCATGAACAATCTGACTCTTTCTTTCCAAATTCCAAAGATTTCCTTCCTGCAGATGGATAACTTCATTGACCCTAACTCCTTGTGATTTTCTCCAGAACCCATCTTCTTGAATCTTGATTCTGCCTTTCAGATCTACCTCAGACTGTTAAGTCCTTTTTGACAAACCTCCCTCTGATACCACTTGATAGTTTTACTTTCAAGACAACCTAAACACCTAGAGGGGGGGGGTGAATAGGTTCTAAAGCTTGTTAACACTTTTTGGCAGAATTCAATTACAGAATTAAAACACACAACACAGCAGTCACTGAAATTTAATCATCACAGATTGCACACTGTTTTATAGTGGTTCCCCAAGGTCTGGGTACATCCACTTTCCCCCTTCACCTATCTAGCAGTATGCTAGATTCGGCAAAACTTCCTCTTTACTCAGATCCACAGATCCTACAGCTCAGAACCTGAAAAGGTTCCTATAACTCAGGCTCAACAGCCCTACCTCAGCCTTATCACAAAGCCTACAACTCAGAGAAGAACCTTCTCCTACACTCAGGCAAACAGCCCTACCACTCAGAGATCAACTCTCCTACACTCAGCCTTTATAACACAGGCTTACAACTCAGATCTGTACTGACAGATCCTACAGAAATTAGAAAAGAAGTTTTTAATGTCTTGCCTTTGTTGAGAGAGAAAAGAACAAGACAAATCTTGATCAGCTGATGAAATCAACTGAATCTGAGCTTTCTTCAAAGCTTCTTGAATCTGAACTTAGCTGAGTTGATTTCCAAACAGCTTCTTGAGAAACCAATGATGGATTCCTTCTTCTTCTTCAAGTGGCTGGATCCCTCTCTATCCAACACCTTTGATGATACTTCTGAATTCTTGAAAGAACTCTTCTTAGACTGATCCTGAGATCGTCTTCTTAGATCTTCTGATGAAGATCTTCTTTAATGCCTTGCACTTTCTTGAAGAGAGGACTTGTCTCTTAACTGATGTGTTGATTAAGAATTAATTTCCTCTTGTGTGTTGTATGTCTCTTTCTTCTTCTGAATCTGTCTATTTATAGATCTTCTTCATGATAATCGGTTGATCCGGTTTCTGACTGACTTCTGACAAGTCTGACAGCTTCAGTTAACCTGTCATAACCCACAGCTGTCAAGTATTCAAACAGATCTTGTGCCTTAGTCTTGGACAGCAAAGTGTTGAGACAAACTGTCAGAAAGTGTCGAGACCAACTGTCTATATGTGTTGACACAAGTGAATTTGTTGTCAACACTGCCTTTGATGATGTCGACTAGTTTGCCTTTAAGTCGGCACTGCTTCTTCAGAACTTCATCTTGAGAATGAGTCGACACAGAGAATTTGTGTCGACTCAACACTTCATCTTTCTTCAGAAAATAACTTGGTCTTGACTTTGCAGTGTGTCGACACAAGTCTTGTGTGTCGACACAGTTGTTGTAGATTCAAAACTCGGTATGTGTCGACTCTGCCTTCAGGTGTCGACATAGTTGAGGTCGACTATCTTTCTGTGAGTCGACACTGCTTCCCAGTGTCGACACAAATGTGGTCGACTATCTTTCTGTGAGTCGACACTGCTTCCCAGTGTCGACACAAATGTGGTCGACTATCTTTCTCTGTGAGTAGACACTGCTTCCCAGTGTCGACACAAATGTGGTCGCCTATCTTTCTCTGTGTCGACACAGCTTCCTTCAAGTGTCGACACTTGGACTTAGAATAATTTCCTGTATTCTTTAATACTTCTTTACCTGCACATATCAACTTAAAACAACATCAAATACACCTTGATGTATATCATTAAGCTAAGTTATGCTTCTTCAAATCAGGTACACATTTTCCAATGTACCCAACAAATGGCGTTGAGACCACTCAACGCACTCGACGCTTCTGAGTCTAGAAATATTCTAAGTCAAATCACTCAACGCCTCATCAAATTGCGTTGAGATGACTCAATGCTCTCGACGCTTTCTTAGTCCAGAAATATTCTAAGTCAAATCACTCAACGCCACGTCGAATGGCGTTGAGATCACTCAACGCTCATGACGCTTTCTGAGTCAGAAATATTCTAAGTTAAATTTCGTCGAGTGGCGTTGAGACCACTGAACGCACTCAACGCTTTCTGAATCCAGGACAATTTCTAAGTTAAACTGTAATGGCATTGAGACCACTCAACGCACTCAATACCTAGTGGATCCAGAACAATTTTTCTAAGTTAAATTGGAATGACGTTGAGACCACTCAACACACTCAATGCCTGGTGGATCCAAAATAGTTTTTCTAAGTTAAATTGGAATGGCGTTGAGACCACTCAACACACTCAATGCCTGGTTGAGTCCAGAATTCTTCTAAGTGAAATTTGCCCTATTAATCGAGTATCACTCGACGTCTGTTATCGGTGCACCCCAAGCTTGAGTCAGATTTCTTTACTCAAAACACGCGCGAGGGGTCTAGCACGAAATGGGACGTTACACCGACACTGAGGTGGTGGTCCTTTATCCACTGCCAACTGATAAGTAAAATTATATAAGTCCTTTTTACTATTATATTTGTAATCATGTCCACTATTATCTACCTCCATTCATTATTATTGCACGAAAATAGTTAAGAATTTGAATTATCATGAACAGAAGAGCACAATATAGATTTTCCTTTATTTCCTTTATTAAGTTATTTATTTATTTATTCATTAATCTACTTAATACAGGTATTGCAAGTCCTTGGAACTAAAAGTCTTTGAGTAAACAGAGGTGTTCACGGATCAAACATGACTGATGGCAAAGGTCTTTGATTGGGCATGCACAGGTAGGGACACGCCCATGTCACTACCCATGTCCTTCTCAGGAAAGATCACAAAGCTTGGAAGAAAAGGCGTAAAAATTTACAAGAGCACCACACGGGTAGGGACATGCCCATATCACTACTTGTGTCCTTATCGGGAAGAATCAAAGGTCTGATGCCAAACCAACCCGTGTGTGGATCCATGAAGAACACACGGTTGTGTTACTAGCCGTGTCAAATGACATGGCTCACAACCAGGGGAACCTTTTCATACCAAATCGCCTAGACGTGCCATTTTATACCCTATACGGCTTGTGATATAACCATATTGGAACACGTGTTCAACCTCTGTTTGCAAGAAGACTATAAAAACCTTCATAAAAAATAGAAAGGGGACTTTTGGATTGAAGGACTTGGAGAATTTCTGGAGGACGAAAGTAGAGCACTCAAGCGAAGGGGAAGTCGAAGGAGATAATCTGTTTGGTTTTAATTCTTATGCATTTCTTTTGATTTCCCCCTTTTCTTAATGGATCTAAACTTTATTTTACATTTCGCATGAGACTTGTTTTTCTAAACCGATTCAGTAATCATGTATGTTGGTTTTCATTTTGGATTTGTTGTATTTTATTCATATGTGTGGTTTAAAACAAAGAGATTGATCATAGATTTGAAGTTAGTATTTGTTTTATATGAATCCCAAACTTCTAGATTGAGAAATTGGAAGGTTGTGATGATGGTTTATAATTTCATTCTCTGGTGTTCTTTCTCTTTGTATTTCAAATTTCATGATCAAGAGATATGCTGTTTGGATAACGGCAATACGGATAATGAGATTTATGGTATCTTAGAGATAGGATTTCATGAATTTATGTATTAGACAGGGTTACTTTATATTAATGCAAATTTTAGTGTTGTGAATTATTCGATAGAAAATTTACTCAACTTAAGTTTAAGTATTGAATTGCTCAAGAGAGAATTTGATAAAGATTGAACTCTTACAATACAACGAATTTGCTAATATTGTTAATACGTGGTTTTTTAGAATTGAATTAATGAGTGAATATTCTCATGTGAGTACTCTTAGACTATCTGCTTTTTACCATCCTTAATCCTCCAACGTTAGTTTATCCAATTAGTCCTAGTGATGTTAATTTAGAGTAACAACCAATTTTAAATATAAGTGAGATAATAGAGTGAGAGTGAGTACGAGTACTTGAAAAGATCCTGAGGAATACGACATGAGATGTAGATTTCTCTTATACTATGATTGATAGGTGCACTTGCCTGAGATTAAAATCAATTTAGCTTATACCTATCTATATAGTTTATACTAGAGTAGAAATTATCGCATCAATTTTTTGCACCGTTGTCGGGGAGTTATTTTCAATATTTTGAAAGCTTAAACTCTATTAATCTACCAATTTTTGATTACTAACATATAATTGTAAATTAGTTTATTGCATAATTATATCACTTAATCTCTATTTTGTAGTCCGTTAGTCTATGACTATGGGAGAAATTCTGGGATAACACCATTTCATCCTGACCCGGAACGGATTATTCGTAACACCTCACAATGGGACTTGAGAACTGATAACACAGATAATTTAAACGGACTTTTAGAAGAGGAAACAGTAAACTTAGGAGATCATTATCCAGATAACGTGGCAAATCAGAACGAGCAAACCATGTCTGACTTTGCTAGACCTAATCTCCAGGGTACTGGGTAAGCATTATTAAACCACAAATTGGTGCCAACAATTTTGAATTGAAGCCTAGCATTATTAAGATGGTTCAATAGTATGCCCAACATGATGGCCTGCAAGATGAAGATCCCAACACACACTTAGCTGGATTCTTGGAGATATGTGATATATTCAAGATCAATGGAGTTACCAATGATTCCATTCGATTGAGGTTGTTTCCATTCTCACTAAGGCACAAGGTGAAGCAGTGGTTAAACTCATTACCTAGAGGGTCGATCACTATATGGGATATGATGGTTGAGAAGTTCTTGATGAAGTATTTTCCACCAGCGAAAACTGCAAAACTAAGGAATGACATTCCACATATGCTCAATTAGAATCTGAATCATTCTATGACACATGGGAATGATTCAAGGAACTTTTGAGGAAATGTCCCCATCATGCATTACCTTCCTGGCTTGAGATTCAAACCTGATATAATGGTCTTAATCCAGCCACTAAACAGATGATTGATGCAGCTAGTGGAGGCACCTTTAACAATAAGACACCAGAAGCGGCTCAATAGTTGATAGAAGACATGGCAATGAACAACTATCAATGGACTACCGTAAGACAAGAGCCTAATAAGCCTTCAGGAATCTATAAAGTGGATGCAGTCACTGCCTAAGCTATTTAAGAGGAGAAGCTTCATCAGAAGATGGATAACCCATCTTTAGCATCTCCCTCCATGGTACCTCAACACTGGGACCCTTCATTTAGTGGAATGTCTGGTTGTGATCCTCAAGTGCATGAACATGTTGACTATATGGGCAACAATACTAGACCTCCCTTCATCCAAGAAAACAACCCATATAGTTCTACATACAATCCGGGATGGAGGAACCACCCCAATTTCTCTTGGGGAGGACAAGGAAATCAAGGCAAGCAACCTGTGTTTGGACAACCACAACAATCGGAGCAAAGGAAGCCATCATTAGAAGATGTACTCACCAAGTTCATGCAAACAACTGATGTAGCTTTCCGGAATCAAAAGGGCTCTATTCGAAATTTGGAGAATCAGATAGGTCAGCTCGCAAGGATGGTATCTGAAAGACAACAAGGAACACTTCCGGGTAATACCGAAACAAACCCAAAGGAGCATGCAAAAGCAATCCAATGAGGAGTGGAAAGGAATTACAAGACCAAAGGCTTACAAAGGAAGCACTCCAAGAGGAGTCTAGTGGCGAAGGACAGAACAAGATGTATTCAAAATCAAAGGAGTATCAACCAGCAATACCATATCCAGCGAAGCTGAACAAGGAGCGCAGAATGCCCAATATGGTATGTTCATATCTATGTTTAAACAATTACATGTTAATTTACCTTTTTCTGAAGTCATTCAAATGTCAAAGTATGCTAAATTTCTAAAGGACTTGATTTCAAATAAAAAGAAAATAGAAGAATTATCTTTAGTAAAACTTAGTGAAGATTGTTCCACTATTTTACAGAACAAATTACCACAAAAACTTAGGGATCCCGGTTCATTTTCAATTCTATGTTTAATCGGTGATTTACAAGTGAATAAAGCTTTAGCGGACTTAGGAGCTAGTATAAACTTAATACCTTATAAACTATATTTGAAACTAGGTCTAGGAGACTTAGCCCTACTAGAATGAGTATTCAATTAGCAGATCGTTCGGTTAAGTATCCTAGAGGAATAGTAGAGGATGTATTGGTTAAGATAGATAAGTTTATATTCCCCGCTGATTTTGTTACTCTAGATAAGGACGACAATGTAGAAGTGCACTTCATACTAGGTCGTCCATTCTTAGTCACATCTAGAGCTCTTATCGACGTTTTTGATGGTAAATTAGTTTTCCGAGTAGGGGAAGATGAAGCTACTTTTAAAATCAAAAATACAATGAAGCAATCTTTGGATAATGATGATTGTTGCTATTTTTGTCATGGTGTTGATAATATTATGACTTCTAAGAATTCTGAATTATATTATAGAGATCCTTTAGAGATTTACATCACTAACAGTTATCTAGAAGATGACAAAAATCAAGATATTGTTGAACATTTATATTATCTAGATAACTTTGTTTCGATGAATAGGAAGATTGAGTATAGTTTGATTACACAAGGAGATCTTGAATTTCATAAGAATAATACTAAGGATCCACCGATGGTAGAACTTAAAAAATTACCGAATCATCTTGAGTATGCATTCTTAGGATCTAATTCTACTTACCCAGTTATTATTTCTTCTAATCTTTCTGAAACTGTGTTAAAGAAGTATAAAGGTGTTATAGCATGGCAAATAACTGATATAAAAGATATCAACCCTAGTCTTTGCACCCACAAGATCCTTTTGGAGGAAAACTATAAGCCTTCTATTCAACCGCAACGTGGGCTAAATCCAAATATGAAAGAGATAGTGAAAGCTGAGATTGTTAAGTTGTTAGATGCTGGAATGATACCCTATTTTAGATAGTTCATGGGTTATTCATGTACAAGTTGTTCCTAAGAATGGTGGTTTAACAGTAGTAGCAAATGATATGAATGAATTTATTCCAACGCGAATGGTAATAGGTTGGCGTGTCTGTATTGATTATCAGAAATTAAATGATGCTACTAGGAAAGACTATTTCCCTCTACCATTTATTGATCAAATATTAGAACGATTATCGGGCCATTCTTATTATTGTTTTCTAGATGGATTATCTGGATATTTCAAAATCTCTATAGCACCAGAAGACTAGGAGAAAACAACATTCACTTTCCCATTTGGTACCTTTGCCTATAGACGTATTCCATTTGGTTTATGTAATGCACCTGCCACTTTCCAAAGGTGCATGTTAGCTATATTTAATGAGTATGTTGAAGATATTATGGAAGTATTTATGGATGATTTTTCTATGTTTGGTGATTCTTTTGGTTTGTGTTTGAGAAATTTAAAAAAAGTTCTGAGGAGATGTGAGGAAACAAATCTAGTACTTAGTTGGGAGAAGTGTCATTTTATGGTGCAAGAAGGGTTAGTACTTGACCATAAGATCTCAAGCCAAGGACTTCAAGAGGATAAAGTGAAGATTGAAACCATAGAAAAGTTGCCACCACCAACCTCCGTTAAGACTGTGAGAAGCTTTTTAGATCATGTCGGATTCTATCGCTGGTTCATTAAAGACTTCTCTAAAATAACTAAACCACTTACTAGGCTTTTAGAGAAAGACACAAATTTTATTTTTGATCAAGAGTGTCTGTAAGCCTTTAAGTTTTTGAAAGAAATATTAATTAATTCTCCTATTATGATCGTACCTAATTTTGCTCAACCTTTCGAGATCATGTGTGACGCTAGCAGTTTTGTTGTAGGGGCTGTTTTAGGACAACGCCAAAACAAACACTTTCACCCTATATATTATGCTAGCAAAACACTTAATAACGCACAGGAGAATTATACAATTACGGAAAAAGAACTCCTAGTAGTGGTATTCACCTTTGATAAATTTAGATCCTATCTAACATTGTCTAAGGTGGTAGTATACACAGATCACTCTGCCCTAAGATATTTACTTGCCAAAGCGGAAGCAAAATCTCGTTTAATCTGTTGGGTTCTTTTATTGCAAGAATTTGATTTGGAAATTAGGAATAAACGAGGAGCAGAAAACTTAGCGGTAGATCATCTCTCACATTTAGAAAATCCACTACGAACAATGTTAGATGAGTCTGAGATTAGTGATACATTTCCGGAGGAATCGCTATTTGCATTATCTACAAATATAAATACTGATTATTTGTGGTTTGCCGACTATGCAAACTATATTGTGGCTAAGGTCCTTCCAAAATATTTTTCATATCAGCAGAAAAAGAAATTTTTCTCTGACTTGAAATATTACTTTTGGGAGGACCCCTATCTTTTTCGAATATATGCAGATTTCATTATACGTAGATGTGTATCAACGGAGGAGGGATGGAAATTCTTGGAGTAGTGTCATTCAGGACCTACATGTGGTCACTTTGGAGCAAACCGCTCAGATAAAAAGGTTCTTGATTCCGGTTTTTATTGACCCTTTCTATTCAGGGATGCCCAAAGGTATGTACTTTCATGTGATTTTTGTCAAAAATCAGGTAATGTCTCTAAATTACATAAAATGCCACAAAAATTTATTCTTGAATGTGAAGTGTTTGATGTGTGGGGGATTGACTTTATGGGATTGTTTCCAATTTCTTATGAGAATAAATATATTTTGGTAGCTGTAGATTATGTATCAAAGTGGGTAGAGGCGTAAGCTTTCACTACTATTGATAGTAGAGTAGTAATTCCATTTCTGAAATCCTTATTTGCACGATTTGGCACACCACGTGCGCTTATTAGTGATAGGGGTACACATTTTTGTAATCTACAGTTAGATAAAGTCTTACAAAAATACGGGGTCACACATAGGATAGGCACTCCTTATCATCCACAAACTAGTGGTCAGGTTGAAGTTTCAAATAGTGAACTTAAGAGAATCATAGAAAAATCTATAGAAGGGAATAGGAAACAATGGTCTAATAAACTAAATGATTGTTTGTGGGCATATAGGACCGCCTACAAAACACCCATAGGGACCATTCCCTTTAGACTGGTCTATGGTAAATCATGTCACCTGCCTATAGAATTAGAACATAAATCGTATTGGGCAATACACTCTTTGAATTTTGACACCAATTCTATAGGAGAGAAACGAAAACTTTAACTTAACGAATTAGATGAGTGGAGAACCATGGCTTATGAAAATTCTCGGATGTATAAGGATAATACTAAATTGTTCCATGATCGTCACCTTCGAAAACCTAAGACATTCCAAAAAGGTGACCAAGTCCTCTTTTATAATTCTCGTCTTAGTTTATTCCCAGGGAAGTTAAGGTCTAAGTGGTCCGGACCTTTCCAAGTCAAAGAGGTTTTTCCCTATGGCACCATTGAACTAACCCACCCTGAGAAGGGAGATTTTAAAGTGAACGGGCACCGATTAAAACTTTATTATGGAGAGTTTCCTCAAGATTTCACTCGCCAAGAATCATACCTCTGACTAGACATTGATTAAGTGTAATTTAGTTAATTTTCTAAGTTTTTATTATCTTTGGTAAAATTTTAGTTAAATTTTAGTATAAAAACATTATAAAATCACTTAAAAAGTAATTCCATTTCAGAGGAGCACACGGGTTTACACTCGCCCGTGTGTCAAGCCGCGTTCATGAAAAAATTTAACCTAGCCGTGTTCAATTTAAAACCTGAGTAGGAATTATTTTTCCCGAGCACCACACTGGTGGACACCCACCCGTGTGCTTTGACGTTTCACATTAGCTCCATTTCTATCGTACTCATCCCGAGCACCACACGGGTGGACACACACCCGTGCAGCCGTGTCAAATCACCCCGAGCACCATATGGATAGCTACCCAGCTGTGTGCACACCCGTGTATAGGTTAATGAGTTCGATGATGCAATGATCCCGAGCAGGACATGGGTCCACACACGTGCGTGTTGTTGACCGTGTTTTCCTAGGGCGCTGCTTCCCCATCAGTTTGACCACACGTCATTTCGAGACCTGTGAACTGCCTGGTTATTGATTAGTGTACACGGGTCCACATATGCCCGTGTCGCAACCCGTGTTCGAAACAATATATAAGATGGTGTGTGCTACCGATAGTTATCTTCCTCCTCTCCAATCCATGTTTAAAACCCTAGTTTCCAGCACCCCTTCACGCCACGAACTTAGTTGGGAATTTTTGCCTTCAAACTTCGTGGATCTGTCTCCTCTAATCTCGATCTATATTCCTCCATACCAGTCTACTTATCATCATGGAGAGTCTTCTGCCCCTCCTCCTCGATCGCGCTCTCTGTATTCACGTGATTTACATCACCTTTATGAGACTGTGATCTCACCGCGCTTACAGCATATAGAGGAATCACAGCAGCAGATAGAGGCTGTCGTAGCTCAAATTAGGGCTCACTTGAAGATCTCTCATCTACGACCGGCAGCTCTCTGCTCCCCTCACCTCCCCGACGATCCTTCAGATCCTGCCAACCCAGAAGTTTATTTTTTATTTCTATGTAGTATCTTATATTTGGATATATATCATCAGATATTATATGTTATCACTTTTGCTCCTATTGTACTTCTTATGCTCTTCTTTTTATTGATGCTCAGTTCTTTACATATTGTTTTATTTGCTTTATCAGTTCTTTATGTTGCATTGCGGACACTGCATATTTTAAGTCTGGGAGTGGATATTCTTAAATTCTAATATTTAACTACTGGACATGATTACAATTTGTTAAGAAACAGGCCAAAATAAAAAAAAACTAATATTTTTTTAACTCAATATTGTTTAACCCCCCTAATAAAATTATTTTTGCTTATTTTTAAGCTTTCATTAATTCACTCACTTGGGATTATAACTAGTTAATTTGCTTTGACAAGCTGATTAAAATGAATTAAAGTAGACTCATTGAGTGTACAAATTTGTTGTTCGTAATTATATATAGAAATTCATTAGCTTAATTTTCTCTATATAACTTATTTTTAAGATTAGTCTGTTGGAACCCCTAGGTGATTTGGGCTAGGTTCACTTCTTAGGGTGTGACCCATGTTGTATAGTTTAGTCAAGTATTTTATCTTCCTAGTCTTAGGTCAGTCCTACAACTTGCAGCATCAAGGACCTGCCTGAAGATAGTATCAAATATCAGCCCTAGAAGTTATGTGTTGAAGTTAATTCTGAACTCGACGTTCTTAGAGCTCAGGTCGACGTATTCTAAGTGAAAGACAAGAGTTTTGTGGTCTGCGAACTTGGCAAAGAAGTTATTTGTTCTAAGGTCGATGATCTTACAGTGCAGTATAGCTCTAAGCTCAACGATCTTCCAGCTCAGACTCAGCCAAAGTTTTTAAAAGTTTATTCGCAGAGCCAAGGTCGAAGAATGTGTTTTTCTGTGGTCGGCGATCTCTGATCTCTGGTCGACGAAAATTGTAAGATGTTTTTGACTTATTCTTTCCTTATCTGTTCCGATTTATTTCTATTATAAGTCATGATTTTACTGAGTAATTAATGCTCATTTTATAGCCGTTATTTGGCAGTATTGATTATGGTTTTCATCAGTAAATGAAATTGATATATATCCTGGGACAGTTGGGGAATAGAATATTTTAATTAACATTCTTGACGTTTTCTATTCCCAGATTTTCTGCTTAGCTTTAATGGCAGGAATTTGAATTGGAATTGTGGAATAGTTGTTAATATAGTATACTCTCGGCAGGACAAGAGACACAGAGAGAAACACACACTCAAAGAGAAAAATATTTTGTGCTTACAGCTCTCAAGAAGAACGACACTGTGATAGAAAAAGTGTTTTAGAGAAAAAGCTTTCAGACTTTCTAATACTCCTTCTGTGCAGGATCTCATTGCTCTCTTAAGAAGAAGAAGAAAATAACACCAATCATATATCAAGAGTCTTTTCCTTCCTTCTACCTCTGATTCCAGGATCTTCAGTAACAAACCATTTCAATCAGTCAAGAGAATCTTGGATTTGATCTTGCAGTAGAAGACCTACCATCCCTAACAAAGTTTCTCTGCCTGAACATATACTAATATCAGGGGGAGCTTTGATATAATCAGTAGAATCCATAAGGCTTCTCTCAATTTGCTTTGAGAATAGAGAAGTCATCATCAACCTCTCTCTCCCATCTCTGTACAGGGTTATCTCTCCCTTCAAAAGTGACTCCTGGTTGTAAGTTACCTAACCAAAAGACTTGAGGTTTGGTTTTTGAGGACCTGATCAAAAGCTCATTGGTGTCAGGCACCTGATTAAAAATCTTAGTGGATTCCTACCTAGGGTGGTAGAAGAGTGGATGTACCCAGTTGGGGAACCACTATAAAGTTCTTGTGTTATCTGTGTGACTGTATTTTCTTTGTGCTTATGCTGTGATATCTGTGCTGTGTAGCTTAGATTTATCTCTTCGGTTAGTTTGCTGCACTTATACACTTGTACACATATATCCTACTCACCTATTTTACAAAAGATATTTTATTTCCGCAAAAGTTTAAAAAGATTGGATTGAAATCTATTCACCCCCCCCCCCCTCTAGAGTTAATCAGAGTCTATTCCCCATTTCTTTAAATTGGTATTAGAGGGAGGTTAGTCACACTCACAGGCTTACACCTGGACAAACCAAGAACCTCCAGATAAACTCTGAATAACTCATTGTTTTATTTTGTTTCTTTGATATCATGGCACAAAACATGGATTATGCTAGCACCAGACCTCTAGTGTGCAACTTGTCTAAGTTCATAATCTGGAAGGCAAGAATCAAGTTATACATGAACTCTATCGATGAAGATATTTTTAACTCTATCTTAACAGGACCACCAACTCCAATAGTTTCAACTCCATCTACATCAACTGACATGAGTGCAGTCCCACCCCCTAGATGGACAAATGCACAGAAAAAGGCAAAGGTAGCTGATGTCAGAGCCATAAACATATTGGCTCAAACAATGTCTGATGAAATCTTTCAAAAGGTTACTGAGTGCTCATCAGCTAAGGCCATTTGGGACTCCTTGAACCAAATGGTGGCTGGATCAGCAGATGTGAGGAAAGATAGAATATCAAACCTCATTACTCAGTATGAAAATTTCAAGAAAAAAGAAGCAGAGACAGTTGAAGCAATGTACAATAGGCTTAATTCCATCATCAATGAACTAAGAACCTTGGACAAGGAGATTACTATGACAGAGGTCAATGAAAAAATTCTGATGTGCTTCCCCAGCACATGGGATTCCAAAATATGGCCCATCAGAGAAGCAAGGAGTATGACATAGATATCAACTGAATCTTTGTTGGGTAAGCTCAAGTCCTATGAGCAGTTGGTGAAATCAAGAGAAGAAGCTACAGAACCAAAAGCTCCAACACTAACAAGAAAGGAGCATAGCCTAGCATTCAAAGCTGCAGAAGAATCACCAAGTCTGTAAGTGAATGATGAACTTATGTGTCTCTTTGCAAAGAGATTCTACAAGATGGATAGAAAGGATTTCAGGAAAAGGCCATCTAGAAGTGAAGACAAACCCAGGTATGACAAGACCCCTACTAAAGAGGTTGTCTGTTTTGGTTGTAGGAAACTAGGACACTTCATCTCTGAATGTCCAGAAGTCCAAAAGAAAGATAGGAGAGAAGAAAAGGACTCTAGAAGAAGTCATCACAACAAAGCCTCCTCCAGCAAATACAATTACAAGAAGAAGGAAAAGGGCATTGTTGCTGAAACATGAAGTGACACTGAAGAGGAATCAACTTCCTCAACCTCCAGTGAAGATGAAGAGGAAAAGAAGGCAAAGGAAGTTTGCCTCATGGCTATGGAAGATGGAAGCAACAGATCTGACACAGAAGAATCAGATGATGAAGAACTCCTCTCTGAAGATGATCAGGTAATTGCTTCATATGATTTTCAATCAGAAGAATTTAAAGTAAAATTCAAAAGCTTATGTTTAGAACTAATAGGATCTGAGAAGGAAATCAAACTCTCCAGGGAAAAGCTGTTAGAGCAAGATAAAATCATTGCTAAAAATGTCAAACTGTCTGAAGAACTAAAATCTGCTAACCATCAAATAACCTTTCTAAAATCTGAATTAAGTAAGGCTAAAGAATTAGAAGAAACTCTTAGAGGAAGAAGCTTAAAACTATTAGACATAATTAGCACTGTAAATGCCAGAACAAACAATAGTAAGCTAGGATTAGGTGCTTCCTCCAGTGAACCAATTCTAATTCAAAAGAATCACCTGTCAAAACCAGTAAATTTTATTTTTGATAAAGACAAGAAAAATATTGGACAGGTTAACAAGGTTAATGAAATTCTTAAGCAACTAGAACACAAGAAAACCAATCTTAATAAGGAGAGAAAGAGAAATCATAGAAATAACTATGTTCAACAATTTTCGTCGAACTTAGAACGACGAAATGGGCACGGTTCGTCAAACTCAGAACAACGAACTCTGAACGCAAATAATAGCCCAAATTATTCTACGAACTACGATCGACGAAATCAGTTTGGGTCATCCACTGGAGATCGACATTTCAGGGACTCTGAGAATGGATACTTCCATTCTTCGAGCAGATATCGAAGAACTCAACCCAGATCGTCAAACTCAGCTCGACGAACTCACTTAACTTCATCGAACCTAGTTCATAATCAGAGAAACATAAAAGCTGATAAAATTTTTAATCATTTTAGTCAGTGGATTATACCCCCTAGAAGGTATCATCCCCAAGGATATAAAAATCAGCCTGAATGTTCCTTTTTTTCAAGTTATGGTTTTGTCAAATAATAAGGACCCAAGATATCCTGGGTCAGAAACCTCTAATCTTTTTCTTTGTAGGTAGAAGAGAACCCTGTCATTCAAATAAAGTAGTACCTGGACAGTGGTTGCTCTAAACATATGATAGGTTGCAAGGAATGTCTTATCAACTATAAAGCCAAGGCTGGCCCTAAAATAATTTTTGGGGACTCAGGCTTTGGATTTACAGAAGACTATGGAGATTTCAGATGTGGAGATGTTACATTCAAGAAGGTGCCCTGTGTTAATGGTCTTAAGCATAACCTGATATCAATAAGCCAACTGTGTGATACAGGTTATCAAGTAAGCTTCACTAACTCCATATGCACTATCTCCTTAAACAACAAAACTGTTTTAACAGGAATTAGATAAGGCAACATTTATTTAGTTAATTTTGAATCTGTTATTTCTGAAATTTGTTTATTTAATTCTGTTAGTAGTCAAACTAGCTTATGATATAAAAGATTAAGTTATGTAAACCATAAGAATATAGCTAGGTTATCTAAGGAAAACCTTGTTAGAGATTTACCTTCTGGCCCCTACAAGAAGGAAGGCCTCTGCAGGGCTTGTCAACTAGGCAAGCAAACTAAATCTAGATTCAAATCTATTAATAAGAGTGATTCACCTAGGATATTGTACTTGCTACATATGGACCTTTTTGGCCCCATTGTTGTACAAAGCCTAGGAGGGAAATCTTATACCTTAGTGGTTGTAGATGACTTCTCCAGATTCACTTGGGTATTCTTTTTGAGATCTAAGTCAGATGCCTTTAAGGTTCTTACAGATTTTCTCAAGACCATACAGATTGAGTACTCTACTCAAGTTGCATTGATCAGAAGTGATCATGGCACTGAGTTTGAATCTCTTCTTATGCATGAGTTCTGTAAGAAGGAAGGTATCAGGTGTAAGACCCCATTTTTTTATGCAATAACCAACGGGGTCTTAGGCCCAAAACCGTCGTTTTGCGGTGACACCATCCTACGGGATGGTCGACACCACAAAATACTGGTTCTGCCGGCCATCTCAATCACCATCGATTGAAGAAGTAGTAAGAAGGACATAAGTGTCCAAGGCCATAATATCAATAAAGAGGAAATCACAACATTATATAGTCCACAACATAACAGTCTAAAGTAAATGGTAAGGTAAAATAGGAAAAGCGGGCTTATGCCCAGTACATGTATATCCTCACTACAAGTCACTCAGAGTGGAAGCAAAACTAAACATCTAAGAGGAAGCAAACTGAAATCCATCCTCGAACAATCGTCGTGTAGTAGTGGTAGCCTGCAACAACTGCTCCTCATGTCCTGCCTCCTTGTCCTTCTGGTGCTGATGCTCCTGCTACTCAGTCCCCTAAAATGATATGGTCCACCGACCGTTAGTCATAAAGACTAGGCCACTATCGTCCTCGCCTCACCCCCGCGACTCCTAGGCACCGTGCGGGGATGATGAGAGCAGAGGATAATAAAGCAGAGTGGAACAAGCAGGTGACAACTACCCTAGTAGGTGTATAATATGGTAGGGGTATCTCAATAATTAAACATGAACAAACAAGTGTGTAACAAGAGTAAACAGTAAGGAATAGCAAGTAAGTAAAAGCAGTAAGGAGAGTAAGTAAGAGCAACAAGAAAGGTAACCATTGATTTATAGGGATTACCCCTATAGACCAAGGGGTCGTTTTGCAGGGCCTATCATATAAAACGTCCCATACAATTTTATACGATAGGTGTCAGGGGTTAAATGCAATAATTATGCTATGACTTGCAAGTATGCTATGGTATGCACATACAAGTGCCTCTCACACACACGACTCTATGCGCACAGATCGTTAGTTCCCCTTTTTGGAGTTAGCTAAACTCTCAGGAGACTCTGCCGTGGCAAAACGGAGATAGTGGGTTGGGCCTCTCCACTCCTAGACTGGTAAACACACTACACAGCCTAGCCCCTCTCGTACGTTCCCGTACTATTCCTAGCAAACCAACTAGTCTCCTGAGTCAACGTACTGATGACGGTGTGTTCGATCGTCCAATACCGAGAACCCATCACTGTTATGCACATGAAACCATGATAGTTTGTATCCAATTATAGTACCGAGTCTCCAGCTCTCTAGACTACCGAGTCTACTAGTTCACCAAGTTCCCGAGCCTACGGCTCCCTGGACTAATCAAGTCTCATTTTTCCAAGTCCCCGAGCATCGAAATCCCCGGACTTCCAAGTCTATACCAAGTCCCCGAGCATCCAGCTCCCCGGACTTCTATGTATATACCAAGTCCCCGAGCATCCAGCTCCCCGGACTTCCAAATCAATACCGAGTCCATTTAACTCTACCCGTAAGCCCTTAGGCCACGGGCCTACGTTATCCTTTCACTATCAATTTATCTCCCTACGTGTACAAGTGTGAGTGTGAGGTGAAACTAATATTAGGGTTACTCTTGCCCATATTATTCCTAAGGTTTAAGGTTAACCCTGGACTTCCCGAGGTCTACCCGGTGAGGGGCTCGCAGCGAAACTAGGAACTACGATAGGATGAAGCCCAAAGTTCCCTTTCCAAGGCACTTAATGTTGTTGATTTCTACCCTTGACCAATCCTCTCTTTTATTTTAGTGTGACTCCCCTAAGTGTGTTTAAGCTCTCCGAGCTAGCCTATTTCATACATATCCACTATAAGCAAACCATGCTAAGCTACATGGTGCTCCCATTAGGCGGTACCCTAATTACTCCTCCAATAGATCCCTAACAATTACTAGAAGTCTACCATGACCTATTAAGACTAAATTCAGAGTCTCATAATTTTCCTAATTATGTGGGCATTTAATTTAATTAACCCTAGACTCCAAATGCCCTACTTTGAACATGAAGTTCTCTCTATATTTAGAAACAAATTACCACAAAATTATGATAAATACTAAGTGACATTTAAACTGTAAATCCCAGGTTTGAGAATTTTCAGAGGTGATTAGACCTACCTTTCATAATTTAGAACTTAAGGTCAATAATACCATATAATGAAGAAAAGGCCAGCAATATTGTTCTAAATATTATAATAAAATTCCAGTAGGACTATAATGGTCTAAAAACACCCTAGAAGTAGTCTCATAATTTTTTTACAGTGAATAGTAGCCCCTAATTTAATTTATAACCATTAATTCCATAACCATTGGTTAATGAAGCAAGTACTGTAAAAACTCATCTAATAATTATAAGAAAATTTTAGAAGTCTGATAATGTACTAAAATCATCAATAACCAAGTTTTACAATTTTTCTCACACATGAGAGGCTCTGAATCTAATTAAATGTAAACTTCCAAATTTACAGACTTGTGAAGTAAGTACTGGTTTTATCCATCTAAAAAACATGGAAAAATTACAAGATAATTATGATGGTCAGAAACACTCACTGACCTAATTTCATAATCTTTTTGATAATATTGGGGCTCTGTTTCTATTTTTGATCAGAAACTACAAATCATAATTTTATGAAGTAAGTACTCGAAATAGTCATCTAAAAATTTAAACAAAACTACAAAGCGCTCTATCATAATATAAAATGTCTCATTCCAAGGTTTCACAATTTTGCAATACACAGAAACTTCACAATCAACATAATAATCTTTAAGGGCACATCTAGAGTTGAAAAGGAAGTACTTATTATATTAGTCCAAAAATTCCACCAAAATTAATTTAGGAATATTTCTACCAGAGAACTACCCTGCCCAGATTTCAAGTGATTTTAAAGTGATTTAATAGCCTAATACTCCAAGTTAGGTTTGGTGCCCTAAACTAGGGTTAGGGTTTTGAGGGGGTTAAAGGCTTCCAAATTCCCTAAAATTTTAACCAGAGGACTATAATAACCATATGGTCCTATCCACCAATTTTCAAGTCATTCCAAGGTCATTTGACCCCATAACCTTCAAACCCTAAAAATCTCCATAAAAGGAGCCTACCCTAGGGTTCTAGGGATACCCTACCCCAAACCACCCCAAATCCCATTGGAGGGTTTTACATGCCATATAAAATCATTGTCCAAAATATCAGCCTCTATTGAGGGGATTTGACCACTCAAACACCAAAAAGAGCACTTTGACCTAAATAATCTTATAAGGGTAAACCCAGGGTTGGATCAATACCTAACCAAAACATCTCCAAACAAGATGAGATTTTTACCAAATCCCTAACATTATCTCTAAGACCACCCACCCAAATTTGGGGGAGTTTTGAGATGTATAGAACACCTAATTAATTTATTCATGGATTATTAAATTTTTACAAAAATAATAGAAAAATGTTCTCCAAAAATTCTCATTTTTGGATATGTTATAGGTATAGGTAATAGTGACCCCCATCCAAAATTTCAAGTCATTTGGATGGCTGGATTGGTGGGGCACTCAAACCAAGTTCTGGTCAAGCCTATGTATAGACCCCAGCAAAATGGGTGTTGTGGTCAAACCATTTACCCAAATGGGTTCAAACAAATATTAAAATAATGTAGACTAAAAGGCCTACGACTTTTGTGACTGGCCAGTTTTCCTAAATCGGCTTCTAAGTGGCTCATTTGGTAGAATCAAAAAGTGTGTGTTTAAAGCTAACTATTCATTACATATTATATATATATAATTTTTTTATAAAATATAAGAATCGTGCACTGTTCATCTTCCTGAACCCGAACTCAAAACGCAACGCTAGAACCCTACTTCCTATAGCTTTTGCATGAGCCACCACCGGCCATCCGGCCACCTCCCTGGCCAGCCACCGCCACCACCACCTCCGTTGAGGTGGTGGCTATCAGTCGGCGGTGGTTTGGCCGCCGGAGGTGGTTGTTTACGGCGAACCCACCACCATGAAATTTCAGAAATTTCTACATTTTTCCTCACTTGGATCGGCTCGTTTGAGCCCGATTTCTCAGCCTAGTTTGATCTAGATACTAGCACAAGGGGAGAGGAGGAGAAGTGGACCTTGTTTGGGGTTCGATGACGGCGATGGCGGCGGTTTGCTGTAGCATTTTTCCTCTCCGGCGAACTTGCCCGATTCCTCGTTCTTCCACCAAAAACATTGATCTCATATGCTATTTTGACTGACAAGGACGTTTTGAAGGAGATGGAATAGTCAAAAATGAGAATATGGGGCTGCATATGGGGTTTTATATTTTTTTTCATGGGAGGAAAGGTGAAGGGGTGGTTGGTCATGGTGGTTGGGCTCCTCTCATTAGTGTTGGGTGGATGGAATTGATTGCATATTCATCACAAGAGGCAAGGGAGATGAATGGGAACAATGAGGAGATGAATGGAGTGACCTATGGTCTCCCTCCATAACTCCACTCTCTCTTTCTTCTTTATCTCTCCTCCATTAAAGAGAAAACTCTCATTTTCTCTCTCCTACTCATCATGAATGAATTTGCTCATCTCCCTAGCCTATTGGCAGCCCATCTATCCCACATGAACAATAAAAATGAGGTTAGCCCAAGTGGGTTTGGGTTTGGGCTTGAGTTAGCCCATTTGAGCTAAGTTGACCTAACACTTGAATAGGGTTGACCTTGGTCATTTTGACCTTTTGGGTTGACCCCAATTGGTCCTCGGTGACCCATTGGACTCCATCTAGGTAGGTCTGGGTAGAATTGACTTGACACTTTGGAGGTCACATGATCCTTAGTAAGGGCACTTTGACCACTTTAGGTCAAGGGTTGACTTGGGTCAACTCAAGCTCTAGAGTTGACCCCAATGGATCTTTGGTGACCCATTGACCCCACTTTAGGTCTAGGAAGACCTTGGTAGGGTTAGTTGGGCTTATTAGAGGCACATTTCCCTTAGTTAGGGCACCTTGCCCAATTTAGGCCTAGGATGGTCCTATGTCAACTTGGCCACTCTGGGTTGACTTCAATGGACCCTTAGGGCTCTAATGGACCTTCCAATGGTTTAGAGATATTGTGGTGGTGTCATGGAGTCATGTTGAAGCCCTATGGTCATCCTAAACTAGTTTTTAGAATTCTACTATTTGTCGATCATGATGATCTCCACCTTCATGCCTAAGCTCACTTAGTCTTCTTGGGCTTCTTAGGGTTTTGTCATGACCTAGTCATGACAAATCACTCCTAGGGGTATAGCTGGAAATGGGATGTTACATCAGGCACTATTTCTCAGCTCCTAGAACTCCTCAACAAAATGGGGTAGTTGAAAGGAAAAATAGAACACTCATTGAAGCTGCAGGTATATTGCTTGCAGATGCTTACATGTCTCTATCATATTGGGAAGATGGAGTAAGCACAACAAACTATGTCCTGAACAGGAGTTTAATACATAAACTAAAGCTTAAGACTCCCTATGAACTACTCAAAGGTAAGAAACTAATAATCACATATTTTAAAGTATTTGGATGTGTATGCTATATTCATAACAATGATAAGAAGTATCTTAGAAAATTTGAAGCAAAGGTTGAAATGGGAATTTTTCTAGGATATTCCTAAGTTAGCAAAGCTTATAGGGTGTTTAATAAATCATTTTTGAAGATTGAAGAGTCTATGCATGTAACTTTTGATGAGACTAACATGTTTTACAAGGAGAAAAACATTTCTACCAATAACACTTTGCAGGTATCAAATTTGTGTGAGAATTCGGATGATCTAGACCTTACCACAAAGGCTGAATCACATCCTCCTCCACAATCAGAAGAAGAAGCTGATAGTGATGAAGAAACTGTGGAAGCAGTTCAACTTCATTCAACAGTTGATGTAATTCCACAAGAGGAATTAAATCCAATAACTATTACTGAACCAACTCAACCTAATAATCTTATCACACTTATAGATCACCCTAGCTCTCAAGTGATTGGAGACATATCAGTGGGTGTGCAGACAAGGCATCAACTCAACCCTAATGTGATGCTTGCATGTTTTCTCTCTCAAGTTGAGCCTCAATCCATAACTGATGCAGAGCAAGATCCACACTGGATTATTGCAATGTAAGAGGAGCTCAATTAGTTTGAGAGGTGTAGAGTTTAGGGCTTAGTTCCAAGGCCTAAGGTCTATCCAGTAATTGGAACTAAGTGGGTGTTCAGGAATAAACTTGATGCCCAAGGTGTGATAGTGAGGAACAAGGCAAGACTTGTTGCTCAAGGATATAGGCAAGAGGAAGGTATTGATTATGATCAAACCTTTGCTCCAATTGCTAGGCGAGAGGCAATAAGAATTTTCTTAGCTTATGCAGCATATAAAAAGTTCAAAGTCTACCATATGGATGTGAAGAGTGCTTTTCTAAATGGAGAACTCAAAGAAGAGGTTTATGTAGAACAACCTCCAGGTTTTGTTTCTCCAACTCATCCATCTTATGTTTTTAAATTGCATAAAGCTCTCTATGGTTTAAAGCAAGCCCCAAGAGCTTGGTATGAGACCTTAGCCAGCTTTCTCTTAGAGCATGGTTTTTCAAGAGGCTTAGTAGATAGAACTCTTTTTACAAAACTTATCATGATAAAATATTACTAGTACAAATATATGTGGATGATATAATTTTTAGTTCTACTGATCCCAAACTGTGCAAGAGATTTTCTGATCTAATGTATTCAAGGTTTGAGATGAGTAGCATGGGAGAACTGTCTTATTTCCTTGGTCTCCAAGTGAAATAATCCTCTGAAGGGATCTTCATATCTCAGTCTAAATATGCTAAAGAGATTATTAAGAAGTTTGGGATGAATGATGCATCTTCAATGAAGACTCCCATGGCTGTCAATGTTGTTGTAGATGTTGATGAACTTGGAAAACCAGTTGATCAAACTAGGTATAGGGCCATTGTTGGATCCCTACTATATCTAACAGCAAGCAGACCAGACATTATGTTTGCCACATGTCTTTGTGCTAGGTTCCAGGTGAACCCTAAAGAATCTCACCTTATTTTTATAAAAAGGATTTTTAGATATATAAAAGGTTGCCCAGATCTAGGACTCTGGTATCCAATAGAGTCAGCATTTGAGTTAACTTGATTTTCTGATGCTGACTATGCTGGATGTAGAGTAGAAGAGAAAAGCACCTCTAGAACTTGTCAATTCCTGGGTGACAGACTTGTATCTTGGTTCTGTAAGAAACAAACATTTGTTTCAACATCCACTGCTGGAGCTGAATATATGGTTGCAGGCAGTTGCTATTCACAGATCGTGTGGATACAAAACCAACTTCTAGATTATGTTATCAACTTAAATAATTCAACCATACTATGTGATAATACTAGTGTTATTTTCATTGCACAAAATCCAGAATTGCATTCAAGAACAAAGCATATAGACATTAGACATCATTTCATTAGAGATTGTGTAGACAAGCAAAAGATTAAACTTGAGTTTATCTCTACTGATTTGCAAAGAGCAGACATCTTCACCAAGCCATTGGATCTAACCAAGCATCTGTTCTTTATAAATCAGCTTGGAATGATAAATGGTCAAAATTTAATCTAATGCTCTGTCTATGGTCGAAGAATTGTTTCTATTCGTCGAACTAAAATCGACAAACTGGTAACTATTTTTGGGATTTTTCGTTGACCTAAGATCGATGAAATCTCTTGTTGAAGCAGTTTTGTCGATCGGAGAATGACGATTTCTGTTTCAGGAAATTTTTTTGTGAGCGACGAAAACTTTCCATCTCTTCGTTCTGAGATCGACGAACATATCCCTTAATGAAATTTTCGTCGACCTGTGATCGAAGAATTTTATTCTTTCGTCGGGCTGAGAATGTCGTTTCGTATTCTGAAAACCCTTTATAGGCTTTTCTTCTTCGACTTCAATCCCGCGCTTTCAGAATTCCCCTCATGCACTTGATCGTTTGTTTCCTTCTACAGGTACTCTTGTTTCGCAAAAGTATTCAGAAATGGCTGTGTCTGGTTCAGCAGGAATGAAGTTCGACACGGGCTTTGACATTGATTTTGATTCATTCCAGAAATTTGATCAAATATTTCAGGATATTATGCAACTATGTGAAGATCAAAAGCTGAAATCGTTTATGACAACCGCATCAAGCTGCCAGCCACCGCAATAAAGGAATGGGTATTCTCATCGTCCTCTACTGAGGAAGAGATGACAGGTTTCATCAGCGAGACTCAGGTTACTCTCCCTCCCGCAGTTCTTACAGAAATTTTTGAACTTGAGAATGGTAAAGAAGATTTAGATATGGATGATGATGAGTTTGAGAATGTGTTAGTTGTTGTGGGTCACTCCGGTGAAAACTCTAACAAGTTATGGAAAAAGAACTTGTCTCCTGCGTACAAATTTCTTGCAGATGTAGTGGGGAAAGTGTTGTTTGCTAAGCACACTGCCCATGACTACCTCTCCAGGCAGCAGTTACTAGTGATGGCTGCGTTGGTGAATAAGAGGAAAGTCAATTGGGGACAGATTTTTTTTGATTTGATCAAGAAGAGGAACATCAAGAACGAAGTGTGTTTTGTCAGGGTTTTGGGCATGTTCTTGAAGGCAAAGGCTGATGAACTATTAGTTCCTAAGACTACGTTCATCAATGCCTCCAAGAGGCTAACCTCTGCCCTATTTTGCAGATGGGAGAGGACAATTCCTAAGCCTTCTAAGGAAAAACCCTTTGCAGGTGCTTCAGAGAACACAAGGGTTGTAACAACCACTCCTCTCTTGGCTGAAGGAACCCCTCCCCTTACCCCTCATGCCTCTCCTACTCCAGATCGTCAGCCCTCTCTTGCTCATAACCTCACACCTCCTGACTCACCTCTTCCCTCTCACCTTTCAAACATTCCCTCAACCACCCTCCTCTTTCCAAACTTTGAGTTGATAACAGCTGAAATTTCTTCTTAAGCTTCTCCCCTCCAATCCCATATTCATACCCCCTATCCTCAGAACCCATCCTCACCTTCTAACCAAGATAATATCATACTTGATACCATCCCCCCAGTTATTCCTCCTCTAACCCCTGACAATGCTTTCATTACTACCCTCATATCTTAGTTGACTCCCCTCCTCAAGGAGCTTATTGTAGCTGAGATATCCCCCCTTTTAAATTCAATAAATTCCCTTACATCTCTCTTTGTTGCCTCCTCCTTCCCTTTCCCTTCTTCAGCCAAGGGCATGGCTTCAGAACCTTCTAAAACTATGCAGGGGGAGATGTTCTGTGAAGAAGCCCTTGCAGCAGCAACATATGATGAGATGGTTGTACCTATGCCAGAAGTACTGACTGATCGAAATTATTTTTATTTTATACTTCCATCAGTAGATTTGGAAAGTATACTCCATCATTCTTCTATGGAAATTCCTTTACATTCTGATGAATCATCATCTAAGGCCATTGTGTACTATACTCCACCTACTTCCTCAGAGGTGATAGCCACAATAAGGGCTAGTTTTGAAGAAAGCTCTAAGACTGAAGCTATGACTACTGAGAAAGCTTCAATAGCTGATACCAAAGAGGCAGTTGAAGAGTCTGTTGAATTAGAGTCTATTGAATCAGAGTCTGAGTATATGACTGACCCCATCCCTCCAGTCTATGCTCCTACTCCTATCCCAGCTCCCAAGGCTCCTTCTCCTTCTCCTAAGGTAACTCCTGAGTATATAAAAGCAATTGATGCTTTGTACAACTTTGATAGTGAAAGTATTGATGAAATCTACAGTGATGATTCCCCCAAGACAAAGAAAAGGAAATTGAGAAAGAAGACTCCAGCTCAAGCTACAAATCCCCATAATGACACTCCCTACTATATCAGGCACAATATTGATCCATATCCTAACATGCCTCATTGGATGAAGTTGTCAAAGAATGAGCTTAAAGCAAGGAAGAAAAGAAAGTACTCCCCTCCCTCTTATCCAAGGATGAATAGAAGAGATCCTCCTCCTCCCAGTGGTAGCTCTTCAAGTAGTGGCCGTCAGAGATTTTCAAACACTACTCAGACTTACCATAGGCATGGTAGATCCTCTGAAGCTTCAAGAGTTAATCAGTATCAAAAGTAATATCACTCATTCTCCAGAAGCTCTCTCAGTTATCAGCAATGTCCTTCCAAGCCAACATTCTCTCCTTCCCCTTCCAGTGAAGTTAGTCATGAAGTTAGATATGAAGGACCTCCAATTCAAGCATATGATCCTGAGACAGATCCTAATACCAGAATGACCAGATTTACAGAATCTATTGCTCTATCTCAGATCAGAAAAGCAAGAGAACATGGTCAGGACACCTCTCAGTATTCTACAATATTATCCTACATGAAGAAAGAGCTAGAAAGATATCAAGTTGGAAATATATTTAATGTTGAAGAATACATGAATCTGTATCCTTAAGCCATAGTTCTCAGAGCCACATCTCAAAAGACTTTGGGAGATGCAGACATGACCATGACTCTCAAACAAGCACTGGATCCAAACAGAGTAATAAAATTTGTTAAATCTTCTGATTCTCCCAAGGACAAATAGCTTATTTATTTTCTGTCTGTTTTGCTTATGAACAATTTATGCATAGCTTTATAAAGATGCTGATAGCTTATTTATTCTATCAGTTATCTATTTTTTCTTGCTATGATTTTTTTTGCTTACTTTTATTCTGAAGTAACCTCACCCAAATAGGGGGAGATTGTTTGAACCCCTAGGTGATTTGGGCTAGGTTCACTTCTTAGGGTTTGACCCATGTTGTATTGTTGGGTCAAGTATTTTATCTTCCTAGTCTTAGGTCAGTCCAACAGCTTGCAGCATCAAGGACCTGCCTGAAGACAGTATAAGATATCAGCCCTAGAAGTTATGTGTTGAAGTTAATTCTGAACTCGACGTTCTTAGAGCTCAGGTCGACGTACTCTAAGTGAAAGACAAGAGTTCTGTGGTCTGCGAACTTGGCAAAGAGGTTATCTATTCTAAGGTCGACGATCTTCCAGTGCAGTGCAGCTCTAAGCTCAACAATCTTCCAGCTCAGACTCAGCCAAAGTTTTAAAAAGTTTATTCGCAGAGCCAAGGTCGAAGAATGTGTTTTTTTGTGGTCGACGATCTCTGATCTCTGGTCGACGAAAACTGTAAGATGTTTTTGACTTATTCTTTCCTTATCTGTTTCGATTTATTTCTATTATAAGTCATGATTTTACTGAGTAATTAATGCTCATTTTATAGCCGTTATTTGGCAGCATTGATTATGGTTTTCATCAGTAAATGAAATTGACATATATCCCGGGACAGTTGGGGAATAGAATATTTTAATTAACATTCTTGACGTTTTCTATTCCAAGATTTTCTGCTTAGCTTTAATGGCAGGAATTTGAATTGGAATTGTGGAATAGTTGTTAATATAATATACTCTCGGCAGGACAAGAGACACAGAGAGAAACACACACTCAAAGAGAAAAATATTTTGTGCTTACAGCTCTCAAGAAGAACAACACTGTGATAGAAAAAGTGTTTTAGAGAAAAGCTTACAGAATTTCTAATACTCCTTCTGTGCAGGATCTCATTGTTCTCTTAAAAAGAAGAAGAAAAGAACACCAATCATATATCAAGAGTCTTTTCCTTCCTTCTACCTCTGATTCCAAGAACTTCAGTGACAAACCATTTCAATCAGTCAAGAGAATCCTGGATTTGATCTTGCAGTAGAAGACCTACCATCCCTAACAAAGTTTCCCTTCCTGAACATATACTAATATCAGAGGGAGCTTTGATATAGTCAGTAGAATTCACAAGGCTTCTCTCAATTTGCTTTGAGAATAAAGAAGTCATCATCAACCTCTCTCCCCCCTCTCTGTACAGGGTTATCTCTCCCTTCAAAAGTGATTCTTGGTTGCAAGTTACATAACCAAAAGACTTGAGGTTTGGTTTTTGAGCACCTGATCAAAATCTCATTGGTGGCAGGCACCTGATCAAAAATTTGAGTGGATTCCTACCTAGGGTGGTAGAAGAGTGGATGTACCCAGTTGGGGAACCATTATAAAGTTATTGTGTTGTTTGTGTGACTGTATTTTCTTTGTGCTTATGCTGTGATATCTGTGATGTGTAGCTTAGATTTATCTCTTCTGTCAGTTTGTTGCACTTGTACACTTGTACACATATATCCTACTCACCTATTTTAAAATATATATTTTATTTCTGCAAAAGTTTAAAAAGATTGGATTGAACTCTATTCACCCCCCCCCCCCCCTCTAGAGTTAATCAGAGTCTATTCCCCATTTCTTTCATAGTCCTCTATATTATTAACTAACAATCACTCTATCTTAGAAAATATAATTATCTATAATAAAGAGAGTCGAAGAGTGTAACATTTTGATAGTTTTTTATTAGGGAATCAAAATGAAGAATACTCTTTATTGGTGTCTAGAACTTGCCCCTAGCGATCCTCAAAACATTCACATAAGATAATTAGTTAGGGCGGAAATGACTTAGGCCTCCCATTGGATAGCTTGAGCCTTACAAGGCCAAAACCCTAAACATTATACCCATGCACACCCAATTTGGACCTAATCCATATTTCTTTTGATACACCACTACTAAAATTCACCAAGGCCAAAAATCCTTACCTATTAACACATCTATCATTGAGTTTATACCTTTTGCTATGTGAATTACAAAATTTAAATAGATGGTGTAAAGCACTTTGATAAGCTATTTATTGGTGAAGAAAAAAAAGATAAAAAAATATGAGTATGCATCCCAAGAAAGAAGAAGAAAAACAAAGGATTGAAGAAAGAAAAAAATAATACAAAAAAGGGAAGTATAATAATTGTGAAGTCTGGGGGTGCTTTTATAATGTTGATGTATGTTAGGGTAATTACATAGTAAGAGGCTCAATCGTGATCTAGGTGTGATAAGAACCATCGAGTTTATCTTTGATTACCCCACCTATAATCTTTTATCCTAAGCCAAAAAGTTACATCCTAATACAAGTCCTAAGGATCCAACCTTGCTAATCCTAACTAGTGTCGTGGAGAGGGTGTGAAAAGGCAAGCTTATGGCTATCAATATTGATACTTATAAGTTTTGAAACACTAATGTCTACCTTATTAAGATTGTTATTTTCTCCTCACATTTGTTATGGATGATTGTAATTTTATTTCTAGGAAAGTGTGAAAGATAGTTAAGAGATATATGAGAGGAATTTTAAGATAAAGTTATATTTAGAAAAGTCTGCTATACTATTTTCTATGCAATTACAACATCAAATTTCTCTTTGAATTCATAGCAACCAGCTTGCGGAAGAAAAATTAATTATTGGTAATCCAAATGCTTGAATTAGTTTGCTTAGTGACAAACAAACACTTAAGTATGGGGGTATTTGATGAGTACAATTATATAAGTCCTTTTTACTTTCATATTTGTAATCATGTCCACTATTATCTACCTCCATTTGTTATTATTGCATGAAAATAGTTAAGAATTTGAATTATCATGAATAGAAGAGCACAATATAGATTTTCCTTTATTTCCTTTATTAAGTTATTTATTTATTCATTAATCTTCTTAATACAGGAATTGCAAGTCCTTGGAACTAAATGTCTTTGAGAAAACAGAGGTTTTCATGGATCCAACATGACTGATTGCATGCACAGGTAATGGGCACGCACAGGTAGGGACACACCCATGTCACTACCCATATCCTTCTCTTGAAATATCACAAAGCTTGGAATAAAAGGCGTAAAAATTAACAAGAGCACCACACGGGTAGGGACACGCCCGTGTCACTACCCGTGTCCTTATCAGAATGAATCAAAGGTTTGATGCAAAACCAACCCATGTGTGGAGCCATGAAGAACACATAGTCTTGTTACTAGTCTTGTCAAATGACACGGCTCATGACCAGGCGCACCTTTTCATACAGAACCGCCCAGACGCACCGTTTCATACCCTACACGTCCTGTGATACGATCATGTTGGAAACCGTGTTCAACCTCTGTTTGCAAGAAGACTATAAAAACCTGCACAAAACTAGAAAGGGGACTTTCGGATTGAAGGACTTGGAGAATTTCTGGAGGACAAAAGTAGATCACTCAAGCGAAGGGGAAGTCGATGGAGATAATCCGTATGGTTTTAATTTTTATGCATCTCTTTTAATTTCCCCCTTCTCTTAGTGGATCTAAACTTTGTTTTAAATTTCTCATGAGACTTGTTTTTCTGAACCGATTCAGTAATCATGTATGTTGGTTTTCATTTCGGATTTGTGGTATTTTATTCGTATGTGTGGTTTCAAACAAAGAGATTGATCATAGATTTGAAGTTAGTATTTGTTTTATATGAATCCCAAATTTCTAGATTGAGAAATTAGAAGGTTGTGATGAAGGTTTATAATTTCATTCTCTTGTATTCTTTCTATTTGTATTTCATGATCGAGAGACATGTTGTTTGGATAATGACAATATAGATAATGAGATTCATGGTATCTTAGAGATAGGATTTCATGAATTTATGTATTAGACAGGATTACTTTATATTAATGCAAATTTGAGTGTTGTGAACTATTCGAGAGAAAATTTACTCAACTTAAGTTTAGGTATGTAATTGCTCGAGAGAGAATTTGATAAAGATTGAAAGCTTACAATACAACGAATTTGATAATATTGTTAATACGTGGTTATATAGAATTGAATTAATGAGTGAATATTCTCATGTGGTTACTTTTAGACTATCTGCTTTTTACAATCCTTAATCCTCGAATGTCACTTTATCCAATTAGTCCTAGTGATGTTAATTTAGAGTAACAACCAATTTTAAATATAGGTACAATAATGGAGTGAGAATGAGTACGAGTACATAAAAATACCCTGAGGAATACGACATGAGATATAGATTTCTCATATACTATGATTGATAGGTGCACTTGCCTGAGATTAAAATCAATTTAACTTATACTTATCTACATAGTTTATACTAGAGTAGAAATTATCACATCACCAACCATGGCCACAAATAATCATAAATTATATTAATAAACAAAAAGAAACTCAAGGATTAGCATCGAATTTCCATGACGATGCATAGGGAAGAAAACCAATAGTTACTAAGGTATACTCGATGAATAAGACTTGACGAACTCAAAGTCACTCAATGGATACATGAAAATTACTTGACACTAACTCTAAAATCACAAGACACCAAGACTTTAGCTACTCGATGCCTCTCTGTTTCACTTGATGCCAAGACAGTTTCAGTCAAAGCACTCGACATCTGGCTTCTTCACTCGACGCTTAGACGGATACAGTCAAAGCACTCGACGCTATAGCTACTTCACTCGAAGCTCTGGACGCCATAGCTACTTCATTCGATGCTCTCGACGCCATAGCTGCTTCACTTGACGCCTAGATAGATATAGTCAAAGCACTCAATGTCATAGCTACTACACTCGACGCTCTCGATGCCATAAATACTTCAATCGATATCTAGGCAGATACAGTCAAAGCACTCGATGCCATAGCTAAGTTCACTCAATGCCTGAATTTAACTCTAGCATGAAAACTTTCCTACCTAAAAATTCCGGACTTTTACTCTCCCTAACCTACACCAATCTTAGATCATTTTGTTTAAAAAAAATAATAAGAGAATGTAAGGAACAAAGTGATTAATACTCAAAACAGTAAATGGTCAAGAAATTAGATTTTTTTCTGACAATCATTTTGACAGATTTCAGTCATGACATATGCTGAAAACCATATATATATTGATAGATGTAGAACTAGATTTACAGCAGGAATTGCAAGAAAAATGAGATTTGAAACTTTTAGAATGGAATTAGATGAAGAAGGGGCAGTTTTGAAACCACCACTTGCCTTAAACTTCCTATCTCAACTTTCCGAACACTCCACGACATAGATTGGCCAAAAAGAAAGTGTGGCAACGAGATCTGGAGAGATTTGAACAAAATGAAAGTTTAGGGATACTCAGCCCAACGCCAAAAGGTTTGAGAAAACAAAAATACCTACCACCATCGCGTAGATCTCAGCGAGAGCTTTCTGGATCTACCCTCCGACGATGATTTCGAGCACCGACACTCCTACACGCGGCGGCCGAAAGCCTCACGATATTTGTCGCCTCATTTTTCCGTGTTTTTGGTCCGATGACTTGGGGAAGAAGATAATGAATAGGGTTTTCGTTTATAAGTATTTATAGATATAATATATTAATAATATATTATTATTATTAATAAACGTACAAATGACCAACAAAATTCGAACTAACTCGAATTTCCACGAAATTCGCACTGAAGCAAAATACCAACTGTACAAAACTAACGGTGAATTCGAAATTAAGACTCGACAAACCAAACTCGGTTTAAAATTCCCCGAAGTTACAACCAACATCAACCTACTAAAATCCACCGAGCCAAAACCTCGGATTCAAAAGAGCAAAAATCACGCTTCAACAATGGTGCCCGTTAACTATGCGACAACGTAACACCCTGACGTCATAAATACATCACTAAAGAAATTAAAATAAACATCGAAAAATCAAGGGCGTTACAGGAAATAGTGGGCTAAAGCTCATAGTTGCTATGCTGGTCCTTGAAGGCCAAAGCAAAATTATTTTTACTGTTTCATTTGTGGCCGGCCTGCGTGCCGAAGTTTGTAACACAATATTATTTTGAAGAAACAGTTATAAGTCCTTAAGGACATAACTTTGTGTATTTATCTCATCATTCCTGTTTGGCTTTGTGGAAATTCATATGGTTGGGTTATAAGCAATTAATTTACTTCCGCTAGAATGCACTATGAGTTAGGATGCACTTGGATTGTTGTTTCAATACGTTACTCTACTGACTGTCCATAGTATATGGCGTCGGGCCCTGACCGGACCTTCTGTTATATGCTACAAGACGGATGGGGGTGTTATACTATTGACATTTTGGGAATAATACTGTAACATCCCACAAACAACCAGACCCCTAGGATGATTTTTGGCATGACTAGTGTAATTAATCCACTCGTTAAACAACATAAAATAGAAGGTCCGGTTGGGGCCCCACACTATATGCCACAAACAGACGGCGAGGTCACAGGTTAATACCACTATACCATCGCATCCTAACTCAGAGCATGCTAGCGGAAGATTTTAAAAACAACGATGAACTCATACCAAGAATGTCCACTATATATATATACCACATTTATATATCAACTCATAAAAGAGTGTACAGCAAATACACACAAGCTAGCATTAAGGCCTTATAGCTCCTCTTTTCAAAGTGTGGATTACATACATCGGCGTACAGGCCGACCACACATGAACAAAATACAAGAGAAAGTAGCCTTTAAGGGCTAGCAGCATCCATAGGGACTTCAGCCCTTTCACTTCCCACTCGGCTCACCAGCACCTGTACAGGGACAGCCCACCCAGAAGGTGGTAAACAAGGCAACAGTCAGCATTCAGCTTACCAATTTATAACAATCCTACCCCTTTCCCGGGGCAGTGACATTCCTTCCCTGTAGGCATAGCAATGCATAGACAGATATCATATATATTGTGCTCTCATGCACAAGCAATCCATCACAACCGTCAGCCACACGGCCCGACGATTCGTGCACTCAGGGCACATTTTTGGTGCACCGGCGAACCAGGGTCAACACCACTGTTTACACGGTATTGAGCATTTAGTCTTACTGGCACGCAGGCCTAAGACTCTCATTATTCCACTAACGAAAGCTCAATGCCTTGACACTCTTTTGTACAGTCGACATAACGCATGTATGAATCAGCTACCCCCCGTTGCTCAAGTCGCTTTGCCATCACCGAGTACGGCTTACTCGCGGCTATAATCAAAGGAACGGGTCGGTTTCACCTTTCCTATTCAGCACGAAGCCTTATTAAGAGCATTCAGCTCACAATAGCCATAACGTCCACCAATGACTGGCTTCACAATGGACACGCTGTCCGCCAAGGACTGGCCTCGCAATGGCCACACTGCCCACAAAGGACTGGCTACAGCACAAGTAATATAAGGGTATTTTCTGGAACTCCTCATTCCAGTACTTTCTACTACTCCCCTTCACAGGCACAACCCTTCGACTCCACAAACCACACGTTTATACGTGGAGTCTTCTCCGGTACGTAATATGCAACATCACCAATCCAGACCAACCTGTCCAGATGGGCTTCACACAGCATGCATATCCCATACTACATATTTTCGGGTCTAAATGCAGACTCACTTGGGGATAACAACTATCAACCCACGGGGATCACTTACTCTTCCACCTTTTGGTGGAGGATCCCATGCTCATGCATAAAGGAGGACTTCACATATTCAAGAAGGAAGATCGTTACCCTTGACGGTATCTTGGGAGCCATAGAAATCTTAGCCGATGGAAAGGACCACAGCGATCTTGCCTCCACAGATCTGGCCTCAGATCTCTAAACAGAACTCTAATGCTCCTGCGGTGGCCGGATCTTCTCCTCTTCCTCCTCCTAGCTCTCTTCTTTCACTAAGCTCTTGAGAGAGATAATGGCTAAGTGAAGAATGATATCTTCACGCAATCCCGGAGATAAACCCAGCTGGGAATACCTGGGGCCATTGGATTAAGGATGAGGGAAACAAACGACCACAAATTAGCTGAAAAGTCTAATTTTGCTGCTGACACGGACTGTGACACGCCCGTGTCACAGGCCGTGTACTGTAAGCGGTACACGAACCGAATCATCCAGAAAAGGACACGGCCCTGTGACACGCCTGTGTCACGGGCCGTGTGTCCTGACACGGCTTCAGACACACTCGTGTCTAGCCCGTGTTCGACAGGCCGCATAACCTTGGCCACAACCCGAGAGGGACACGCCCTCTGACACGCCCGTGTGGCTGGGCGTGTGCTTCACTCAATGATTATCGAGCTTATGGCGTTGAGTGTCGAGAGCATGGCGTTGAGTGCACATAGAGAAGGACACGGCTTGGGACACACCCGTGTCCCAGGCCGTGTGCCTCACTCAATGCCTTCTCGAGACCAAACCACATTCAACGCCTTCTCGAGAAGCCCGAGCAGGACACACCCTGGGACACAGGTCTAAGCCTGAATTCCAAACTTTGGAAATTTGGGATTTAAGGGTGTTACACTAGGTCATGATAAAGCCTTAATAAGACAAGGACCATGGGTGCCTAAGAAAAATAGGTGAAAACACCTTGGTCTGCAAATAGTAGTTCCTGGACACCTAAATTAGGGTTTGGTCAATGACTCTCAACGCGACTACTTGACCCCATAATGTCATTCTCAACCCCATAGGGACCCTTGAAAGCCCAAATAGCCCATTAGGGGTCAACCAAGGGTGGAATTGATCAGAGCCAACCCTAACCCTAGTTAGGTCAAATTGCCCTAATTTGACCTAAGTGGATGGCACAAAGTCACTAATCGACTTGGGTGGTGGTGGCAAGGGACTCAAGACAGCTAGTTGACTAGTCAATCTACTCATTGGACCAAGTCAACACCCCCAAGTCAACACCCCCAAGTCAACACCCCCAAGTCAACCTTGGTCAAACGAAGCCCAAAATGGGGAAGAATGTTAAGCCCAATTAGGGTGGCCCACTAGCTATAGTAAGTAGAAACCAACTAGAATATTACACAAATTCTGGAGGTGATGACTAGGAGAGAGAAAGTGAGAGTTTTCATTTAAGGGAGGAGAGAGAAAGAGGGGAGAGTAATGAAGAATGCAAAGAGGCTCCCCATTCTCCCCCCTAAGCCTCTATTCATCTCCCCTGACCTTTGGGAGAAGATTGCCATCAATTCCAGTCAGGCCAGCATATGAAAAGGCACCAATCCATCGTGGCCAAACAACTGCTCCATGGCCATTAATGGCCATTCAGTGCAGCATCTCCCACTCCCCAAAACAACCCCTCCATCAGCTTTAAAAGCTTCCAAGTAATCAAAATGAACGTTTACATCACTGGTTTAGGTGGAGAGTTGAGAATTCGGCAAAGAAGAGAATTGAGATCGTCGGTCATAGCACACCACAAACTCACATGCCGCCAAGCTCGCATGCAAGTCTAGTCCTTCTCCGTCTCTCCTATGCTAGATCTTTAGATCATTAGGTGGAGAAATCGGGCTCAATTGAGCCCGATTGGAGAGGAGAAAATCCAAGTTTTTCCATGAAAATGAACCTCTCGGGTTCACCAGAATATGCCCCTCTGGCGGTTGTGCCGCCGCCAGGTGATAGCCATAACCTCAACGAAGGTGGTGGTGGCGGTGGCCGGCCAGGGAGGCGGCCGTGTGGCCGGGAAATTGAGCTGGAATGGCTCCACCTTAATTTAATCCCGGCCCTTGGCTCATCGGGGATGATGAGCAGGAGCCTTTGGATCTGGCTGATCGATATATGCAGGCCAATGATTAAAGTATAGGTTTTAATTAATCTGTCACATTTTTAACAACCACCTTGTTTAAATTATTAAAAATAGTTAAAGTCATTTTCTGTAAAAGTGTCCAACAAAGAAAACCTAGCCTTGGTGTCGAGTTTAATACAAAATTTGAATCAACCCATTTGGATTATTGGATCTCCCTCAGCACATTTTTTGGTGCAAGATGTCTAAAGGCTAATAAAAAAATTAAAATAAGTGCCCCTAGTGGCCCACTCACTCAAATGGCCTGAAATTGGGACCAAAGGTTGGTCTATTCATGACCCTAATCATATCCAAAAATCAGAATTTTTGGAGATGATTTTTCTATAGTTTTTGTAATAATTTAATAATTCATATATGAGACATAAATAAGGTCTATGGGCCTCCAATTTTCCCCAAACTCTAGTGATTGGCCAGAGGGTGTATTATAGGGCCAAGAAAAAAATATCAACTCCTTTGGAGTTGAATTGATGGGGTATCTTGGTGAGTAAAGGTTGTCAATTTAAGGTAATAAGCCTAGTTTTAAAAAAAGTGCACTTAGGATGGTTGAGTGGTCAACCCCTCAACTAAACATGGTGAAACTTAGTCCAATACATTATTATCTCATGTAACAACCATAACAATAGATTTAGAGGTATTTAGAGATAAAATACCATGAGACCCTAGTTCAAACCTTAGGGTTTCCTTTTAGGGTCAATGAATGAAACATGGTCACCTCTCCAAGCCTTGGCTCAAAACTTTGTAGATAGGTTCAATGGAAAGAAAAATCCTTTGGATAATTTAATTAGAATTTTATGAGTATTCCACACCCCCCCCACACACAAATCACTTATTGATTAGGATATGAACTTCCCTATCAAGTATAGAATACATGTCTAAAAGTATTGGATGGTCATGAAACTTGGGCAATAGATTTTTACAGATGTTATATATGTCTGCAAATTTTATTATAATTTTAAGTTAAAGATTTTTAGTACCTCCTTTGTAACACTAGAGTTTGTTGATTAGAGAAGTAAAATTTTATAGAACAAACTGAGTACTGGAAAATTGTGAAATTTGACTGGTAAATTTTTTATGTTTTTTAATGCCTTGTTAATTTTATTACAATTTTGGAAGAGTATATATAGTAGTTCCTTCACAAGTTGCCCTAGAGGTAAATTATTTTGTAAATTCAAATAAATGGTTAAACGACATTAGAAAATTATGAAATTTGGGCGGACATGTTTTCTGATTACTATAGTCCTCTGGTAATTTTGTTATAATTTTTGGATAGCAAAATCTTGCACTCACTTTGTAAATTGTCATTTTGATCAAAAGGTTTGAATTTAGATTTATGTTAAAATTCCTTTTTGGAAAATTATGAAATTTATACCTTGATATTATTTATGAAATAAGAAGCTCTGTAAATTTTAGTAAGGTCATTGCATGTTAGATTCTCAAACTTCATGTTCAAAGTCATAGGAGGAATAGTTTTTGGGAAATTAAATTAAAGGATGATTTAATTAGGAAAAATACCTAGTTCTGGTTTGGGGCTCAATATATCATAGTAGACCTCCAGTAATAATTATAAGGTTGTAGACAAAGTATTCAGAGTGTTTACCTTCGTACGCTTAGGATCGATCACATGGTCTGCATATAGTGAATTCAAAGTTTCAGGGTAGAATAATAGACCATACATGGGTGAAATTATAGTGGGTGTACCAGGTTTGGGTGAAGTCATGATGAGGTCACCCTTAGGGCCAAGTTCTAAGTAGTCTAGGTAACATGGAATTGGGGTTATCCTCGGGGTCGACGGAGTTTCGTCTTCTCCCGGGGAGTATAAATTCACTTAGGATTAGCTAAAAGGCAACATGGGAAAAGGGTTTGGTAATAAATAAATACTCATAAAAGTAAGTGCCTTGTGAAAGGGAACTTTGGCCTTCAGCTCATCGTAGTTCCTAGTGCCCTCAAGAGCCCTTCAAAGGTAATGCCTTGGGCATTCCAAGGTTAACCTTAAACCGTAGGAATAAGCAGACTAAAAGAGTAACCTTTAATAACCACTGTCACTTACACCCACCCCGTCATTTCAGGGGGGGATAGTTGGTATAGATTCACGAGCGATGGGCTCGGTGTATGATAGAAGAATGGTTTAAGTTTGAAGAGCCGATGGCTTGGAAGCTCTTACAACATGTGTGCATGTACATTAAGTGGTGGGTCCTCGTTATTAGATGGTCGTTCACACCGACATCGATACATTGACTCAGCAAGTATAAGTGTTCACTTAGCCCATTGAAGACTAGTGGTTTTGTCAGCATTAATACTAAAGACTCTGTAGCACCTGACTGTGGGTGTACCGAGTAGTACGCATGGTCTAGGCTGGGTAGTGTGAATACCGACCTAGGAGTGGGGAGGCCCAACTCACTGCCTCTGTTTGCCACTACGAGAGGTACATGAGAGTTTAGCTAACTCCAAATGGGGGACTCCAAATGGGGGAACTAAAGTGAACGTCTTTGAATTCAAGGATATCTAATCACCTAAAGGGAGGGGGTGAATAGGTTATTAAGATCTTTTGGATTCTCTTCTAAGTTCTTTAAGCCTTTAACGGAGTTAGGCCTTGTTGTGAGTGATTATTTTATCTTTCAAGAAATTCACACACAACACTCCAGATTTTTATAGTGGTTCCCCAGTGTATGGGTACATCAACTATCCCTCCCGCCTTTCTAACAGAATGTTAGAAAAGACACTTCTCCAATAACTTGGCTCCTCAAAGATTACAACACGATCCCACCGGATCACTCAGTCTCCACTGAGACTTACAACATATACACACAGCCTAACCACTCAGTAATCACCTGATCACCTACCATACACACAAATTCCCTACAACATAGGCTAAGAAAATATCTCTATCACACATATCCAAGACTGGATCCTACCACTCAGCCTTTATAATTTAGGCTTACAACACAGATCTTAAACATATCCTACATAAATATAATAGTAAAGTTGATTTGACTCAAGAGAAATTAATCTCTGAGTCAATTGCTTCCTGAGCTGAGAGAATCTCAGCCCTATCTTCTTTACAGCAACAAGAATAACTATCTTCAAGAATCTGTTGCTTGTGTTGGAAGTAACTCAAAACCTTGATTCTGATTATGCTGATGAAGGAGAGAGATGAAAGATCTTCTATCAGCTAACCTATTTTTGTAGAACACACATTGCTCTACCTCTTCTTCACAGATCCCAAGATTAATCTTCAAATTTGGCTCAGCTTGGATCTTGAAGCAATTTCAGCTAGGGCTAGCCTTGGTTGATTCTTCTTCCTCAGAGAAATCCTCTAATCTTGGTGTAACAGATGTTGATCGTCGTAGCTAACTCAGAAACCCTTCAGAATCATCGATATAATCTTCTTATTTCTACAACAATGGCGGGGGAAGAAGACGAAGTCCCACACAACTTTTTCGTAATGAATTGATCTCTCAAAAACTTAATTTGATCCAGATCTCATCTTCTATTTATAATCGTGTCATCCAGCGAGATGATTAATACGTGTCATTGCTTTAACGACTGATTATATCCTTAGTTTTACAGAATGAGACTGACGATGACGTTAGTGATGAGCTGTACCTCTTCCATGATCATTTTAGAATTTTATTGACTTTTATTGACTTTGCTGATGTCATCAGTTATGGACTTAGCCAATTTCACAAAATCACTCCAAGCATTAAGATCGTTAAGTGAATGGGCTTCACTCAACGATTCTGTACTTAGTCAATTTTTCAGCTTGTCCAGGCGTTGAGAGCGTTGAGTATATAAGCTTCACTCAACGCTTTTTGCCTTAGCTTGATCTTCAAAATTTTCTGCATCATTGACATTGAGAGCGTTGAGTGAACTGACTTCACTCAACGATTCTGGACTTATAATAATTTTCAGCTCTTTCTGTAACTATGGCGTTTAGTGAACTGACTTCACTCAACGATTCTGGACTTAGAAATAATTTTACTCTGCATGAAGGCGTTGAGAGCGTTGAGTGGATAAGCTTCACTCAATGCTTTTATACTAAGCCAAATCTCCTTCTATCTGAAGGCGTTGAGTGAGTTGGTCTCACTCAATGCTTTCTGCCTTAGCCTCTGAAATCTGGCATTAAGTGCGTTGATTGAACTAGCTTCACTCAACACTTCTAAACTTAGCTGATTTCTCTGTTTCCTCTTAGGCTGACTGCATTAGCTTGACTCAAAGCTTTTTGATCTTGGCGTTGAGTGAACTGGTTTGACTCAATGCTTCTGTACTTAGTCGATTTTCTATCTCATTTTCCTTTGTCTTTGACATAAACAATATGGCGTTGAGAGATCAAGCTTAACTCAATGCTTCCGGCTATATGGCGATGAGTGAGTTGACTTCACTCAATGCCTGTGGACTTGGCCAATTTCTGCCTTGCCAACACTCAAAGCTTTGAATGTCAGACTTCTCTCAACGTTGTTAGTTGTATGGCGTTGAGTGAACTGGCTTCACTCAACGCCTGTGGACTTTACTGCTTTTCTGCATTTATCATTATTTGTCCTTGACTTCTAGCATTGAGTGAGCTTGCTTTACTCAACGCATGTGGAATTAGTGGAATTTCTCTGTCCAGCTTCCTTCCTTAAGGCATCTGGCATTGAGTGAGCTTGTTTCACTCAACGCCTGTGGACTTAGATAGAATTTCTACCTCTCCAGTCAGCTTCTTTGAGTCCACCTATCAATATCACTTGGATCACCTGCCCAATCAATATGACATAGACCAACCTTTTGTAACATCTCCCCTGTAATGACCATATAATATGGGTCCGGCTGGGACCCCACAACATACAGACGTCACAGCTTAAGCATTATAAGATGATATAAAAATTACCTAACTCAAAACTTAGACTAAACACAGTAAAAACAGAAAACAAGACTAGAAGTTATCTACTAACAAATGAGTATCAACATGCCCTTAAGGCCTTACAACAAATAAGAGTCCAAGACTCAAACAATAACATCAAAGGTCAACGTGCATAAGCACTCCTAGGTTACCTCGGTTTGCAAGCCGGATACATAGTGCATCAAACATAAAATTCCACAAAATAGAGCTATGACACAACATGAAACACTTCATGAGGCTTAGGTTTTTTTGGCCGTCGAGATAGCTCCTGCTTGGGATCCTTGCCCTGTAAAAATTGGTTGTAACGTGGGTCAGCAAAGGCTAACCTCAACTGTGTAACCAACACATCTCCTACCGACCGTCCCTACTGGACCCCGGGGCACTCCATCACCCTGCAAGTCAGCACTTCGTATGCAAATATACAAGTACAATGAAAGTAGTAAAACAGGTTTGGATGTCTCATACAACAAACATATTTCTATGTTGAGCATGAAATAAAAGTGGCCTACTATACAATATGTATGCACACCTGAGCTTCACCCAAGGCACCATAAAGCGTATGCTTCTAACACATTATCAAATTGGGTACTTTAAATTTCTCCATCGGCGTTCAAGCCGCAAACACAAGGGTACTTTCAATTTACCCTAACGGCATACAAGCCGCCACACGGAACTCTTGCCTCGGCCCCACCCACTCATGGGTCTCAAAACCCGGGCTTGTCTGCAAGCTCTGACTTCTCACGTCAGGATTCTGCCATACACAAACAATAATTTAACTGAGCAAGTACTACAAGTTGTTGTAACTAGAGAGTCTGCTCAAGAAACACAAGTCCTACGTAGATTTGGCAGACTAAGATTTGTGCCAGAGAGATTTAAATTTCTCGTGTCTCAAATAGGTAATGTGTTGCTTATGGATTATGATAATGAGTCTGCAACCTACTAAGTGGCAATTAGTGGACCAGACTTCGAGAAGTGGTTTGAGGTCATGAAATCTGAAATGGACTCCATGTATGCAAATCAAGTTTTGACCTTGGTGGAACCACCTGAAGAGGTGCAACACATATGGTGTAAGTGGGTCTTCAAGAAGAACACTGACATGGAAGAAAATGTACAAATATTCAAAGGACGATTAATAGCTAAACGTTTCAAACAAATTCATGGTGTTGACTATGATGAGACCTTTTCCCCTATTACTATGATAAAGTGTATCATAATTATGCTTGTTATTACTGCGTATTATGACTATAAGATCTAACAAATGCATGTCAAAATAACTTTCCTTAACGAAAACCTCCTTGAGGAAGATATACATGACACAATCTGAGGGTTTTATATCTCCAAATAAAGTTATTAAATACGCAAGTTGTAGATATCCATTTATAGATTAAAAGAAGCTTCTCAAAATTAGAATTTACATTTTGATGATAAAATCAAAGAGTTTGGTTTCATCAAGAACAAAGATGAGCCTTGTGTTTACAAGAGGATTAGTGAGAGTATTGTTGTTTCCTGATATTTTATATAGATGACATACTGTTGATTGTGAATGATATTCCGACTCTGCAAGTTGTTAAGAACAGCTTAGAGGATTGCTTTTCTATTAAAGTTTGGGCGAAACGAATTATATACATGGTATTAAGATCTATAAAGATAGATCGAAGAAGTTGATGTGTTTGACCCAAAGTACATACATTGAGAAGGTGTTAAAACAGTTTAACATGCTTAAGTCCAAGAATGGATTCTTTCCTACGTCTCATGTGTGAGTTACTCTAAGGACCAATATCCTAAATCTTTGGAAGATAAGGACCGCATTAAGTTGATTTCATATGCTTCGACAATTGGATCAATCATGTATACAATGTTATGTACTCGACCTGATGTCTTATATGCGTTGAGCAAAGCTAGCAGATATTAGTCTGATCCCAGTGATAATCATTGGACATCAGTCAAGAATATCCTAAAGTACTTGAGAATGACTAATGATGTATTCTTGGTATTGGCGGAGAAGAAAAGCTCGTTGCAAAGGGTTCCACAAATGCTAGCTTTAAAACTGATAGGGATGACTCAAAGTCTCAATCAGGTTGTCTTTTGCTTGAATGGATGAGCTGTGAGCTGGAAGAGTTCCAAGCAAGAGACAGTTGCTAATTCTACAACTGAGGCCCTGTCGAAAAGCGCTTATGTAACGTCCCAATTCGCGCTAGGCCCCTCGCACGAGTTTTGAGTCAAGAGACTAGACTCGGGCTCGGGGTGCGCTGACGCGAAGTGTCAGGTGCGTCGGATGGAGTGTAGGGTTGAGTGATGTCTAACGAATCGAAAGGAAATCAGCAAAGTGGAAATCGACGAGAATGGAGGTCGATGCACGTCGATCGACGGGTATCGGGAATGATACTCGCCGATTCGACGGGTATCGGGAATGATACTCGCCGATTCGACGGGTATCGGTGGTCGATACCCGCCGGACGCAGAGCTGCAAGTATACTAAGGGAAATTCGGCGAGAATGCTCGGCGATTCTCGTCGATCGTCGAGAATCCCCTGTTATACCCACCGATCGCCGAGTATCGCTGAGAATACTCAACGCAATCAACGCCAGATGTCCGGTAAAATGGCTAAGGGAAAATCATCGGGAATCATTGTTGATTCCCGACGAATTCGTCGACAATGACCTGACGGTTCTCACCGATCGTCGAGAATAACCTGACGATTCTCACCGATTGGCGAGAATGACGACTGATTTCCGCCGAATTTTACTTAGGCGTTTTCTTCGCCCAAGCAGATTCGCCGGCTTGTACAGGCGGACTGAACCGGACTTCAGGATTCGTGCTGAATGATCCTTGGACCAGTCACTTCAAATGAAACCTAATTTGGGCGGTCCAATTAGAGAGTGACACGTGGCGGAAGGAACTTAACCTAACATGTAATATAAAAAGGAGTAAACCAAACCCTAGCCATCGCACCCGATCGTTTTTGCCGAGCCGTCACCGTGCCAAACCGACGGGAGCGGGAGAGAAAGGAATATCGCAGATCGTCGGAGGAAAAGTTCGGATCGTTGAAGGAAGGCTTGCTGGAGCTAGTTTTGGAGGCGGAGAAATGCCTTTGCCGTGAAGAACGTCTGCACCGAGAGATGCCGCGGAGAAGGGTAATGCGATCCATGGCCGACAACGGAGGAAACGCCGGAAATGAGGTGAGTTTCCTCCCCTCTCCCTTGGTGCTAGATCTGTAGCTATTCTTAAGCGAGACATCGACTCAAAAGAGTCTTGATGTGTGAGATGAAGCCTTTTAGGAAGGCCATGCTAGAACTTGTGTTCTAAAGTTTAGTCATCTTCAACCTCCCCTCGCTTCAAAGTGATGATAGGGGTGGTCTCGTGAAGAGGAAATGGCTTCAAGAGGGAGAATAAGGGTGGAGGAACTTCTGCTTGCGGTTTGGGGAAAATCGCTTGAGGAGGAAGATGAACGGATGCCGTTCACTTCGCTTCAAGATGCGTGCAGAATCTGTGTTCTGCATGCAGCGACCTTCTTGGCTACTTTTAAGCAAGAAAGGGTCGGATCTGGGCTTTCAACTAAACACGAAAGTCGTAGCCCTCGAAATTACCTTTCCAACGAGTGGTTGCACGTTACCAGGCGATACCTGTAGCCACAGGAAAGTCCGTTTGAATCTGCTGCGGTTGGGAGTTAATGCCCAGGAAATCTGTATCCTGTACGCAGCAGACTTCGAGTTGGATTTCTGGTATGATGTGACCAGATCTGGGCTTTCGACTAAACACTAAAGTCGTAGCCCTTGAAATTACCTTTCCAACGAGTGGTTGTAAGTTTTCAGGCGATACTTGTAGCCACGGGAATCCCCAGTCAAAGTTGTCGACCAGATTACATATAATTCTAGGTGATTACAATATGAACTTGGATTCGATAGAATAGATGTTGCAATCCATCTCGAGGTTGGGTGAATTCTTTGGTGTTAATCACCGAGATAATGTGAAGGTTGATGTTTGAGGACTTGAATTCCTATGCCGAGATGTGAATCAAGCCTAAATGAATGAAAGGCTTTGTTATATTTGTTAGATCACCATTATGCGCATTATCTATAATATGTTGAATTCATGTGAAAGGATTTGTAAATGATTAAACTATGACCCTGGTGTATAATGAATTGATGGAAGGGAATGGATAGTCCAACGCTTAGAGTGTCGTCTCCCTACGGGTAGCATTGTGGAAGTTAACAAGTGCGGTGTTGACCGTCACTAATGGGAATGAGGTTGAGTTGGATAAAATTGGACGGTTGGGTTTGGTCCTCGGTGTTCACGTCCCGAGGCTCCATCCGTATTTGTTGGATGATTGGGCTTGGTCCTCGTGCTTTCTCTGAGGCTCCTTCCATGCCATGAATGGTGGAATTGCATGCGGTGTGAGTCGACATGCGGTGTCGTAATCCTGGGTTAAGGATAGTGTGGCAGGTCTACGGGCTCGCCAATCGTCACACCGATGGGAGTAAACAGTTAGACCTTGGGCGGTTGGGCTTGGTCCTCGGTGTTCACGTCCCGAGGCTCCTTCTGTGCCAAGTGAATGGTTGGGCTTGGTCCTCGTGCTCATTTCCGAGGCTCCTTCCGTGTCACACCATAGGCCAGTCGGGGCTAGGATCTTGGTGCATATTTACCCAAGAGAACCCGTTGAGTCGTAGTACGCATGTGAGCTCCGCTGTTGTGTTCTTAGCGTTGAGGCGTACGGAGGCCTAGGCTAGGTAGTGTGGAGACCATCCTAGTAGTGGAGATGCCCGCTCTACTGTCACTGTTTGGCCACGACGGTTGATTCCTGAAAGGTTAGCTACCTGCTCGAATAGTGGGACTATAAGTCTGTGTCGACATAGCGATTGCATGTGCCTGATCATGGGTGTGTCATTGCATTGCATACATAGCATTGCACTTCATTACATACACAAGACCCTCATCGTATAAGTTTGTATGGGCACTCCTATACGATGAGTTACTTTCTGCTGAACGACTCTCAACTTATATGCTTGTATGGGCACCCATATAAGTTGAGTTACTTACTGTTCTAGATATATACTCTCTTGCTGTTGTAGATTGTAGATTTGTAAAATAAGACCTTGTTCATTTGTATACTGTTTCTATTGTTATTTATGATATGTACACATACTTCACCTGCTTGTACTACTGATATATATTTATTGTACTTGTTCCTTTCTCCGCCCGGTGTCGAGGAGTCGTCGGGGGAGCGGATGTGAAACCACTTAGTATTTTTGACTAACGGTTGCTACGTCTTCCTTTTTAGGAGGAAACCCCGCCGGTGGAGCAGCAGGCTATGCAGACGGACAGCCAGGCCAGGGTTACAGGGCCTGAAAGGACGGTACCGTCGCTACTGTCGGTTACAGATGTGAGTGAGAGAGAGATTTTGTTGTAGCCCTTCGGGGCAATTTTGTTTACATACTCTGATTTTGTAGAAGCTTGTTTCAGCTTCTCTTTTGATGTACTTATGGACTTATGCTTGGTGTGGATTTGACTTTCATATTATTATTGTTGGGTTGACATTTATCTGTTGTATTGTTGGTAGCCGGCAGAATAGGCGTCTTGTGGTACAGGCTAGCCTGGGTGCTAGTGTTACCGCAAGGCGGCTGTTCTGGGCATAAGACCCCTCTCGTGCCGTGTTTTGTGTTCCGGGAGGGGGGTCTTACAAATGGTATCAGCTTGTTACGATCCTCCAAGACGAAAGTCACTTAACAATGGTGCCACCCCCGTTTGATTGGTCAGTTTGGGGACAAGCTGACTTAGCGGAAGCAATGGTGTGCCCATATGTAATTCACACTAAGTTGTCCATCTTTAACCTTAAATTAGCCAACCTAACCCTAGGTTTGTACCTTATGTGTAGATCCCAGCACATGTTGAGCCAGTAAGGGGTACCCCCGCCCCGTCCGTACCTACACAATTCCAACAATCAGAGCTGGGGCAGATGCTCACAGCTATTCTGGACGCCTTTAGGTCCCAATCTCAGCAGACACCCGTACACCAATAGGGTCCGGGATCTAGTTGGTTAAGCGTTTTCTGAGCTCTCTCCCCTCCTGCTTATATTGGGACAGAGTCGCGTACGGAAGAGTGGCTCGACACTATACAAGAGTTGTTGGCAGGAATAAGATGTCCAAACAACATGGCGGTGACCCTCGTGGTGACACTCTTAGAGCTGCACGCCAAAAGGTGGTGGAAGTCCCTCATGGGCTCCACTTTTCGTGGAAGAGTGTACACGGACATTAGTTGGAGTGAATTCTCCGAAGCCTTCTTAGAGCATTTCATCCCCACGGCTGCTCGGGATGGTTTGGAAGAGAGATTTTTGCAACTAAAGCAAGGGTCCATGTCGGTGACGGAGTACCAACGGGAGTTTCAGCACCTGGCTAGATTCGCCGACTCCTATGAGCTGGATGATAGAGGGTACGCCAAACGATTCTACAAAGGCCTGCGAGATCCCCTAAGGCAAGCCCTTTTGTTTATAGCAGACTCTAGTCTAGCGGAGATTATTGATATGGCAAAGAGATTGGAAGCGGACCACTTGGGAAGTGGTAAGAGGCCAGCGGAAGGCGTGATGGAAGCAGGCCCCAGCAATAGAAGGATATTTGACAATAAAAGAGGAAGAGGATATCGGAGGGGTGGCGGGCGTTTCCCCCAGAACTTTAGAGAGGAGCGCCCGGTTCCACAACCGCCAGCATTACCTCCACCTCCACAGTTTCAGCAACACGGCGGAAGGCAGGAACGGGTGTGCTTTGAATGCAACCAACCGGGCCACATTCGACGCTACTGCCGGCAACTGTTTGGAGATGCGCCTTTCGCTCTCCCTCCAGCAGCCCCGCGGGGGAGAGGGTATGTGCGTGGTCGAGGACGAGGACCACGAGGAAGAAACCCCGGACCCGCTTGAGATCAGATGTATGCCCTGGACATGACTCAAGAGCGGAACCCTCAAGAGATGATTGCAGGCACCGTGATGGTCGGTGGGAAACCGGCTTATACGTTATTTGACACCGGTGCCTCACATTCATTCGTGTCTGAAGACTTCATCAAAGATATACACGGAGTGCAATATTTCACTGGTATTGCTCGAAGAGTACGCCTCCCAGACGGATCTGAGATGACGGCAACCGCGAAGTGTGAGTTAGAGATAATCTTTGGGGGAAAGACCTTTGATACCCCTGCCACAATTTTGAGAATACCAGAGTTCGACCTCATTCTGGGTATGGCGTGGCTGGATTGGCACCATGCAAGAATCGACTGTGCCGAGAAGCGTATCTATTTGAGACATGGGGATACTGATGTAGTCTTCCAAGGTATAAATTTCGCACCACGAATATTGTTATCCTCAATCCAGACCTTGAAAGCTCATATGAGAGGGGATGAAGTCTACATGATACGATTCGAACTAAAAGAGATGAAGCTAGATGTGAAGGATGTGCGGGTAGCACAGGATTTCCCTGAGGTATTTCCCGAGAAATTGCCAGGGTTACCCCCGCATAGAGAAGTGGATTTTCAGATTAAGCTTGTACCAGGAGCTAAGCCTTTCTCCAGGACCCCTTATCGGATGGCCCCAAAAGAACTTGCGGAGTTTAGAGTGCAATTGCAGGAGTTGGTAGAATCAGGGTTTGTTCGCCCCAGCTCGTCGCCTTGGGGAGCCCCTGTTCTATTCGTCAAGAAGAAAGATGGAACCCTGCGTTTATGTATAGACTATCGGGAACTCAACCGACTGACAGTACGGAACACCTACCCGTTACCTCGGATCGATGAGTTGTTCGACCAACTGGTGGGAGCGCATTGGTTCTCCAAGCTAGACTTGCGCTCGGGGTACTACCAATTGAGAATACAGGAGGATGATATACAGAAAACGGCTTTCAGCTCAAGGTATGGCTTATATGAGTTCATAGTGATGCCGTTTGGACTCACCAATGCCCCATCAGCTTTCATGAGCTTGATGAATAAAGTGTTTGAGCCCTACTTAGATGTCTTCGTCATTGTGTTCATTGACGACATCCTGGTCTACTCGAAGACGGAGGAAGAACATGCCGGACATTTGGCCTTGGTACTGGAGAAGTTAAAGGAGCACGCCCTATTCGCCAAGTTTAGCAAATGTGAATTCTGGCTTAGGGAAGTTGCTTTCTTAGGTCACGTAATCAGTGGGGCTGGACTAGCTGTGGATCCGGCCAAGGTGCGTGCCGTGAAGGAGCGGTCACCTTTGAAGTCAGCGGCCGATGTGAGGAGTTTTCTTGGACTTGCCGGATACTACCGCAAGTTCGTAAAAGGATTCTCCAAGATTGCCCTCCCGCTTACTTCCTTGACAAAGAAAAGAGTGCCATTTGAGTGGACACCCCAGTGTGAAGCGACATTCCAGGAATTGAAGGATAGACTTACCTCCGCCCCCATCCTTGTCCTTCCGTCTGGAAGGAAGGATTCCAAGTTTACACGGACGCGTCTTATCAGGGGTTAGGAGCGGTGTTGATGCAGCACGGGCACGTAATTGCTTATGCTTCAAGACAATTGAAGAAGCATGAAATCAATTATCCGGTGCATGATTTGGAGCTAGGAGCGGTGGTGTTCGCCTTGAAGGTATGGAGGCATTATCTATACGGCGTCCACTGTGAAATCTTCTCGGATCATAAAAATTTGAAGTACGTCCATACCCAGAAGGAATTGAACTTAAGACAACGGCGGTGGTTAGAGTTTCTATGCGACTATGAGTTCACCTTGAACTACCACCCCAGAAAAGCAAACTCGGTAGCCGATGCGTTGAGTAGGAAAGTACCCGGCTCGAACCCAGAATCTCGATTGATGAGCATGGAGTTGGCACGGATGATCGAGGAGATTGACATCATCTTAATATTTAAAGCTTCTTCGGAATATACGGAGTACCTGTCCAGCATGAGCATAGTTTGTGATATCCGGGACCGGATCCGAGTGGAGCAAGGATTGGATGCGGCTTTGGCCCCGACAATAAAGTTAATCGAAGACAGGACTACCGACGAGTACACACTAAAGGACGACCTCGTTTACTTTCGCGGCCTACTCTACATTCCCAAAGGTGGCAGAATCCGGGAGGATATTATGAGAGAAGCACATTGCTCTCAATATTCCGTGCACTCAGGAATTTTAAAGATGTACGCCGACTTACGGAAGACGATGTGTTGGCCAGGGATGAAGAAATATGTTCGGTACTTTGTCACACATTGTGAAGCCTGCCAAAGAGTGAAGGCGGAATGTAGGAGCCCCGGTGGCCTGTTGCAGTCGTTGCCAATCCCCGAATGGAAGTTCGAGGATATATCCATGGACTTCGTACATGGGCTACCTCGCTCCCGCTCAGGGAATGATTCAGTGTGGGTGATCGTTGATCGCCTGACGAAGGTTGCCCGGTTCAATCCTATGAAGAGGGAGGCTCACGTGGATGTCTTAGTACGCCTGTTTGTGGAACAATTTGTACGGTATCACGGCGTACCCAAGACGATAGTTTCGGACCGTGATGGTCGTTTCACCTCCAAGGAGTGGAAGGCGGTACAGATGTATTTGGGCTCACGTCTTACCTTCAGTACCGCATTTCATCCTCAGACGGATGGACAGTCTGAGCGGACCATCCGAACATTGGAAGATCTGTTGAGGTTGTGTGTGATAGATAGGGGAGAGCCGTGGGAAAGACTCTTGCCCTTGGTGGAATTCTCCTATAACAATAGCCATCAAGCTAGTATTGGCATGGCGCCCCATGAAGCCCTATATGGAAGGAGGTGTAGGACCCCCTTGTCTTGGGTGTAAGATGAAGACCCGAAGACTTTGGGAATTGAGTACATAGATGACACTGATGCAGTGGTTAGGCTGATAAGGGATCGCATGTTGGAGGCTCAAAGTCGGCATGCGAAGTATTACAACGCAAGGCACCGTATAGTGGAATTTCAAGTGAGTGATAAGGTGTTTCTAAAAATCCGGCCGATGCATGGAGTGTCACAAGTGCGAGGTGTGAAGAAGCTCAGTCCACGGTATGTTGGGCCCTATGTCATATTGGAAAGGGTTGGCCCTTTGGCCTACCGGCTGGAGCTACCGCCCGAGCTAGAGAATCTCCACGATGTGTTCCATGTATCGTCGCTTCGGAAGGCGCTGTTGCGGCCCGAACAATACATCCCCACAACTGATGGTACTGTGGCGTCTGACAGATTTGTGCGACTGGAGCCGGTGCGGATCGTTGATAATGAGATAAGAACCTTGCGCCGCAAAAGTGTCCCCTTGGTAGAAGTGCTATGGTCTAATCATGGGAATGAGGAATTCACATGGGAGCCAATGGATTTGATGCAAAGACGCTACCCGGAGTTGTTTGCTTCAGGTAATTTTATCTAAAAGCATATTTTGTTTTCTGTATGCTTTTCTCCCCACGAACTCAGCCTGATTTCGGGGACAAAATCTTTTTATTTTGTTTATAGGATTTGTAACGTCCCAATTCGCGCTAGGCCCCTCGCACGAGTTTTGAGTCAAGAGACTAGACTCGGGCTCGGGGTGCGCTGACGCGAAGTGTCAGGTGCGTCGGATGGAGTGTAGGGTTGAGTGATGTCTAATGAATCGAAAGGAAATCAGCCAAGTGGAAATCGACGAGAATGGAGGTCGATGCACGTCGATCGACGGGTATTGGGAATGATACTCGTCGATTCGACGGGTATCGGGAATGATACTTGCCGATTCGACGGGTATCGGTGGTTGATACCCGCCGGACACAGAGCTGCAAGTATACTAAGGGAAATTCGGCGAGAATGCTCGGCGATTCTCGTCGATCGTCGAGAATCCCCTGTTATACCCACCGATCGTCGAGTATCGCTGAGAATACTCAATGCAATCAACGCCAGATGTCCGGTAAAATGGCTAAGGGAAAATCGTCGGGAATCATTGTTGATTCCCGACGAATTCGTCGACAATGACCTGACGGTTCTCACCGATCGTCGAGAATGACCTGACGATTCTCACCGATCGGCGAGAATGACGACTGATTTCCGCCAAATTTTACTTAGGCGTTTTCTTCGCCCAGGCAGATTCGCCGGCTTGTACAGGCGGACTGAACCGGACTTCGGGATTCGTGCTGAATGATCCTTGGACCGGTCACTTCAAATGAAACCTAATTTGGGCGGTCCAATTAGAGAGTGACACGTGGCGGAAGGAACTTAACCTAACATGTAATATAAAAAGGAGTAAACCAAACCCTAGCCATCGCACCCGATCGTTCTTGCCGAGCCGTCACCGTGCAAAACCGACGGGAGCGGGAGAGAAAGGAATATCGCAGATCGTCGGAGGAAAAGTTCGGATTGTTGAAGGAAGGCTTGCTGGAGCTATTTTTGGAGGAGGAGAATGTAACACCCCAAAATCTCAAAATATGTTTGTACACAATTTTGGGTTGGAGGCTGTTAGACACGGCCTGGGACACGGGCGTGTCCCAGGGCGTGTCGGGTGTACACGGCCTGGGACACGGGCGTGTCCCAGGGCGTGTTCAGGCTAGTCGACGTTTGAGAGTCGACGATCGTCGAGCCTGGGACACGGCCTTCGACACGGGCGTGTCCCAGGGCGTGTTCGAATTAATTTTCGAAATTGACCTATTCAAGTCAGAGCCGGACACGGCCTTGAACACGGCCGGGAACACGGGCGTGTGAGGCTGGACACGGGCGTGTCAGCTGCCGTGTTCCGACCCGTGTACTGGTTTTGGAAATCGGTGAGTACCGTGTAACAGGAGACACGGGCGTGTCTCATGACAGACACGGGCGTGTCAGGTTCGACACGGGTGTGTCGATGCCCGTGTTCTCAAATATTTCAGTCGGTGCGACTGCCGCGTGTGCCGCTTAAGGGTACACGGCCTGTGACACGGGCGTGTCACAGGCCGTGTCGGCCAAATTTCAAGGGAATTTTCAGTAGATCTTGGCCCTTCATTTTCTTTAAATAAGATCCTGTGGCTGGAGATCATTTCTGGGCTGATAAGGCCGGAAAAGGGGGGAGAAAAGCTCATTCTTCTTTTTCATCTTCTCTTTCTAAAGTAAGAGAGAGGTGAGAGCAAGGAGGAAGAAGAGGAAGTGGAGTCCGGCTGCCGGTGGTGCTACGGTGGTCCAAATCGCGAGCCGAGTTCGGATTTGCGAAGGCAACGCTGCTGCGAAGGCTTTCATCCGTCTCAAATTTCTCTCCATGGCTCCGAAGCGAACTCCTAGGGTAACGATTTCCTGCTTGGACATGTGAAGTCCTTAATTCCTGCATTGCATAGGGAAAACCCTTCCCCGCGAGTGTGCGGTGGGTTGTGGCGTCCCTTGGGGTAGATATGTGAAGTCCCCCTTGTTAGAGTCCGGAATTGGAGTACGGATCTAGGCATGCTGTGTGAAGCCCATCTGGACATGGTCTGGATTGGTGATGCTTGGTTGCATATCGGAGAAGGCTCCGTGATGATTGCTTGTATGCATGATGGATAAAAGTACTGGAGGAAGTCCAGGAAATTATGAGAGTTGGACTCTCTTGTGGCCGTGAGTGCTACTGGTGGAAAGTTGAGCCGTGAGGCTGCAACTAGGAAATGGTGGAACGGGCAAGGTGAAACTGTACCCGCGTCAGTCCAGGCGTGAGTCTGACGATGTGAGCAACGGGAAAGGTGGATCTGTACCCGCGTTATGGTTGTCTAACCTTGGGTGCTTAAGACCCTGTTAGGATCACATAGCGAGAGTCGACGGCCGGTGAGCCGATCAGACTAGAATGCTCATAGTGCGCCGTTATGTCTGGGACCTCTGAACGGTGTGAATGTGCCCTGAGTGCACGGAGCGTCGGGCCGTCGAGCCGACGTTTGTGATATGTGACGGAGCGGGCGTGCACGTCTTGCTTGAATGGCTATATATCATGTGGATGAATGTTATGCAGGGATGGAATTCCGCTGCCCCGTGCCAGGGGCAGGGTCGTTATAATTGGTCAGCTGAATGCTGACCGTTGCCCTGTTTTGCCACCGTTTGGTGGATTGGTTCGTACAGGTGCTGGAGGAGCTGGTCCGAGCGGGACTTAGCGGGCTGAAGCCCAAAGCTGCGTTGCTGCCCTCGAAGGCATTGTTTTGTTTCTTTTGTTCATGTGTGGCCGGCCTGCGTGCCGATGTATGGAAACCACACTCTTGTTAAGAGAAACTGTTGTAAGGCCTTAAGGCCAGACTCGTTTGATGTATATATATATTCCTATGTTAGTGGACAATGTTGTTTATCTTGAGTTCAATAATTCAACCGTGAAGCTTCCGCTAGAATGCTCTGTGTTAGGATGCGTTGGTTATGATATTATTTAGTAGCGTCTCCGCCTGTTTGTGGAATATGGTGTGGGGCCCCGGCCGGACCCTCTATTATATTCTTCTTGACGGGTAGAGGTGTTACAATTTGGTATCAGCTTGTTGGTCGATCTCTTCCGAATTCGCGGACGAATTCTTTTGAGAGGGGGCGAGCACGTGTCAGTGCCGTCGTTATAACACTTAATTTGAACTCAAGATTGTCCACTTAGGAATGCAAATACACTTGTTTGTTGAACTTGTGTATTCTCTTTGTATGATTACCGTTTTTATTGGTCGTTAACCTGTGTGTTGTACACATTTAGGTGACCAGAAGTGTTGCGGGTCAGTCCGAACCACAACGTTCTGTTGAGAGTGCGGCACCAGCCGAGGTGCCCACAACTCCTCCATCCGCTGAAACAGTCCGTCTTATCACGGAAACGGTACTTGCGGTGATGAATGCTCAGCAAGCGGGGCAGGCACGTCCTGCAGTGGTGCCAACGCAAGCTGGGGCACGGCAAGAACCGGTAGAAGCCGAAGTTGATCCGCGGGTAGCAGATCAACAATGGAAGCAATTCTTGAGCTTTAACCCTCCGCAGTTTCATGGGGCGGGTACACCGGCCCAAGCAGAGGATTGGCTTGCAAGAATTAAGAGGATTATGAGGGCTATCAGGGTTGAGGAGGAACAAAAAGTCATGTTAGCCACTTTCCTACTGGAAGGAGAGGCGCGATTGTGGTGGGATGAGATTGAACTGCATCACTTGGCCGGCAGGCAATTGGCAGAGATTACAATGGAAGAATTCTCTCGGTTGTTCTTAGCACAACATCTGCCGATGCAGCAAAGGATATCGATGGAAATGGAGTTCCAACGGTTAGCACAGGGAGATCGAAGTGTGGATGACTACCTGCATGAGTTCACCCGGTTGGGAAGATATGCGGGCTCGATCTTCGCCGAAGAAGAGCGTAAGACTAGTCGGTTTTATGCGGGACTGCGAGATGAGTTAAGGTATTTGCTCTCGAGTTCTGTGAGTCAGGGATTCCAAGCCTTAGTCTGTACGGCTCGTTCTTTGGAGACGGACATGAAACGGGGGCAAGCAAAGGGAAACTTGGCGGTTGTGAAGCCGGAGTTTAAGCCGCCGCGTCCGGACAAGTTTGGCTACCGAAGGAAATGGAATAAGAAGTCTAAGTCTTCTGGACAAGCTCCTTCTGCGACTGTGACGGACACATCTGGGAATGGAGCTTGTGCTTGTTTTACGTGCGGGAAGGTTGGACACTTCGCACGTGAATGCCGATTTGGTCCTCCAAAGGGTGATAAGAAGACGGGAGCGTCTTATGCGGAGAAGGGGAAGGCTGTGGTGGAGTCTTCTGCCTCGCACGCGCAGCCCAGGGTCTTCAACCTTGGACAATAGGAGGCCATTAAGCAGGCTGATGTCGTCACAGGTGCGCTTAAGTTTTAATGTTTGTACTTTTGGTGTGCTGTGCTTGTTTTAATTGTCATGTTATAGGGTTTGTCCTTATACGAGAGTATCCGGCGCGAGCACTGTTTGACACAGGTGCTTCACATTCGTTTCTGTCTGAGGATTTTGTCTTGCGTGTCGGGGTGCCTATCCGGACCAAGACAGACAGTATAAAGGTGTTGTTGCCTAACGGATGTTTGATGTGCGCGGATCGATCTTGCGGTCTTGAGGTCAAGATAGGAAGTCGGGAGTTCAAGGTGGAAACACTAGTATTGCCGATCAAAGAGTTTGATATAATCTTTGGTATGGACTGGCTTTCAGAGCAGCGTGCCTGTATTGATTGCACTTCAAAAGAGGTCACACTTGGGCAAAATACCGAACGAGAGACCAAGTTCATTGGTATGCAAGGGATGAGTGGGATGTTGTTATCCGCTCTCCAAGTTGTTAAGGCAGTTCGGAAGGGTGCGGAGTTGTTCTTCACACTCATAGAGGCGGTGGCGCCAAAGGCCAGTGTGAGTGAAGTGCCGATTGTGTCGGAATATGCGGATGTGTTTCCAAAGGACCTTCCGGGGTTACCTCCCCAAAGGGAAATTGACTTCGCTATCGAGCTGGTGCCGGGTGCAAAACCCGTGGCCCGTTCGCCGTATCGGGTAGCGCCAAAAGAAATGGCCGAACTGAAAGTTCAGTTGCAAGAGTTGTTGGAGCAGGGATACATACGCCCAAGTATGTCACCTTGGAGCGCGCCTGTTCTTTTTGTGAAAAAGAAAGACGGTGGTTTGCGACTATGTATTGATTATCGCGAACTAAACAAACTGACGGAGAAAAACAAGTATCCAATTCCTCGGATCGATGACTTGTTCGATCAGCTAGAAGGCTCAACCGTCTATTCGAAGTTGGATTTGAAGTCCGGGTATTACCAGTTGCGGATTAGGGAAGGTGACATTCCCAAGACAGCGTTTGGCACACGCTATGGTCATTATGAGTTCACAGTGATGCCGTTCGGCTTGTGTAATGCGCCTTCGGTATTCATGGATCTCATGCATTGTACGTTCCGCGAATACCTGGATCTGTTTGTGATTGTGTTTATTGATGATATTCTGGTATATTCACAATCGGAGGAAGATCATGCAAACCATTTGCGATTAGTATTGCATACCTTGCGAAGGAATAAGCTGTATGCCAAGTTCTCAAAGTGTGAGTTCTGGCTCTCGTCGGTGGCTTTTCTAGGCCATGTGGTAAGTGGAGAGGGCATAGCGGTGGATCCGGCTAAGATAAGTGCCATTCGGGATTGGCCAGTGTTGTCTTCAGTGGCCGAAGTCAGGAGTTTCCTTGGACTGGCGGGCTACTATAGGAGGTTCGTGGAGAACTTCTCCCGGATTGCTTTGCCTCTGACTACGTTGACGAGAAAGGATCAGAAGTTCGTTTGGACGCCGGAGTGCGCACGAGCTTTTGAGGAGCTGAAGAATCGTTTGACCACGGCGCCCGTGTTGACGTCGCCATGTGGTACAGATGGATTTGAGATATACAGCGATGCGTCAGGAAGCGGCTTAGGCTGCGTTCTCCTGCAGTTTGGCAAGGTGATCGCTTATGGTTCACGTCAATTGAAAGTGCATGAGCGTAATTACCCCGTCCATGATTTGGAGTTGGCGGCGGTGATCTTTTCGCTAAAATTATGGCGGCATTATCTATATGGCGTGAAAGTAGATATTTATACCGATCATAAAAGCTTAAAGTATCTGCTCGATCAAAAAGAGTTGAATATGCGACAAAGAAGGTGGATGGAATTTCTTGGGGATTATACCTTCGACATTCACTATGTTCCCGGAAAGGGAAATGTGGTCGCTGATGCCTTGAGTCGTCGGACTCCAGTACGGGCAAATTGGTTGCGGATACATGATGAGCGGTTAATCCAAGAGTTGGAAGCTCTGGAGATATCTTGTGTAGCAAAAGATTCTTCGACTGAAGCATGCGTGAACTGGTTGGAAGTTCAATATGACCTTGCTGACAGGGTTCGGCGGGCAACTGAGTTGGATGAAAGTCTCCAACGTTATGCAAAGGAGGGATCTGGTGATCAGTTCTCCTGGGATGATGGCTTGTTACGAAAAGATGGCCGATTGTGCGTCCCTAGTGCGGGTAAATTGCGAGAAGGGCTGCTATATGAAGCGCACTTTACAAAGTATTCAATTCACCCTGGGAGCACAAAAATGTACAAAGACATGAAGAAACTGTTCTGGTGGCCTGGTTTAAAGAAGGACATAGCCGCGTATGTGGCTAAATGTCGGACTTGTGCTTTGGTAAAGGCAGAATGTCAACGGCCGAGTGGTTTCCTGAAGTCGTTGTCGATTCCGCAATGGAAGTTTGAGGATATTTCTATGGATTTCGTGCACGGATTGCCGAGATCTCAGCGTGGCCATGACTCAATCTGGGTGATTGTAGACCGGTTGACAAAGGTGGCTCACTTTATACCAAACAAGCGGGACGATTCAGTGGAAACGTTGGCAAAGCTCTATGTGGAGCAGATAGTTCGATTGCACGGTGTTCCCCGGAGCATCGTAAGTGACCGAGATGGGCGCTTTACTTCAAAGGATTGGAGATTAGTTCATCAGATGTTGGGCACGAAATTAGCATTCAGTACGGCCTTTCACCCGCAAACGGATGGCCAAACTGAACGAACCAACAGAACGATGGAGGATATGCTCCGTATGTGCGCCCTGGACTTCGGTAAGAAGTGGGAAGAACATCTTGTTATGGTGGAGTTTGCCTATAATAATAGCTATCAAGCGAGTATAGGCATGGCCCCATTTGAAGCGCTGTATGGTCGTAAGTGTCGTACACCGCTAGCTTGGGCAGAAATTGGCGAAACCAAACTTTTAAGCAAAAAGGAAGTCGAGGATGCTACCTCAACAATACGCTCTATTCGAGAGAGGCTCCTAATAGCCCAAGATCGGCAGGCCAAGTATTACAATGCTAAGCACCGGAACGTGGAGTTCGCGGTGGGTGACTGAGTCTATTTAAAGATTAAGCCCTTCAAAGGCGTATCTCGGATCCGGCGGTTGAAAAAGCTAAGTCCGCGCTACCTTGGTCCGTTTGAAGTGGTAGAGCGAGTTGGGGAAGCTGTCTATCAGTTAGCTCTTTCATCGGAATTGAGTGGATTGCATGACGTGTTTCACATCTCGGTGTTACGCAAAGCAGTCAAGGATCCAGCTCATATAGTTGACAATGATCGAGTGCCGGTTGAGTATGGGCTAACGACAAAGGTGAAGCCTATACGGATTGAGGATCGAGCCGAGAAACAGTTGCGGAACAAGGTGATCGGGATGGTCAAAGTCCGGTGGGACAATTGTGGCCGAGAAGAGCTAACATGGGAGCGCGAGCAGACCATGCAAGCCGAGTTTCCTGAGTTATTTTCGTAACTTGTTCGCTCGTTGTATATGTAATAGAAACATATAAATGTTTTGTTATTTTCTCCCTATTGTCTTCAAATTTCGGAACGAAATTTTATTAAGGGGGGGAGGATTGTAACACCCCAAAATCTCAAAATATGTTTGTACACAATTTTGGGTTGGAGGCTGTTAGACACGGCCTGGGACACGGGCGTGTCCCAGGGCGTGTCGGGTGTACACGGCCTGGGACACGGGCGTGTCCCAGGGCGTGTTCAGGCTAGTCGACGTTTGAGAGTCGACGATCGTCGAGCTTGGGACACGGCCTTCGACACGGGCGTGTCCCAGGGCGTGTTCGAATTAATTTTCGAAATTGACCTATTCAAGTCAGAGCCGGACACGGCCTTGAACACGGCCGGGAACACGGGCGTGTGAGGCTGGACACGGGCGTGTCAGCTGCCGTGTTCCGACCCGTGTGCTGGTTTTGGAAATCGGTGAGTACCGTGTAACAGGAGACACGGGCGTGTCTCATGACTGACACGGGCGTGTCAGGTTCGACACGGGCGTGTCGATGTCCGTGTTCTCGAATATTTCAGTCGGTGCGACTGCCGCGTGTGCCGCTTAAGGGTACACGGCCTGTGACACGGGCGTGTCACAGGCCGTGTCGGCCAAATTTCAAGGGAATTTTCAGTAGATCTTGGCCCTTCATTTTCTTTAAATAAGATCCTGTGGCTGGAGATCATTTCTGGGCTGATAAGGCCGGAAAAGGGGGGAGAAAAGCTCATTCTTCTTTTTCATCTTCTCTTTCTAAAGTAAGAGAGAGGTGAGATCAAGGAGGAAGAAGAGGAAGTGGAGTCCGGCTGCCGGTGGTGCTACGGTGGTCCAAATCGCGAGCCGAGTTCGGATTTGCGAAGGCAACGCTGCTGCGAAGGCTTTCATCCGTCTCAAATTTCTCTCCATGGCTCCGAAGCGAACTCCTAGGGTAACGATTTCCTGCTTGGACATGTGAAGTCCTTAATTCCTGCATTGCATAGGGAAAACCCTTCCCCGCGAGTGTGCGGTGGGTTGTGGCGTCCCTTGGGGTAGATATGTGAAGTCCCCCTTGTTAGAGTCCGGAATTGGAGTACGGATCTAGGCATGCTGCGTGAAGCCCATCTGGACATGGTCTGGATTGGTGATGCTTGGTTGCATATCGAAGAAGGCTCCGTGATGATTGCTTGTATGCATGATGGATAAAAGTACTGGAGGAAGTCCAGGAAATTATGAGAGTTGGACTCTCTTGTGGCCGTGAGTGCTACTGGTGGAAAGTTGAGCCGTGAGGCTGCAACTAGGAAATGGTGGAACGGGCAAGGTGAAACTGTACCCGCGTCAGTCCAGGCGTGAGTCTGACGATGTGAGCAACGGGAAAGGTGGATCTGTACCCGCGTTATGGTTGTCTAACCTTGGGTGCTTAAGACCCTGTTAGGATCACATAGCGAGAGTCGACGGCCGGTGAGCCGATCAGACTAGAATGCTCATAGTGCGCCGTTATGTCTGGGACCTCTGAACGGTGTGAATGTGCCCTGAGTGCACGGAGCGTCGGGCCGTCGAGCCGACGTTTGTGATATGTGACGGTGCGGGCGTGCACGTCTTGCTTGAATGGCTATATATCATGTGGATGAATGTTATGCAGGGATGGAATTCCGCTGCCCCGTGCCAGGGGCAGGGTCGTTATAATTGGTCAGCTGAATGCTGACCGTTGCCCTGTTTTGCCACCGTTTGGTGGATTGGTTCGTACAGGTGCTGGAGGAGCTGGTCCGAGCGGGACTTAGCGGGCTGAAGCCCAAAGCTGCGTTGCTACCCTCGAAGGCATTGTTTTGTTTCTTTTGTTCATGTGTGGCCGGCCTGCGTGCCGATGTATGGAAACCACACTCTTGTTAAGAGAAACTGTTGTAAGGCCTTAAGGCCAGACTCGTTTGATGTATATATATATTCCTATGTTAGTGGACAATGTTGTTTATCTTGAGTTCAATAATTCAACCGTGAAGCTTCCGCTAGAATGCTCTGTGTTAGGATGCGTTGGTTATGATATTATTTAGTAGCGTCTCCGCCTGTTTGTGGAATATGGTGTGGGGCCCCGGCCGGACCCTCTATTATATTCTTCTTGACGGGTAGAGGTGTTACAGAGAAACGCCTTTGCCGTGAAGAACGTCTGCACCGAGAGATGCCGCGGAGAAGGGTAACGCGATCCATGGCCGACAACGGAGGAAACGCCGGAAATGAGGTGAGTTTCCTCCCCTCTCTCTTGGTGCTAGATCTGTAGCTATTATTAGGCGAGACATCGACTCAAAGGAGTCTTGATGTGTGAGATGAAGCTTTCTAAGAAGGCCATGCTAGAACTTGTGTTCTAAAGCTTAGTCATCTTCAACCTCCCCTCGCTTCAAAGTGATGATAGGGGTGATCTCGTGAAGAGGAAATGGCTTCAAGAGGGAGAATAAGGGTGGAGGAACTTCTGGTTGCGGTTTGGGGAAAATCGCTTGAGGATGAAGATGAACGGATGCCGTTCACTTCGCTTCAAGATGCGTGCAGAATCTGTGTTCTGCACGCAGCGACCTTCTTGGCTACTTTTAAGCAAGAAAGGGTCGGATATGGGCTTTCGACTAAACACAAAAGTCGTAGCCCTCAAAATTACCTTTCCAACGAGTGGTTGCACGTTTCCAGGCGATACCTATAACCACGGGAAAGTCCGTTTGAATCCGCTGCGGTTGGGAGTTAATGCCCAGGAAATCTGTATCCTGTACGCAGCAGACTTCGAGTTGGATTCTGGTATGATGTGACCAGATATGGGCTTTCGACTAAACACGAAAGTCGTATCCCTTGAAATTACCTTTCCAACGAGTGGTTGTACGTTTTCAGGCGATACCTGTAGCCACGGGAATCCCCAGTCAAAGTTGTCGACCAGATTACATATAATTCTAGGTGATTACAATATGAACTTGGATTCGATGGAATAGATGTTGCAATCCATCTCGAGGTTGGGTGAATTCTTTGGTGTTAATCACCGAGGTAATGTGAAGGTTGATGTTTGAGGACTTGAATTCCTATGCCGAGATGTGAATCAAGCCTAAATGAATGAAAGGCTTTGTTATATTTGGTAGATCACCATTATGCGCATTATCTATAATATGTTGAATTCATGTGAAAGGATTTGTAAATGATTAAACTATGGCCCTGGTGTATAATGAATTGATGGAAGGGAATGGATAGTCCAACGCTTAGAGTGTCGTCTCCCTACGGGTAGCATTGTGGAAGTTAACAAGTGCGGTGTTGACCGTCACTAATGGGAATGAGGTTGAGTTGGATAAAATTGGACGGTTGGGCTTGGTCCTCGGTGTTCACGTCCTGAGGCTCCATCCGTATTTGTTGGATGGTTGGGCTTGGTCCTCGTGCTTTCTCCGAGGCTCCTTCCATGCCATGAATGGTGGAATTGCATGCGGTGTGAGTCGACACGCGGTGTCGTAATCCCGAGTTAAGGATAGTGTGGCAGGTCTACGGGCTCGCCAATCGTCACACCGATGGGAGTTGACAGTTAGACCTTGGGCGGTTGGGCTTGGTTCTCGGTGTTCACGTCCCGAGGCTCCTTCCGTGCCAAGTGAACGGTTGGGCTTGGTCCTCGTGCTCATTTCCGAGGCTCCTTCCGTGTCATACCATAGGCCAGTCGGGGCTAGGATCTTGGTGCATATTTACCCAAGAGAACCCGCTGAGCCGTAGTACGCATGTGAGCTCTGCTGTTGTGTTCTTAGCGTTGAAGCGTACGGAGGCCTAGGCCAGGTAGTGTGGAGACCAGCCTAGTAGTGGAGATGTCCGCTCTACTATCACCGTTTGGCCACGACGGTTGATGCCTGAGAGGTTAGCTGCCTGCTCGAATAGTGGGAACTATAAGTCTGTGTCGACATAGCGATTGCATGTGCCTGATCATTGCATTGCATACATAGCATTGCACTTCATTACATACACAAGACCCTCATCGTATAAGTTTGTATGGGCACTCCTATACAATGAGTTACTTTCTGCTGAACGACCCTCAACTTATATGCTTGTATGAGCACTCATATAAGTTGAGTTACTTACTGTTCTAGATATATACTCTCTTGCTGCTGTAGATTGTAGATTTGTAAAATAAGACCTTGTTCATTTGTATACTGTTTCTATTGCTATTTATGATATGTACACATACTTCACCTGCTTGTACTACTGATATATATTTATTGTACTTGTTCCTTTCTCCGCCCGGTGCCGAGGAGTCGTCGGGGGAGCGGATGTGAAACCGCTTAGTCTTTTTGACTAACGGTTGCTACGTCTTCCTTTTTAGGAGGAAACCCCGCCGGTGGAGCAGCAGGCTATGCAGACGGACAGCCAGGCCAGGGTGACAGGGCCTGAAGGGACGATACCGTCGCTACCGTCGGTTACAGATGTGAGTGAGAGAGAGATTTTGTTGTAGCCCTTCAGAGCAATTTTGTTTACATACTCTGATTTTGTAGAAGCTTGTTTCAGCTTCTCTTTTGATGTACCTATGGACTTATGCTTGGTGTGGATTTGACTTTCATATTATTATTGTTGGGTTGGCATTTATCTGTTGATATTGTTGGTAGCCGGCAGAACAGACGTCTTGTGGTACATACTAGCCTGGGTGCTAGTGTTACCGCAAGACGGCTGTTCTGGGCATAAGACCCCTCTCGTGCCGTGTTTTGTGTTCCGGGAGGGGGGTCTTACAGCTTACCCGAGAGAAAAACGCGCGTCCGGGCGAAAAAACACGCACCCGAGAGAAAAACGCACGCTCAAGCAAAAAGCGCATGCAATGGTGTAAAAACACGCTTAGGTGAATAATTGTCGTCTTAAAAATATTATGCAATTTAATGCGTTATGCATTGACACAGGTTTTAAATTTTATAAAATTATTTTACAATGTCAATTCTAATACAAATTTTATCATTCAGCCGAACAACTTTTGTGCCTCAATTGTAATTCTGTTGACTAAATTCAATCTTGCAGTCGAATAACATAATTGAAATTCTGCACAAACCAATATTCTCAAATATTGATTTATGTATTGAAATTGGTTTTTTTTGAGTTGGACAAAAAAAACATACACAAATAATTAATTTTTAAAATTTTGCGAATCTTACTTAAATGGAAAAATCATGAGAATAGATTCCAGTAGATCAAATGAATTAGGGGTTTGTTTGGGACAGCTCTGGCGGATTGAAAAGCTGCTGTCCGGATAGAGCTGTTTTAAAATAGATCTCTGGGGAGCAGTTTTGAAAAGCTTCAGTGTTTGGGTGTTCTGTGCAGAAGTGCGCTTTGAGGAGCGATTTTCTATTTTTAGCTGTTCATATGTCTATCGTCTGCCAATGCGCGCGCGAAAATGCGACTATCATGAGCAGATCCCTCCCAGCCAGCCAGGGCAAATGTAAAACACATGTTCAATCACATACTGCCATTACATTTTGCGTCGTCGTGCCATGACGTCCTATATATCATACTTGATCTTCTACGGATATCCTCGCATCAATATGTGTACCGTCAATGACACCAACGCAATCCTTGAAGAATGACATGTAACGAGGATCATACCTTATCTCAGCCGGAACATCATAGTGTTCTTCATGCAAAACACAAAATCAAATATATATCGAGATATGCCCGTATCACTGAGCCCTCTTCTCGTACGCCTTCATAATCCACCAAACCCGCATATCTTCCGGGAGTAAGATCTATGCAGGTAGGAAAGAGAATAAACCAGAGGGGAACTTCAGAGAGAATAGCCAACTGGAGTCCGAAAGCTAGGGCTGATAACCCAACTGGAGTCGACCTCTGCTGTCCGAAGAAAGCTAGGGCTGGAGAGAGCAAGAAGCCCGACCGATGGAAGCTCGGGTTGGAGAAGACGATGGATGCTAGGGCTGAAGGAGTCGCCTATGTCGCCGATCTCTGCTATCGACGGTTCGGGATCGGGATCGGGATCAGGATTGCCGATGTCGCCGATGTCGCCGGAGGTGGTTGTAGATCTTTGCTATCGCCGTTCGGGAAGAGGGCTGCGGGATCACGGGGGATCTATGCGGGATCGGAAGAAACGACGGAAGAAATAAAAATCGATTTTTGGAGAGCTGAACGCAGGGGGGGAGGGGCTTACCGAAAAGAGCTCTGGGAGCAGCTCTTCGAACCGCGATTTCATTGTAAAGCTCTCCCAAACAGCGCCAATAACAGCTTTGGCGGCTGGGAAAGAGCTTATCCAGCCGCCAGAACTGTCCCAAACAGACCCTAGATTTGACGTAATTCAGCTCTTTAAATTCTCTCCTCACACGCTTTTAACTCTGATATGCTCTGTATTCTTTATTAGTATATTATATTTTATTTAAGGAGAACCGGATGGGAGAGGTCCTGGGGCAGAGAGAGAGGAGGAGGAGGTGGAGAGCGGGGAAGGGGAGTGAGATTTGATTTTTTGTTTTGTTTTTTTCCCTCTATTTTTTTAGCCTGGACTGTCGCATCTCCCCTGAGTAAGTTAGCCGTTTGATGCATGGTTTCCGATCAGGCGCTCGCCAGCTGCGTGGAGTCGCTTCTGCGGCAGGGCGGTCCAGCGGCATTAACTTCCGTTAACGGCGTAGTCCGCCAGCTCGAGGCCAAGCTCGGAATGGATCTCTCCCACAAAGCCGCCTTCATCCACGACCAGATCGATATCCTCCTTGGCCCTCGTTTCCCTCTACTTCCGCCCGCTTCTGCCGCTGGAACTCACCATTTCTCCCAGATCCCAACGGCAGCCTCTCAATTTACCCACCTTGTACGTCACCAGCACGATCAACCACCCTGCTTCACGGCTCAAATGTCACAAGCAGCAGCAGAAGCTGCTTCCACCGCAGCACACCAGCAACACATCAACCGCCACGAATATCTGCCACCTCCGGTTATGACGCCTGCACCAACTCCCCCGGCGACCCTAGCACCGGTTCTGTCTCCGTCTCCTAAAGGAAGGTCGTTTCCTTTCTCCTCTCCCATTGTTTGTAAATTAGGGTTTTTTTGAACTTTTGTTAATTGTGAAAGTAGCTTTTTGGCCTGTACGTGGTGCTTGGATTAATATGCCTTTTCTTTGAATATGCCTTTTCTTGGATTAATATGCCTTTTAGATGTGAATATTTGTCCCGTTCTGCCCAAGGACCTTAATATTGAAGTTATTTAAAGAAAGCAAAACCAAATAGTACTTTTGGTTATTGCTGTTTCTGGTTTTAAGAAGACTTTGCCAAGTATTGGGAAATGGACATTGCACTTTCTCATTTGACATGCACACTGGGAACTCTCTTTGTTGTTGTCTGATGCAAATTATGGTTTTAGAATGTTCTCACTGTTCTTTCTATTTCTCCTACTATCTTATTGTAAGATTTATTGTGTATACCTCAATATCAATATGGTGAAAGGATAAACATATTGCTACTCAAGCACGCTTTTTATGTGTCGTGTCTGTGACTCTCCGTTCTCAATGTCTCACAGATTATATTGATGAGGCCATCCTAAAATTTATAAGGATATGAGGTGCCAATTGTAACACCCATATCCGTCACATGACATATAACAGTAGGTCCGGCCGGGGCCCGACGCCATATACTACGGACAGACCGGTTGGTTACTTATTGAGACCATTCAACCAATCACAACGTCCTACACAGAGCACCTAGCGGAAACAAATTATTAAGTTGCAAGATAAAAGAACCCAACCAAAGCATGAATGTCCACTACAAAAGACCCATAGGAATGTACGATACAAGAATAATGGCCTTAAGACCTTACAAAAGTTTGCTTAATAAGAGTGTCTTCCAAACCTCGGCAAGCAAGCCGGTCACACATGAGTACAAAAGAAAAACACTCAGGAATTGGCCTTCGAGGGCCGGCACAGCAACTTGGGTTTTAGCCCGCTATTTGTCACTCGGCTCCGCAATACCTGCAAGCAACAATCCACCGCACGGTGGTAAACAAAAGTAACGGTCAGCTATGCTGACCAAATTATAACGACCCCGCCCCGACTCGGGGCGGCGATGCTCTTCCCTGCATTTTATTAGCATAAACAAGCGGTATAGTGTAAACACACACTACATCACAGGTGCAGGCACACACGACCACACACCCCGTGCACTCAGGGCATATTCACGGCGAACCGGCCAACGTCACGTCAATTTAAGCCATAGACATTCCCGTCTCACAACCGTCCCTTGGATGGCCAACCATATGAGCATTTTGTCTCCCTGGCATTGGTCACGTTAATTTAAGCCATAGACTGCCGAAGACCCTCATCTATGCCAACGGTTCCGCCGAACGACATAGATCAGGTACGATTCCGCCTGACCCGTGCTCATACCGCAACGACAATTTAAGCCATATGCGCAGGTCAAGACTCCCCGAGTCCTGTTTCCATCACACAATTCACATAACCCGGTTATGTTCAAGTTGGCTCCCCGACCACCATGTTGACAACATCCCGCATTTGCCCAGTTTTCCGAGTGCACCTTGGAGTTAGTCCCCAAGGCTCTCTGTTGCAATCTACCTCGTAGAAAACCCGAAAAACAAACATTCACCCGGAGTCTTCTCCGGTTATTATGCAATACAACATCACCGATCCAGACCAACATGTCCGGATAGACTTCACACATCATGTCTATGTCCGTTTTCGCATACAGACTCTACACAAGGGGGACTTTACATATCTACCCCAAGGAACGTCTCAACTCATCGCACACTCGCGTGAGAGGGCTTCCTATGCAAAGGAAAAGAGGACTTCACATGTCCTAGGATGAGAATCGTTACCCTAGCGTTCTTCCTCGGCGCTATGAAAAACTATGCGGATGAAAAGCACCGCAATCTCCTTGCCTCCGCGGATCCGAAGTCGGCTCGCGATTTGGAGCTCCGAAGCTCCGCCGGTGACCGGATTTAGCCCTTCCTCCTCCTCCTTGCTCTCCCTTCTCTCTAGGTTTTAGAGAGAGATAACCCAAATGAAATGAGGGTTTTCAAACCCTATTTCCGGTTTAAACTCATCAGGAATAGCCCCCAGCCATTGGATCCCAAATCAAGGAAACGGACGGCTACGATTTGTCCTCAAAATAGAAATCCTGGGCCGAACACGGGTTGCAACACGGCCGTGTGCATGACCGTGTCACTCATTCGCCGTCACCAGGAATTCCCGACCAGAACACGGTCTCTGACACGACCACCGACACGCCCGTGTCACATGTGACACGCCCGTGTCACGGCCCGTGTGCAAAATCCAAGACTCCCCCGAGAAGGACACGGCCATGTGACACACCCGTGTCACATGCCGTGTGCTCGACACGCCCTGGGACACGCCCGTGTCCCAGGCCGTGTAATCTCCTTAGCACAAAACCGCAGACCGCCCGAGCAGGACACGGTCTGGGGACACTCCCGTGTCCCAGGCCGTGTTCCCTGTCTCGACACTCAACGCCTGCAAATCGTCGACCTCTACCCAGTCGTCGACCCTGAACACGATACGGCCCTGGGACACGCCCGTGTCCCAGGCCGTGTGCCCACTACCAAGTCCCAGACTTGGCTCAAAACGCTGCCCGTTGCTCTTTTGAGTTTTGGGGCGTTACAACTCTCTCCCTCTTAAAAAAATTTCGTCCACGAAATTACTAAAGGAAATAAAACGGAAAACTTTAAGCGGTACCTGAGCGGAATAACTCCGGGTACTCCTCCAGCATGGTTTGCTCCCGTTCCCAAGAGAGCTCCTCCCGATCGCAATTGTCCCACCGGACCTTGACCATCAGGATCTCCTTGTTACAGAGTCGTTTAACTTCAAAGTCCTCAATACGAACGGGCTTGACCTTAGTCGTCAACCCTTCGTCCACCGCCACTGATCCACTGCGATCACCTGCGAAGGCTCTTGCACCGCCTTCCGCAACACTGAGATGTGGAATACATCGTGTAGTCCACTCAACTCCACTGATAGTTTCAAACGATAAGCCGCTTCGCCGACCCGCTCCAGAATCTCAAAGGGTCCAAGGTATCTTGGGCTCAACTTCTTCAAGCGTCTCACCCGCGAAACACCCTTGAACGACTTTATCTTCAAGTACACCCAATCGCCGACCGCGAACTCCACGTTCCGGTGCTTGGCATTGTAGTTCTTAGCTTGCCTGTCCCGAGCGATCAGAAAGCGCTCTCGAATGATCCGCACCAAAGATGTAGCATTCTCTACCTCCTGCTTCTTGTACAACCTTGCCTCACCCGTTTCTAGTCACGATAACGGCGTATGACACTTCCTACCATACAGGGCCTCGAAGGGCGCCATTTGAATACTCGCCTGGTAGCTGTTGTTGTACGCAAACTCCACCAAATACAGGCGGTCTTCCCAATGCTTCCTGAAGTCTAGAACACACATGCGGAGCATATCCTCCATAGTTCTGTTGACCCTCTCGGTCTGCCCATCCGTCTGCGGATGGAAGGCTGTGCTGAACTTCAATTTAGTCCCCAGCATCTGTTGCACCAACCTCCAATCATTGGACGTAAAACGCCCATCGCGATCACTCACGATGCTGCGAGGCACACCGTGCAATCTGACTATATTATCCACATATAGTTTCGCCAGTCTCTCCACTAAATCATCCTTCCTATGCGGAATAAAGTGCGACACCTTTGTTAACCGGTCTACGATCACCCAGATGACGTCGTTCCCTTTCTGCGACCCTGGCAAGCCATGCACAAAGTCCATCGATATGTCGTCGAACTTCCTTTCCGGAATAGGCAAGGGTTTCAAGAATCCTCCAGGCTTTTGGCACTCCGCCTTTACCAAGGCGCAGGTTTGACACTTAGCCACAAACAGTGCCACATCCTTCTTGAGCCCTGGCCACCAAAACAGCTTCTTTAGGTCCCGGTACATCTTCGTGCTCCCTGGGTGGATCGAGTACTTGGTATTATGAGCCTCGTACATCAACTCCGCCCGAAGATTTCCCCCGCTTGGGACGCACAAACGATGGTCCTTCCTTAACAACCCATCCTCAACTGAAAACTGGGGATTTGACCCATCCAACGCTGCATCCATAAGCTCCTTCATGCTACCATCCAACTCCAATGCCTGCCGAACGCGATCAGCCAGGTCATACTGAACTTCTGTCAAGTTCAACAATGCTTTAACGCTAGACTGCTTGTCCACGCAACAGATCTCCAACGCCTCCAACTCCCGGATTAGCCTCTCATCATGCACCGACAACCAGTTGGCTTGGGCGGGAGTCATGCGACTCAACGCATCCGCAACTGTATTGCCCTTGCCGGGTATATAATGAATCTTGAACGTATTGTCCCCCAGGAACTCCATCCATCTTCGTTGCCTCATGTTGAGATCCTTCTGATCCAACAGGTACTTCAGACTCTTATGGTCGGTATAAATATCAACCTTTACGCCGTACAAGTAGTGTCTCCACAGCTTAAGCGCAAATATCACGGCCGCCAACTCCAAGTCGTGGACCGGATAATTCCTTTCGTGCACTTTTAGCTGACGCGATCCATACGCTATAACATTACCATGCTGCAGCAGCTCGCAACCCAAACCACTACCTGAGGCATCACTATAAATCTCGAAGCCCTCAGTCCCACTCGACGAACTTAGCACTGACACCGTGGTCAACCGTCCCTTCAGCTCCTCAAACGCTTGCACGCACTCCTGCGTCTACAAGAACTTCTGATTTTTCCTTGTCAACTTCGTGAGAGGTAACGCTATCCGCGAGAAGTTCTCTACGAAGCGCCTGTAAAAGCCGGCAAGCCCAAGAAAACTACGAACTTCCGCTACCGAAGACAACACAGGTCACTCCCGTATCGCAACAATCTTCGCTGGATCCATCGCTATACCTTCCCCACTGACAATATGACCAAGGAATGCTACTGAGGGTAGCCAGAACTCGCATTTGGAGAATTTTGCATAGAGTTCATTCCTTCTCAGCGTCTCCGAGACTAGATGCAAATGCTTGAAGTGATCTTCTTCGCACTGCGAGTACACCAATATATCGTCAATGAAGACGATCACAAAACGGTCTAGGTACTCTCGGAACGTCCTGTTCATCAAATCCATAAACACAGATGGCGCATTCGTCAGTCCAAACGACATGACCGTGAACTCGAAGTGCCCATACCTTGTGCTGAATGCCGTCTTCGGGATATCACACTCCCTTATCCTCAGCTGATAATACCCAGACTTCAGATCCAGCTTGGAATATACCGACGATCCGACTAACTGATTGAAGAGATCATCAATCCTTGGGATCGGGTATTTATTCTTCTCCGTTAGCTTGTTCAACTCCCTGTAGTCGATGCATATCCGCAAACTCCCGTCCTTCTTAACGAAGAGGACCGGTGCGCTCCAAGGCGACGAGCTTGGACGCACATATCCTTGCTCCATCAACTCCTCTAGTTGAACCTTCAACTCCGCCATCTCCTTAGGCGCCAACCTATAAGGAGAACGTGACACAGGTTTGGCACCTGACACTAGCTCGATAATGAAATCAATTTCTCGCTGCGGTGGGGCTCCAGGAAGATCGCCCGGGAACACGTCGGGGTACTCACATACCACTGGGATACTATCCAAAGTGGCCTTAGGCTTTACAGCTTCCACTAACGTGAAGAACAACTCTGCTCTAGCACGAACCGCCTTCACCACCTGAAGAGCAGACATCAGCGTCTTGCTCGACCCCTTTAGTCCCGCAAACGTCGTCTCCTGCCCAACACCCAGCTTGACCTCCTTACGGTTGCAATCGATACAAGCCTTCTGCTCCGAAAGCCAATCCATACCAAAGATGACGTCGAACTCTGCTAGCGGCAGCAACGACGCTAGCATGTCGAACTCTTGGCTTCCAATAAGAAACTTTACGGCGCATACTCTGCCCGCACGCATCGAACACTCATTCGGTAACAACACATCCAATTTGTCCTTCGCCATCGAAGAAGGAACTCCGATGCACGTTACGAAATTTTCGGACAAAAAGGAGTGTGAAGCTCCCGTATCGAAAAGTGCTCGTGCCGGACTACCGCCAATCAGAAAAAGCCTATACAACAGTATTAAGCTAACAAGCACTGAGTAACAGTATTTAAAGCTAACTTGCTATAAATTAAACCGTACCTGTCACCACGTCGGCCTGTTTGATGGCCTCCTGCTGGCCCAAGTTATAGACTCTCGGTTGAGTCGGAGCATAGTGGGACGCGGTTGACTCCACCGCCTTGCCCTTCTCTTCATAAGTAGCTCCTTGCTTTCTCTCGGACTTCGGACGTCCGCTCCAACAATCGCGGGCAAAATGCCCCGTCTTTCCACAAGTATAACAAGCGCCCGGAGTTCGGTTGGTAGATGCCCCCGAGGCACCTGAAGAAGGGGCTGGACCCGACGTCTTAGCCTTCTTGTAGAACTTGCGATATCTAGACTTCGAAGTAGTCGACACTTTAAACTCCGATTTCTTGCCACCGGATTCCTTCTTCGCTTGAACATTCCTCATGTCCTTTTCCAAGGACCGGGCCGAGTTGACCAAGGTCATGAAACCCTACGCCATAGGCCCCGAAAGTAACAACCTCAACTCATCTCTTAACCCTTCATAGAAACGGTTCGTCTTGCGCTCCTCATCGACAAAGGTAACGCTTGCGTATTGTCCCAAACGAGTGAACTCGTGGAGATACTCGTCCACGGTGCTATCTTCTTGCACCAACTTTTGAAACTCGTTTTCCAACGCGATCCTCTGCGCTGAGGGGAGGTATTGAGGCATAAACAACCTCGAAAATTCCTCCATAGAGATATCAGCCAACAGCCTTCCCCTCAGGTGGTGTAGCTCCAGCCCTTCCCACCATAACCTCGCGTCCCCGTCCAACAAGAACGTCGCAATCGTGGTTTTCTGCCACTCTTCAGTTTCTGTTGCTGTCAGCACTCTCTTGACTCTCGATAGACAATTCTCAGCCTGAGTCGGGGTTCCCATTCCCGAGAACACTGGCGGATGGAAACCTATCACATGTTTAAGTTGTTTCTCAGTTGCTCTCCGAGGCAACTCTGGTTCCATCATCACCTGTTCCACCCTCCTAGGCTCTGCTGCTTGGAGCGGTACTTGCTCCATCGCAGGAGCAGGCTGCTGCACCTGCCTCGCAGGCTGCGCATTGATCATTGCAAGTATAGCTTCCGCCACCAATCTAATGGTCTCGGCTGAAGGAGGTGTTGCAGGCGCATCATTTGGTGCGCTGCTTGCCTCAGAACCTGGCCGTTCCGATGGTTTAACACCACTTCTGGTCACCTATAATCGTGTAAAACATCGATAAACGACCAAACAATATTGCAAACAATAATTATAGGAACACGCAGGTTCCTCAAACATGCGTATTTTCATTCCTAAGTGGACATTCATGGGTTCTTTTCATGTTATAACGATGACACACACACATGTGCTCACCACCCCTTAAAGTGAATTCGTCAACGAATTCATTTAAGCTAGACCGAAATCGGTAGTCTGATACCAAATTGTAACACCCCTATCCGTCACATGACATATAACAGTAGGTCCGGCCGGGGCCCGACGCCATATACTACGGACAGACCGGTTGGTTACTTATTGAGACCATTCAACCAATCACAACGTCCTACACAGAGCACCTAGCGGAAGAAAATTATTAAGTTGCAAGATAAAAGACACTTTTTTCCGCTCGCCTTTTTTCATTCCCCCCAGCCAAAGCATGAATGTCCACTACAAAAGACCCATAGGAATGTACGATACACAAATAATGGCCTTAAGGCCTTACAAAAGTTTGCTTAATAAGAGTGTCTTCCAAATCTCGGCACGCAGGCCGGTCACACATGAGTACAAAAGAAAAACACTCAGGAATTGGCATTCGAGGGCCGGCTCAGCAACTTGGGCTTTAGCCCGCTATTTGCCACTCGGCTCCGCAGCACCTGCAAGCAACACCACCGCACGGTGGTAAACAAAAGTAACAGTCAGATATGCTGACCAAATTATAACGACCCCGCCCCCAACTCTGGGCGGCGATGCTCTTCCTTGCATTTTGTTAGCATAAACAAGCGGTATAGTGTAAACACACACTACATCACAGGTGCAGGAACGCACGGTCACACACCCCGTGCACTCAGGGCACATTCACGGCGAATCGGCCAACGTCACGTCAATTTAAGCCATAGACGTTCCCGTCTCACCACCGTCCCTTGGACGGCCAACTATATGAGCATTTTGTCTCCCTGGCATTGATCATGTCAATTTAAGTCATAGACCGGCGAAGACCCTCATCTATGCCAACGGTTCCGCCGAACGACATAGATCGGGTACGGTTCCGCTTGACCCGTGCTCATACCGCAACGATAATTTAAGCCATATGCGCAGGTCAAGACTCCCCGAGTCCCATTTCCATCACACAATTCACATAACCCGATTATGTTCAAGTTGGCTCCCTGGCCACCATGTTGGCAACATCCCGCATTTGCCCAGTTTTCCGGGTGCACCTTGGAGTTAGTCCCCAAGGCTCCCTGTTTCAATCTACCTCGTAGAAAACCGGAAAATAAATATTCACCCGGAGTCTTCTCCGGTTATTATGAAATGCAACATCACCGATCTGGATCAACATGTCCGGATAGGCTTCACACATCATGCCTATGTCCGTTTTCGCATACGGACTCTACACAAGGGGGAGTTTACATATCTACCCCAAGGAACGCCTTAACTCATCGCACACTCGCGTGAGAGGTCTTCCTATGCAAAGGAAAAGAGGACTTCACATGTCCTAGGATGAGAATCGTTACCCTAGCGTTCTTCCTCGGCGCCATGAAAAACTATCCGGATGAAAAGCACCGCAATCTCCTTGCCTCTGCGGATCCGAAGTCGGCTCGCGATATGGAGCTCCGAAGCTCTGCCGGTGACCGGATCTAGCCCTTTTTCCTCCTCTTTGCTCTCCCTTCTCTCTAGGTTTTAGAGAGAGATAACCCAAATGAAATGAGGGTTTTCAAACCCTATTTCCGGTTTAAACTCATCAGGAATAGCCCCCAGCCATTGGATCCCAAATCAAGGAAACGGACGGCTACGATTTGTCCTCAAAATAGAAATCCTTGGCCGAACACGGGTTGCAACACAGCCGTGTGCATGGCCGTGTCACTCATTCGCCGTCACCAGGAATTCCCGACCAGAACACAGCCTCTGACACGGCCACCGACACGCCCGTGTCACATGTGACACGCCCGTGTCACGACCCGTGTGCAAAATCCAAGACTCCCCCGAGAAGGACACGACCATGTGGCACGCCCGTGTCACATGCCGTGTGCTCGACACGCCCTGGGACACGCCCGTGTCCCAGGCCGTGTAATCTCCTTAGCACAAAACCGCAGACCACCCGAGCAGGACACGGCCTGGGGACACGCCCGTGTCCCAGGCCGTGTTCCTTGTCTCGACACTCAATGCCTGCAAATCGTCGACCTCTACCCCAAGTCGTCGACCCTGAACACGACACGGCCCTGGGACACGCCCGTGTCCCAGGCCGTGTGCCCACTACCAAGTCCCAGACTTGGCTCAAAACGCTGCTCGTTGCTCTTTTGAGTTTTGGGGCGTTACACCAATAGCCCACCCCTCAAGATCCCCACTAATTTAGTGGGATCATGGGGTTGACTACCGCGCACGTGATCGCCACGTCCGATCCCCCGCACGGCCCGCACGCGGATCCCACTACGCGCGCCCTCCAAGCGACCACCGCGGCTGGCCACTGGCAGCACCGTCATCGGCGCCGGGAGGCCCTGCCAAAGCCCCGACTGCCCCTCACCGCGGCCGCGGGGCGGTGCCAGCAAGGGCGGTTGTGCCGCGGCCGCGGGGCTTCGCTCGCAAGGGTGGCCGCGTCGCGGACGCCCCTTCCCGCGGCCGCGGGGCAGCTCCAGCATGGGCGGCCGCGCCGCGGTCGCCCCTCCCCGGGTCCGCTTCCCGCGGCCGTGGGGCTTCGCCCGCAAGGTAGCCGCGCCGCAGCTGCCCCTCCCCGCGGCCGCCGCCCGCGACCGTGGGGTGTCGCCAGCAAGGGCGGCCGCCTCTCGCGGCCGCGCCGCGGCCTCCCCTCCCCGCGGTCGCCTCCCGCAGCTACGGGCGTCACCCGTGAGGGCGGCCGCGCCGCATCCGCCCCTCCCCGTGGTCGCCTCCCGTGGCCGCGTTCTCTCCCGTCGTTGCCAGCCGTTTCGCCGACCGCGGCTCCTCCTTCTCCGCCGGCAGCCGTCCACAGCCAAGTTGACTGCCCGTTCAAGGCGGGTCTTTGCCGCCGTCTGATCGCCCTCCACGATCACCGCCGTCCGTTACGTGGGTAACCACCCACGTAACCACCCGCGTAACCACCCACTAACCACCATGGGTAGTGGAGAATATTATTTATTTAATTAATGGCCTGCGCATAACAAATGCTATGTGCATAATATACGCTCAAAACTATGCTAAATATAATGATTTTGGTGGTTACAGTGTGCAGATAGCCGCATAATCACCGTAACCACCTCTGAGGCCTATAAATAAGACCCCAGACCCCATCTCATTTCTAAATCTTCCTCCTTCTAGTCTTCTTCTTCCTCAGGTCGGAGTTTTACCGAAATCCTCTTACGTGCCTCGTCCACTCGCCGGGCCACCCAGAAACTTGCGAAAGTGCACGACGCTCCTGGGAAGAAGTCGTTCTGCTCGTCATTCCGCGAAACCTCCTACGTGCGCGACGTTCCTCAAGTCACCGCCGACACATTTCCGCGCATTCCGCCACTAAGTTTGCTAGCCAAGCAGCGTCCGAGAACGCTCTTCTCCATCAGAGAATTGGAAGGAACACGCTTCGTGTGAGGCGGTCTGTCGCCCATCTAGCGTAATATCATCTCTCATCTCAAAGCTATAACGAGGAGCGACCTGTCATCCTCGATTCTCAAGACACTCTGTAAACGGCCTCCAATAGTGAAGTTTGACTGACACCATAACGGTCATGTGGTTTTTTACCTAGTTGAGAGGTTTTTCCACATTAAAATTGCTTTGTGTACTTCTGCTTACTCTATGACTGTGTGCGCGCTCGACCGCTCCACGGGCTAAGGCGGCCTAGTTTAGTCCAGTCTACCAGGAGGGTTGAGTTGACCATAACAGTTTGGTTTCGTTTGTGGTAAGTAGTTTCCCTAAAGCTCGAAGAAGATCCTCAAGATAGTATCCACCACCCAGCGATACTCGTGATTGACAATAATGGAAAGAAGTACTCGCGCGACCCAAGGATCTGCCCGGCAAGGACTTCATAATGTCGGACCCTCTCATTCTCTGATTAACGCACTTCAACAAGAGGAGACGATTACCGTACCGGACAATGCACTTGACGGACGAGTCACCCGCATGGAGGAGTAACAAGCCGAAGTGCTCACACTCCTCAAAAATCTGGGGGCAGCTCATGAACCCATCATGTCGCCCACACTAGTCAATCGGCCGCCCTCACCTCCAGTTACCGATACAGAGAACTATCAAGAAGATAACTCCGAGGAATACTCAGAAGCAGTTAGCACTTCACACCTTGCCCGTTTGCCTAGAGATTCCAAAGTCTGTCAGCAAGAATAACGCCAACATACAGGTGCCCCCAAAAATCGTGCAGAAAGACCAATCAGAGAAGAGATTAGAAAACCGATCGCTGAAGAATACGACCAAATTAGCCAACAAGCTGCGTATCTACACTTCCCTCTCGGGACCGGGTCCCCACTAGCACTCGGAATTCTAGCACACCCAATCCCGCACGGTTTCAAGCTCCCAAAAATCGAGGCGTTCGACGGAACAGATGACCCATCAGAGCACATCCATCATTTCTCCAACATCATGAGGCTCAGTAGCGACTCTGATCAACTGCTGTGTCAAGTATTCCCAACAACTTTGAAGGACAAGCCTGAACCTGGTTTTATTCTCTGAAGGAAGGAGAAATCGACAATTTTGCAAGTTTATCTTAACTCTTTGTCGATCAGTTTGTTGCAAGCCGGACAATTGTACGAGACCCCTCTCACCTTTCTGGGTTCCGACAAAGCGAAGGGGAAACCCTTAAAATTTTGTTTCGGCGTTTCACCACTGAGGCACGACAAATCCCAGGAGTCGACTCAGAACTATTGCGAGGCTTCTTCTTAGGAGGACTCCGCCCCAGAAGCTTCTACTCAACATTAATGAGAGAAAGAGATCCGAGCTACCCTGTGCTGGTATGAAGGGTTGAATCACAGATCACCGCTAACGAAGTAATCAAGACACATCGACGACAATTCGATAGAGGCCCAAAAAGGAGGGAGAAAGTAGGCTCATCAAACATTGGGAAGAGCAGTGAACGTCATATCAATCCGTGACCAAGACAAATATCAAAACTATAGACCCCTTAATACCTCTAGAACAAACATACCCTACACGATCCAAGATAAGGAGATACTTCGCAAGCCCAGGCCGCTCGTAAAAAATGCAGACGACCAATCAAAACATTGCGAGTTCCACTGCGGACAAGGACACAACACAAAAAATTCTCCAAGTCGAAGGAGGAGATCGAACGACTCGTCAGACAAGGGCTGTTGGAAAAATTCTTATAAGGCCAAGCACCGAATCGACCAGCAAGAGGTCGGCCACGTACTTGCCAGGATGAATCGGGGGGCAATCCCTAAGGCAACCAACTCATGAGAAAGCTCCATATCCATTAGCAAGGTTCTTCCTACGCCACTGCAATGCTTTATAAACTTTATTTTTTTTATGAATGTCTCATGTAAATTACCACGTGAACAAACTCGTAACTGTGACACTAATGATTTTTAAAGTTCGTGCATTTCAGGCCAATAAAAGGCAAAAATCATCCGCGTCATCAAGAGTACAATCAATCCTGCACATAAGAAAGGACACGCACTTACATTAACCACACCTGCCCTCGTGCAACACGCTCATCAACAACACCTACCTTCGGGCAGCGCGCTCACAACACCTGTCCGCGCGCAGCGCCCTCATTAACAACACCTGTCTTCGGGAAGGACGCTCACAGCACCTACCCTCGTGCAACGCGCTCATTAATAGCACTTGTCTTTGGGCAACGCACTCACAACACCTGGCCTCGTGCATCACACTCATTAATAGCACCTGCCTTCGGGAAGCGTGCTCACGACACCTGCCCTCGTGCAGTGCGCTTATTAACAACACCTGTCTTCGGACACCGCGCTCACGGCACCGTCCGGGCATGCCCCCCTCACGGTTGCCTCAGTCGAAGGTTGATACTTCACCGTCACAATGAACAAACGGCTGGTAGGGTCTACCCCTCGCCGTCTTCAACTGACCTTTCACTACCCCGGATCGAAGGTGTGCCCTTCTCCCCCGCAGTAGGTCACTACAATCAGCGACATCCCCCGGTCTGGATATCTTAATTTTCGTCTGGCTAGCGAATTAAGATGTCCCCGAGTCTCGTCCTTCAACAGTCAACCAGTCAACACGTCTGAAATCGTCATACTAGTTAAGCTCAACGCTGAAGAAAAATTGCAAAGGCAATCCAAAGAAACACTCCAAAGCATATATATCGTCAAAGGAAAATACAAAGTATAAGTACAAAGACAAATACAAAGCCGTCACAAAGCGACGACACCATACAGACTCAACTGACAAAGCAAACACAAACATGCAAAGACAAAACTACTACTTGTCGACTACGTCTCATCAGAATCAGAGCCTGAATCATCATCATCAGAAAGGTCTTCAAAGTCAAGGCCTGAGACATCACACTCAAGCCTCCTGACCACCATCCGAAGCGCTTTCGACAATCCACGCCTAAAGGCGACCTCACGAATATCCTCCATCTGAGGCTCTACCTCTCCGATCGAGACCTCCTCGCGGATCTCCTCGCCAATCAAGCAACAAACGCGCATATAGTCCAAGGAGTCCATGTACATCAAGATCATCATTTGTTGTTAAAGAAGAGCATCTCGAGTGGCCAGTTCTTTTGAGGGCTTTCCTTCTTACTAGGTTGACATTGTGGTTTCCCTTTGTCTTCGCCTTTTGTTCTAGTTGATACAGGTTGAAATGACTCTAGTTGATTATGTTCACTTCTTATTGACATATCAAGGATTGTGAAAACCTTTTGCTATGATACCAATTTGCTTGTTACTACTTTGGATTAAGATTTTTGGCTAGGAAAAGGATAGAATGACAATAGTCTCAAGACAAAATATTGACATAATACAATTCTTAAATGATAATTTCATTGAAATAGAAAAACTTACACAAGGCTGTTGCACACGCTTCATTATAAGAACTAGTCTCTATAATCTCTCTCCTCTCAGTTCCTTTCTTTCTCTCATTCTTTCTCTCTCCTTTCTACATTTGCCTTTTCTTATAGCTAGACTTCATTTGCCTTTCCCTCCTTTCCTTTGCTATACAACTCTATCTACAAAGGGAATGGAAGATTTAAGAATGAAAGTTTATAACCCTTTCCATTATTTTGTGTCTTACTGGCGTACTACCCCCTAAACAAAAAAAAGTTATAATTTCATAAAATGGAGGAGTTACATTTTCACGTGTAACATTCTTTCCATTATCCATGTTCGAAACCTCTCCTCAATGAAGAAGGGTTATATTTTTCATAAATGAAAAAAGAAGGCTCAGGAAATTTGAAGGTGGAAGTTTGTTGATTTTTGAAGGATTGGCCCAGCCAGCTTAGTAAGACTTTTTGTTTCTCCCATGATTTCTACTCTGAATTGGGCTTGAAGGGGCCCTTGCTTTTTATCTGGTTAGACTTGGTTTGAGCTCCTGATCAGCCCATCTGTGGGAAATCTTGCCATTGAAATTGCAATATAATCCTTCTGAACTCAAGTGAAAACATCTTCATTTTTCAGTGATGCTTTTTGTTATGATAGAAAGTACATTGCTGTTTGATCCTGAACCCTATCATCTTTTCATGGTTTTTTCCAGTCTACCTGCTGCAGCTAAAAGATGAGGTGGTCCAGGTGGTTTAAGTAAAGTTTGTGGAGTTTCTCCTGAACTGCAAACCATTGTTGGTGAACCGACCATGGCAAGGACAGAGGTTTTCAATTTGGTTTATTGATTTGTAATATCATTAGTACACTACTTTTTTACAATTAATGCTTTGATTTTCTTGGACTATGTATTCTGTTGTTGTATACTGTTACATTTCTTCTCAGATTGTGAAGCAACTGTGGGCTTACATTCGAAAAAATAACCTTCAAGATCCCAGCAATAAGAGGAAGATAATATGCAATGAAGAATTACGTCTAGTTTTTGAGACAGATTCTACAGACATGTTCAAAATGAACAAACTGTTGTCTAAGCATATAGTATCACTTGAGCCTACAAGTTAGTAGTTCTTTGTTATTTTTGTTTGAACTAAGTTATTGTATCCTTTATTAGATTTTGACGCATTGAGTTCTATGGAGGAACCAGGTTCTGACTCTAAAAGGTTAAAAAAGTGTGATAAGGAAGTGGGTGTTCCTCCAGAAACTCAAGCTTGCCAATATCCTGTGGTTATATCTGATGCTTTGGCCGAATTTTTTGGCATGGGAGAAAGGGAGATACTTCAATCAGTGGCATTAAGGCGTGTTTGGGATTACATAAAGGCTAAACACCTGGAGGTCAGTATACTTCTTCTTCATCATCATCAATGACCTTATCCCAATTATTTGGGAGGAGATTTGTGAATCCTCATTTTTTTTTTCGTACCAACCCAGTGCTGTCCGAGATGCTTAATCCTAGACTACACAAATCATCTTGAACAAATTTTCACCATTTTATTTTGAATGTGTCCACCCCTTTTATTATTTAACGCTTTGATACTAACATTATCTATTTGTCTAATGAGCGCATTTTTCTAATCTTTGTTCAATATGCCCACTATTATGTTATCTTTGATAGATGGCACTTTTTATTTCTCTTATGACTGTGTCTCTTCGAGCAACTATGAAATAACCAATACCTATTCTTTACATGTTACCTTGCAATCATATCTTTGAATTCAAATTTCAAATTTTTAGTGGATGCTTTCTGCAGATGCATCTTTGAATTCAAATTTCAATTTTTCTGATATAATCATTCTATGAAGGCTTATGGTCTTTAATGTATTAATACATTTAAATTAATTGGTTCACAGAACTCACGCCTTTTTATATATATGTGTCTTCTAGACCCTCTTACCCCTCTCCACCTGTTAAGCACTAACTAGGAGAAGAACTAAGAGAAGGGAGTAGAGGAAAGTAGAGAGGAATTAGGGTTAGGGTTGGGAGAGAAGAGAAAAGAACCTGAATATTTCTTGCATACCTCCAAAAGAGAGGGGTCCGGGTATTTATACCCCCGGACCCATGACCGGCCAGCCAAGGGGGCCGGCCAGCCCAAATGGGGCTGAACCCGGCGTGGTTCAGCCCCCCGATCCCGTATATTTAAGAGGAGGGGGCTGAACCCATTGGTTCAGCCCCAACATTGCCATGCCCGTGCCGTTGCCGCCGTTTGTAATGCTGTCCGAATAATCTAGCCTCGTCCGGGGGCGTAACATTCCCTGCCCCATCAAAAGTCAGCTTGTCCCCAAGGTGATAGTCAGGGTAGAGCTCCCGGAACTCCAATAGATCAACCCACGTATTATGCTCTGCAGAGAGATCCTTCCACTTGACTAACAGCTCTGGACAGTACGCCGTGCCACGGCGTTTCCATTTGATCAAGAGAACATCCTCCGGAATTGGGCGAAGCTCGCCCCCACCAGTAGCCTCGGGCAAAATGGGACAAATCGGAACAGCAGCCCCCAACTTCCGCTTCAATAAGGAGACATGGAAGGTAGGATGAATCCGGGAGCTCGCCGGTAAGGCCAAGGTATACGCCACCGGACCGATGCGCCGCGTGATCCGAAACGGGCCATAGTAACGGGGTGCCAGTTTCTGATTAGTCCGCTGGGCCACCGACAACTGGCGATAAGGACGAAGTTTGAGGAAAACCTCATCCCCCACCTGGAACTCCCGCTCGGTGCGATGACGATCCGCCTGCACCTTCATACGATCCTGTGCCGCCCGAAGGTTCTCCCGCAAGGTGGCGAGGGTCCGATCACGATCCCGAAGAGCCCGATCCACTGCGGCAACTGCGGTACTGCCGGGCTCATAACTGCTCAAGGAAGGAGGTGGCCGCCCATAGACGACCTCAAAAGGCGTGAGTTTACTAGCCGAGTGATAAGAAGTGTTGAAGCAGTACTCCGCCCAAGGTAACCAGCTAGTCCAGGTCCGCGGCTCATCCATGACAAAGCAACGAAGGTAAGTCTCGACGCCCCGATTTAATACCTCTGTCTGGCCATCGGTCTGGGGATGGTGGGCCGTGCTGAAACGTAAGGACGTCCCCTGCAAGCGGAAGAGCTCTGTCCAAAATCGGCCAACAAAGGTAGGATCCCGATCGGAAATGATCGCCAGGGGAACCCCATGCAACCGAACAATCTCTCGCACAAATAAGGCCGCCACCGACTCTGCTGTGTAGGGGTGGCTCAGAGCAAGGAAGTGCCCATACTTGGACAACTTGTCCACCACTACTAATATCACCGTGTTACCCTTCGACTTGGGCAGCCCGTCGATGAAGTCCATAGAAACCGTATCCCAGATCAGATGCGGAATCTCCAAGGGAGTGAGGAGGCCCGCTGGAGAAGTAGTCTCATATTTCTGCCGTTGGCACACATCACACGTCTGCACAAACTCCTGAATGTCACGGCGCATTCCCTTCCAAAACACGTTGGCCCGAGCCCGCTGAAGGGTGCGAAGAACGCCGGCGTGACCGCCGGTCGGCGAAGAGTGAAACTCATGCATCATCACCGTGCGCCAAGCTGATTGAGCAGGAATGACCACTCGTCCCTGATGGTACAGCCGATCATTCTGTAAATGATAACCTGGGGCGACCTCATGACCTTGTCGCAGGTCCTCCACAATGGCCCGTAACTCGGGATCATGCTGCACCGCGTCCTGAATCTCATCCATCGAATCCAATTGAGGCCCGGAAATGTGTGCCAAAACCCCCTCAGGTAAGCGAGACAGGGCGTCAGCCACCCGATTGTCCTTTCCGGGGCGATACTCGATCGCATAATCATATCCCAACAACTTGGTGACCCACTTTTGTTGCAGGGGAAAAGAAATCCGCTGCTCCAAAAAATGCTTCAAGCTCTGATGATCGGTCCGTATCGTAAAGTGACGCCCAAGTAGATAGGGCCGCCATAGGGCCACCGCATGAATAACCGCCAGCATCTCCTTTTCATACACTGAGAGTCCCAAAGTTCGGGGAGCCAAAGCCTTACTGTAGAAGGCGATCGGCCGCCCTTCCTGCATCAAGACCGCCCCCACGCCCACGCCAGAAGCATCTGTCTCTACCACGAACTGTTTGGTGAAATCCGGAAGTGCCAGCACTGGAGTCGTCGACATAGCCCGTTTGAGCGCCTGGAAGGCCGTCTCTGCCTCAACGTGCCACTCGAAAGCATCTTTTTGTAGCAACTGTGTAAGCGGCCTAGCAATCTTCCCATAGTCTTGCACAAAGCGCCGGTAGTAACTAGTGAGGCCTAAGAACCCCCGCAGCGCCCGAATGGTCAGAGGTCGTGGCCAAGAAAGCATACTCTCGATCTTCCGTGGGTCGGCCTACACCCCGTCAATGGAAACTAGATGCCCCAAGTACTCCACCTCAGGTTGTCCAAAAGAACACTTGGACCGCTTAGCATATAGCTGATGTTGCCGGAGAGTAGAGAAGACCTGAGCCACATGACGTAGATGATCCTCCCAAGTAGCACTGTAGATCAGAATGTCGTCAAAAAAGATCAAGACGAAACGTCGCAGGAATGAGCGAAAAATCTCATTCATATTGGCCTGGAAGGTAGACGCCCCCCCCGTCAAACCATTGGCCATCACCAAGAACTCATAGTGACCGTCATGAGTCCTGAAGGCCGTCTTATGCGCATCCTCCTCCTTCATCAGAATCTGGTAGTAGCCTGACCGCAGATCCAGCTTCGTGAATAGGGTCGCCCCATGCAACTCATCCAGCAGCTCCTCAATCACGGGAATCGGAAACTTGTCTTTCACAGTAACACTATTCAAGGCACGGTAGTCCACGCAAAAACGCCAAGATCCATCTTTTTTCTTAACCAGAATAATCGGTGCGGAGAAAGAACTGGTACTAGGCCGTATGATACCCGCATCAAGCATCTCCTTCACACTGCGCTCAATCTCCGCCTTCTGGATGTAGGGGTACCTATACGGACGGATGTTGGGCGGTTCCGCCCCAGTCTGTAACACAATCTGATGATCACGAAAACGTGACGGTGGGAGTGTACTCGGCTCCTGGAAGATATCCTCATACTCCTCTACGAGCGCCCGCAACTGGTCCGGAACCTGTGTCGATCCTTCCTCATCCGACCGCACCCCCAACAGAATCGCCATCAAACTACTGGATCCCTCAAGCTACTGCAAACTGCGAAGGGAGATCTCCTTAACCGGAGAAGATCTGAGCCCGGTCAAACAAAACTGTCGCCCGCCTTGCCTGAACTCCATCGTCATCTGATCCCAATCAAAAGTAACCCGCCGCAACTGCTGTAACCACTGCACTCCCAATACCATATCGGAGCCCCGGATCGGTAAGAGGTAGACATCCGTGCACCCCATATATTCCTGCATCCGAAGCTCTACCGCCTTCAATACCCCTTGGCATTGTAACTTGCTGCCATCCGCCACCATGACCTGAAATGCTGCGCCCGTGTCGATCCCCTGCCCCACCCTCCGTGCTACATCAGGGTGAATAAAGTTGTGAGTACTCCCACTGTCTACCAGAATCGTCACCCTCTCTCGTTGAATCCGCCCAGCCAACCGCATCGTAAGCGGGGGAGGATTGCATCCCTCCATGGCATGTAGGGAGACGCCCAACTCCGTCAAGTCTAGGTCTCCCCCAGACTCCAATTCCTCCTCCGGAAACACGTCCCCCTCGAGCTGCTCCTCCTGGTGCAACATAAAAACCTGTACCTTCTGGCACTTGTGACCTGGCACGAACTTCTCATCACAATTAAAGCATAAACCTTTCTCCTTCCGAGCTGCCAACTCGCTCCAAGACAACCGAGTCACCGTTGGCTTGGTACCCGCGGGTGGCTCCCGTCGTGCTGCCGTCGCAGGGCCCAAAGCCGATCTACTCGTGATACGCGCCCGCTGCCTGTTGAACTTCTCTTCCTGGATACGTGCCAACGTAATGGCCTGATTCAAGGAACGAGGCATGAGTGCCTGCACCTCATCCCGAATATGCTCCTTAAGACCAGATATGAAACAGCTGTAGAGCGTCCTTTCCGGCCACTGCACCCGATTTGCCAACTTCTCGAACTCAGTACGATACTCCATAACCGACCCTTTTTGACGAAGCTTCTGAAGGAGTGCCTCAAAGTTCTCATACTCCAGTGGGCCAAACCGGGCCGTAAATCCATCCACGAACTCCCCCCAAGGCACGTACTCCCGTCCCCGCAGGAACCACTGTGTCCATTGGAAGGCATCGTCCTTCAGATGGAAGGACGCTAGCTGCACCCATTGGCCTTCAGGCACCTCCTAGTACTGGAAGAATAATTCAGCCTTGTGAATCCATTCCAAGGCGTCGCCGCCCTCGAATTCTGGAAAGTACATGCGCGTTAATCCGGGGGTCAACCGTTGTGTTCCTGGACCTCCGTCCCTCCTTGCGTGTTCCCCATGCTCAAAACCACCGTACCCGTACGGTTGTCCCGCTCCCCAAGGCGGAGGCTGCGGAGGCTGCGGCTGGCCGCCCCACCCTGGGCCAAATCCGACCCCTCCTGGTGGCCCAAACCCGCGTGGAGGAGGAAGGAGCCCCCCCTTTGCTGTCCCACCATGTCGGGTGTCCGCCGGAGCCCCAAAAGCTCCTCCCCGCCTCCCCGCCTCCGCGCCCGATCCCAGTCCGCCGAAGGCTGCTGTAGCGGATCCGGGCGGAAACAGCCCCGCCGGACCCCCGTACCCTGCTGCCGAAGTCGCAGGCAACCCGTATGCCGCCGATCCCGCAACCCCCGTCCATCCTTGCCACGCCGCGCCGGCTGGAGCCCCTCCCGAAGGCCGCACGCCCGCGATACCTTCCGCAGCCCGCGCGGAGGCCGAGCCCGCTGGATCGGCTCCCGATCCGGCCGAATCGTCGTTGGCCGGGCCTTTCCCCTTCAGTAGAGTCTTCAACTCCTCCAAACGGGTCTCTAAACGCACTTCCAAAGCTGCCATGGAATCGGTGAGGCCAACAACATTCTCCTCTAGGGTTTCAATCCGCGAGGATTCCTCTTGATTGCGAGTGTTCACCATTGCAGCGAGAATCGAATCCTCTGATACCAAATGTTAAGCACTAACTAGGAGAAGAACTAAGAGAAGGGAGTAGAGGAAAGTAGAGAGGAATTAGGGTTAGGGTTGGGAGAGAAGAGAAAAGAACCTGAATATTTCTTGCATACCTCCAAAAGAGAGGGGTCCGGGTATTTATACCCCCGGACCCAAGACCGGCCAGCCAAGGGGGCCGGCCGGCCCAAATGGGGCTGAACCCGACGTGGTTCAGCCCCCCGATCCCGTATATTTAAGAGGAGGGGGCTGAACCCATTGGTTCAGCCCCAACATTGCCATGCCCGTGCCGTTGCCGCCGTTTGTAATGCTGTCCGAATAATCTAGCCTCGTCCGGGGGCGTAACACCACCACTCCACCTTGAGTGGTTGGTTCATGTGGTGCCATATTCTGCATCTACTCTTTTTACACTAGAGGTTTGATGTATATGTGGACAGTGGATCAACCTTTACATTGTCCTCTTTGAATAATTCTCTCAGTACCAATTTAAAGACACTGAAATTATGTTTCCTCTTTTCTTCATGAACGTAATTAACCTTTTACAGTTTTGTTTGGATCTTCGTTGCCTATTTCCTCAGTTTAATCCTCTTGCCATTCTCTCTCCATCTCTTCCAAATTCTTAATAATGGTTTTTAAGTTTTCAGATATGAAGTTCAAGTCCCTGCCCTTTTTGCTCCTCTTTCCCAACTTAGCACATGCTGATTATCTTTTTTCAAAGAAGTTTTGGGAATTTGTCCCTACAAGAACAAAAGAATCAGCTCCAAATTCTACTTTTGTTCCTTCCTTTTTTTCTCTTCTCCCCAATCTGCGGATCCGTGTTTTCATTGTAAAAATGTTTTTGAGCACTTGAAATTGCAAGAAATCCTAATTTTTTTCTTTTATCTTGTAAATAACTTGTAAAATTGGTTCTTTATGATTTTGAGCAAACAACATTTAAAGCAGTGCACACTATCTGTTAAGGATGTTATTTTGACAACTTGTCCACTTAATTTCATTGCTCTAATCATAACTTGTATGCTTGATATAATTGTGCTTCATTTGGTAAATAGTTTTCATTTTATATGTATAGTTCTACCTCTGCCATTTTGCTGACTTTCAATTTCTTTTGAGGTTGGATTTCATTTCTGTTTGTTGCAACTTGTTCAGGATCCTATAAACAACATGGTATTGTGCGACACTAAACTTCAGAAACTTTTTGGATGTGAAAGTTTATTTGCTTCAGGGGTGTCCGAGATGTTGGCACATCACCTGTTCAAACAATCTTAACAATTAGGATATTAACTGGTTAGATTACATCTGAATCTTTTGTGTAGTTTGTCTCAAGTGATCCTTTAGTATTGGAGAACTGCCATTACTTATTCGTTTTTGTACATTTATCATGTTTTATTTGTTATGGCTGTACATATTTTGGCATTCTTATAATGTAAAAAGTTGTATATTATTACTGTAAACATGCAAGAGGTTATGTGTAATCTTCAGTGTTCAGAAGAAGAAAAGAATAGTGACATATACATATTTTTAGTATGTTGGCATCTTGGCATGTTATGCATTTCCACAGATTTATATCATGCTTTGTGTATTCAATAACATATCAGGCTATCAAAGGCTCTAAAATGTTTTTAATTAATGACATAGTAACTACTATTAAGGCATTAACACTATGGAAGGGGAGCCTTGGCGCACCAGTTGAGGTGTTGCCGTGTGACCTTGAGGTTACGAGTTCGAGTCCTAGAAGCAGCCTCTTGCAAAAATGCATGGTAAAGTTTGTCTACATTTCACCCTTGTGATGGGACCCTTTCTCGGACCTTCACTGTGTGGGGATGCCTTTGTGCACCGGGTTGCCCTTTTTATAGCTAGCAAATTCATAGCTGCAACGTATAATGGTTGAATTGCGGGTCTGGTATTTATGAGAATTAAGTAAAATATCTATGGAAAAAAAGAGATCTAACACAAGATGTGGCTCTAGAGATTGACTTGGTTCTAATTCTAAATGAATTCAGGCAGGTACACAACATATGTAAATGAGATAACAACGATGTGTTAGGGATCCCACACCGTCACTTACCTATCAGTTATATTATTTTTATGAGTCTTTAGGCCTGAAGTCAAGTTGTATGAGTCAAGTCATTGTTATTGAGTTAAGTCATCATGAGGCATTGTGTTGGAACACCCTATTACTAATTTGGGTAAGGATCACTATGTGCTTAGGAATTTGTTTTGACCTTGCTGTATAGTCTGATAGGTCAATTAGAATGAGTCTTAGGGTTAGTACTTAGGTTTGAAAGCTGCCCTCAAGACCTTCTAAAGATCAGGATTCAGTGCTGAGGACCAAGACATTTTTCGTCGAGCTCAGGTCGACGAAACGTCGAACTTAGTTCGACGATCGTAGAGCTCAGTTCGATGATCTCTGTTTCCAGTTTAAATCCAATCTCTGAGCTCAGGTCGACGATAGTTGAGCTCAGATCGACGTTTTCTGTTTTCAGTAAAGCTTCAGTCTCTGAGCTCAGGTCGACGATAGTCGAGCTCAGATCGACGATTTCTCTGAGAGATCGACGATTTCAGGATTCAAATTCAGGACAGTTTTGGAATTCATTCAGACTTATTTTCAGCATTTATGACAAAGGATTTTGTAGCCGTTTCAATCAATCTGGAGCAAGTTTCAAGGAAGACTAATTGGAATGTTTATTAAGGACTTTCCTCCAGAGGCAGATATCAGTTAAGGTAGTCATTTATGACTGATTAACGGCTATCAAGAAGTCAGAATCTGATATACTCCCTAGAGAATCATTTTAAAAAGAGAACAAACAAGATTTGAAAAAGAATACAGAGGAGAGAACAAGAAAATTATTCATCAAGAATTCATCTTCTGGGAATAGACTCAGTAGACAAAAGTTTACAGAATTACTGAGTCAGAATTCTTCAAGAACACACGGAACATTACTGTGAAGGAGATCATCTGCTATTCTACTCCTTCAAGCATCAAGTGTTCAAAAGCTTCTTCATCAAGGACTCCAGACATCACACATTTCAGCATCTGCTGAAATCATCTATTGCTGGAGATCTGAAGCAACTGAAGGCCTATCACCCTAAGCAAAACTCATCTTCCTGAACCCTTACAGATCTCAGGGGGAGCTTTGACAACATCTTTTACTTGTCTTCTCTCAGATTATTGACAGTGAAGAACAACTCAACCTTTTTGTTTTTCTTTATTCCTTCTGTAAAAGGGTTTCTCAAAACTCCCTTCAAAAGTTTTGTGGCTGGTTTCTGAGACCTTGTCAAAACTCAGTGGTGGCAAGACATCTTATCAAAAAATATAGGTTTGGTTTTTGAGCACCTTATCAAAAGCTCATTGGTGCCCAGTACACCTGATCAACTATTCCTGCAGTGGATTCCTACTTAGGGTGGTAGAAGAGTGGATGTACCCAGGTTGTTGGGGAACCACTATAGCTCCTTGTGTCATCTGGCTTGTTGTGTTTTGTTTTTGTTGTGTGTTGTGATTTCTTATTTCTTGCTTACTTAGTTTTTCTTTTTGCAAGCACCTTACACATATACATAAATCATGACTTCCACTGCTTTACAGTTTTAAATTGTAAATTATTTTAAAATACTCTATTCACCCCCCTCTAGAGTAAATGTAGATCTTTCATTCACTTTCACATTGTGAGTCAAGTCTTCATGAGTCATTGTGAGTCAAGTCTTGTCGACTCATTTGTAATATTATGTATAGAACCCCTCGGGTCATGAGAATTTGTAATATTATGTATAGACCCCCTTGGGTCATGAGAATGACATGAAATGAATTAATACAACTTTTTCTTTATCTCTCTATGCTCTCTCTCTTGTTCTCTCTTCTTCCCCATTTCTAGGGTTAGGGTTGAGCTTGACTCCCCTTGTATTTCCGCACTCGTTAACACCACTGATGATGTTACAGGCTAGATCCATAACAATTTGGTATCAGATCCTTCCTTTGGCGAACAAAGTTCTCCGCCGTCTGCTTTCATAAAAATACCTCGTTCAGGCATTTCCTCTCCCAGGTTCCTCACCCACTTCCATGATGACCTCTATTTTTGTTCTCTGGTTCGAAGCCCCACGCACACTCGAGTTCTCTGGATCGACGACTGGAACCACCGCTCATCGCATTCCTCCGATACAGAATCGAAACCCGTCACTGTTATCATGTGTGCTCGCCTCCTTCTTTGATCTACTGCGAGGCGACACCTACTCACCTCTATCTCATTGACCCCACCCGCTCAGTCTGTTCTTGCGCTCGTCTCCCATCACTGTGAACTCCTATTTTCTTCTACCTGCACTTGCACATGCAATCCCTGCGGCCTTTTTCTCATGTGTCACCCTATAATCTCTTTGGGACCACCCACCAGAAGCAGTTTCTCGAGCTGTCTTCCATCTCCTTCGAGCTCCATGCCAGCAGTCCGCATCCCTCGAGCCGCCGTTTCCTTCCACGTGCATACCTACCTTCTTTATTACTTTCTTGATTAATTACTTAATCCAAGTAATTGCTTAAGTAGTAATTTCTTCACGAAGATAAATGTTGCGGAAGAGGCCACCCTCCTTTCGATGCTTTTGGAGATGATGGCTTCATATCAGGTCTCCATGTCAAGACTCATCGCCAGAATCGACCGACTGCTTCCCCCAGCATAACTTTCATCCCAACATGCACATGCTGACATCCCTTCCATCCCAGATTGCCCGATCCCACCACCACATATGTTTGCTTCTCTGGGGCCGTCGATTACGCCGATGCAACCCCTGCACTCCGAACCCTACAGGCCGCCTCCAGACGCTTCTTCCACCTACCCCCACCGATTTTACTAGAACAGTCGCCGCCCGCACTAACGTACACAGAAATCCGCCGCTCTCCGTAGTTCTTGTCGTCCCACCATCGCCGCCAGTGGTTTCTGCCCCGCAGTTTACACTACTAACATCGTCGCTTCCGAGACCCGTGGTGGTGCCGTTCCAGTTTGTGTCGCCGCCACCAATCCCCACAGTCGCCATCTTGCAGCCTCTACTTCGGCCACCTGCTCTGCCGGCTCCTCTAAATCCATTCCTTTCACCGACCATTCCCCAGTCGGTGCCGTCACTTCTCATCATCGCAGCTCTCCTACGGCTCGATCTTTTGTCTCCCTCGACGAACACTCGCCCTGACTTCACCTCTGCCTGGTAGTCTCCCCTCCATAATCTCATTGCAGTTGTTTATGACACCTATGAGCATGCTGATTCCCCGTTGCTTGCCGCCTTCTCTGTCGCAGCGTCGGGTCATCCAAGAGTTGTTTGATCGGGTCATCCAAGGCCGTTCGAGCTTGAGTGCAAGCTCGATTTGGAGGACAAATGGAATGTTCGGGGTCCCAAGTTGTCAGTTATTTAGCCGTTATATTATTATGAGTCTTTAGACATAAAGTCGAGTTGTATGAATTGAGTCATTGTTATCGAGTGGAGTCATCATGAATCATTATGAGTCGAGTCTTTCGAGTCATTTGTAATATTATATATAGACTCCCTTGGGTCATGAGAATGTCATGCGATGAATTAATCTAATTTTTTCCTTATCTATCTAAGTTTTTCTTTCTCTCTCTACTCGTCTCTCTTTGTATCTCCGCCTCCACCGCCACCACCGTTGACATTAAGGGCTAGGCCCATAACAATATGCTAACACTATTGTGATGCATGCAACTAAATGTGTCAACTTGCAAATATCCGAGAAGAACTTAACTAAAAAATAACTATAATTTTTAAATTGTGCAAACACAGTCGCAGTTGAATAGGAAAAGCATAACTAAACCGACTCGAAGTAATTCCGCATTTTTCTCCTTACGAGTCACGACAATGGGATCCAATCGTCCAATGGTCACTCCAATGGTCCAGCAGCCATTAAACACATAAGAAAAGAAATGGGAAAAGCATTTTCTGTCAGTTGGGCAACAAAGAGTTTTGTATCAGTTTGACAACAAAGTATTTTTTATCAGTTTGACAAATAAGTATTTTGTATCAGTTTGCAATGACACCATCTTTCTATGATGCAGATTCTGAGATGGTATGCTGTGAGGAACCTTCTCTCTAGATTATGAGTTGTGTTGAGATGCATGGTTCTAATTTTATCATAGATGTGGTGCTATTGTTCTGAAGAATTTTATTTTGTATCCCTAGTGGGAAAATCTGTTATATCAATCATCATTTTCCTCTTTTCATATGTTTTAAAAGACAACTTGATTTACTCCATAGACTAACATCGGTATATGAAACATTGCAGGATTTTAAATTAATTGGTGATTGTTAAAAAGTGCTCCCAATGTTTTCAATTTTGTAGGAACTATACACTTAAGGATTATGGAAAAATCTTTTTGATCAACTTTGCGTCTGATGACGATCTTCCCATTTTCAGTCACAAAAGTTGATTTTTACTCAAGGACCTCACGCTCCTCACCTTAGATTTTGAGAAAACTGCAGTTGCACTGCAAAAAGTTGCAACAAATGTATTTGGTATGCTGTGGTTTTCTTGAGTCAAAATCACACAGATGTAGGGTAGGCTAAGAGGTGCACAAAACCTAGGACTCTAGGTGTAAATGAAAGGTGATTCTCTAGTATGACCCTAAATTCAATCCGGTCGTCAATTACAGCGACAAATAAATTTGAGCAATGAAATTTTCTCTAACACCACACAAATATTTAAAATTGAAAATATTATTTGATTCAGCAATTTTATAATGGCTTTCCTCCGCTTGGAGGGCCAAGACAAAGCGCGCGGCGAATAACTCCTGCAAATTAATAGTGTATCAAAACAATCTTCTACTAGCAAGAATCACAACACATATTAATTCATCAATAAAAATGTCAAATCAAATAAGCAAATACCACAAGAAACTCACAAAGTAGCGGGTTGAACCGAGATACTGAAGAATTTGGGTCCGGATGTGTAGATTGGCGATCGGAGGTGGAACCGGCGGCGTGACAATGAAGGCAGCGGCTGTCCTCGGTGGAAAATGATGAGATCGGGTGAGAAAAGGATAGATTCGGCCACGTAGGAGTAGATCCAGGCCGGGGAGGGGTGGATCCGCTATTTAGGGTCGGATCCAAGCAAAGATGGAAAGTATGAGTGGTGGAAAAAATGGATCGGGGGTTGAAATTCTCAGATCTGAATGGATCCAGAGAATTAGGGCGATTTGGAGGTGGTTGCATGAAGAGGAGGGGAAGAGGTGGTCGGCCGGTGGTAGGGAAGGGGCTGCCGGCCGTAGAGGGGTGTGGGTGGGAGGCGGTGGAGGAGAGAGGGTTGCCGGAGTGAGGGAAGGGACTGGATGGACGGAGAAGAGGGGGAAAAGGGAGGTGGTGGCCTGGAGGCTGTCGGCGGTGGGGAAACAAGCCGACGGTGGGGTTTTTGGAGGCCGGTGACTGTAGGGTGCTGGAAAAAGTCGTCTGCCGGGTTTAGGGGGGCGGTTTGGGGGTTGGCAGCGGCTGGAGGAGGGGGTTGAGGGGTGGAAAACGAAGGCTATGGGTAGGGGAAGGGTTTGAGGAAGAAAAACCAACCTATGAGTCATCACCTAGGGCTCCACGACGTCAGCACCGGTGGGGTGATCGCTGGATTCCGGTATTGTTGTCTCCAAAAATCTGCAATGCCTTATTCTGCCCACAAGACTCCTATTTATAATAAAATGAAACACTATAGCATCCCAATCAATGACTATGATTGGCCGGTGGGAGAGGCCGTTAAAATACATGAATAATGAACCAAAAATAATAAACTAATTTATGAATTTGACTCGCGACGACATTCCAGACGCAACCACGGAGTCTGATCGTCGATCCAGACACGCCATATATGATAATTCGCCAAATCAGTCCCGAGCGTGCCCAAAGCTCGTGCTCGTCTCTGCTCCGCATCACACACCCTTGTGATGCGGGTTTTAGCCCAAATCATACCACATGAAGCCCTAGATATGGGACGAGTGTGATAGAATGATGTTGGGTAATAATAGAAGCGATGCGCTCGTTCGAATGTGCATTATTTGGGAATTGGTAGGGAAATTTTGCAGTTTTATGAATTTGGAGATTTTAGTGGAAATGAAATTTTTAGCATTATTTTTGTAGGACGGAGGCAGGGTTAGTGGTGGGCGGGGAAGGTAGTCGACGATGGTTGGGGTTGGTGGAAGGAGGCTAGAGGGGTCAAAATTCGGTGTGGAGGCCTCTTTGTTACGATGAGTGAATTTGGTGGTTACAGTTTGTGGATTCGAGGGATAAGAGTAAAGGATGGCTCCATATAGATGTAGGAAGAATCATCGGTGCTGATCTGGGTTTAGGGAAGAGGAATTGTCGATGGACCTTAGTGGTAGGATAGGGAGTATCATATGCAACAAGAGGAGACAAGAATAGATTCTAATGGTGATGTCGATGATGTTTTCGATGATGTTGTCTCATTATTATAATCCAAGGAAACTGTAGTGTCCTCATAAGGTGTAAGCTGTGACTGAAGGGGAGGTTGAAGCTAGGATGTGACTGAGGCTGTAGTGAGGTGTAAATTTGAGGGACCAATAACTAGGTGGCTCATCTTCTGGAGTGAAATTCTCTACATTAAGTACATGATGAATACCCATATTCGTAGAGACAACAAACTCATAAGATTTTGACTTAGTCTTTCTTAGGATAATGCATGAATTTATTTGTACATGTTTCAAATTAGTTGTAACTCCTGAAAAACCCTCCTAGGCCGAGTGTGAATCATCACCTTATCACCTTCTTAGAACCTCTTACCTTTCACGTAATCCACATAATTTCTGAACATTTTATTATATAATATAATCTTACATTGAAATATATCATGCAAATCATGCATGTGATGACAATGATGAGCAACAAGCTCGATGTATTCATTTGAATGCCTCTCTACTGTGCAATACATGTTTTTCATATATGCTAGCTTATTAGGAGGGTCATCAAAATTTTGTCGAGTGGGTGAGGAAAATTCAAATAAATACTTGAGACTGCATAATGTCTCTCAGAGGGGGTGACTTATTGGGAAACTCAACAAGCAGGGTATTAAAGTTTTGTTTAAAGTGCGATGGATAATCGAATAAAGTCCTCAAGACATTAGTAATGTATTTGTGCGTTGGATAGTCAAATAATGTCCTTATGACATTAGATATGAGGTGAAGAGACCTTATCATTTAGAAGTAGATTCCTCATAGGGCACTTGACTACTATGTGTCATCTACTCTTACATATAGGACATTGAACATCAACAAAATGAGATGAGTTAGTCGACATAGCTTCTCATGTTTGTTGGAACACAACTAAGCACATTCGTGGGCTGGAGGGGGTGTCTTAATAATAGGCTCGTCAGGATGATCATTGAAATGACGTGTCTAAGTGAGCCCCCATCTGATCAAAAAACCTAATAGGAGTTTATGAAGTTCATCATCTAGCATCTATGTATTAAAGCTATTAGTTTGCGTTGTGGGGTTGCTAGAACCTAACATGAAATTTTTATAGACTTCATCACCACGTAGCACAATAAGCCCGCATACTCCTGCATTGTTTTCTCTCACTGAGCAGTGTCATCAATTTCTCCCTTCACCTAGAAGACCCGCAGAGTGTTCCTCAAACCACCACATGTGTTCTTCAGCTTGTCCCAAACCTCCATGATCGTCTTGAAGCCATCTACCGTGGCGACAATCGATGAGACAACCGAGCTGAAAAGCCACGTAAACACTGTCATGTGGGCTGACTCCCACGCATCTCCAGCCGAGTTTGCTGGTTTCTTCAATGCCTCTGTCGGGAATCCCCCAACTTGTTTTGCTGCAAGAATTTTCTTCACACGACGTGACCAAGTCAGGTAGGTCGTCGACCCGTCACGCTTCAAATCAATCGGTGGAAGTTTCAATTTCGCCGACCATTGCGATGAACCCAAAACCCTCAACAATGTGGCCAACTCATCCGGGCCCAACATCTTGAAGACATCTTCCATCATTCATTCCTTCGACGCCATGGATCAACTTGCTCACTGATCACTGCATCCCGTTCGGTATCAACAAATGCATCTGCCTGCCTTGGATTTGATCACCACATCCTGAAAGACGCTAGGATGCAGATCCGTGGTTGCTAAAGGGGTGCTGAAGGCCCGCTAGATGCGGCCGTGAGGATGCGACAACAGCAGCCTCTAGAGATGGCGGCAACCTCTTGAGATGGCGGCAACCTCTTGAGATGGCGGGCAACGTTCTTCCCACAGCCCCTGAATGCAGCGGTGGCAGCCTCCGAAGATTGCGGGAGCGTCGTTCCCGCAGACCTAAAGGCGGGTGCCCCCCGTCGAGTGACGATCCAGCGGCGTAATCAGGCGGGACTCACGGGCGGAGGTGTGATCGACGCTCATAGCAGTAGGAGTGGAAGTCGCTGGGGGTGCAGGTGTCGCTGGCGGCACTGGAGACGGGAGTCACGGGCGGAGGCGGGGGTCGCGGAAGACGACGGTAAGAGCCGCGATTTTCCTTCCCCGGCTCTGATACCAAGTTGAGAACAAAAGCGTTGCTTATTGGGGCAAACCCTATGGTTATTTATAGCCTACATGATGTATTTCAATATTACAACATATATTTGTTTGGAAGAACAGTGATTCTGATTATCTTGATGTAATTTCCTCATTGAATCCTAACCATTCAAATTGAAATGAATGCTTGGATTGTGTTTAGAATGGAGTTATGGATTTTAACTGTACGGAATCTGCACCCAACCATATGAATGCCTCTGAACTTCACATATTTTGTATTTTCATCAAGAAATCATTCTCAGTTACAATTATTCAATGAAATCAGAAAATGTTCCAACAATAGTCAGGATAGTCCATTAAAAACACATAAACCACACAAAAGAGCGTGGCAACTGTCAATTAAATTTGCTTGTGTATAAGCTTCAATTAAAAAAAAAGAAAGATAGGAAACGTAGAGAAGAGTAGAACGAAATTTCTAAGAAAAACAATCACCACAAAAAATTGATAGAATGCAATAAGAACATAATAAACTTTCAATCAACAGGTGTTGAGATAAATTCATTTTTTCTACAATAAAGATACACAAATAAATACAAGAAAACTAACACCATAAACTTATTTAGAAGGAGAGGATGATGCAGGGTAAGATCCTAAAGGGGCTAGAGATATGTTCTATATGCAAACACACATCCGACGTTATAAGTTGCTTGCAATTATTTTTTAATTTATAAATCTGAATATCAATTATGACAAAAAGATAAAACAACGAAAAAGGATACACGAGGTGGAGTATATGCAAAAGTGTGCTTAAAATTTATATAACTAACAAAATAGAAATTCACAAAGTTCAAGAATTTGAAGCAAAAATTACAGATGACACACTCCTTTAAGTAGACAATAAAGACAACATTAAATACTAGGAATTAACTTCAAAACAAAGAGAATCACACAATAGTAGTGGTAGAAGGCTTGGCGAGGAAGCTTGATGTGTTGGCCGGTAGTGGGAGTCCCTGTGGTGATATTTTCCTCTCCTACATGATCTCTACGGGGTTCATGATAATCCATATAATCATCTCTACCTTGTCGAACCGTGCGTGGTGACCAAGGCGATCTCTATACACTGGATATTGAGGTTGTGCCCGCTCTTCTCATTGGTAGTGGTGTCTCTATGATGCTCATAAGCTAACCCTGGGCCCTCGGGGAAGGGTAGAGGAGCCTGCGCCCTTGGATTAATGAACATATGCTCAAAATTCCCTCAACACCTTGATGACCCTCGTGGTGTATAACTTGTGCCTAATGGATTCCAATGGACGTGGATTCCTAATGGGATCTAGACCATTTACCCTTGTGGTAAGGACTTCAAATTGCTCCATAAGATCATGGAATTGTGCATCTATCTGATTGAATCGATTTGTCAAATTTTTGTGTGGAAATCGGACATTGATAAATCAAAATTAGAACTGACGGTGGTTTGGTTATCTAAAGGAAGGGATCTTGTCATGATATGCCTAAATGCCTTAGATACCAAACTGATGCATGGTAAAGGTTCTAAAGGGGATATGGATATTGAAAGTCTTTTTAAGGATAGCTAAATACCTGAGGGGTGAATATGTTTCTTTTGGAATCTTTCAAGCTTTTGAAAGTAGATCTAGATGTGTGTTTATGTTAGTTGGTTTGCTTTCAAGAATACAAACAACACACATAAATTTATAGTGGTTCCTCTATTTAGGGTACATCCACTTTTCCCCTTCACCTATCTAGCAGTGAGCTAGATTCGGCCAACTCCTCCAGTTTTTAGATCAAACAGATCTTACATCTCAAATCCCCTTGATCGTACAACTCAGTGTGCACACCACTCCTACAACTCAGACTGCTCACAGTCCTACCTCAGAGGCAAACACCTGTCTCCTACCTCAGGCTGAACAACCCTACAACTCAGAGTCTTCCAACTCCTATAACTCAGAGACCCAGCTAGTCTCCTACCTCATATTTTCATAAAGATCCTACCTCAGACACAAACCCTACCTCAGATCCTTCCCAGGATCCTACAACTCAAAGTGCTTCACACTCCTACACTCAGACTGCTTACAGTTCTACACTCAGCCTTTATAAGATAAACCTACAACTAAGATCTCAGTGAGATCCTACAAGATTGAATAAAGGTTTGAGAAATTTGACTCAACAGAAAATCTCTGAGTCTTCTACTTTGGCTGAATCAACAGACAACCCTTCTTTAACACAGTTACATGAATATGATTCTTCAGATTTGATGCAGCCTGAACTGTGTTGTATCTAGTAGAGTTCTTCTCCTTCAAGCTTGAGAAAGATGTGCTTTGAGAAGAGTTACATGCTTGAAGATGATGAGAAATCTATTCTGCTCTGCTGACCGACTTTTGTGAAATTTGGGTTTCAATAGATTGACAAAAGTTCAGTTTTTTTTACGAATGTCACCCGCTTCACTTTTATACGTCGACAACAACAACTATTTCCCCCTTTGGAAAGCGGCATGACTGCTTTAATGGTTGATTCATTCCAGGATAGCATTGCCCCACCATTACGTCGATCTCTGTCTTTTAGCACGTGATTTGCGTCGATTTGAATTAAGGACGACGACACCAGATTTGACACGACGCCAATCACTTAGAATATTTTCTGAATCTGTACAGACGTCGAGTGATCCATACGACTTAATGAATTTGAGCTTTGACAGTTAACTCCAGAAGCGTTGAGTGAATGACCTTCACTCGACGCATTTGTACTTAGCCAAATTCTGTCTGATACTGAGGCGTTGAGTGAAGACTCTTCACTCGACGCCTTAGTACTTAGCCAAATTTTGTCTATGGCTGAGGCGTTGAGTGAAGGTTCTTCACTCGACGCATTTGTCCTTTAACACTATAGTGGGAATGCGTTGAGTGTAAGTCCTTCACTCAACGCATTTTTACTTAGTCAGATTTTCCTTGAGAAGGCGTCGAGTGCAAGCCCTTCACTCGACACATTTGTACTTACACTGAATTTACTGAAACGGCATCGAGTGCAAGTCCTTCACTCGACACATTTGTTCTTAACAACCTTTCTTTGAGAAGGTGTCGAGTGTGAGTCCTTCACTCGACGTTTTTGTACTTAGACAGATTTCAGAGCTTATCCACTAAGGCTTTGAGTGATAGTAAAACAGTCAATGCTTTTTGGCCTCAGGTGTTGAGTGATGGGTAATCACTTAACGCTTTTGTACTTAGTCATTTTCCTGACTTAGTTGGCCATGCTGCTTCTTTCTAGCCATACATCTGATATACTCAGCCTGTTTAATCACATAATTACCAATATCCTGTACATGTAAACTTAGACATATATCAAATACAGGTTTGTGTATATTATTGACTTGTGACTCTTTTTCAAATTTAAGAAATTGTGGTCAATGTGCCTAACATTCTCTCACTATTTGAAAAAGTCAGAAACCCAGTCAATGATATACACCACTACAAAATAAGTGATAAGAGACAACAACATATATGCACATACTTATGCAACAAAATATTTGAGATTATAACAAGCATAATAGTCAAGAGTTATAATATAATCTACAATAAACATCCTTATTTAAAAGCCCTTAGGAACCTAAAAAATATAACATTGTTAAGTATTAGGTTCCCTAATTACTATGCCCCGCCAAAATTTCTTTCACATCTGTTTCTCAGCCTCTTTCTTCTTTTGTCTTTATCTCTCAAAGTAGCTATAAGGCTTTAGATAGTATGTGCAAGGCTTTGGGGCATCCACCTATACAATACCATCTCTCTTGTCTCTTCTGAATTTTCTTCTCAGTTCTTCACGTCTTTCAAACTTGGCCCATTCAATGGAGCTGATAAATTTGGCTCTATCAGTTTTGTTTTCCTTGATCTGATCCCAGATAGATAATATGATAGTTCTTGATTGTGTACCCCACAACTCAAAATATGATCTGGTTTGCATCTCTTCTCTGTCTCTTTTTGCTTATTCTAGCTTCCTCTTCTGCACTAGTCTTGCCTTTGACCTTGGACAGTTGTTGAGTGGCGGGGGTAAAGGCAGGAACATTACTAACAGATTCAACCCCATCACCATCTCTGTGAATCTCAGGCTCATCATATCTAATAGGATCAAGACCCAATGCATCTCTGATTACATTTGAAGTCCATATGACATGATCTGCACTAGTCTTTATCATTGACCTCTCCCCCTTTATGACTTCTTCAAAAATCTCTCTGCTTAGGGAAGTGGTCTTGGTAGCCAAATGATTTACCCCTGTAGTGACAAGGTTCTTGACTTGCAATATGTGAGGAATTGAGTGCACACATCCATTCTCCTTTCTAGGATAATCTTATCCCCGTCCATAATGGTCTTTGTTACTTCATAGACCATTTTCATGTTCTAAGTAATGATGCATTGATTCTCAATAATATCATTTTGTCTTTTCGTTACCTCATCAAGCTTGTTGGCAGTATAGTCCACAACTGGAGCAACCCTTGTAAAGAATTTTACAATATTCTCTTTTAGCAATTTGACCTCATGTATAAAGGAAGAAATTTCAGTGGAGATGTCCTTTCTCAATTCCTTGATGGACTCATCCACATACAGCTCAATTTTCCTCCTCTTCTCATCAAATAGACTTCTGAGTTGAGCCAGAAAGGAGGTGGGCATGTCCTAATTCAGCTGAGTAGTCCCTGAGTAATTGACTTCTGTAATATCCTGTCTGATGTCTCCCCTCATATCAGAATCAACTACTTCATAGTCAGAAGAGTGGTCTGGATTGTCAGCAACCTGGATGGACTCTTCTTTCTCAGGCACTTCAGCATCAATCATGTCATCAACCCCTTGGTTGTCTTGATCAGAGATTTCAATTACAGTTTCAACAACTTGAGCAAGGAGCTCAAGGTGAGTCTCTCCCTCAACAATATCATCAGTCACAAGAACTTGTAGTAGATCATCTGCTTGTCTGCTGTCATCCTCTGACACATCCTCCCCTTGAACAGGAGCACTGTCATTCAGCACTGGAGTGTCAGTTGGGATTTAAGTTAACCTTACTTTTAGATTGATCAGGAAGGTGTCAATCTTGTCCCGTAGGCACCCAGATGGTAAGCCATGCTTCCCCTCAACAGGAGCAACTACACTTAGGGTCTCCCCCTGAACATCATTACAGATCCTGTCCACAATCTTTGTTACAACATCTTCAACATAATCCATGACTGTGTCTCCTTCAGCATCAGTGGGGGACACACAGGTGGGAACAGCCTTGGCAGCAAGCTCAGAAAAGATTGAGACTCGTGCACTCACATACCTTATTACCTCTTCAGTTGATTCTGTCAGATTGGGATCATGAGGTTCAGTATTCTTGCTGTCAGAAGAATTACTGCTGGAACTTTCTTTAGAAACTGAGTCAACCTTCTTCTTCTGAACCTGAGCACTCTGTTTTGGATGATTGATCAGCACCCTGTCTCATCTGTCAAACATCTTAATATCCATCCTCCTTATGTGATGGATCTTGGCACCAAGCCTCAGATTCAGTATTTCTGGTGTAGTGTTCAGCAAGCATAATGACAGTATTCTACAAAGGTTCGGTTCAGGTACACATTCAATTACTTTATCAAAGATGATCTTACCCCAGTTGGTTTTCTTGGTAAGAATTACCCTTGTCATCAATTCAAAAATCTTTCTGGAGATCTTGTCATGTGAACCAGTTTGCAGATTCGAGCCTTTCCTGTGATGTCAGCAAAGAATTTTCCTCCGAGATTCATCTCTTTCTGAATGACAGAACCACTGGTGCGCTTGGACATGCCAGACCATTTCAAGGCAGATTTTATATCATCTTGGAAAAGTTCATCTTCTTCCTCATAATCATTAAGCTTGAAGAGCTTCAGTCCCTCAAAATCTTTTTGACATTGATTTTAATCTTCTCTCCATTGATGAAAGTTTTAATCTTGGTGGAGGAAGAGTTCACCTTTGCATTAGCATAAAATTCCAGTACTTCCCTCTTCTAGATTGCACATGACTTTGACAGCATGAATTCAAGTTCTACGACGGTGAATAAGTGAATGCCTGATAGGATTTCTTCTGGAGCATTACAAAATCCATTGCAAACAACTTCACTGCCCTCGAACAGGAAGCCAACACTCTTGGGAGCCATTGAACCTTGAGAGTTTGATCGAAGAGGGAAAGACGAAGCACGAGATGGGCTAGAGTAATTTTGAAGGGCAATAGAACGAAGGTGTTTATTTTAGGCACTATTTCTATTTATATCCTACGCTATTAAAGAAGGTGGAGAGGCGCGTACCTTGTTGTGAATTACACTTTTGATGGATGGCTGTGATTCAATCTGATAGATTTGAGGCTTGTTCAACCCGTTATAGTGTATGCGTCGAGTGTACTCGACGCCTAGTGTTGATTCAACGCTCTCAACGCCTAAGGTTGATCTTTTTCTTCCTTAGTTCTCGTGCAAAAGGTTAGCCTCCAAATGCGCACACACACACACACACACAGATATATATATATATATATATATATATATATATATATATATATATATATATATATATATATATTAAAGAAGGTGGAGAGGCGCGTACCTTTTTGTGAATTACACTTTTGATGGATGGCTGTGATTCAATCTGATAGATTTGAGGCTTGTTCAACCCGTTATAGTGTATGCGTCGAGTGTACTCGACGCCTAGTGTTGATTCAACGCTCTCAACGCCTAAGGTTGATCTTTTTCTTCCTTAGTTCTCGTGCAAAAGGTTAGCCTCCAAATGCGCACACACACACACAGATATATATATATATATATATATATATATATATATATATATATATATATAAAGAAAGAAATGCTTTGCAAGAATAAAGCTACTCCAAGTTTAACATTCTCGATTCAAACTTGAAACTGTTGGACTTGGCTTCATCAAGAGGCTTAGTAAAGATGTCACCAAATTGTTTGTCAGTAGGGACAAACTCAAGGCTAATATCTTCTTTCTCAACATGCTCTCTTATGAAGTGATATTTAATTTCAATATGCTTGGTCCTGTTGTGTGACACAAGATTATTAACTATTGAAATTGCACTAGAGGAATCATAATACATAAGAGTTTTACTTAGCGGTAAGTTGTAATCTTTAAATTGATGTTGTATGCATAGGAGCTGTGCACATCAATTCCCTGCTGAGATGTATTCTGATTCAGCTGTGGAGATAGCTATGCTGGTTTGCTTCTTGCTGTTCCAAGATACCATCCTTCTCCCTAGAAATTGACAGGTACTAGAAATGCTTTTCTTATCTTCTTTGCAACCTGTACAATCTGCATCTGAGAAACCTGTTAGTTCAAAATCATTATTCCTAGGACACCAAAGACCAAGATCAGGTGACCCTTGAGATATCTCAGAATTCTCTTTGCAGCAGTGTAGTGAGATTCCTTAGGACAAGCCTGATACCTAACACAAACACATGTAGCAAACATAATATCAGGTCTACTAGCATTCAAATAATGGAGGGAGCCAATTATGTCTCTATACAAAGTTTCATCAACTGGTTTCCAATTCTCTTCCTTGTTTATAGACATACTTGATCCCATAAGAGTTTTCATGGTGGTGAACTTAGACTGAGAGATGAACAGTCCATCCTCAGATTGTTTAACCTGCATGCCCAAGAAATACTTGAGTTTACCCATATTGCTCATCTCAAATTGCCCTTGCATAAGTTTAACAAACTTTCTGCATAAGCATCCTCAGTAGACCCAAAAATTGTCATTAACATAAATTTGGACTAGGATAATCTTACCCTTGACTTCTCTTTAAAATAATTTCTTGTCTATCTTTCCACTTGAGAATTTGTTCTCAATGAGAAAGATAGACAAGATTTCATACCAAGTCCTTGGGGTCTGTTTCAACCCATACACAGACTTTTTAAATGAAATACATGGTTAGAGAGAGAAGAATTGATAAAACCTGATGATTGCTCAACATAGACCTCCTCTTTTAGGTCACCATTCAGAAAAGCTTACTTTACATGCATTTGACAGACCTTAAATTCCTTGTAAGAAGCATATGCAAGGAATAACCGTATGACTTCAAGCCAAGGTACTGATGCAAAGGTTTGATCAAAGTCAATACCTTTCTCTTGCCTGTATCCTATAACAACCAGTCTAGTTTTGTTCTTTCTTATAACACCATTCTCATCTAGTTTGTTTCTGTATATCCATTTGGTTCATATAATGTTATGTCCTTGAGTTCTGAGAACCAACTTCCAGACATTACACCTTTTGAACTAGTTCAACTCTTCTTGCATAGTCACTATCCAGATTGGGTCTCTGTTGGCTTTTTCAAACTTCTTGGGTTCTATCTGAGACAAAAAACTTGAATATATGACAATGTTGTGATTTCTGCTCTTTGTGGTCACATCTTGCCTTGCATCCCCAATGATCAGATCTATGGGATGGTCTCTCAAGTGTTTGATGATTGCTGATATTCTCTCTTCAGCTTCTTGAACTTCATCTTCAGTGGCCTGAAAATCATCTGCTCTTTGCATTTCACTTGGACCTTCTTCTGGGATGAGCATATAGTTATCCTTCACTTATTTAACTGGAGGTGTGTCATCAATACGTAGGTTGTCCAATCTTAAATCTGCACCTGCAGCACTAGAAGAGCTTGACAGCTCATTGTGAATCATTGAAGTTTCATCAAACACAATATTAATATATTCTTCTATAACCTGATTTTTCAAGTTGTAGATTCTATAGACTTTGCTTTGACTGCTATACCCAACAAAAATACATTCATAGAATTTTTCAGCAAACTTTGTTAGGTAGGACTTCCCATTGTTTAGCACAAAACACTTATTTCCAAAGATTTTGAAATAGATTAGATTTGGTTTTCTGCCTTTCATAAGCTCATAGGGAGCCTTATTGTAATACTTGTTGATAGATTCCCTATTCTGGACATCACAGGCTGTGTTCACTACGTCAGCCCAGAAATATTCTGGGAGAGAAGTGTCACTTAGCAAAGTTTTCCCAGCCTTTATAAGATTTCTATTCTTCCTCTCAGTAATGCCATTTTGCTGAGGTGTTTTTGGAGAAGAAAATTTCTGAAAGATATCTTGTTCTTTACAGAATTCTGTCATGCTTTCAGACTGAAACTCTGTTCCATGGTCATTTCTGATTTTGACCACAGTGCAACCCTTTTCATTTTGAATCTGCTTGACAACAGTCACAAAACTATCTAAGGTATCTGATTTTTTCTTAAGAAAGAACACCCAGACAAATCTGAAATAGTCATCAACAATTACCAAGGTACAGACTTTTCCACCTAGATTATGAATTGACATAGGACCAAATAAATCAATATGCAGTACAAATTCCCTCTTTAGTCATTTCAAGTTGGGTTCATTTCTGACCAACCATTCACTGAAGAGCTTGCTGATAGCCTTATAGTTCAAGTGAGCAAGCCTCTTGTGTCATTGCGCACAATAAGATTTTTTCACATTTGCAACAAGCCATATTAAAGAATCTGAGTCTAGACATAGAAAGTTAAGACAGTAAATATTTTCACTCCTAGTGCCTATTAGAATGACCTTTTGGTCACTTGACCTCTTGATAAGACACTTATCCTTGTAGAATACAATAACATAGCCTAGATCACAGAGTTGGCTTATGCTAGTTAGATTGTATTGTAATCCATCAGATGGTTCCTTGTTATGAAGACTATGTCATTGGTGATTATACTATAATCTTTAGTTATTCCTCTGTCAGAACTATCAAAAATGATTTTGGGTCCATTTCTCACTGGAGTGAAATCTTTCAGATGATTCCTTGTTCCAGTCATGTGTCTGGAACATCCACTGTCTAAGTACCAGATAGACATTTGATGGGTACTTTGACTAACCTGTAGTCATAAAATTAATTTATCTTAGGTACCCAAAAGAATTTGGGTCCTTAGTTCTTGTTAGCATAAACATGAATCTTTTTCCCAGCTGCAGCCTTGATAAGAAGGCTTCTCTTTGTACTTGGCACACTGGGGTTGTACCAACAGTTAATGGCAAAGTGTCCCACCTTGCCACAATACCATCACTCATGTATGTTATATTTCCTCTTCTGAACAACTTTAGATGTGTGTGAACCATCTATTTTCTTTTGTTCAGTAGGGACTGCATCTGCCTTCTTCCTATTTCTCTCAGCTAGAATCTGGCTGAATGTAAGCCTGCAAGCTGGTTCTCTAGGCTGATTATATTTGACAGCAATATGTGCTTGCTTTGCAACTGACACAGTGTTGATGACATCAGAAATAACCAATGTTGCAGATGTCGGATGTCGGGTATGTTGAAACCGAAAATCGGTCTCTGTGAAGTTCGACCCTTAGGGAAGGGGTGATCGTGCACCTACTGCCCTCAAGCGAATGATCTAGGCACAAGACTAGGAACACAAGGGACAAACCCAAGGTCTCAGCGTGGAGGTCCCGCCGCATACCCGGAAGACTAACAAACTCTTCCCCTCCCAAGCCAAGGTGTTGGAACACCCTATTACTAATTTGGGTAAGGATCACTATGTTTGTCTTAGGAAACCAGGTTGACCTAGTTGTATAGTTGTAAAGGTCAACATTAGAATGAGTCTAGGGCTTAGAACTTAGGTTTGAAGCTGCCCCCAGGACCATTCCAATGTCAAGGATATAGAGCCAAGTCTAAGGCAATTTTCGTCGAGCTCCGGTCGACGAAACGTCGAGCTCCGGTCGACGAAACGTCGAACTCGGTTCGACGCTCTCTGAGCTCAACTTGATAAATCGTCGAACTCCGGTCGACGATCTTCGAGCTCAGATCGACGATCTGCTCTCAGACAATTTTGGTTAGTCATCGATCTGCATTCTACGTTTTTCTAGCTCAGGTCGACGATCTTTCTTCAGCTATTCTTCAGGTCGCTGAGCTCGGTTCGACGATCTTCGAGCTCAGTTCGATGTTTTCTGTCTGCTTGATCTGTTTCTATCTCTGAGCTCAGTTCGACGATAGTAGAGCTCAGATCGACGATTTTTCTGAGAGATCAACGATTTTAAGGATTCAAATGCTGTCAGTCTTTGGAATGTTTTTGAAATCCCTCAGCATTTATGTTAAGGAGATCTGCCAGCCGTTTGTCTTTATTCTGGAGCAAGTTTCAAGAAATTATTCAGGAAATGTTTTATTGGACTTTCCTCTAGAAGACAAGACTCTTTATGGAAGACATTTATGACTGCCAACAGCTATCCTTGACAAGAATTTTTCAGAGAATAAGATTCTCCCTTTTTTTGTCTTCAAAAAGATAGAGAGAATAGACAACACTCAGAGAACAACAAGAAGAATTAAGCTGTGACAGATAACAAGTGATCATCTTCTGAAGAATCAGAATAACAGTCTTTTTGCTTACAGAAAAGTGATCACAGCCTCATCTCAAGAACTCCAGACACCTCATCTTTCAGCCGTTTTGCTGAAACAATCCTTTGCTGGAGATCTAAAGTTTTGAAGGCCTATCACCCTAAAGCAAAGCTTCCATTCCTGAACCTGTCTACAACTCACGGGGAGCTTTGACAACAAAAGATCCACTAGTCTTCTCTCATTTGATTTGAGAACAGAGAAGACAACTTCACCTCTTTATCTTTTCTTTTTCTGCTGTAAAAGGGTTCTTTAACTCCCTTCAAAAGTTCTGTCTGGTTCTGAGAGCCTTATCAAAACTCAGTGGTGGCAAGACACCTTATCAAAAAATCCAGTTTTGGTTTTTGAGCACCTTATCAAAAGCTCATTGGTGTCAGGACACCTGATCAACTCATCCTGAGTGGATTCCTACCAAGGGTGGTAGAAGAGTGGATGTACCCAGGTTTTTGAGGAACCACTATATTTCCTTGTGTCTTCTGGGTTGTTTGTGTGATTGTTTTGCTGTGTGCTGTGCTCTTTACTTCTTTGTTTTTAACTCTTCATTAACACTCTACACTATACTATAAATTGAATTTTATATTTGCTGATCAATTTCAATTGTGAAATTAATTTAAATAAACTCTATTCACCCCCCTCTAGAGTTGAGATAGATCTTAGCCTCACTTTCAATTGGTATCAGAGCCAGATTGGTTGCTCATACAAGCTAACACCTGAACCAAAAGATCCTTGATAAGATCAATCTCTTAAGAGGGTTATTTTCTTTATATCTTATATTAGTCAAAGACATGGCACAGAACAAGGATTATGCAAGCACCAGACCTCCAGTGTGCAATCTATCTAAGTTTGCACTCTGGAATGCAAGGATTAAATTATACATGAACTCTATTGATGAAAATATTTTCAATTCTGTCTTGACAGTTTGTCCAAGTCCACCAGCAAGCTCAAGCACAAATGCTGTTCCACCTCCCTCAGGAACAGATGCTGACATAAAGAAATGGAAAACTGCAGATGCAAAGGCCATGAACATCTTAGCTTAGACAATGTCTGATGAGATATTTCAGAAAGTAGCTGACTGCAACTCAACCAATGGAATTTGGGACAAGCTCTCTGAAATTGTCTCAGGGTCTGCTGATGAAAGGAAAGACAGGAGATCTCACCTCATAACCCAATATGAGAATTTCAAGAAAGGAGAGACTGAGTCAGTAGCAGATATGTACAACAGACTGAGTCTGATTGTCAATGGGCTAAAGACCTTGGATAAAGAAATCTCATTGACTGAGCTTAATGACAAGATCCTAATGTGCTTCCCCAGCACTTGGGATTCAAGAATCTGGCCAATCAAAGATGCCAGAAGTCTAAATGAAATCACTACTGAAGCTCTCCTAGGCAAGCTCAAGTCTTATGAGCTGCTCATTAAGAACAGAGAAGAAGAACAGAAGGCTGCCTCACCAGCCTCAAAGAAAGAGAAGTCAATAGCTTTCAAAGCCATTGAGAATCAGCCTGAAGAAAAGCTCACAGGCAATGAGGAGTTGGTCAGCCTACTGGCCAAAAGATTTTACAAACTGGCCAGAAAAGACTTCAGAAAAAGGCCATACAAAGGACATGATAAACCAAGGTATGATAAGTCAAATAATGATAAAGAAATTATATGCTTTGGCTGCAGGAAACCAGGTCACATTGTGCCTGACTGTCCAGAAAACAAGAACAAGGACAGAAAGGATAGAAGAGAAAGAAGGAAAGAGAAAGACTTCAAAAAGAACAGCTCAGATAAAGCCTCCTCCAGTAAGAACAAACATACAAGGAAGGGCTTTGTTGCTGAGACATGGAGTGAGACAGAAGAGGATTCTGAAAATTCATCCAGCTCCAGTGATGATGAAGATGATGCAGATGAAAAAGAATTTTGCATGATGGCTATCAATGCCTCACAGCAAAACTCTGATGCAGAATCAGATTCAGACTCAGAAACTCAACCAGAAGAAGATCAAGTAATTGACTCTTTTGATTTTAATTCTGAGGACTTTAAAATTGAATTTAAGACATTGTGTTTGGACTTACTAAAATCTGAGAAAGAGATAATCTCTCTCAGAAACAAATTATCTGAATACAGTGTCCTAAACTCAATTAACCTCAAACTCTCTGAGGAGTTAGAATGCTGTAGGGAGGAGATAGCTTCACTGAAAAGTGAACTATCAAAGGCCAAAAAGTTTGAAGAATCCCTAAATGGGAGAAGTATCAGACTGATGGACATTACAAGCACAATGAACTCTAGATTCAACAGTACACTGGGATTGGGTGCCTCATCCAGCCAACCTATAATATTAACAACTCCAATCAAATTTGTCTCTGACAAAGGAAAGGGAGTAATAGAGGTAGCTAGGAAGAATGCAGATCTGCCAGAGAAAACTTCAGTTCAACAGATTGCATCGAGCAGAGCTCGACGATCGTCGAATAGAGCTCGACGATCTAACCCAAGATCGTCGACCTCAGCTCGACGATATCCAAACTCTGAACTTCAGTATAATCGATCTTCGAGCAGAGATCGACGATCTGACCCAAGATCGTCGACCTCAGTTCGACGATTGTCGAACAGAGATCAGGTCTGTGAACATTCCTTCAATGGCACATCTAGATTCAATCCTAGAAGTCCCACATCCCAAGGCTTTAACCCCTATACTGAATGGATAATACCTCCTAGGAGATATCATCCTGAAGGCTATAAGAGTCAACCTGAGATGTCCTTCATTTCTGAATTCAAAGGATATCAGCCTAGGCCCAAGGTTAACTGGGTTAAAAACAAGTAAGCTGTTCATGTGCAGGTAAAGACCTATTCAGTATCTAACCAACAATGGTATCTGGATAGTGGGTGCTCAAAGCACATGACAGGGAACAGGGAGAACCTATCATCCTTCATAACCAAACTTGGACCCAAAGTGATTTTTGGTGATTCAAATTTTGGCCAAACCAAAGGATATGGTGCTGCTCAGATAGGCTCAGTCACTTTCAAGAAAGTGGCATATGTAGAAGGACTGAAGCACAATCTGATAAGTATCAGTCAGCTATGTGATGAAGGATACAAGGTGACTTTTAACAAATCCCCGTGCAAGATCAAGTCAGAGAATAACACAACTGTGTTAACAGGTAAAAGGACAGGTAACATTTACTTAGTAGATTTTCTTTCATCTAAAGTAGATATCTGTTTATTTAATTCCATATCTAAGCCAAATGTTTTATGGCATAAGAGATTAGGACATCTAAATCTTAGAACCATTGCTAGGCTATCCAAAGACAACCTTGTTAGAGGACTACCTTCTGGCCCCTACAAGAAGGAAGTACTTTGCAAGGCTTGTCAATTAGGCAAGCAAACTAAAAATAGCTTTAAGTCACTTAATAAGAGTGATTCACCTAGGATTTTGTATCTGTTGCACATGGATCTTTTTGGACCCATCACAGTACAAAGCTTAGGAGGGAAGTCCTATACTTTAGTGGTTGTAGATGACTTCTCAAGATTCACTTGGGTATTCTTTCTGAGGAAGAAGTCTGATAACTTTAAGTGTCTGACAGAGTTTCTCAAATGTATACAGATTGAGTTCAATACTCACATTGCCCTGATCAGAAGTGATCATGGGACAGAGTTTGATTCTCTTCTTATGCAAGAGTTCTGTCAGAGTGAAGGGATCATGCATACTTTCTCAGCTCCTAGAACTCCTCAACAAAATGGGGTAGCTGAAAGGAAAAATAGAACCCTAATTGAATCTGCTACTACATTATTGGCAGATGCTCACCTACCTCTATCCTTTTGGGCTGAGGCAGTGAACACCTCCAACTATGTGCTAAACAGAAGCCTGATACATAAACTAAAGGGCAAGACTCCCTATGAATTGCTCAAAGGGAAGAAACCTAAAATAGCTTATTTTAAAATTTTTGGCTGTACTTGTTATATTCATAATAATGACAAGAAGTATCTAGCAAAATTCCAAGCTAAAGCTGATGAAGGAGTGTTTCTGGGATACTCTATGACCAGCAAGGCATATAGGGTATATAATAAATCTTCTTGTAAAATTGAAGAATCTGTTCATGTTACTTTTGATGAGACTAACATGTGTTACAAGGAGAAGTCTACTTCTACCATAGAACCTTTGCAGGTACATTCTATTTCAGAAAATATGAACAGATTACAGGTTAAAGAAGAGAACACAACCTCTCAATAAAAGAATGAGAGCAGTGATGATGAAGAAGAAGTTCACCTCTTGAAGAAAATCATCTTGAAGAGCCAGTTGTTATTCCACAAGAGGAAACAACAACACATGCTGGTGAACAATCAACACCCCCTGTTGATTTAGTAACAACAAGAGATCATCCAATCACCCAAGTAATTGGAGAGATCTTAGTTGGTGTGCAAACCAGAAATCAGGTCAACCAGAACCTGATGCACACTTGCTTCCTATCACAAGTTGAGCCTCAATCCATTCAAGATGCAGAGCAAAATCCACACTGGATCATTGCAATGCAAGAGGAGTTACATCAATTTGAAAGGAATAAGGTTTGGGAACTAGTGCCTAAGCCAAAGGATCACTCCATTGTTGGAACAAAGTGGGTGTTCAGAAACAAGCTGGATGACCAAGGAATTATTGTCAGAAACAAGGCAAGGCTAGTTGCCCAAGGCTATTCTCAGCAAGAAGGAATAGACTATGACCAGACCTTTACACCAGTTGCAAGGTTAGAGGCCATTAGAATATTCCTAGCTTTTGCTGCTCACAAGGGATTCAAGGTTTACCAGATGGACGTGAAGAGTGCATTTCTCAATGGGGACATCAAAGAGGAAGTCTATGTTAGACAACCTCCAGGTTTTATCTCTCTAACTCACCCTGATTATGTTTTCAAATTGCATAAAGCATTATATGGTCTCAAGCAAGCCCCTAGAGCATGGTATGAGACCCTAGCATGCTTTCTTCTGCAAAATGATTTTGTTAGGGGGAGAGTAGACCAAACTCTTTTTATTAGAACCCATAAGTCCCACACCCTACTAGTACAAATTTATGTAGATGATATCATATTTGGATCTACTTATTCAAACTTGTGCAAAAAGTTTTCCAACCTGATGCATTCCAAATTTGAAATGAGTAGTATGGGTGTGCTCTCCTTCTTCTTAGGATTGCAAGTAAAACAGCATGCTGAGGCCATATTTATTTCCCAAACCAAGTATGCTAAAGAATTGGTTAAGAGATTTGGTATGTCTGAGGCATCTTGTATGAAAACACCCATGCCTACCAATGCTGTATTGGATGCTGATGAACATGAGAAACCAGTTGATCAGACAACATATAGAGCAATGATTGGCTCTCTATTGTACCTTACAGCCAGTAGGCCAGATATAATGTTTGCTACATGCATATGTGCTAGATTCCAAGTTAGCCCTAGAGAGTCACACCTAACTCTAGTTAAAAGGATTTTTAGGTATGTAAAAAGTTGTCCAAATCTAGGACTCTGGTATCCAAAAGACTCAGGATTTGAATTAACTGGATTCTCAGATGCTGATTATGCTGGATGCAGAATAGATAGGAAAAGCACCAGTGGAACATGTCAATTCATTGGTGACAGACTTGTCTCCTGGTTTTGTAAGAAGCAAACATCTGTGTCAACCTCAACTGCTAAAGCTGAATATATGGCTTCAGGCAGTTGCTGTTCACAAATATTGTGGATACAAAATCAGCTCATAGACTATGGCTACAACTTAGAGAAGTCTAAATTTTTTTGTGATAATACTAGTGCTATCTCTATAGCACAAAATCCAGTCCTCCATAGTAGGACAAAACATATAGAGATTAGGCATCACTTTCTAAGAGATAATGCAGAGAAAAACAAAATAGAACTTCAATATATACCTACTGATTTGCAAAGGGGAGATATTTTCACCAAGCCCTTGGATGAGAAGAAACACAGTTTCTTCCTAAATCAGTTAGGCAAGTTAGATGGAGGAAGCCTAAACTAACTTACAAGATTTTTGAAAAGATAAAACAGACCAAGACTAGGCTAAAAAATCAGTTCCTTTTGTGTCTGTAGAATAGGCTTTGTCTCTGAACTACGCTCGACGTTTTCCCAGAAAACATCGAACGTAGATCGACGTTTCTCTAAAAATCGTCGACTAGAGATCGACGTCTCCAAAATCGTCGATCTGAGTTCAGCGCCTCCGTTAGCTCCAGGTTTTCTCTCCTTCTGTTCAGAGGCCGTCGAGCGGAGCTCGACGCTTTTCAACATCGTCGAACGGAGATCTACGATATTGACGTCTCTTCAGATTCGATCTGTAGCCCAAATTGTCGAGCTGAGATCGACGTTCTGTCGAACCGAGCTCCACGATTTTCCGTTTCGCCGTCGAACCCTAATATAAAATCATTTCCGCGGCCGTCGTTCATCTGTGCGCTTTCATACTCTCTGCAACTTTCTCCGTTTTCCCTCCAAATCTTCTGCGTTTGGTTGTGTTTGGTTCTTTGTTGCAGGTAAAAATGGCTGGCTCCAGTGCTGCAATCTCCAAAATGAAATTTGACACCGGATTTGACATCGACATGAACTCGTTTGATGGAAGCGATCAGCGCTTCAAGGATATTCTTAATCTATTCAGAGATCAACAGCTATCACAAATAATGACTATCAGAATGAAGATTGCATCCGAAGAGATAAAGGAGTGGTGTTATACAGCGACAGATGAGAACGAGAACTCTGTCGTCGGCTTCATAAAAGGGACTCAGGTACAATTGTCCCCTGCTCTTTTAACTGAAGTTTTTCATCTTAGTTCTGGAGAAGATTCCGTAGAGTTATCTGGAGAGGAGTATGAATCCATGCTTGATAGAATGGGTCACAATGCTGTGAACCCTAGCAAACTGCTGAAGAAAAATCTGTCGATAGAATTTCAGTTTTTGGCTGATGTAGTTGGGAAAGTGCTTCTGGCCAAGCACTCAGCCCATGATACCATATCAAGATATCAATTCTGTCTGATGGGAGCTCTGCTTGATAAGAAACATATAGACTGGGGATCAATTTTCTTCAACCTGATTAAGAAAAAGCCGAGTAAGACTGCTGTCAGCTTTGGGAGAATTCTAGGGGTCTATCTGAATTCCAGATGCCCTGAGCTGCTAACCTCTTCTGGGATGTTCATTAATGCATCCAAGAGGCTCTCCTGTGCCCTTTTCAGCAAATGGGACAGGCATATTGTAAACCCCTCCAGAGCTGCTGCACCACTATCTTCAGGCACCAGGACTGTCTCAGTCACTCCACCTCTGGTCTCTGCCCCAGTAGATGTGTTGCCTGCTTCTCCTCCTCCTCCAGCTGTCTCCACCCCAGCCACTTCATCCTCACCTCCAATCACCACCATACTGATATCTTCCCCCATTAACATTTCTTCACCAGTTTCATCCCCTCCAGCATCTACCTCAGAGGAATTCCATCCTCTTTTCTCTTATTCAAGCTTCACCTCTCCATCATTTTCCTTGGCAGATGATTCCTTTATGGATGATTCCCCCTCCTCTCCTCCAGAGCCTCCCTCTACCTCCTCATTCCAACAAATGCTCCAAGAAATTTTATCCCAATCATCCTTCACACCTTCTCTTGCCTCACCTATCTTCACCTCAACATCTTCAATCCTCTCCTTTCCCCCTTCAGAGCCATCCATACCCTCATTCTCCATGCCACCAGCTCCAGCAATCATCCTTCCAACAACCTTCTCTCCTACCTCTGCTCAAGCCCCTCTTGAGCATGTAGATTTATCAGCCCTGGCTGACAGGTTATATGAGCCGCTAGCTCCTAAGCTAACCTCATTACTGGAGACCACTCTGGCTCCACTCCTGACCCAAGTCAAGGAGCTGTCTTCCAAGCTCTCCTCCTTCTCTCCCTCTCAGGCAATTACCTCTTCTGGGTGCCTTGACTCAGTTATCCCTGAATCCAGGCAGGGGGAGATGCCTTCTGAAGTAGTGTTTGTGCCTGAGTATGCTCCAGCTCTGGCTCCAGCTCCTGCCTTTGCATTGGACCTCCAGAGCTTGCTCTCTGTGTTTGATACAGTTTACCTCAGATCTTTGCCAGTTCCTCATGCTGAAGACTTGTCTAAGGCCATTGTGCCTATTTCTGTCTGTGATCCCAGCCAAATTGAAGCATATGTAAATTCCTGGAAGGCTGTGGATGTTTGTGTTTCCATCTCTGATGCTGCTACTAAGGCCATTGTGCCTCTTGTTGTTGAAGCTGCTGCTGCTGTTACTGAGGATACTGAAATGGTTTTTGTAATTGAAGATACATCTGCTGCTGAAGAAGTTGCTGCTTACCTAGAAGATCCTGCACCTGCTGTTGTTACTGTGATTACTGCTGCTGTTGCTTCAAAAGTTCCCTCTGCTCAAATTTCTGATGCTGCTACTGCCCTGACTGCTGATCAGTTGAAGTTACAAGAGAAATACATAAAAAGCATTGATGATTTGTATGACAATCCTCAAAGTTCAGAGAGTGATCAATTTCAAACTGATTCAGATGACTCTGCAAATGCTATTGCCAAGAAGAGGAAGGCCAGAAGCAAGGCCATGATGTCAGTCCCCCCAGTTAAGACAAAGGATTCTAATGACATTCCCTACTACATTCTGCATGACTGCCCCATATCTGAGCCCTGGATGCAGTATTCCAAGAACCAATCAAAGGCTATGAAGAAGAGAAGGAAGCTGAATAAGTATGAAAAAGGATCTTCTCAGTATCAGCCTCCTCCTCCTCCTCCAGATTCTGGTTCAGGCTCAGCCCCTCAAGCTCCAGCTTCCAGGCAAAGCTCCTCCCAGTCTTATCAGAAATATTATCAAAGGGGGCAACATCAAAGGGGATATCAATCTAGTAGGGGCCAATATAGAGGAAGCCAGAGAGGGCACAGATTTCATCAAAGGGAAGGACAAAGCCATACTGATTCTACTTCAGGTCCTTTCCCTTATAAGCTAAAAGATGCAGTTGTCTCCAGGACTCCTCCTACTGATTCTGAATCCATCAATAGATATGAACCTCCTATTTCATTTGAGGATCCTGAGAACAACCCCTTGTCCTGGACAGCTAGAATGAAAGAGTTGGCTGCTCTTGATCAAATAAAAAAGGCTAGAGAGCAAGGCAAGGACACTTCCAACATAACAACTTTATCAGATCAGAGAAAGAAAGAACTGGAGAAATATACATCAAGAAAATTCTTTAATCCAGAAGATTATATGAAGCTGCACCCTGAGGCTGTAGTTCCAAGGCCCAGATCTCAAACTTCCTTGGGTGCAGAAGATGATAGAAGATCCAAGAAAGAAGCCCTCAATCCCAATAGAGAAATTTTGTTTAAAAAGGGAACTGAGAAGTAAATTGTGTAAGCTGAACAATCATCCTCCTTTGGATATTTGCTGACTTCTTATCTATGATCTGCATTGCTGCTATATCTTTTTATCTGCACTGTTGATTTAGTTTCTGTCTTGAATGTATACTTATTTATTTCCTAATTCTGTCTATAAATAGTAATCCTAACCCAAATAGGGGGAGATTGTTGGAACACCCTATTACTAATTTGGGTAAGGATCACTATGTTTGTCTTAGGAAACCAGGTTGACCTAGTTGTATAGTTGTAAATGTCAACATTAGAATGAGTCTAGGGCTTAGAACTTAGGTTTGAAGCTGTCCCCAGGACCATTCCAATGTCAAGGATATAGAGCCAAGTCTAAGGCAATTTTCGTCGAGCTCCGGTCGACGAAACGTCGAGCTCCGGTCGACGAAACATCGAACTCGGTTCGACGCTCTCTGAGCTCAACTTGATAAATCGTCGAACTCCGGTCGACGATCTTCGAGCTCAGATCGACGATCTGCTCTCAGACAATTTTGGTTAGTCGTCGATCTGCATTCTACATTTTTCTAGCTCAGGTCGACGATCTTTCTTCAGCTATTCTTCAGGTCGCTGAGCTCGGTTCGACGATCTTCGAGCTCAGTTCGACGTTTTCGGTCTGCTTGATCTGTTTCTATCTCTGAGCTCAGTTCGACGATAGTAGAGCTCAAATCGACGATTTTTCTGAGAGATCAACGATTTTAAGGATTCAAATGCTGCCAGTCTTTGGAATGTTTTTGAAATCCCTCAGCATTTATGTTAAGGAGATCTGCCAGCCATTTGTCTTTATTCTGGAGCAAGTTTCAAGGAATTATTCAGGAAATATTTTATTGGACCTTCCTCTAGAAGACAAGACTCTTTATGGAAGACATTTATGACTGCCAACGGCTATCCTTGACAAGAATTTTTTAGAGAATAAGATTCTCCCTTTTTTGTCTTCAAAAAGATAGAGAGAATAGACAACACTCAGAGAACAACAAGAAGAATTAAGCTATGACAGATAACAAGTGATCATCTTCTGAAGAATCAGAATAACAGTCTTTTTGCTTACAGAAAAGTGATCACAGCCTCATCTCAAGAACTCCAGACACCTCATCTTTCAGCCATTTTGCTGAAACAATCCTTTGCTGGAGATCTAAAGTTCTGAAGGCCTATCACCCTAAAGCAAAGCTTCCATTCGCGAACCTGTCTACAACTCAGGGGGAGCTTTGACAACAAAAGATCCACTAGTCTTCTCTCATTTGATTTGAGAACAGAGAAGACAACTTCACCTCTTTATCTTTTCTTTTTCTGCTGTAAAAGGGTTCTTGAACTCCCTTCAAAAGTTCTGTCTGGTTCTGAGAGCCTTGTCAAAACTCAGTGGTGGCAAGACACCTTATCAAAAAATCCAGTTTTGGTTTTTGAGCACCTTATCAAAAGCTCATTGGTGTCAGGACACCTGATCAACTCATCCTGAGTGGATTCCTACCAAGAGTGGTAGAAGAGTGGATGTACCTAGGTTTTTGGGAAACCACTATATTTCCTTGTGTCTTCTGGGTTGTTTGTGTGATTGTTTTGCTGTGTGCTGTGCTCTTTACTTCTTTGTTTTTAACTCTTCATTAACACTCTACACTATACTATAAATTGAATTTTATATTTGCTGATCAATTTCAACTGTGAAATTAATTTAAATAAAATCTATTCACCCCCCTCTAGAGTTGAGATAGATCTTACCCTCACTTTCACAAGGGCTGAGCTAAGGCACCTTCGGAGGGCTCTCTTGGCCGACCGGCACATCTAAGGAGGATCTGAAGATCCACTCCTTAACTAGAGGTGCCACCTCGGGTCTATGTAAAATGTTCCCCGCCCACCTTTTTAATGACCTAAAACCGCCCAGCAGCCCTACTTTACGCAGCCCCAATTGGGCCGCTAACATCATAACATTGGCCTTCTAGGGCCGACACAGAGCATCACAGACATATTAAATTTACAGGAATATGAATTCCATACATCGGCATGCAGGTCGGCAACATAAACAAACTAGGCCTTCGAGGGCCGACACGAGCTTGGGCTTAAGCCCGCTATTCCCCGCTTGGTACTGCAACATCTGTACGCCAACGTCTCGACGAGCGGCTGCCAACTAGGCATCGATCAGCTATCATAAACGGGCCAAACATAATGCGCGCACCACCTTTTTTGGGGCTATGATGCGCATTCCCTGCAAATATATAATACACAACTTCCACGGAGTCTTCTCCGGGAACCCCAGAACATCACCAATCTGGCTCACATGTCCGGATGGGCTTCACACAACATGCCTAAACCCATACTCATGCTTCCGGGTACTAATGCAATTAATAGCGGGGACGCACATGTCAACCCGTCGGAGAGCTCCCTTCCCCAACCCGTTGGTGGAGAGGGGCTTCCATGCAAATGTGTAAACTGAAGGCTTCACCTGCCCAAGTAGAAACATCGTTACCCTTGTCGCGCGCTTGGCGGTGGGGTCGGGAGAGGAGCTCCGGGTCGATCTTACTGCATGCGGCCGCGTCAGTGGCCGATCTCCACTCCAAAGAGAGCCTTACTACAGGCCGAGCCTTGCTCTAGGCCGAGCTTGCTACAGGTGGCGGTGGCCAATCTCCACTCCAAGCCGCTTGCTGCCGGTAGCGACGAGAAGATGGCCGACCCCGGGATCGGGCGGCCTCTGGTGGCCGACCTGGATAGAAAAAAGAGCGGAGGGGGCCGAGCGGTTCTCCTCCTTGCGGCGATGGTGGCATGTACAGAGAATAGAAAAAGGCTGAGAGGAACAGCCGGCTGCTGCTTTCCGGTGGCCTGGACAGGAGGAGTGAGGTGGAAGGGGGCTCGGCTTGCTCTTCCTAGCCGACGACTTGGACAGAAAAGGAGGGGAGGAGCTCGGGCAGCACTTCCGGGCGGCCTAGATCGGAGAAGGAAGGGGGCTCAGGCCTTTTTTGCCCTAGGCGACGGCGGCGAGGATGGAGAGGGCTGGGCTCGGCCTGAGCTTGGTGCGGCCGGCGACGGGGAAGGAGGCCGAGCTCGGGCTGGCCTTACTGGATCCAGGCGGCGCCGAGAGGGGGAAAGAGAGCCGGGCTCGGGCTCTCCTTGCTTGCCGACGGGAGAGAGGAAGGGGTGGCGCTCAGCCTTGCCTTGCCTAGGCGGCGGAGGGAGAGGGGAAGAGGCGGGGTCGGGCTTGGCCTTTGCTTGCTGCGGTACCGAGGGAGAGAGGGGGGAGTGAGATCGGGAGGAAGGGGGGGGTGGGGGGGGGGGCTGTCTTTCTCCTGGCCGAGCCCTAGGTCACCGGGGGGGGGGGAATCCTGTGTCCCTCTTTTCCTCCTCCTTTCCATGTATATAATATACCTATATATATATATATATATATATATATATATATATATTAATATCATTATATCAAATGGGGCTGCCCGCGCATAGAACCTTTACGAATAGAACCTGTTATCTCCTTTACGAATATATTAATATCATTAATATCATATATCCCCTTCCACCTGATATTAATATATATAATATTAGTTTATTACAACATTAATCAAATGTCTGTAAAAAAACCTTTACGAATAGAACCTCCACGCACATGCACGAGCGCTCGCATGTGCTCGAACGGGGCTGCCCCAAAACATCGCCCATAACACGCCCCTAGGTTGCTATTTGGGGAGGGTCACACTCGCCCGGCTACGGGGTTGTACACAATCCCCGCTCTTTTCGAGATTAGTACAAGCTCGGAAAGAATCATCCAACCCAACGTATCCAGCGAGTGGGAGTTGACCCAAATTTTTTTTTGAGAGAAGCTGAAATTTGCACTCGGAACATCAATCTCTCCATGATCTTTTTGATCCTTTTGAACCACTCGATATCTGCAATGTCTACTGCCCTGCCCTTATCCCCCAGGTGTGCCTACAACCCTGCCAGCTAGTGAGAGCCTGACAGCGAGTCTACCCGGGGCCGAGCAACACTCGTGGTCCCTTTCCCCCCAGACGAGCCTACGGACCTGCCAGCTAGTAGGAGCCAGGCAGCGGGTCTATCCGGGGCCGAGCATCACTCGGGGTCCTGCAAAAAGTCTCCAAGAACCAACCCTTTCCCCCCAGATGTGCCTACAACCCTGCCCAGCTAATGAGAGCCTGAGCAGCGAGTCTACCCAGGGCCGAGCAGCACTCGGGGTCCCTTACCCCCCAGGAGAGCCTACGGACCTGCCAGCTAGTAGGATCCAGGCAGCGGGTCTACCCGGGGCCGAGCATCACTCGGGGTCCTGCAAAGTATCCGAACTCCCTCCAAATTTCAAACTATCTCTATCCACCAAGTGACATCCAGTCCTGCCAGCTAGGTGAGAGCCTGACAGCGGGATCTGCTCGGGGTCTGGGGCAGACTCCCTCGAGTGACATCCATCCCTGCCAGCTAGGCGAGAGCCTGACAGCGGGATCTGCTCAGGGTATGTTAAACGAATACTTCGATCGTCCACATAGATTGCGACGGGAGCATTGTCACTCCAAATTTCATAACGATGTCCACAGAGAATCGTCCGGGCTCCCGGGTGATACCGCCGGTTCAGCTAGCTAGATGAACGCCTGACGGCGGGAGCGTCGAGAGCAACCTCAGAGTGAGGAGACTTGAGAAACTTTTGTCAAGTATAACTGGAGGGTAGGCTCCCTCACTTCGAACTCCACGTTTATCTGGGAGGCCACCACCAAGGAGTCAGTAAGAACCTCCACATCATGTACCCCAAGTTCTCAGGCCAAACACAGTCTCGCTATAACCGCCTCATACTCAGTCAGGTTGTTGGTGATAGGGAAATGCACCACTACTCGAGGACTTGACTTTGCTCGAGGTGGAGACATCCTGTTTACTGAAGAGGTGTTGGAGAGTTAATTGCACCGATGCTTTTACAAATGGAGGGCACATTCTTTTCATAAGAGAGACGATCTGGAAGTTGTCAAATCGGGAAGCTGGCATCCGAGCCTGTTCCTAATAATTCCTCTAATCGGAAGAGAGATGCAATCGGGGGGACATAGGCCGACGTGCAAGGGGGGAGCTGATCTCGGCCGTCAGTGCAGAGGCTCGGTCTTACAAGAGCGCTTAAAGTCCCGAGGCATCGTCCCATCATCTGAACTGGGCTATTTAGAAGGAACAGGTCGACGACTCGTATCCTGATCTAATGACAAAGGTCACTTTCCGCCGTGTCACTCGATGATTAGATCTAGTGCATGGGCGACGGGTAACGTTCCTGCGAGGGTCCTCTAGGACGCACTCGAGGCCAACATCTTCCCTTGGGCCAAAACCTGCCCCTTTACATGTTATCTTGCTCTCTCAATAACAAAGGCCTTCACTTGTGATTTCTTGGAGAGATCGGCCCTTTATCAAATCTAGGAGGTTAACGTCTAGGCTCGTTCCTGATAATTCCTCTAGTCGGAGGAGAGGTGCGATCGGGGGGATATAGGCCGACGTGCAAGGGGGGAGCTGATCTCGGCCGTCAGTGCAGAGGCTCGGTCTTACAATAGCGCTTAAAGTCCCGCGGCACCGTCCCATCGTCCGAACTAGGCTATTTAAAAGGAACGGGTTGGACGTTTGGCTTCCGGAGTCGATCGCGAGGCTAACCCTTGAAGCCTTCAGAAGCTCGAGGCGAATTGGCAATAAAGAGAAAACTTGACCGCTACTAAATTACAAGGAAGAGATAACATGTTACCGTTAGGGAGGGAACCCTTTCAGGTCACCCCGGCTCCAAATACCTCTCAGCGGGTCTCTTACTTGATCTTGAAGATAACAACCTCCAGGTTTCTCGTTGATGTAATAAGTGGAGACATATGTGTTTTCACAGGTAGAAGTGCTTCAAATAGGTGCAAATCCTACTCCGAATGCTATGGGATTCCAACAACAACTATGGGAGGGGACAACTCTGAGTATGAGGACCTTACATACAAAGTATCAACGCATAACCCTGGTCGCCACTTGTTTCCTCTTCTATAGCCATGACGTTCGCCAGAGTTCTTCTGTGCTGGTCACTCTCCACGCTCACCGCACCATAATGTTGAAACCGAAAATCGGTCTCTGTGGAGTTCGACCCTTGGGGAAGGGGTGACCGCGCACCTACTGCCCTCAAGCGAATGATCTAGGCACAAGACTAGGAACACAAGGGACATACCCAAGGTCTCAGCGTGGAGGTCCCGCCGCTTACCCGGAAGACTAACAAACTCTTCCCCTCCCAAGCCAAGGGCTGAGCTAAGGCACCTTCGGACGGCTCTCTTGGCCGACCGGAACATCTAAGGAGGATCTCAAGATCCACTCCTTCTTAACTAGAGGTGCCACCTCGGGTCTATGTAAAATGTTCCCCGCCCGCCTTTTTAATGGCGTAAAACCGCCCAGCAACCCTACTCTACGCAGCCCCAATTGAGCCGCTAACATCATAACATAGGCCTTCTAGGGTCGACACAGAGCATCACATGCATGTTAAATTTACAGGAATATGAATTCCATACATCGGCACGCAGGCCGGCAACATAAACAAACTAGGCCTTCGAGGGTCGGCACGAGCTTGGGCTTAAGCCCGCTATTCCCCGCTTGGTACTGCAACACCTGTACGCCAACGTCTCGACGAGCAGCGGCCAACTAGGCATCAGTCAGCTATCATAAGCTGGCCAAACATAATGCGCGCACCCCCTTTTTTGGGGCTATGGTGCGCATTCCCTGCAAATATATAATACACAACTTCCACGGAGTCTTCTCCGGAAACCCCAGAACATCACCAATCCGGCTCACATGTCCGGATGAGCTTCACACAACATGCCTAAACCCATACTCACGCTTCCGGGTACTAATGCAATTAATAACGGGGACACACATGTCAAACTGTCGGAGAGCTCCCTTCCCCCACCCGTTGGTTGAGAGGGGCTTCCATGCAAATGTGTAAACTGAAGGCTTCACCTGCCCAAGTAGAAACATCGTTACCCTTGTCGCGCGCTTGGCGGCGGGGCTGGGAGAGGAGCTCCGGGTCGATCTTACTGCATGCGGCCGCGTCGGTGGCCGATCTCCACTCCAAAGCGAGCCTTACTCCAGGCCGAGCCTTGCTCCAGGCCCAGCTTGCTACAGGTGGCGGTGGCCAATCTCCACTCCAAGCCGCTTTCTGCCGGTGGCGACGGGAAGATGGCCGACCCCGGGATCGGGCGGCCTCTGGTGGCCGGCCTTGATAGAAAAAAGAGCGGAGGGGGCCGAGCGGTTCTCCTCCTTGCGACGATGACGGCCTGTACATAGAATAGAAAAAGGCTGAGAGGAGCAGCCGGCTGCTGCTTTTCGGTGGCCTGGACAGGAGGAGTGAGGTGGAAGGGGGCTCGACTTGCTCTTCCTAGCCGACGACCTGGACAGAAAAGGATGGGAGGAGATCGAGCAGCACTTCCGGGAGGCCTGGATCGGAGAAGGAAGGGGGGCTCAGGCCTGGTTTGCCCTAGGCGACGGCGACGAGGATGGAGAGGGCTGGGATCGGCCTGAGCTTGGTGCGGCCGGCGACGGGGAAGGAGGCCGAGCTCGGGCTGGCCTTACTGGATCCAGGCGGCACCGAGAGGGGGAAAGAGAGCCAGGCTCGGGCTCTCCTTGCTGGCCGACGGGAGAGAGGAAGGGGTGGCGCTCGGCCTTGCCTTGCCTAGGCGGCGGAGGGAGAGGGGAAGAGGCGGGGTCGGGCTTGGCCTTTGCTTGCTGCGGCACCGAGGGAGAGAGGGGGGAGTGAGATCGGGAGGAAGGGGGGGGGGGGGAGGGGCGGCTGTCTTTCTCTTGGCCGAGCCCTAGGTCGGGGGGGGGGGAATTCTTTGTCCCTCTTTTCCTCCTCCTTTCCATGTATATAATATACCTATATATATATATTAATATCATTATATCAAATGGGGCTGCCCGCGCATAGAACCTTTACGAATAGAACCTGTTATCTCCTTTACGAATATATTAATATCATTAATATCATATATCCCCTTCCACCTGATATTAGTATATATAATATTAGTTTATTACAACATTAATCAAATGTCTATAAAAAACCTTTACGAATAGAACCTCCACGCGCATGCACGAGCGCTCTCATGTGCTCGAACGGGGCTGCCCCAAAACATCGCCCATAACACGCCCCTAGGCTGCTATTTGGGGAGGGTCACACTCGCCCGGCTACGGGGTTGTACAGGGGACACGTCGGTTTGATTTTTCATGTCGGTTTTTTATATATCGGGGGATATATCGGGGATATTTCATATATCGGATTTTAATATTTAATTAATTATATATGTAATTAAATGTTATTTTTTAATTTTTATACATATCACAGTACTACCTATTTTACAACCTATTGAGCTTTTAAATATTAAAATCTATATGTAGCATTTAACATACAACACTTTAAAGATGAAAATTTGCAAAACTAGTTATTTAAAGATTAAAATTCCGAAAATCAAATTTCAAACATACCTCATTCTTCATCGCCTGAAAACTCATCTATAGTCGGCATAGTAGATAGAATATGATCTTCATCCGATGAATCCTCTAGATCTCCCTCGTCCACTTCAGATATTTTTCTCTTTCCCCTTCTTTGATAACTAATTGCCACTTCTTTGCTTGTAGCTAATCTTTGAGGTCTCCTTTCATCATGATCAGCGTCGACTATATTGCTAATTTGTGCCCATGTTAGCCCCTTGCCAGGAAAGACTTCATCATCGTCATCTTCATCTTCATCCTCCTCAGGATCAACATTCACCATCCACTCTTGTACCATTCCAGAATCAACATTCTTAGCTGCCAATGGATCTCGAGATGTCTCTGAATATTTCGAATTTAGCAAAGCATTGAACTTTACAAATACTAAATCGTTCAATCTCTTGCTATCAAGTCTATTTCTCTTTTTAGAATGTATCTGTAAAATTTTAAAAAGAGTTAAATAATGTATACAATCATATAATAAGATATAAATGTTTAACTACATAATTAAATTAATGTATACCATCTCAAAGGTGCTCCAGTTCTTCTCACAGCTAGAAGATGAAGTAGTCAGACTTAAAATTTTCATGGCCATAGTTTTAAGGTACGGCGTATCAGCACCGTTAAGCCGCCACCAATGTACTGTGAAAATTAAAATGACAACACAATGTATTAAACTATTAATTATTCATTTATTATACATAAATACATCATTATTGTTAATAAATATATATATTAAAATGTACCTGGATTTAAGTTTGGATTTTGTAGCTGTCTCTTTGCCATCTCTTTACCAAATAACCCTTGTTGGTATTGGTAAACATCAAGCTCAGCGCTGATGTGATCCTGTGTAGAAGGATCTTTCTTATATATCCTTGAGAGACACTCAACAAAACCACTCATAAACCTTCCGTCAGGCTCAATCTCCACTCGATGAGAATAATAAAAAAATGGGTTTAAGTAATACCCTGCAAAGTGCATATGACTGTTCAATCTCCACTCGACAAAAATAATAAAAATTTGGGTTTAAGTAATAACCTGCAAGGTGCAGAGGGCTACTCATCTTCTTCTCCCATCTGCTATCAATCAACTTCCATATAGGAAGATATTTGTTCTCTTGGTGATCGAGAACTACGACAACCTCTTCCCTAGCTTTTTTGATATTACCATATAACCATCCCATGGATGGTGTATCCCCGTCGACTCTTCTCAAAACTCTCACAAATGGTGTGAATATACCAACAGCCAGCTCGGCATTCGCCCAAAATCTAGCGCTCATCACTATCATTGCAGCCTACCATATGCAAAATAAAATATTAAGAAAATACTATAAAAGGGCAACTTTCAAAACGTATATTTTAAATGAAATGAATAAAGAAGCAATAGTTTTACTTGCTTTCTCCCAGCACTAATGACCAACTTTGTTGCAGCCCACTTTGCAGATGTGAATAAACCCCTCAATTGATTCTTCTTCTCTAAGATGCTCTCTAAAGATAGAAATGCTGTGGCGAATCCCATCACACCTGGTCGAATAAGCTCATGAGAGTCCAACTCCTTTGTTGACTCTCTAAACATGTCGAGCGAGATGGTGTGACCATAGATGAATATAGAGAGTTGCCGGCCTAAGGAGATAACACTCTTTATTGGCTTCAATTTTCCTATATCTTGTAACAGTAGATTAATAGTGTGAGCCGCACAACAAGTCCAAAAAATCGTAGGTCTTTTCAAAGCCATAAGGTTTGCAGCAGTCATATTATAAGACGCGCTATCCGTCACAATCTGCAAGATACTATGCTCTCCTGGGCTCTCAGGGCTTTCAATCGCCTCATCCAAGAAGTCAAAGATGAACTTTCCATCGTGTGTGGAGGAGGAGACATTCTTCGAAAGCCAGAATGCCACTCCGGAACTACAATGTATCATGATATTCATCACGCTCCTACCCTTCCGATCTGTCCACGCATCGGTCATGATACTGCAACCATTCAATTTGCAGGTCTGCGTGAATATGCCCAACATCTCCTTCGTCCTCTCCACCTCCCCACGCAAGATTTTCTCTCTCAACTCATAAAATGTTGGGATCTTCATCCCAGGTCCGCATAAACCAATGGCATGAGCCATCTGCTGAAAGGATGAATTACATATGGCGTTAAACGGGATCCCGTTTTCATATGCCCATCTACCTATGTACATGACAACATCATCTCTGGCTTTCTTTTTGTACTTACTCTCTATCGTGCTCTGTTGGGATTCTTTTTCCTTGGTAGACTCGACAGTTGAATGAACAAACTGGTCCATTGGACCCTTTGAACCTGTGCTCCTAAGTATGCTAGTGTCATCTTCTTGATTAATATGAACTCCTCCAACAACCACCTCATTCAGGATTGCTTGAAACTTGACACTTTTAGCCCTCTTACTCTCTAAATTTGAGTTTAGGGCCGAATCCGCTTTAGCCTTAACATCGGCGGGAACCTGAGGGCATGACTTAACATTACCCTTCCACCCAGCCAAGTGATGCTTGAACCGTGTAATTCCTCCATTCACTGTCTGCTTGCAGTAGTTGCATTTGATTCGGTTTGTGTCGTTTGCAACCAGCTTCTCACCAAATGCCCAGAACGGATCTCTACCGGTTGGTACCAGTGATACGGGAACCTCACTAGAACCAGCAGAAGAAGCCATTCTAATAGGACACGAAATGAAAATAATATTAGTTAAACGAAACGAAAAAATATTTTACATGACTATATCACGAGAAAAATTGCTAGTTGAAAAAAAATCAACATCATAAAAGCCCCATAACTTCATTAGATCGTTAGATCTTCAGATATCTTTTATATTATCCATGCAATACTTTATTTATCCAACAAAATTTGCAATCTCAGTAGTATACTAGTATACAAAGTTATAACTATCATTCAAACTTTCAAAGTATCCAACAAAATGAACAAAGCATTCAAGTATCATTCAAATTTTCAAAGCATCTCACATTTTATTTATTAAAAGCCACAAAGCAGCAGGGCAACTACAATTGTGATTAGATATACATGCATCATTGATTGCAAAATGAAGTTGGATAAATAACTATTAATAGGGGTATTTCAAATCATTTGTTGATTAATAAAAGTGTCAAATAAAAATAAAGCAGCAACTAATAAGACAAATAAAGCAACAACACATCTACTATGCTACAACCAGAAAGACAACCACAAATAAAATAGCAGACCGACATGTCCGACAACATGTCTCTGGTTCTTTCTTTTAGCCCAGCGAGCACCAACAAGTAAAACATTAAAGATTAAACTGCTATAATTTTACACTAAACATATTATCTAATATTAACTTTTAAAAAAGAATGAATACGTTTTAAAGTTTTAGTAAATAAAATAATATATACATAATAATCACTTGCATATTTAATTTGTAATGACCTTGACAAAACCTCAAAAGTAGCATCTACAAATAAATCAGGACAAGAATGAACCAACGAGCAAGGTAGGGAGATGCGATATTTAATTTGTAATAGCCTTGGCAAAACCTCAAAAGTAGCCTCTACAAATAAATAAGGACAAGATGAAGTAGCCTCTGCATATTCATTCTTTTTAAAAAGTTAATATTAGATAATATGTTTGATATAATATTATAGCACTAAAAAAATGAAATGCATAGCGATAGAATGAGAGGGGGAGGTAGGGAGAAGAATTAACCAGCCGAGAGAGCACCAACGAGCAGGGAGAGGAAAGGACCAGTGAGTTAGAGAGCACCAGAGAACCAGAAAACCAGAGAGCACCAACTAGCAAGGTAAAGAAAGAACCAGAGAGATAAAGTGCCGACAGCGTGCGAGAGAGGGAGAGCACCAACGAGCTAGAGAGCACCAAATAACCAGAGAACCAGAGAGCACCAACGAGAACAGAGAAGAAAGAACCAGAGAGAGAGTGCCGACAGCGCGCGAGAGAGGGAGAGCACCAACGAGCTAGAGAGCACCAGATAACCAGAGAACCAGAGAGCACCAGCGAGAACAAAGAAGAAAGAACCAGAGAGAGAGTGTCGACAACGCGCGAGAGAGGGAGAGCACCAACGAGCTAGAGAGCACCGGAGAATCAGAGAACCGGAGAGCACCAACTAGCAGGGAGAAGAAATAACCAGAGAGACAGTGTCGCGACGCGCGCTGGAGAGCTAGGGCAGGAGCAACGGGGAGAGCTAGGGCAGAGCGACGGGGAGAGCTAGGGCAGAGCGGGATGAAGTGAAATGAGAGGGGTCGAAATGAGAAGGGTCGGTCGGTAATCGGTATTATAATTAGAAGAATTAATAAAATAATTTTTTAAATAAAAAAAGTAAAATAACGCCCGATATCAGGCGTTATTTGGTGCCGACATGTCAGTTTTAACCGACATGTCAGACCGCTATTTTCAAAACGAAATTAAAAGAAATTGTGTCGGTTTTGTGTCATTTTTGCTCCCAAACCTTCATGTCGGCCGACATGTCCGACATGTCGGCCGATATCCACAACAGCTGGAAATAACTAAGTGAGACTTGATTGCAATCTTGCTCACACCCTTATTCTTTATTGACAGATCATGGGGAAGGCCACTGCCTTAACCTTGAGTGTGTGTGTTGGAGCACTAAACACAAATAGTCCATGATGGGTCATTTGGATTTCTTCATGGGGAGCCTTCAAGGCAATCAACCCCATGTCCTTTCTTCTTCCATTGTAAGGAAGCACTATTGCTCTTACAAGAAGAATTTCCATTGTTCCAGTGACCATACATGCTGTTATTGTCATACTTGTTAGAAGGGAATACTACCTTCTGAAATGTGGTTTGAGGCACATTTGGAGCCTTTCCTTTTCTTTTCGAATGGGCAGCTCTAACATTTCACTTGAACCCCAATCCCCTCTTATTATTTTGAGAGGAGAATGTGTCTATAAGTGATAACACTGTCTTGGGCTTAGAAAATTTTTCATTAGCAACCTCTCTTTGAGGAGCTTCTTTTCAAGATCCTTAATGATCTTGCTCTTCTGGCTTATGGTGCCCACTTCAGTGATAGTGATTGTTTTCAGTTGACTAATTTCTTTGCTTATCTGAGCTAGCAGTGAAGCTGATCCAGACTGCAAGGACTTGACTTGCTGTAGAGAAACAATCTATTCAGCTTGTCTCTTGACAAGTTTTTTTTCTTTTCTTCAGAGCTTCCAGGAGAGCACCATAACTGTCAATCAGTTGATTGGCATCCTCTTCAGTTCTGATCCATCCTCCTTACTGGATGAAGAAGATGCCTCAGAATCTGGGCCAGTCTCATAATCAAAATCTGAAAGAGAGATTACCATATCAGGATCAGGATTGTCTTGATTGTCTTCAGTAGTGTCCATGATCCTATACTCTTCTTCATCTTCACAGTCACTGCCAATAGCGGACATTGGTTCCCTTATGCCCACCTTTACAGTAGGATGATCAACATCCTCTTCTATGGAGATTAGACCAAATGTAGGTCTCTTCATCTTCAGATTCTGAAGTCTTAGAATCCATATCTAATAAACATGGCTTCTTCTTAGCTAAGAAGCCATTGTCCACCTTTTTATTTTTATGATATCTTTTATCATCAGACCTCCTGCTCTCTTTCCTCTTAACAGGACAGTCAACAATGACTTGTCCTGACCTGTTGCAGTAGTAACAAACAACATCAGTTTTAAAATAATTTTTCTATTTAGATTCATACTGTTTCCAGAGGGGTCTTTTCTGGACTTTTCCAGTTTGGCTTGTGGCTTCCTTGAGTTAGAGCAAGATGAGCCCTTATTCTTCCACTGCCTTCTTCTGCCGAGCATCGTTTTGCTTGGAGAACTAGGTGAGTCCTCCATCAAATAGTTCTTCTCCAGATGTGCTGGGTCTAGAACTTTCTAACTCAGCAACCCTTCTTGGTGGAGAAAGAGTCTTCTCCCTGCTTTTCCTGGATGATTCAGCTTTGAAGGCCACAATCTTTTCTCTGCTGAGAGACTGGACATCATCTTCTTCAGCCTTTCTGGAGTTCAACTGAAGTTCATGTGACAACAACTTGCCAAACAGATTCTGTGGAAGTGTGTTGACCAAGTTGCCTACCTCCGTTATGACACAGATCTTGATGTCTCACTCCTTGTTGAGTGATCTCGAGAACTTGTCATTCAACTCATAATTGGAGAACTGTATGCTATAGGTTATCAGATTATTTACAATCTTGAAGAACTTCTTATAGCACTCTGCTATAGAATCCTTCTTGGCTTGTTTGAAAGCCTCATACTGCTGGTTGAGAAGGAATTTCCTGTCATCCCTTACTTTCTCAGTTCCCTTCATGTAGACTATCAAAGAGTCTCACATCTCCTTTGCAGTCTTACAGTAAATAAGATTATGAAAAGTTGAGTCATCAATGTCATTCAGTATGATGTTCTGGGCCCTCTTGTCCATAGAGGCCAGAACAACCTTATCTTTTGTCATTTTAGAATATTTATTTGGAGTCTTGATGTTGACATCAATGACTGAGACCTTTATAGGGATGAAAGGTCCCTCTTCCACTGTGATGAAAATCCTAGGGTTTGAGGCTTCAATGTACAGCCTCACCCTTTCCTTCAAAATTCCAAAGTTCTCTTTTCTGCATACTTTTAGCTTCATGGAACTGAGCTCTTTATGATTATCACCAAAAGTCATGATGATATTCTTATTCTACCCTTGGAGATCTTGTTCAGACTGTTAAGTATTTATTGAACAACCCGCCTCTTATAACACTTGAAAATCTTTTTAAGGATAGCTAGATACCTAGAGGGGAGTGAATAAGTTTCTTTTGGAATCTTTCAAGCCTTTTGAAAGTAGATTTAGATGTGTGTTTATGTTAGTTGGTTAGCTTTCAAGAATACAAACATACAAAAATTTATAGTGGTTCCCCTATTTTGGATACGTTCACTTTCCCCCTTCACCTCTCTAGCAGTGAACTGGATTCAGCCAACTCCTCCAATACTCAGATAAAACAGATCTTACACCTCAGATCTCCTGGATCTTACAACCCAGAGTGCACACCACTCCTACAACTCAGACTGCTCACAGTCCTACCTCAGAGATAAACACCCGTCTCCTACCTCAGGCTGAATAACCCTATAACTCAGAGTCTTCCAACTCGTACAACTCAGAGACCCTGCTGGTCTCCTACCTCAGATCTTCACAAAGATCCTACCTCAAACATATGCCCTACCACTTCACACTTCTACACTTAGACTACTCACAGTCCTACACTCAGCTTTTATAAGATAGGCCTACAACTCAGATCTCAGTGAGATCCTATAAGATTGAATTAAAGTTTGAGAAATTTGACTCAACAGAAAATCTCTGAGTATTCTTCTTTAGCCGAGTCAACAGACAACCCTTCTTCAACACAGTTACAGGAAGATGATTCTTCAGATTTGATGCAACCTGAACTGTGTTATATCTGGCAGAGTTCTTCTCCTTCAAGCTTGAGAAAGATGTGCTTTGAGAAGAGTTGCAGGCTTGAAGTTCATGAGAAATCTGTTATGCTCTGCTGGCCGACTTTTGCGAAATTAGGGTTTCAAGAGATTGACAAAAGTTCAGTCTTTTCTTACGAATGTCACCCACTTCACTTTTATACGTCGGCAACAACGAATATTCCCCCCTTGGAAAGCGGCATGACCGGCTTTAATGGTTGATTCATTTCAGGATCCCCACCATTACGACGATCTGAATTAAGGATGATGACAACAGATTTGACACGACGCCAATGACTTAGAATATTTTCTGAATCTGTACATGCGTTGAGTGATTCCATAAGACTCGATGAATTTGAGATTTGACAGTTAACTCCAGAAGCGTTGAGTGAATGACCTTCACTCGACACATTTGTACTTAGCCAAATTCTATCTGATGCTGAGGCGTTGAGTGAAGGTTCTTTGACCTTCACTCGACACATTAATACTTAGCCAAATTCTGTCTATGGCTGAGGCGTTGAGTGAGTTTTTCACTCGACACATTTGTATTTAACATTTATACTGGGAAGGCTTTGAGTGTAAGTCCTTCAGTCAACGCATTTTTACTTAGTCAGATTTTCCTTGAGAAATCGTCGAGTGCATGTCCTTCACTCGACGCATTTATATTTAGACTTCATTTACTGAGACGACGTCGAGTGCAAATCCTTCATTCGACGCATTTGTACTTAACAGTCTTTCTTTGATAAGGTATCGAGTGTAAGTCCTTCACTCGATGCTTTTGTATTTAAACAGATTTCAGAGCTTCTCCACTAAGACTTTGAGTGATAGTAAAACAGCCAACGCTTTTTGGCCTCAGGCGTTGAGTGATGAGTAGTCACTCAACGCTTTTGTACTTAGGCTGTGTTTGGCGCAACTTATTTTCTCTGGTGAGGTTGGACAAAAATGTCATTGTCATACCAAAATCTTATGTCCCAAACAAGTTTATTTTTTTGATAATGATAGTAACATTTGTCATACCAAACATACATTCTATGATAATGACGTTTTTGTCCGACCTCACCGAAGCAAATAAGCCGCGATAAACCGCGCCAAATGCAGCCTTTGTCATTTTCCTGACTTCCTTGGCCATGCTGACTTCTTTCTAGCCATACATCTGATACACTCAGCCTGTCTAATCACATAATTATCAATATCCTGCACATGTAAACTTAGACATATATCAAATACAAGTTTATGTATATTATTGACTTATGGACCTTTTTCAAATCTGTGACATTGTGGTCAATGTATCCAACATATATGTTCTATATGCAAACACACATCCGAATTTACAAGTTTCTTGCAATAATTTTTAGGGAATTGTTATTGGTACCCCATAAATGGATATTTGTAACCTATTGATATTTGTACCCAAAATAGATATTTGTACCCATAATTGATATTTGTACCAATACATAATTATATTAAGAAAACCGATGGGGCCTCCTGAGAGGCGTTAGCCGCGCCCGCACACCATGCATGAGGTGCGGATATCCGAACCTCCCCCGACGTAACCAAAATCGCCGTCGCCACAAACCGTCATCGTCGTCGCCACGCCAACAACCATCTCCGTCGCCGCGCAAACATCCATCATCGTCGCCGCCGCGCCAACCGCCATCGCCGCCGCCGTCTTGCCAACCGCCAGGTCATCGAAAGGATCTCGGACGACTCACCATCGCCGTCGCCGTAAACCGCCATCGCCGACACCGCACCGAAACCGCCATCGCCGACGTCGCACCGAAATCGTCATCGCCGCCACTGCGTCAACCGCCATCACCGCCGCCGCGCGAACCGGTATCATGTGTCTTCGGCTTCTAACTCGTGAACTTGGGAGTGGGTTATTGGACTTAACCTACTCTGTTGTTGATAGTTTTACTTTCAAGACAACCTAAACACCTAGAGGGGGGGGGGTGAATAGGTTCTAATTTCTTGTCTATAAATCTAGGCAGAATTCAATTGCAATTTAAAACATCTAGCACAGCATTCACAGACAACTAAGCATCACAGATTGCACAATGTTTTATAGTGGTTCCCCAAGGTCTGGGTACATCCACTTTCCCCCTTCACCTATCTAGCAATAAGCTAGATTCGGCCAAACTTCCACTATACTCAGATCCTCAGATTCTACAGCTCAGAACCAGGATAGGTTCCTACAACTCAGGCTCAACAGCCCTACCTCAGCCTTGCCTCAAGGCCTACCACTCAGAGAATAACTTTCTCCTACACTCAGGCAAATAGCCCTACCACTCAGAGATCACCTCTCCTACACTCAACCTTTATAATATAGGCTTACAACTCAGATCTGTGTAAACAGATCCTACAGAAATTTAGAAAAAGATATTTTGATGTCTTGCCTTTGTTGAGAGAGAAGAGGACAAGACACTTCTTGATCAGCTGATGAAATCAACTGAATCTGAGCTTTCTTCAAAGCTTCTTGAATCTGAACTTAGCTGAGTTGATTTCCAAACAGCTTCTTGAGAAACCACTGATGGCCTCCTTCTTCTTCTTCAAGATGACTGGATCTCCCTCTATCCAACACCTTTACTGATACTTCAGACTTCTTCTTCTTAGACCTTCTGATGAAGATCTTCTTTTTCACTTTCTTGAATTGAAACTTCAACAGGATCGTAATCCTTCTGTTTCTTCTTCTTAGATCTTCTTCTATTATTTTTCTTAGCTTAGCTGCTTTTTAATTCCTTCTGAATGTGTCTATTTATAGACTTTCTTCATGGTAACCGGCTGATCCGGTTTCTAACTGTTTTCTGACAGGTCTGACAGCTTCAGTTAAACGGTGGCAACCCACAGCTGTCAAGTCTTCAAACAGTTCTTGTACCTTAGCCTTGGACAGCAAAATGTCGAGACAGTCAGTTAGAAAGTGTCGAGACCAATCTGTCTATCTGTGTCGACACAAGTGACTTTGGTGTCGACACAGTCTTTGATGATGTCGACTAAGTTGCCTTTAAGTCGACACAGCTTCTTCAGAAAATAACTTGGTCTAGACTCTGCAGTGTGTCGACACAAGTCCTGTGTGTCGACACAGTTGTTGTAGATTCAGAACTCAGCATGTGTCGACTCAGCCTTCAGGTGTCGACACAGCAATCTTCAATCCTGCCAAAATGTGTCAACTCAGTCTTCTGGTGTCGACACAAGCATAGTCGACTTCTGCCAATATGTGTCGACACAGTCTTCTAGTGTCGACACATCCACCCAGTGTCGACACAGTTGTGGTCGACTATCTTCTTCTGTGAGTCGACTATCTTTCTCTGGTCGACTATCTTTCACTAGTCGACTATCTTTCACGGTGTCGACTAACCTTCTCTGGTCGACTATCTTTCACGGTGTCGACTAACCTTCTCTGGTCGACTATCTTTCACGGTGTCGACTAACCTTCTCTGGTCGACTATCTTTCACGGTGTCGACACTGCTTCCCAGTGCTGAGGTCGACGATTTTCTTTATGTGTCAACACTGCTTCCCAGTGTCGACATAAATGTGATCGACTATCATTCTCTGTGTCGACACTGATATTCTGAAGTGTCGACACAAATATTCTGAAGTGTCGACACAAATATTCTGAAGTGTCGACACAATTTCTTCAGGTGTCGACATGTGGACTTAGAATATTTTTCTGCATTCTTTAATACTTCTTCACCTGCACATGTCAACTCAAAACAACATCAAATACACCTTGATGTATATCATTGAGCTAAGTTGGGTTTCTTCAAATCAGGTACACATTTTCCAATGTACCCAACAATCTCCCCCTATTTGGAGAAGTCATAACCCTATAGCCAATGATATACACCATTTATAAAAAGTATAAACTGATGATATATGACATAACAAGAATACTTAATATAAACAGAACATAAAAACAATCCATCACAGAATGAACATTATATGATGCCAAACAACATTTTGTTTATAACTTGATAATGTTTGAATACAGAGAATTACATTTAATGATTTAATCAAAACATTACAAAATACTTTGAAAGAACTAAAGATTAAGACTGATCAGGCTCTTTAATGACAATTCCTTTGCCAGACAGAACTTGAGCCTTCACAGGAGCTTCAGAATCTTCAGCTGGCTTCTTGCCTTTTAGATCAGCCTTCTTCTTTGCTTCTTCCTTGAGCCTTTGCCTTTCAAAATAATGAAAGGGCTTTGGGAAATATTTGCTTGGCTCCTGAGCATCTGTAGGCAGCCTACCCAACTTGGCTTTTCTTCTAAACTGTACAATGGCCTCTTGCCTGGCTTCATACTTCTGCCATTCCATCTCATTGTACCACTTGCCTCTTTCCTGCACTTGGTCTTTGACAGCCTTCCATGCAGTGAGTATTATATTTCTGGAAGTAGGACTCCACTGCTCAAAGTCTGTCTTAAGTTCAGCCTGCTCTCTAAACCTTTTCTTAGATAGAAGAGCATCTTGCTGGTCTTTCAAAGTAGCCTCAGGCTTATCAACCTTCCCAATAACAATATTAGTAACCTCCTTTGGAGGACTATACATCCCTTGAACCTGCTGATCAATCATATCATAATCTGGAGGGGGGTAAATGACTTGAGCAACCTCAGGTTGATTGCCTTCAAGTAGACTTGTTTGTATTCCTGACTCAGCCACCATAACATCATCACACAATGGGGGATATCCCAATGTGGCTCGAATACTATTGGTCACCCATTTGGAGTGCTCTGAGCCTGCATGAACTAGCATCCTCTCCCCCTTTATGGCTTCTCTAGAAACATGATCTCTGAGATCTTCCTTTTGAAATCTGATTTGGCCATCCAGATAATTGACACCCTCTTTAAAAAATGGTTTTAACTTTTGAAGCTTTTCAGATATTTCTTTTTGAGAGGTAGTGATTGTAGTCTTAACAGAAGCAATAATAGCTTGAAAGTTCTTATCAAATTCTTCCATTTCTTTTGTTCTATCTGCAGGCAGGCCTGGAACAATCTTTTTTAATTCCTCTATTATCTCATGATGAGATTCAGTTAAATTATCATTCATTCTTAACTGATTTTCCAAGACATAGCTTTGCTTTAAAGCAATGTCATCCATCTTAGGGATGATAGTCTGTTGTTGTTTTGCCAGATATACCACAGCATTACCTCCCTTATGGAAGCAATCTGTCATTTTCTTCTTATGCATATTGACCTCAAACCTAATTGATTTTATATCTTGAGCTAAGTCAAACTACATAGACTTGTTGTTCTCATCAACATATTTTTCAATGGCTACCCTGTGTTCATCCAATTTCACTTGCAAATCTACCAAGAACTTGTTATAATCAAAGGCAGAAGGAGTGTGATGTGCTGTAGACTGTAGAGCCTGTTTATAGCTCTTGCTCCTTCTCTGAAAGACCATAAGTTTTCTCTTTTTATCCACCCTGGCTTCTTCAGTCTCTGAATCAGAAGTGCTATCAATTTGAACTCTTTCTTTGGGAGGAGGAGAAACAGCTGCTTCAGTGCCATGTTGTACAGTCTCAACATGCACTGGCTCCCCCTCAATTTCTTGCTCCACTTCCAGACTATCAGTAATTATTTCATCATTTGGAAATAACTCCTCCAGAGTATATTCCTTCTGGGCTTGTTCATTTGCAGTATTCAAATTTGGAGATTGATGAATTTGAGCATCTTCTAGCACTTGCTCCCCCTGGACCTGTGTAGAAATAGAAATATTAGAAATCTCTATTGTAGGAAAATACACCAGCTCCCCCTGCACCTGTACCAGGTCATGAGTAGATACAGTTTGTGTAGGTGAATAAACTTGCTGAGCTGGTATACTTACTCCTTCTTCTTGAACTGCAGGTATTGTGGCATCCTGAACTTGTATAGATGCAGGCTGATCTTCAACCTCCAGTCTTTCTTGCACTTCCTGTGGATGCCCAGTACTGGTAGCATGACCTGGGGATTTCTCAGGGGAATCCTGCCTTTCCACTTCAGGCATCTCTTTGGTCAGCACCCTATCCCATCTGGAGAACAATCTCATGTCCATCCTTCTCATGTGATTAATTTTAGTTCCAGGTTGTTGTTGCATAACCTCAGGAATCTCCTTACTTAGATATACACTCATTATCCTAGCCAGATTTGGCTTCTTGATCCCTTCCTTAATCTTTTCAAAAATTACAGATGACCAATCCGTTGGAATTGTAAACACAATCCTGGTCATTAGGCTGAACATATAGGCAGAAATCCTATCATGTCCACCTGACTTGCACAGAATAACCTTTCCAACTATTTCTGACAGGAACTTGCCTTGTTGATTCATTCCTTTCCGATTGAACGCAGCTCCAATTTTCATGGTGGATTCCAATCCACACCATTGAAGAGCCTCCCTAGATTTAGAAGCAGGGACATCCTCTTCATTCTCAATTGTAGATAATTGCAGAATTGTTCTTATCTTACTCGGTGTAATCTCCACAGGTGACCCATGAACTGTGGATTTTATTTCATGACTTTCAGAGTTTACAGAGGCAGAGGTAAAGAACTCATGCACCTCCTTCTTCCATATCTTTGAAGGTTCTGAGACCAGAAATTCTAAACCAGAGTCGGAGAGGAGAGAGATAACCCCAAGAACATCTGGAGGGGCAGCTGCAAAGGCCTGGCGCACCAACTCATATCCTTCATTAACATTATCTTCAATCTTCGGCGCCATTGATCAGTCGAGAAAGCTTGAAGGATGAGAGAAAGAGAGAGAGAGAGAATGTCGACACAGGGTTTCGAAAACCTTGTAAGCGTGTCGACAGTATGAGTTTTTGACCTATTTATACCTTCTGTTTAAAGAAGATCAAAAGTCGCCAAAAACAGACTTTAAGTGTCGACACAGATGGATTGTGTCGACACAAGCTTCTATTGTCTCGACCACAAGTTCGTCTACTATGTGTCGACACCAATTTGCGGTTATGTCGACACTAGGGATATATAGTAGAGCATCAGAAATTCTGTGTCGACTCTTAGTATAAGTGTCGACACAAAATCTGTAGGTGTCGACACCACTATCCTGGTGAAGTCGACACTACATTCCTGGATAAGTCGACAATAAGATTCTTAAGTGTCGACACATAATTTCTGTGTCGACATAATATCTCTGATTTGTCGACATTACTACCCTGAGTCGACACATAATTACTGAATGTGTCGACACCATCTTACTTAGCCAATTTCTGTTTGTTCATCACAACTTATAAGTACAACAAAGTACTTAATACTACTTCAATGTGTCTTAATATCACTTGAATGTCTTGTTACTACTTCAACTTTATTGTTGATGATTTTGTGATTACACTAATCAATGGTTAACATACCTAATTCAATTTTGAATTTATTGAATTTTGACTCATCTAGGGGCTTAGTAAACACATCTGCTATTTGATAATCTGTTTTCACAAATTCCAATGAGATGTCTTCTTTTTCTACATGTTCTCTAAGAAAATGGTATTTTATTTCTATATGCTTAGTTTTACTATGAGAAACAGGATTATTAGCAATAGAAATTGCACTCTTAGAATCACACAAAAGAGGTGTTCTACTTACTTGAATACCATAATCCTTTAGCTGATGCTGCATCCATAATAGCTGTGCACAGCAGCTTCCAGCAGCAACATACTCTGACTCAGCTGTGGAAATTGCCACACTAGTCTGCTTCTTACTACTCCATGATATTAGTCTTCCTCCCAGGAATTGACAAGTACCTGTAGTACTCTTTCTATCCTCTCTATATCCTGCAAAATCTGCATCTGAATAGCCTGTTAGTTGAAAATCTCTATTCCTAGGGTACCAAAGACCTAGATTAGGTGTCCCCTTAAGATATCTCAGAATCCTTTTGACTGCAGTATAATGAGATTCTTTAGGGCAGGCTTGGTACCTAGCACAGACACATGTAGCATACATAATATCTGGTCTACTAGCAGTGAGATATAGTAGTGAGCCAACTATTCCTCTATACAAAGTCTCATCAACAGGTTTACCTGCATCATCTTTGCATATAGGCATACTTGTTCCCATAGGAGTTCTCATGGTGGAGGATGACTCCATACCATATTTCTTAATCAATTCTTTGGTGAACTTAGACTGGGATATGGACAAGCCATCATCAGTCTATCTTACTTGGAGTCCCAAGAAGAATTTCAGTTCCCCCATACTGCTCATCTCAAACTTCCCTTGCATAAGTTTGGCAAACTTTTTATAAAAGTTGTTTTCAGTAGATACAAAGATTATGTCATCAACATAGATCTGAACTAAGATGATCTTGCCTTTGGATTCCCTAAGGAATAGAGTTTTGTCAATTTTTCCTCTTGAGAATTTATTCTCAATAAGGAAAGTAGACAGGGTTTCATACCAAGCCCTTGGGGCTTGCTTTAACCCATACAGAGCTTTCCTAAGCTTATAAACAAAATCAGGTTTAAGAGGATCTACAAAACCTGATGGCTGCTCTACATATACTTCTTCTTTAAGATCACCATTCAGAAATGCTGACTTCACATCCATCTGGTATACTTTGAAGTCTTGATAGACTGCATAGGCAAGGAATATTCTGATTGCCTCCAGCCTTGCTACTGGAGCAAAGGTTTGATCAAAGTCAATCCCTTCTTCCTGCCTGTATCCTTTTGCAACCAATCTTGCTTTATTCTTTACTATTATTCCACTTTCATCTAGCTTGTTCCTATAGATCCATTTTGTGCCAATTATGTTGTGGCCTCTTGGTTTAGGAACAAGCTCCCAGACATTGCACCTTCTGAATTGATTCAGCTCCTCTTGCATAACATCAATCCAGTGCTGGTCTTGGATAGCTTCTTCAAACTTCTTAGGCTCCAATTGTGACAGGAAACTTGAATGTAGAACTGTGTTTTGATTTCTGCTTCTAGTTTGCACCCCTTGTCTTGGATCACCTATTATCTGATCAGCTGGATGATCTCTTAAATGTCTTGTAGCTGGAGGAAGATTTCCTTCTGGTTGAACATCTCCAGCTCCTTCATTTAACTGATTCTCTTGATTTTCATCAGCTTCTATAGTGTCTTGTTCTCCCCCTGGACTGAAGCCTTCATTTTCCAATGCCCCATCTTCCTTTGATACTTCAGTAATGGAAAGCTTGTCCATACTTTTGCTTATACCTGTTGAGTCATTTGATCTACAAGACAACTCACAGTTGATTAATCTTGTTTCATCAAACACAACATGCACAGATTCTTCAACAACTTGAGTGGTCAAGTTGAAGACTCTATAGGCCTTACTATTTGTGTTGTACCCAACAAATATCCCATCCTGGGATTTGGCAGCAAACTTAGTCAAATATGACTTGCCATTGTTAAGTATATAACACTTGCAACCAAAGATCCTAAAATAAGATAGATTTGGTTTTCTGCCTTTCACAATCTCATAGGGAGTCATTTTGTGGCTTTTGGTGATAGTAGCCCTATTGATTACATGACAAGCAGTGTTAACTGCCTCAGCCCAAAAATATTCTGGGAGAGAGGTGTCACTCAATAGAGTTCTACCAGCTTCAATTAATGTTCTATTCTTTCTTTCAGCAATTCCATTTTGCTGAGGTGTTCTAGGTGAGGAGAACTCTTGGAAAATCCCAAAGTCTTTACACAAGTTTGTTATGCTTTCAGATTGAAACTCAGTACCATGGTCACTTCTGATTTTGACCACTGTACTATCCAGTTCATTCTGAATTTGCTTTACAAAATTAAGTAATACACTTGGGGTTTCAGATTTTTGTCTCAGAAAGAACACCCATGCAAATCTAGAATAATCATCTACAACCACAAAAGTGTAGACCTTCCTACCTAGACTATGAACTGGCATAGGACCAAAAAGATCCATATGCAAGAGGTATAAGCACCTCACAGAATCCTTGTTTTAAAGGCTTTGAAAGGAGGATTTTGTCTGCTTGCCCTTTTGACAAGCTGAGCATATCCCTTCCTTTATACACTTAATTTGAGGTCCATTCCTCACTAACTCTTTGCTAAAGAGTTGGCCAATTGTCTTGTAGTTTAGATGAGCCAATCTCTTGTGCCACTTAACACAATGAGAAGCATCGTCATCAGCTACAAGACAGATGGGAGAAGCCTTATTCTCACATTCAAAATTAAGACAATATACATTTCTCTTCCTATACCCAGTCAATATGATCATTTGATCACATGACCTCTTGATATGACATCCATTTTTAACAAATGAAATGTCATATCCTAAATCACTTAGCTGGCTTATGCTTATTAGATTATGTTTCAAACCTTTTACATAAGCCACTTGAGTGATAGTAATTAGGTTAGAAGAAATGTTACCAAACCCTTTGATGACTCCTTTTTCAGATCCACCAAAGATCACTTTAGATCCATCTTTGACAGATGAATACTCCTTCAGCAGCCCCTTTGTTCTAGTCATGTGCCTGGAACAACCACTATCCAAGTACCATATAGGGGCATGGTTACTTGGATTCACCTGCAACACAGAATTACTTACCCTTAGAACCCAAGTAAGTCTTGGGTCCTTGGTTCAGGTTAGCATTAATAAAGCTACCATAACCTCTTCTAACAGGTAGACTATTGTTCTTTATAACACTTGTGTTATACTAACAGTCTAATGCAAAATGGCCTCTCTTGCCACAGCACCAACATTCAAACTTATTGTATCTAGATCTAGATATATCTTTGTCAGAAGAATTTCTGTTCATTGCTGGTGCTTCAGCAACTTCACCTACTGATTTCTTAAAACCATTGGGTTTATGACCATAGGTAGGCCTGCTTGCATTTACACCCTTGTTCTTCAGAACATTAGTCTTAATATGACCTTGAATATCTTCATGATCATATTTGTTAGAAGGCACTTTCACCTTACTAAACTTTATGGGGACTGAAAGGTTTAGTGGCTGAACAGGAGCTTTGCCTTTCCTCTTGAATCTGCCAGCCCTGGAGTTACCTTTAAATCCTAATCCAGCCTTACCCTTTTGAGTGACAAATTCATCTATCAAGGGTAAGACAGATTTTGGCTTAGAGTAACTAGCCACTAAATCCCTTTCAATTCTAAGTCTGGTCTCCAGACTCTTCACTTGATCATTAGTATAATTAATTGTGCCCATCTGAATAATAGTTATATTCTTCAGCTTGGCAATTTCATTTAATTTTTGATCAATAACTTTTTCTAACTCAGTTGTAGCAACCCTTAGTTTAGCAATTTCCTGAGCCTGAGATTTAACCAGGTTCTTGCTTTTCTTAAGGGCCTGCAACAGGTCCCCATACTTGTCTATCAATTGATAGACATCTCCTTCAGATTCAGATGCATCTACATCTGTTGATGCAGATGTAGCTGATTCTTCACTTGTACAACAAACAGATGTAATAGAAGGACATTGTACCTTATTATGACCAGACTGATTCTGGCATATGTCCTCTTCTGATCCTGCCATCAGCCCCATACACTGATGATCCTTTTGTTCATTGATGGAGTCTAGCAACTGCAGAAACTCCTCTTCTTCAGATGCAGCATATAGTCCAATATATGCTTCAGCTTCAGATTCTGACTCTGAAGTTGACTGGTCTGTTAGACTCTTATCTTTCTTTGCAACAAAGGATTTCTCCTTCTTGCCTTTCTGATAAGTCTTCTTTTTGTCTGAAGATTCCTTTCTCTTATCAGGACAGTCAGCCACTACATGTCCAGGCCTATTGTAACAATAGCCGACAATCTTTGAAGTAGTGGCTTTGCTGGGCTTTGATCTGCTCTTCTCTTTCCTTGATGACCTTTTCTTCTGATAATAGTCATCAACTTGCTGTGATGTGGAAGGCCTAGACTTCCATTGCTTCTTTTTCAAGAACCTTTGGAATTGCCTTGTGAATGCAGCAAAGTCTGCATCTGAATCACAGCTTTCTGAACCCTTATCTGAATTTTCAGAACTATCTTCTGCAACTTCCTTAGGAGGAGATGGTGATTTCCTCCTATTCTTTTTAGTGGCTTCTGCATTGAATGCCACAGTCTTTTCTCTATGCTCTCCTCTTGAATTCTTTTCCTCCTCCTTCCTCACCATAAGTTGCATTTCATAGGATAGCAACTTTCCAAACAAGGTGGGAGGAGATATCTCTGCCAATTTAGCCACTTCTCTTATGGCACAGATCTTTGTGTCCCAATCCTTTGTTAAGAATCTCAAGAATTTGTCATTCAGTTCATAAGTACTGAAGACTCTTCCATAGGACATAAGCTCATTCACAATTCTATAGAATTTCTTGTAGCACTCAGTTATGCTATCAGATTTTCCTTGTCTAAAACTTTCATACTCCTGATTGAGCATAGATTTCCTGTCCTGCCTCACTTCTTCAGATCCCTCCATGTAGACAATCAATGTGTCCCACATCTCTTTGGAGGTCTTGCAGTGAATCAGATTCTGAAATGTTGAATCATCTATGGCACTAACAATAATGTTCTGAGCTCTTTTATCCATGGTTGCCAAGATGATTTCATCCTTGGTCATTTCTGAATAACTCTTTGGAGTTTGGATATTTGCATCAAGAACTGATACCTTCATTGGAATGAAGGGGCCTTCCTGTACTGTGATGTAAATCCTTGGGTCAGATGCTTCCATAAACAGTCAGACTCTTTCTTTCCAAATTCCAAAAATTTCTTTCTTGCATATGGGTAATTTCATAGACCCTAGCTCCTTATGATTCTCACCAGAACCCATCTTTTTGAATCTTGATTCTGCCTATCAGATCTACCTCAGACTGTTAAGTCCTTTTTGAGGAACCTCCCTCTGATACCACTTGATAGTTTTACTTTTAAGACAACCTAAACACCTAGAGGGGGGGGGGGGGGTGAATAGGTTCTAATTTCTTGTCTATAAATCTAGGCAGAATTCAATTGCAATTTAAAACATCTAGCACAGCATTCACAGACAACTAAGCATCACAGATTGCACAATGTTTTATAGTGGTTCCCCAAAGTCTGGGTACATCCACTTTCCCCCTTCACCTATCTAGCAATAAGCTAGATTCGGCCAAACTTCCACTATACTCAGATCCTCAGATCCTACAGCTCAGAACCAGGATAGGTTCCTACAACTCAGGCTCAACAGCCCTACCTCAGCCTTGCCTCAAGGCCTACCACTCAGAGAATAACTTTCTCCTACACTCAGGCAAATAGCCCTACCACTCGGAGATCACCTCTCCTACACTCAGCCTTTATAACATAGGCTTACAACTCAGATCTGTGTAAACAGATCCTACAGAAATTTAGAAAAAGATATGAAAGTGCAGGATAAGATCAATCCTAACTCTAGAGGGGGGGGGGGGGGTGAATAGAGTTATTTAAAATAATTTTGCAAATAAAAACTTGTGTGCAGAGAAAATTTGTATTTACTTAGTGTATGGTGCTATAGCAAATAATCAGAGTAAAAGGAAATTCACAGCACAAAGCAAAACACAAAGAGACAAGCAATCCAGACGACACAAGGAGCTATAGTGGTTCCCCAAATCTGGGTACATCCACTCTTCTATCACCCTTGATAGGAATCCACTTCAAGATGAGTTGATCAGGTGTCTTGAGCACCAGAGAGTTTTTGAACAGGTTCTCACAAACCAAAGAAGCTGATTTTGACCAGGTTTCAGCAAAACCAAAAGTAACTTTTGAAGGGAGTTATAACCCTGTACAGAAAGAAAAAGAAAAAGGGATGAGGTTGTCTTCTCTATCAACAAGCAGAGAGAAGCAAAAGTGGATCTGTAGTTGTTGTCAAAGCTCCCCCTGAGATCAAGAAGAGGTTCAGGAAGGAGAGCTCTGCACAAGGGTGACAGGTCTTCAAAAGATCTAATTTGCTCCAGCAAGAGATGATCCAAGAAGGTTGGAGGGTTGTGTCTGAAGCAATCAGAATTCCTGTGAGTGAGCTTTTAAAACAATATCACACAGAGAAAGAAGCTGAAGTCCTGTGTATGTTCTTCTGAATGTTCTGTATATCCAAGAAATTAATTATATATCTGGGTCTTCTCCTTCCTTTTCTTTGATAGCCGTTGGAAGTCAGCATTAATTGCTTTCCTTAAATGTCCATGCCTCAAAGGAAATGACAGGCAGACATTCCTTAGAAAATTCCTTGAGCCATGCACCAGATATGCTGTAACGGCCAATAAATCTTCAGCATTAATTGTCTGACAGAGGGAATTTGAATTCCTATCCAAAACTGACGGAGGTCTGAAAAGCGTCGAGCTCACAATAAAACGTCGATCTGAGCACGACACACGTCGGCCAGAGAGTGTTTTCTGTAAGTAGAACTGGGTTCGACGGAACGTCGAGCGGAGGTCGACTCTGTGTCGAGCTGAGGTCGACTCTGCGTCGAGCTGAGGTCGACTCAGCGTCGAGCTGAGATCGACTCTGCGTTGAGCAGAGGTCGACTCTACGTCGAGCTGAAGATTATTCTACCTAGCCTATGTGACCTTTATAATCAACAAGGAGGTCACAAACCAAAATCCCTATAGAAGTATAGTCATCCTGGTCCAAATAGTAATAGGGTGTTCCAACAATCTCCCCCTATTTGGATTAGGATTACTATTTACATGATTTTTGGGATTCAAAGAAAGATAAAGCAGATACAATACACTACAATACAACCAGACATGACAGAATAAAAAGCAGCATATATATAACATTATATAGCAGCACAAATGTTCAAATGTCCTGAGTCCAGCATATATAGAAAGAATTAAAGCATCTTACTTTACTTTCCCTTTGAGGCTTTGTCTTGATCACTCTTTTTGAAGATGATTTCTCTGTTTGGATTTGAAGCTTCCTTTTTAGATCTGTAGTCATCAGCTGCACCTAAAGATTTTTGATCTCTTGCACTGGGTGGTACAGCTGCAGGATGGAGTTGCATATATCTGTCTGAATCAAAGAATTTCTTAGACTTATATTTCTCCAATTCCTCTTTTCTTTGGTCTGACATTGTACTGATATGAGAGGTGTCCAGACCTTTTTCTCTAGCTTTATTAATCTCATTTAAAGCAGCCATTTCTATCATTCTAGCTTTCCAGTAGGCTGGAGTTTTGGTGGGATCTTCAAAGGGTACAGCTGGTTCAAATCTGTTAGAGGAGAGTTCTTGAGAGGTAGTTGGGGTGAGGTCAGCTCTAGGTCTATTGGGATAGGGGCCAGAGGTTGGATCAATGGCTCCTCCCCTTTGATAAGGTTGAGAACCTGATCTTCCTCTAGACTGCCTGCCCCTATAGTTTCCTCTTTGCTGACCTCCCCTTTGCTGACTGTCTCCTTGATATCTTCTTGCTTGATATGTCTTTCCATGTAGAGCTGAAGGGGCTGGATTGGAAGATAAACTAGCACCTGCACCTGCATCTGGAGGAGGTGGAGGTGGAGGCTGATGGACAGGTTTGGATGGTCCTTCATTAAACTTTCTTTTCTTCTTCATTGCTTTTCTCTGATTTTGGGAGTACTGCATCCATGGCTCTGTGATTTCACAATTGTATTTGATATAGTAGGGAATGTCATGATCTGTAGCTCTGGCAATTGGAACTCTTTTCAAAGCTTTTGATCTAGCTTTCCTCTTCCTTGCAATAGTTGCAGAGGAGTCATCAGAATCTGTAGCAAACTCATCTTCTGAACTTTGAGATTCTTCATATGGATCTATGTACTTCCTTTTAGAGATAGGAAAACTGATGGAGTCTGGAGCTGCTGAGGAGGAAACTGAAGGAAGAGCTGCTGTCAGAGGGGAGGAGGAGACTACCACTGCAGAAGAGAGCACAGCCTCAGGATCCATAGAGACTAAAGAGGCTGGTTCCTGAAGGGCTTGGGAGACATGGGTCTCAACTGCATCAGGTGTCTCAATTGCTTCACCTGAAGTTTCAACAGCTGCTGACATTTCAATTTCATTATTAGCAGGAGCCACTACTACCACTGCTGCATCAGGGATCTTGTGAAATGGGACAATAGCCCTGGACAGATCTTCTTGAATCTGAGCTGGAGGGGAGAAGCTCTGAACAGAAGCTGGAGGAGGAGCCTCAGATACTATCTGAACTTCTGCAACTGATACTGTCTCTGAACATGTCTGAACAAACTGAACTGAAGAAGGAAGCAGCTCTTCTTCTGCTGACATCTCCCCCTGCCTAGAATCAGTGGTAGCTGACTCTAGGCCCCCAGAAGAAGGGCATGCCAACTGAGAGGAGAGGGAGGAGACAGAGGCAGAAAGAGTGCTCAGGGAAAGAATTAGAGGAGCCAGCTTGGCATCCAGGAGGGAGGAGAGCCTAGGGGACAGAAGGTCAAAGATTTGATTGGCTAAGGGCAGGAGGGCTACTTGCTCAAGGGGAACTTGAGTAGAGGTAGATGGAGTAGCAGAAACTGTAAATGAGGAAGATGTTGAGGGAGGTGCAGACAGTGGAGGTGTAACTGGCTCATGGATGGAGGAAAAGAGTAGCTCTGAAAAAGTAGATGAATGGGGGAATTCATGAGGAGAGGAGGTAGAGGCATCCATGAAAGAGTCTTCATGCATGTCAAAAGAAAAGAGATCCTCATGAGGGGAGGAATCCAAGCTTATGGGAAGGAAAGTAGTGTGAGGTGGAAGGGAGGAGGCAATGGTAGAGATGGAGGAAGGTAGAGGTTGAGAGGATGAGAGAACTGTGGTTGAGGGGATGAAAGTGGATGGGAGGGTGAGAGAGTCAGATGGCACAGACCCTGCTTCTGGACCAGTGGACTGAGAGGGAGTGACCTCTACAGTCCTGGTGTCTGCAGAGGATTTCATTGCTGCTGCTGCCCTGGGATTCACAATTCTTCTGTCCCACTTGCCAATTAGGGCACATGTGAGCCTCTTGGAAGCATTGATGTGCTTCTTGGAGGACACAAGCAGTTGAGGGCAGCAATGGTTGAGAATCAACCCAAGAACTCTTCCAAAGTGGACAGAGTTTTTATCCAATTTTTTCTTAATCAATTCAAACACAATCAATCCCCAGTTGGGATGTTTCTTATCTATAAGTGCAGCCATGAGGCAGAACTGATGCCTAGTAATTGCATCATGTGCAGTCCTCTTTGCACAGATCACTTTGCCTGTAATGTCGGCTAATAACCTATATTCAATGGCTAGGTTAACTTTAAGGAGTTTAGAGGGGTTACCAGCTGCATGCCCCATCCTGTCCAGCATCAAGGCATACTCTTCCACAGATAGTTCTATGCCATCATCTCCAGCAGCAAAGTTGAAAACTTCTGTAATGATTTGAGGTGAGATGGCTACCTCATTTCCTGAAACTTTCCCAGTCAATGTATTGTTATCTGAAATAACTGCTGTAAGACTCCACTCTTTGATTTCTGACTCTAGGAGAGGGATCCTGGTTGACATAAAGTTAACCAGTTGCTGCTCCTTGAAGAGGTCCAGTATATCCAAAAAATATTGTGGAGATCCATCAAAAGAGTCGAAGTCGATATCGAATCCAGAATCGAATTTCATAGCCGCCAGAGCTCCTGCTGTGATCGCCATTTTCCTGCAAAAAGAATACCTTCCAAGATCAAGAGTAAGGAATTTGGAGGGAGAAAGCTTGAGCAGAAAGATATGAAAGCGCAACTGCGAACGACGATGAGAAAATGATTTTATACTTAGGGTTCGACGCAGAAAAGGAAAGAACGTCGAGCTCAGTTCGACGCTCTAAGGCTCTAGGAGAACTGAAACGACTCAACAGCGTGCAGCTTAGGTCGACGTTCGACGCTTTGGCTGAAGCTATACGTCGAGCTCAGGTCGACGTTGAACGAAGACGTCGACCGGGGAGAGAGAAACTCAAGAAGCCAGGGAGCTGTGAACTTAGTTCGACGCTGGAAGCTGAGTTCGACGTTCGACGCTTTTGAGGGCGACGGACCGTCGATCTCCGTTCGACGCCGCATCGAGCTTAGTTCAGAGCTCAGAACAACCACTCAGACAGGAAATTTTAAAATGAAATTTTCCTATTCCTGTTAATTATGGGTTTCAAAATCTTGGAGTTTTAATTTATGCTGTCTCCATCTAGCATTCCCAACTGATTGAGGAAAAAGAGGTGCTTCTTTTCATCCAAGGGCTTGGTGAAGATATCTCCTCTCTATAGTTCAGTGGAAATGTATTCTAGTGCAATTTTCTTCTTTTCTACATTATCCCTTAAGAAGTGATGTCTGATCTCTATGTGCTTGGTCCTACTATGGAGAACTGGATTTTGAGCAATAGATATTGCACTGGTATTATCACAAAAGATTTTAGACATCTCTAAGTTGTACCCATAGTCTAGGAGCTGGTTTTGAATCCACAAAATCTGTGAGCAACAACTACCTGCATCCATGTATTCAGCTTCAGCAGTTGATGTGGACACAGAGGTTTGTTTCTTACAAAACCAGGAGACAAGTCTATCACCAAGGAATTGACAAGTTCCACTGGTGCTTTTCCTGTCTACTCTACATCCAGCATAATCAGAATCTGAAAATCCAGTTAGATCAAATCCTGAGTCATGTGGATACCAGAGACCTAGATTAGGACAACTTTTTACATACCTAAGAATTCTCTTAACTAATGTGAGGTGGGACTCTCTAGGGCTTACTTGGAATCTAGCACAAATGCATGTGGCAAACATTATATCTGGTCTAGTAGCTGTTAGATAAAGTAATGAGCCAATGATTACTCTATAGCTTGTCTGATCAACTGGTTTTCCAGATTCATCAGCATCTAAAACAGCATTTGTAGGCATAGGTGTTTTCATAGAGGATGCTTCAGACATTCCAAATTTCTTAACCAATTCTCTAGCATACTTGGTTTGAGAAATGAAAATGCCATCCACATGTTGTTTAACTTGCAATCCAAGAAAGAAAGCAAGCTCACCCATGCCACTCATTTCAAACTTTGAGTGCATAAGTTGTGAGAACTTTTTGCATAAGTTTGAATCTGTAGACCCAAATATGATATCGTCTACATAAACTTGTACTAGTAGGGTATGTGACCTATGGGTTCTAACAAAGAGAGTTTGGTCTACTCTACCCCTTTTAAAATCATTTTCCAACAAAAAACAAGCTAAGGTCTCATACCATGCTCTAGGAGCTTGCTTGAGACCATATAAAGCTTTATGCAGTTTAAAAACATGATCAGGAAAGGTTGGAGAGATAAAACCTGGAGGTTGCTTTACATAAACTTCTTCCTTGATGTCTCCATTGAGAAAAGCACTCTTGACATCCATCTGATATACCTTGAATCTCTTGTGAGCTGCATATGCAAGGAAGATTCTTATGGCCTCCAACCTTGCAACTGGTGCAAAGGTTTGGTCATAATCAATTCCTTCTTCTTGGCAATATCCTTGTGCAACAAGTCTTGCCTTGTTTCTCACAATTATTCCTTGATCATCTAACTTGTTTCTGAATACCCATTTGGTTCCAACAATTTGCTGGTTCCTTGGTCTTGGTACTAATTCCCAAACTTTATTCCTTTCAAATTGATTCAACTCTTCCTGCATTGCAATGATCCAGTTTGGATCTTGCTCTGCATCTTGTATGGTTTGAGGCTCAATTTGAGAGAGGAAGCAGGTGTGCATAATATTTTGATTAACTTGATTCCTTGTTTGCACACCCACTGAGATATCTCCAATTACTTGTGAGATTGGGTGATCTCTTGTTGTTGCAAGATCAACAAGGGGTGTTGATGATGCACCAACCTGTGTTGTTGTTTCCTCTTGTGGAACAACAACTGGTTCTTCAATTTGTTGGCCTTTTGAACTTTCCAGAACCTGAAATTCCTCTTCATTGTCACTGAGTTCAGTGTCTTGCTGAATTGGTGAAGGTAATGACCCTTTGTCTGTGATGGTAAGCTGCTTCAGATTTTCTGAAATTGAATGTTCCTGCAAATTGCTTATGGTAGAAGTCTCCTTCTCCTTATAAGACATGTTAGTTTCATCAAATGTAACATGCATGGATTCTTCAATTTTATTTGAGCACTTGTTAAAAACCCTATAAGCCTTGCTAGTCATGGAGTATCCCAGAAACACTCCTTCATCAGCTTTGACTTCAAATTTAACTAGGTATTTCTTGTCATTATTGTGAATGAAGCAAATGCAACCAAAAATTTTGAAGTAATTCACTTTAGGTTTCTTCCCTTTGAGTAACTCATAGGGAGTCTTACCCTTTAGTTTATGTATCAGGCTTCTATTCAAAACATAGTTGGAGGTGTTCACTGCCTCTACCCAAAAGGTTAGAGGAAGGTGAGCATCTGTCAACAATGTTGTGGCAGATTCAATAAGGGTTCTATTTTTCCTTTCAACTACCCCATTTTGTTGAGGAGTTCTTGGACCTGAGAAGGTGTGCCTGATACCTTCCATCTGACAGAACTCTAGCATGAGAAGAGAATCAAACTCTGTCCCATGATCACTTCTGATCAGGGCAATGTGAGTATTGAACTCAATCTGTATGCCTTTGAGAAAATCTGTCAAAATCTTGAAGTTATCAGACTTCTTCCTCAGAAAGAACACCCAAGTGAATCTTGAGAAGTCATCTACAACTACTAAAGCATAAGATTTCCCTCCTAGGCTTTGTACATTAATTGGTCCAAAAAGGTCCATGTGCAATAGGTACAAGATTCTAGGTGAGTCACTCTTATTAAGTGACTTGAAACTGTTTTTAGTTTGCTTGCCTAACTGACAGGCCTTGCAAAGTCCTTCCTTCCTTTAGGGACCAGAAGGTAGTCCTCTAACAAGGTTGTCTTGGGATAACTTAGCAATGGTTCTAAGGTTCACATGTCCTAGTCTTTTATGCCAAAGTTCATTGGGTTTGCTAAGGGAGTTAAATAAGCAAATATCTACTTTAGATGAATTGAAATCAACTAGATATATGTTATCTTGTCTATTACCAATTAAGATAATGTTGTTATTTAATGCAATATTGCATGCTGAGTTGGTAAACCAAACCTGATAACCAGCATCACATAGCTGGCTGATGCTGATTAAGTTGTGCTTTAGTCCTTCCACATAGGCCACTTTCTTAAATATGATTGACCCTATCTTGACTTGGCCATAGCCTTTTGTTTGTCCAAAATTTGAATCTCCAAAGATTACTTTGGGTCCATGTTTGGCTTTGAAGGACACAAGGTTCTCCTTGTTGCCAGTCATGTGCTTTGAGCACCCACTATCCAAGTACCACTGCTGGTTCTCAATTGGATAGGTCTTTATCTGCACATACAACAAATCAATTGTTTTTGACCCAGTTTACCTTGGGCCTTTCTTGATATCCTTTAAATTCTGAAATAAAAGACATCTCAGGTTGACTCTTATAGCCTACAGGATGATATCTCCTAGGAGGTATTATCCATTCAGCATAAGGGTTAAAGTGATGAGATGTGGAGCTGGAATTAAATCTTGAGTTAACCCCTGAGAACTGATTTTTGCTCTGAGCTTGGCTCGACGCACGTCGAGCTTCGGTCGACGGACTTTGGTGAGTGCGTCGAGCTCCATTCGACGGCGAAGGCTTGCTTTGTTCAGAGGGTAGAAGACGTCGACCTGAGTTCGACGTTTTCTTGCGATTACGTCGAGCTCTGGTCGACGTCCGTCGAGCTTCGTTCGACGCTTCTTGTCCAGTTTCCTGGGTTAAGTCAGCATTCTTCCTAGCCACTATCAAGACTCCTTTACCTTTCTCACTGGTAAATTTGATTGGAGTTGTCAGCACTATGGGTTGGCTGGATGAAGCACCCAAGCCCAGTGAACCATTCAATCTTGAGTTCACTGTACTTGTGATGTCCATCAATTTGATACTTCTCCCATTAAGGGTTTCTTCAAATTGTTTGGCCTTAGATAGCTCACTTTTCAGTGAAGCTATCTCCTCCCCACACTGCTTCAACTCTTCTAAGAGTCTAAGATTATCTGAGTTAATGGATTTGCATTCAATTAATTATTCACTTAGAGTTTTGATCAACTTTTGAGACTCAATCAAGTCAATGCACATAGATTTAAACTCAGATTTGAAATCATCAGAAGTAAAGTCAAATGAATCTATTACCTGATCCTCAGTAAGTTCCTGATCAGATGGGTAGTCAGCATCAGGCCCTGAATCAGTGTTCTTTTGAGATGCACTGATGACCATCATACAGAATCCTTTTTCTTCTGCATCATCCTCATCATCACTAGAACTGGATGATGAATCAGACTCATCAGAGTCATTCCAGGATTCAGCCACAAATCCTTTTCTGGTGTGCTTGCTGTTGCTGGAGGAAGGCTTGTCATGGTATTTCCTTGACTCCTTATCCTTCCTTTTATCCTTTCTTTCCTTCTTGTCCCTTCTGTCCTTGTCTTGATTTTCTGGACAGTTTGGGAAGATGTGTCCTGGTTTCCTGCAGCCAAAGCAGATAATATCTTTATTATTAGATCTGTCATACCTTGGCTTGTCTTTGTCTTTGGATGACCATCTTCTGAAGTTCTTTTTATTCAGCTTATTGAACCTTTTGACCAGTAGGCTCATAAGCTCTTCATTTCCCAACACATTTTCTTTAGGTTCTTCTTCCTGTGCTTTGAAGGCAATGGTTTTCTCAACCTTTTCTGTTGGTGTGGATGTCTTCTGCTCTTCTTCTCTCTTCTTAATGAATTGCTCATAACTCTTGAGCTTTCCTAGAAGGGCTTCTGTGGATAACTCACAGACATTTCTTCCATCTTTAATTGACCAGATTCTTGAGTCCCAAGAGCTAGGGAAACAAGTCAGTATCTTGTCATTTATCTCAGTGAGAGATATGTCCTTCTCTAGTGATCTAAGCTCACTGATGATTAGGCTCAGTCTGTTGTACATGTCAGCAACTGACTCAGACTCTGCCTTTTTGAAGTTCTCATACTGGGTGATGAGGTAGGATCTCCTATCCTTTCTTTCATCTGCAGAACCTGATACAATTTCTGAAAGTTTTTCCCAGATCTCTTTAGCAGTATTGCAATCAGCTACTTTCTGGAAAATGTCATCTGACATGGTTTGAGCCAAGATGTTCATGGCTTTAGCATCTGCTGCCTTCCACTTCTTTATGTCAGCATCAGTCCCTGAAGGAGGAGGAACAGCTGATGTACTTGTTCCTGTGGGAGGTCTTGGACAATCTGTCAACACAGAATTAAAAATATCTTCATCAAAAGAGTTCATGTAAAGTCTAATCCTTGCCTTCCATAGTGCAAACTTAGATAGATTGCACATAGGAGGTCTGGTACTAGCAAAGTCCTTGTTTTGTGCCATGAGTTTTAAGGATAAGTAAAACTAAGGAAAATAACCCTTTGAGAGAAATGATCTTATCAGGGATCTTTTGATCCAGGTGTTAGCCTGTATGAATGATCAACCTGCCTCTGATACCAATTGAAAGTGCAGGATAAGATCAATCCTAACTCTAGAGGGGGGTGAATAGAGTTATTTAAAATAATTTTGCAAATAAAAACTTATGTGCAGAGAAAATTTGTATTTACTTAGTGTATGGTGCTATAGCAAATAATCAGAGTAAAAGGAAATTCACAGCACAAAGCAAAACACAAAGAGACAAGCAATCCAGACGACACAAGGAGCTATAGTGGTTCCCCAAATCTGGGTACATCCACTCTTCTATCACCCTTGATAGGAATCCACTTCAAGATGAGTTGATCAGGTGTCTTGAGCACCAGAGAGTTTTTGACCAGGTTCTCACAAACCAAAGAAGCTGATTTTGACCAGGTTTCAGCAAAACCAAAAGTAACTTTTGAAGGGAGTTATAACCCTGTACAGAAAGAAAAAGAAAAAGGGATGAGGTTGTCTTCTCTATCAACAAGCAGAGAGAAGCAAAAGTGGATCTGTAGTTGTTGTCAAAGCTCCCCCTGAGATCAAGAAGAGGTTCAGGAAGGAGAGCTCTGCACAAGGGTGACAGGTCTTCAAAAGATCTGATTTGCTCCAGCAAGAGATGATCCAAGAAGGTTGGAGGGTTGTGTCTGAAGCAATCAGAATTCCTGTGAGTGAGCTTTCAAAACAATATCACACAGAGAAAGAAGCTGAAGTCCTGTGTATGTTCTTCTGAATGTTCTGTATATCCAAGAAATTAATTATATATCTGGGTCTTCTCCTTCCTTTTCTTTGATAGCCGTTGGAAGTCAGCATTAATTGCTTTCCTTAAATGTCCATGTCTCAAAGGAAATGACAGGCAGACATTCCTTAGAAAATTCCTTGAGCCATGCACCAGATATGCTGTAACGGCCAATAAATCTTCAGCATTAATTGTCTGACAGAAGGAATTTGAATTCCTATCCAAAACTGACGGAGGTCTGAAAAGCGTCAAGCTCACAATAAAACATCGATCTGAGCACGACACATGTCGGCCAGAGAGTGTTTTCTGTAAGTAGAACTGGGTTCGACGGAACGTCGAGCGGAGGTCGACTCTACGTCGAGCTGAGGTCGACTCTGCGTCGAGCTGAGGTCGACTCAGCGTCGAGCTGAGATCGACTATGCGTCGAGCAGAGGTCGACTCTACGTCGAGCTGAAGATTATTCTACCTAGCCTATGTGACCTTTATAATCAACAAGGAGGTCACAAACCAAAATCCCTATAGAAGTATAGTCATCCTGGTCCAAATAGTAATAGGGTGTTCCAACAAGATATTTTGATGTCTTGCCTTTGTTGAGAGAGAAGAGGACAAGACACTTCTTGATCAGCTGATGAAATCAACTGAATCTGAGCTTTCTTCAAAGCTTCTTGAATCTGAACTTAGCTGAGTTGATTTCCAAACAGCTTCTTGAGAAACCACTGATGGCTTCCTTCTTCTTCTTCAAGATGACTGAATCTCCCTCTATCCAACACCTTTACTGATACTTCAGACTTCTTCTTCTTAGACCTTCTGATGAAGATCTTCTTTTTCACTTTCTTGAATTGAAACTTCAACAGGATCGTAATCCTTCTGTTTCTTCTTCTTAGATCTTCTTCTATTATTTTTCTTAGCTTAGCTGCTTTTTAATTCCTTCTGAATGTGTCTATTTATAAACTTTCTTCATGGTAACCGGCTGATCCGGTTTCTAACTGTTTTCTGACAGGTCTGACAGCTTCAGTTAAACGGTGGCAACCCACAGCTGTCAAGTCTTCAAACAGTTCTTGTACCTTAGCCTTGGACAGCAAAATGTCGAGACAGTCAGTTAGAAAGTGTCGAGACCAATCTGTCTATCTGTGTCGACACAAGTGACTTTGGTGTCGACACAGTCTTTGATGATGTCGACTAAGTTGCCTTTAAGTCGACACAGCTTCTTCAGAAAATAACTTGGTCTAGACTCTGCAGTGTGTCGACACAAGTCCTGTGTGTTGACACAGTTGTTGTAGATTTAGAACTCAGCATGTGTCGACTCAGCCTTCAGGTGTCGACACAGCAATCTTCAATCCTGCCAAAATGTGTCGACTCAGTCTTCTGGTGTCGACACAAGCATAGTCGACTTCTGCCAATATGTGTCGACACAGTCTTCTGGTGTCGACACATCCACCCAGTGTCGACACAGTTGTGGTCGACTATCTTCTTCTGTGAGTCGACTATCTTTCTCTGGTCGACTATCTTTCACTAGTCGACTATCTTTCACGGTGTCGACTAACCTTCTCTGGTCGACTATCTTTCACGGTGTCGACTAACCTTCTCTGGTCGACTATCTTTCACGGTGTCGACTAACCTTCTCTGGTCGACTATCTTTCACGGTGTCGACACTGCTTCCCAGTACTGAGGTCGACGATTTTCTTTATGTGTCGACACTGCTTCCCAGTGTCGACATAAATGTGGTCGACTATCATTCTCTGTGTCGACACTGATATTCTGAAGTGTCGACACAAATATTCTGAAGTGTCGACACAATTTCTTCAGGTGTCGACATGTGGACTTAGAATATTTTTCTGCATTCTTTAATACTTCTTCACCTGCACATGTCAACTCAAAACAACATCAAATACACCTTGATGTATATCATTGAGCTAAGTTGGGTTTCTTCAAATCAGGTACACATTTTCCAATGTACCCAACAGTTGTTATGCTAGAACATACATATACGATCTAAAACGAACTATTTATAGGTTGACCGACCAAATTTTGTATTCATCACACAGGGTCATATGAGTTGCTCGTCATGTGACTATTCTCAGAGCATTGTAGTAGTCAAAATAACTATTTTACCACACTTGAGAACTGTTTCTTTATTTTCGTGACAATAATCACTGCACTCTTTCATGTCAAAGGTGGGTGCTTTGTATTTCTCTGATGTATGTATTTCTCTTATATTAAGAAAAGTATGTTCACATGTTCATCAGGAGTCAGGAATGACCGGAGGGTTGTGGCGAAATATAAGGGCGTCAGACGTCGAAGGAGAAAGGAAGCGCCGACGAGAGGTTGCGAGCGGAGAGGCAAAGGTTCGGCTGCGAGAGTTTAGGGCTTGAGAGAAACAAAAACAGAGTTTGTGTTGGGTACAAATATCAAGTAGGTTTAAGAAAAAAATTCTAAAATTTGTTTTATTCTGGGTATGAATATCCAATTGTGGAGTGTGAATAACAATTTCCAAATTTTAATTTATGAATATGAATACCAATTATGACACAAGATAAAACAACGAAGAAGGATACCCGAGATGGCGTATATGCAAAAGATGGCTTAAAATTTAAATAACTAACGAAATGAAAATTCACAAAGTTTATGAGTTTGAAGAGATTACAAATGACAAACTCCTTGATTAGACAATAAACACAACATTCAATAATAGGAATTAACTTCAAAACAAAGAGGCTCGCACAATAGTAGTGATAGAAGGCTTGGAGATGAAGCTTGATGTGCCGGCTGGCAGAGGGAGTACTGGTGGTCGCTGGAACAGGGGTTTGGGGCTGCTGGAATAGTGCCCAGCTGCTGGAATTTGGGTGCTCTGGCAGTAGGAATTATTTTCCTGGGTGCTGGAATTAGGTCCAGGTGCAGGAATTCTGAAATCTGGCTGTAGGAAAATGACGTCCGGGTGCTGGAATGAGTCCAGCTACAGGTATTGAAGGTCTGGGATGCTGGTTTAGGAGGCTCGGACTACTGTATGCGGGTGGCTGCAGGGAGATGGAGGTGGGGCTGGGTTTGTATGTGGAGGAGGCTTGGTGGGGTTCGGTAGGAGTGGAAGAGGTGGGATATGGGCTCAGTTTGAGGGGGTGAGTAGGGAGAGGGAGGGAGTGGGCCGGTTGCAACAAGGGAGGGGATTATACTGTGTGTGGGAGCGGAATGGGGTTAGTGAGTAGTGGGAAGTTATAGAAGCGTTGGGCTAGTGGTAGGTGGTGGTTATGGTAATTATGTCGTAGTGGGGTGGTGGTTATGGTAATTATGTCGTAGTGGGGTGGTGGTTATGGTGTAGTGGGGTGGTGGTTATGGTGTAGTGGGGTGGTGGCTAGCCGGAGGTGGATGCTGGTGAGGCGGTTGGTTGTGGAATGTATCTTTTGGCGATCGCCGGAAAATTGAAAATGATGGAAATGATAAGGGGATTGGAGAGTAATCACCAGACGTGGCAATAGAGAACCAAAAGTGAAGATGCTTCTAAATCAGCTAAGATGGACCCCCTCAAAGCTACTCACGTCGTTTAAAGCCACACATGCTGGATGACAACTCCTACATGTGTCAAAATCATTATGCCAAATGTCTAGGGATGCTGATGAGCCAACTTGTTTTGAGGAGATAGCTGGGAAAAGTATGGAGGACACTACTATGAGCAACAATACAATGCGACAAAGGTGGAGAATACATGAAATGAAACCAATAAAAAAATACATAAAATTTTTGTAAATGGAGGCCCTTCTGATAATCCAGAGCGGGGGGAGAGGGAGGGAGTTGGCCGGCTGCAGCAAGGGAGGGGATTATGCTACGCGCGTGGGAGAGGAATGGGGTTTAGTGAGTAGCGGGGAGTTATAGAGGCGGTGGGCTAGTGGTAGGTGGTGGTTATGGTAGTTATGTGGTAGTGTGGTGGTGGTTCTAGTGTAGTGGGGTGGTGGTTGGCCGGAGGTGGATGCCGGCGAAGTGGTCGGTTGTGGTCGGATGTATTTTTTGGCGATCGCCGAAAAATTGAAAATGGAGGAAATGATATGGGGATTGGAGAGGGATCGCCGGAGGTGGCAGTAGAGAACCTAAAGTGAAGATGCTTCTAAATCAGCCAAGGTGGACTCCCTCAAAGCTGCTCATGTCATTTAAAGCCACATGTGCTGGATGACAATTCCTACATGTGTCAAAATCAATATGCCAAATGTCTAGGGATGCTGATAAGCCAACTTGTTTTGAGGAGATAGCTGGGAAAAGTATTGAGGACACTACTCTGAGCAACAATACGATGTGACAAAGGTGGAGAATACATGAAACGAAACAAATAAAAAAATACATAAAATGTTTGTAAATGGAGGCCCTTCCGAAAATCCTGAGTGTAAAGTAGTCCGCTTCCAAAGACCAAAGTTATTGTAAAAGATGGCTGGAGGACTAGGGGATCTTAGGATTTTAATATGATGTCTCTTCCTCTTAAAATGACATGTATTTATAAGCAGAGAAGCCATAAGTATCAGGCAATTTTGAAAAACTTTGGCAGATATGATCCAACTATTGTGCTTATAGTATGCACTTACATGTCATGTGGGCAGACGAATAATTACTGGACGGTTTGTGGGATGCTCATTCTGCTGACTACTTCAATCCTGGATAGTTTTTGATGGTCATATTGTCATAACAAGTGATCTTTGGTGAAAGATATACATTGATCTTTACATCCGCAGGGTAACTGTAGTCGCGTAGAGAGATGCTTGGAGTATTTGCAGGCCAATCTCCACTTTTGGTGAGTCATTTTGCCTATTTGTTAGGTGTCATTATTTATATTGCAATTACCAAATATGGGTAACAATCTGCATTTTCCAAATTTATTATGAAAATTGAAAAAAAACTAAATTTAGTTGCTTCGGCGGTATAAATGACCATTTCTTTCCATTTGTTTTTCAATCGTCATCTGCTCTTCATCTTCCTTTTTTTAGTAGCCACAATGAAGCAAGACTGTATCTCCCTCCAAAGCAGGTGGCCTTAAAAATTCAAGCACTTTTCACTAAGACTAAGCAAACACTAGCACTAAAAGAAATTGATAAGGAAACATCTTCCTAAAAGAGAATGTTGACCTCGAGAAGAAATATACTTACTCCCTAAAGCGCTCCAAAACTTTGAGAGGGTTAGCTGCTGTGAATATTTACACGACTAAAGAATATCTTGGTGGATCAAGAGAGAGGGAAACACACCAACATTAGACCCTACAATATCTACTTCAATGTTGTAGATGTCGGTCGATATATCCGGTGTAGCATCTAAGGGTTCTAATAAGCTTTATTAGGTTTAAAAAGGAGCCTTGCCTCAAAAAAACTATTCATGAAGATATAGAAAGCCAACTAATAAAAAATGTACTATTGTCTAATCATCATTCATCAAAATATTAGGGCAACAAAATAAGTAATGCCTCAATTAGATAGGCCTGGTACATGAAAAGCTTCAGCGCACATACCTCAAAATGTCTATAATAAAGTTTCTCAAATTGAAAGAAAGAAAGATAGAATGAACTAAGTTTATTATTATCTTGGCTTCTCGAGAGTACTATCGGACTCCACACACGATCTTTAAGCCATCAAAACATCACCACATAAGCATTATTTCTCTTAGCTTCAAACCATTAGATCATAGGGCTCCATACTTGTGTCTTGCGGATGAATGTTAAAAATAAATGATAGATAAAATCTCAACGAGTAATTCTTACTCTAAAATTCTAAAATACAGAGTGTTTTCAAAATCTTTCGTAAGTTTCCTTAGGATTAAAAATATTAGTTATATCCTCGAAATGATCTCAAAATCTAATTCATTGCTTACTAAAAACATAATTCTCTTCATTGCATAACATGGATTCATAACCTTTAAAACTTAAATCATTTTCATAGCTTGCTTGTATAACTTCTATTCTTTTGTACTTTATAATTTCCTTATGCATATATAAATTTTATACCTCATCTTTTCTCATTCTTACTAGTGGCCAATAGACTTTAAAAATTTCTTTTTCATTCATTCTTTAAACTTGAAAGGAAGCCCTGGCGCACCAATTAAGGTGTCGTCGTATGATCTTGAGGTCACGAGTTCGAGTCTTGGAAGCAGACTCTTGCAAAAATTCAGGGTAAGGTTGCCTACATTTCACCCTTGTGGTGAGACCCTTCGCCAGACCCTCGCTGCGCTGGGATGCTTTGTGCATCAGACTGCCCTTTATTCATTCTTTAAACTTGTGAACTCACTTAGACGCAAATCCATGAATAACCCTTGCGGATTGTTGAGATTTAGTAACTCGTGCATGATCTATAACTATGGTGAGGTTGCCCTCACTCCCTTAAGAGATATTACTATTGTGATTCCATAAGGCCTCCCCTTTATGAGAAGTAGATTATAGTGATGCCATAAGGCTTCACTGACTGACGGTTTGACCCTCCCTGAGCAACAATGATCATGACATTAACTATGATGGATCTCCACCTAACTATGACATGGTAGTTTACCTCGCCCTCATGGATTTGATCTTCAGTAGACTTTTATGGACCCACGTAGGTAGTGACAATGCATGATCATGGAAGACATCTATCTTCTTTTTGGATTGTGTTACGTGCTCGTCGGAGTGGTGGTCAGAGGTGGAGGGGATACCGCAGTGCCAGAATCGCGACTGCCTAGGCAGGGAATTCTTGGGTGGAGAGAGCAACCAAAATCTCATAACAGGACAATGAAATAGAGTTTACTACTTTTGATAACATTACATAACGTCAAAGTCTTCTTATATAAAAGGAGATAATGACATAAGTGTGAATACAAAAGACAAGGGAAACATTAAAACCGTAGACAACAACTAAACTCTAATAATAAAATAACAACTAAATTCGAACAATAAAATAACTAGATTATTGGGCCTGAAGCACATAACATCTCTCACGCCCTGTAAAATGAGCTTGACCTCAAGCTCTATGAAGATTGACGACGGTAGTAATCTCATCCGTCACCCTCATCATCATACTCCTCGACGTGCAAATAGAAAAGCTTTTTGCACCTACGTCCATGAGTATACTACTCGTCGCAGTTATAAATTATGTCTTGCGCTCACCGTTCCATCATATCGGCATGAGAGGGTTGACAAATCAAAGGGACTAGATTGCCTTCAGTATGTCCTGGCGGAGTCCCTATATCAGCGGAAATAAGCCTTTCCACCAGCTGGAGGCGACTGTTGCAAATCCTAACCTAACTTATAGCAATCACCAAGTCTCGAGGAGTCTCAAGATATCCAGTCGTTGATGATCGTGAAGGCCGACAATGAAGATGGAGATCTGCATCCTAGTGCATAGTGTGGCGTGTGCCAGGAGAAGCTAAAACTATTCCAGATAATCGTCCACGGATCCCGTCTGTTGTAAAGTCGTATGCTTACCATGGGACTTGCTACAGATGGGTGGACCGAAACACAAGTTGCAGAACCGCTTGAAGTCTGCCCATGTCAAGACCTAGTTTGTCAGTGAGGAGACGAGTAGAGCCCAAAACAGAGCTGAGTAGAGTAGGTCGAAGGATGCCAAATGAATATGATCTACGTCTGGTGTTTGTCGGTGACCAAAAAATTGCTAAAACTTAGTGAGTCAAGACATTGGGTCCTTCTTCCAATCATGTTTGAAAATCCAACCTGGAGTAGCGCGATAGTATAACCGCCTTAGGGCGTATGAGGGTCGGTGGAGGTGGCTCGTGGAAGATGACTGGCAGTGGTAGTGCTTTGCTGCTACTGACGTGATTCGTTGGTGGGGTAGTAACAACAGGAAGGGCGTCGACCGGCTCATTAAGCTTGGCGGTGAGGTTGGCCATGCCGTCTCGATGACGAGCGTCAACTTCCTGGAAGCGTGCTTCCATGAAGTTCATGACGGTTTGCAATACGTCTTGGAGAGCAGTCATGAAATTTGGTGAGTCTCCCATTGGGTGAATTGTTTGCCGAGAGATGGAGCGGGTGACTTGACGGTTAGAGTCCTCATCGACGGTTGAATTTGGGTTGCCGCAAGAACTGCGACATTTCCCAATGATGTAAACCACAAAGAAAATATGCCAAACTCTTAATTATTCAGGAGGCAAGCAACTCGAGATGCATAGGAGATAGGTGGCTCGAGATGGTACCAACGACGTGCGTTGCTCGAGGCGATAGCAAAATCGAGGCTGAGGAATTTGCTGTTCTGGGATGTTAAAGATAGTGTCCAGAGTAATGTTCTGGGATCTTCGACGACAGTTGTTGCTTAACCTTGAAGGATGATGCAGACAAGCACGGTCGACGCAAAGGAGTAGAAGAGCAGAAATCGTCAAAGACAACAACTTCTTGCGATAGAAATCGTTGTTAGGCAGAGTCGCTCTATCTGAGGAGGGATTTGTCGGTCTGCGGGAGAGTCATAGGGCGGCGTGGGGCTCATCGGGTTCGACGAAGACGTCAATTAGATCAACATTGGTGCAACAGAAGAGAGGAAATTGAGAGAGCAGGTGCTTGCACTGGAAGTACGTCAATGAAGGTGTTGATTTTATTATGTCATCGAATGAAGGTGTAAGTGGGGCCGACAGACGCAGACGCAGATGCAGACGAGCGCTGACAGCTTTACGTGAGAGCTCGCTGGAAGCACTCAATTAGGGTTTTTTGCTGGACGGCTATGTAGAGCCGTTGAAGGACTGTTCGCGTGAATGAAAGAAGAAATCGACAGTCAAAAGGGAAGGAAGGTGTGGCTCTGATACCAAGTTGTTATGTGCTTGTCGAAGTAGTGGTCGAAGGCGGAGGGGATATTGCGGAGCTGGAACTGCGGTTGCCTAGGCGGGGCATGCTCGGGTGGAGAGCTGCCGAAATCTCATAACAAGACAAAAAAATATAGTTTACTTCTCTGGATAACATTACACGACTCCAAAGTCTCCGTATATAAGAGGAGATAATGACATAAGTGTAAATATAAAAGACAAGGGAAATATTAAAACCCTAAACAACAATTAGACTCGAACATTAAATTTACAACTAGACTCAAATAAAATAATTAGATAACTGTGTTGATGCCATATGTGCGATCAAGCCACAACGTCCGAACTATAAGAGGTGCTGACTGTTGGGTAGCCAGTTACTTCAAGTTCTGGATGAAGGTTGTGGTTAGAAAGATTAGGCCGCCTGGTCACTCTGACCACCCTAACCTACCAAGTTCAAGACTTGAAAGAAGTGGTCGCGACTAAGAAGAGGAGTTCGCCCAGGCCGCCCAGGTTAGGTCGCGAGACTAGAGGAAGCAGGTCGTCGAAGTCACCGGAAAAAGCCGCGCGGTCTTACTAAACGAGACCGCAAGTTAGCCTTGCGACTTTTTCCCCCCTGTTTCCCCCTCTACTGAGAAGGATTAGACCCCTATTTATAGGAATCGGTGGCTGGTCGGATGGGCAGGCTCAGGAAATTCGGGCAGCCCGAGGAGGGAGACCTCACGGCTAGGAAAAAGCTAACCGCACGACCAACAGTTCTAACCGCTCGACTAGCGACTGAGGTTGCCTGGGTCTCCTCACAACCAGGAAAGGGATGATCGTGAGTTCTCCCAAGGGGAGACCTCGCGGTCACTGCAACCAACTAACCGCGCGACCTCGCGGTCGGCGCGGTCGGCGCGGTCGGCGCTGTTAGTAAGGAGGTAACCGCAAGCTCTCCCAAGGGGAGACCTCGCGGTCACCGCAGCCAGCTAACCGCGCGATCTCACGGTCAGAGTGGTTAGGAAGGAGGTAACCGCGAGCTCTCCCAAGGGGAGACCTCGCGGTCACCGCAACCAGCTAACCGCGTGATCCCGAAGTCAGCGTGGTTAGGAAGGAGGTAACCGCGAGCTCTCCCAATGGGAGACCTCGGGGTCACCACAGCAAGCTAACTGCTCTACCTCGCAGTCAACGTAGTTAGGAAGGATGTAACCGCAAGCTCTCCCAAGGGGAGATCTCGCGGTCACCGCAACCAGCTAGCTGCGCGACCTCGCGATTAGTGTGGTTAAGGAGGTAACCACGAGCTCTCCCATTGGGAGATCTCACGGTCACCGCAGCCAGCTAACCGCGCGACCTTGCGGTCAACACAGTTAGGAAATAACTAACCGTGAGCTCTCCCAAGGGGGAGACCTCACGATCACGAGAGGGCTAACCGCTGAGCACATGGACAAACCACCTTCGAGGGGACCGCCGATTTCTTGGTAAACAAATTAGGCCAAAAACCCAAAATAGATTGTATCTTTACTTTTCCGCATTGTTTTTTTGCGCATTTCTTATTACTTGCATATCATGTAGCCTTGTTAAGGGGCATTTTGTAATATTGTGGTATTTCTCCCTCCCACTATATATATGTGAGGAGAGTTCGCTTAGATGATATGAAGAATGAAACCTTAATTCCTATCCTCTCCCTTACCCTTTCATCTTACAACCTTTCTTCTTCTTCTCCTTGCGGTCAAGTTTGGCTCCCGTTATATCCTTCATCTTTGGGAGGGGTCAACAAAGGGTCGAGACGATCCTCTCCAAGACTTCTCCCTCCCCAGACCGCAAACCCGGTCTCAATCAAAGGACCAACACATTGATATCAGAGCCTCCTTACTCCTCTGGCTGCTGCATCCGAATCGATTTATCGCATGAGCAGAGCATCAACAAATAGAGAAATCATCTCTGTCAATTTCCCCTTCCAGTGGTGCTCATCCCTATGGTCGAACCCTGAACGATACCCATCCACCACACCTTTCTCCTGCTGTGCCCTCAGCACCTTTCGTCTTCGTCGACGACACCAAGCCATCGAATCTAGCGATCCTGAGCGAACTAACTATTTTTATGATGCCTGCAATAATGCCAACCATTGATCATGAAGGTCCCTCGACATCCCGTGATAGATCTAGCAGGCTGATGACTCCCGCACTTGTAGATCCTTCATTATTGGAAAGGATAGATCAACTAAGGATACTCACCGCGTCTGTAGGGTACTCACCAACTTTTCTTCCTTTGTCATAACCAAAACTATGCCAGCCCGCCTGCCTTTTTATAGTCACGTCGGATACAAGTTAACTCGTTGTTGTTACTTCCCTCTGCCTACGTACTCACAGTCACAAAACATCAACCTCCTGGATCTTCACTGCCTCTGCACACAGAGTTCATCACTGTCACGACCCATCTCAACAAAAGTCAGAGTGAGTTTCGGGCGGGCTGTGATGCAACTGGAATGAGCGGGAAAAAAATCCTTGTGTGTTAGGAGGGATCAAAAATATTGATAGTACGTTTTAAAATAATTACTTTTGAGTAAAATAAATTGTTTTTATGCGGAAGTTTTAAAATGTGGTAATGAAAAATAGATGCACATGTATTTTATTAAAACTCATGATACAAGTTCAGATACAGATTTTATGCTATGACAAACTCAGAGAAATGAACATGTAAATAATACCAAATTCTAGTATATATATTATTTAGCCTAGCAGTTGTCCATGATAGCAGAAAATGATTAATCGTAATTATTACATAAAGGAATTATCCAACAATAAATGAAATGAAACATAAACATAAAACCTGACACAACAAGAAGCAAGATAAATCTTCAGAAGCAAGAGCTTGACACAGATTGGGTTCGAGAAGCAGGCAGCGCAGTCACGGACGCTAAGACAATTCCAAAATAAGACTGAAAAGTCTTAGAACATTGATAATATAAACAAAGTAAAATACATAACTAGTAAGAGAAATAAAAATGTATGCATACAAGTTTTTATGAAGTAAAGCTAACAATACAAGCAAGTAAATGAGTCAAGCAAAAAATAACTACAAATATTAGTATACTCCAGAGCATAACATATAATTGTTCATGTAATCTCATAAGATGTAATCAATAAAGTGTGTAGGTATTTTTAGTGGGTGTACATGGTTCACACTCAAGTTCAGGTGCAAGTCTTATTAGAAATTTTTTTATTTTCGTGACCATGCAAGCAAAGAGTTGCATCAATTAAACGCTAAATTTCAATGAATGTTTATAATATTATTGAGTTAAATGATTCATATTTTAGTAATTATAGTTGGGAATAGATTCACGTCAAAGAGAAAAATCAAATTGTGAAACAAACTTTATCCAAGACTTAAAACCAGACAAATATAAAAAACAAGATTCGATGACTCAAAAGAAACTAGATAGAGAGTTTTATATTTTGCGGGTTCAAGTATTCACGAATGATAAGATTACTATGCATCATTTTCTAGGATAACCAATATTCATTTAGATTAATCCATCCCAAGACACGACTATCTCCCAAATAAACATATCCACGATCCGAACGTTTTATATAAAACTTAATTCATCTATTTTCTAGTAAGAAATTTTAACATTTAACATTATAATAATTAATGTTCATGCTCACAAAGAACTACTAGTCTTCCAATTCATCAAATGAGATACAATTCATTTAAGTGGAAATCCAGTTAAAGGCACTTTCGTTCGTTAACTCGTCTTCCAATTATCTATCAAATGAGACACAATTCAACTAAGTGAATATCCAAATAACCATCATTCACATTCACAACTCGTGCTATTCCAAACACGTGAAATCTCAATCTACTAACAAGTCAATTTAGACATTCAAGATCTAAATTTATTTGACAAAACAAACAATCAAGAGTGAATTCATATAATCAAAAGGACAGACAATGTAATTTTAGTTCAATGATTGCAAGAGAGTGATCTTTACTTACCTTAAAGTGAGGTTGAAACTGACGACGAATGCTAAGCGGCGCAAGCAAGAACAAAAATCATATTTTGAAGCTGTTTAAATATAATGAAAGAGATATACCAAAAATTCACTACGCTAACACATGCATTCTACGACGCAAAATTTAAACAAAGAGGATTTAGCAGATTATCTCCCTCAAAATGAGGGGAGAAGAGATTACCATGCAGGAACGAAGAGTTGGCGGCGCTTGGCTTGGAGAAACCCTAAATCGAAGAGGTAAATTGAGTGATCCCATCAATTGAATCAAGGAGCGGCACTAGAGATCACAAACAATTAGGAATTAGATGATTTTAAAGATGCGCACAACTTAGATCACAAATAATTATACAACTTGGAGCAAAAAATAATTGTAAAGGACACATGAAAATTTGAATAAAGAGGGGAAACGGAAAATCCTTACCCAAGGAGACCGAATTCGGACTAAAAATCTGTGTAGCGGGGGAATCGAGCGAATCCTAGACATCCCTCTCGCAAACTCCCGACCAGGATGAAGAAGAGGGATGCCGGCCCTAGGAGAGGAAGGAAGAGATTGATGCCCTTGGAGGAGGGAGAAGAAACATTGGTCGACCTCATTTGGAGGAGAAGAGGCGCCGATCTCAAGAAAGGAGGCTACCGATTGGAGGAAGAGGAGTTGTTGGTTGCTGTGGCTTGGGGGGTAGCCGTCTGCTCCCGGAGAAGGAGGAAACATCGGTTGAAGCTGAGGGAGAAGACACTTGCGGGAGATTGTGGAGATTGGAGCGACAAAAGGGAGATTACACGCACAGAGTCGGGAGTCGGCACTGAGGACGGTTGCGGGAAAGACTTAGCGTCGAAGGAGAAAAAATGGAATCTGCGGTGGTGGGGGGTGGGGGGTGGGGGGGGGGGGGCTCAGTTTAGTATTTTGGGGGGAAATTCATGGTAATTACAAATTCGCCATTGTACTTAAATTTAAACCCCAAAAAATCCTTTTCTCTAATTCTTTTTTTTGAGGGTTGTTACAATCGTTTCCTGAGCCACTAAACGCACAACTTAGCTCCCGCAGCTGGTCGACTTCTGTGTTTTCGTAATCGATACTACTCATCTCTTTGGACTTGCAGAATTTGCTATTTTGCCTTACGAAGAGCCCACGACCTCTTACTCGCCACTCCTAATGTTTCTTCTCGCAGCCGTCCAGTGCTTGTCTCACCTCCCTTCCAGTAGTCCCCACGCCTCCACATCTGATCTTAGTACATACCAGACTCATTGCTTTTTGAAAACTTCTGAACTCGCGGGATCCCGAGTCTGCATTTGCATGCGATTTCTCCCTGCTTCAATTGAACTCACAGACACCCGCACTCTTAACTTGACGATCCTTCATTCCATTGCTTGCTGGCTTGAGCTTGCCCTCGGTTGGAGCTCGCTGCCTCTTCTTCTAGCACCCCCGTGCGTTTGGAATTTGCCGCATCTCCTACGGTTAGAGCTCGTTGCAACTTATTCCAGTACTCTCCGCCGATTCCCTGTTTTCAGTCGTGGACTTGCTCGTGCCTTGTGCTCGCCAATTCCTTCCAAGAACTTGTCTATATCACAGGGACAAACACAACTTCCGCCTCATCCACCACTCTGGAAACGTTGGCCCCTACTCCCCTTTATGAAGTATGTGACGAACTCCAAATTACAACCATCTCCCTTAATAGGAAAGAAAACTTTGTTGAGTGGGTTCACTTCATGCGGCGTGGTCCTCCAGATTAAGGGTTTTCTTTACCATTTGAATCGCGAAACTCCTGTTGAGCTTACTGAACAATGACTCCAAGATGATGGGCAAGTTCTTTAAGGGATCTTAAATTACATGGACATTGAGCCATGTCACATGGCTATGCATCATCACACCTCAAAGACTGTGGGATGAACTTAAGTCCCTATTCTTCGGAAAGGACATCCTCCAACATCTGTTGATCTCCTTCGCATTCTCCAGACTGCTGAACCTGGTTCAGACGGTGAATGAAAATCATTCGTGGCCAACAAGAATCTTGGATTCATCACCAGCCTCAAACACTGGATTTTGCTACCCAATGGGCTAAAAAGGAAGATGTAGACATAACACAAATAATGACCCACCTACCACCATATCTTCACATTGTCCGGGAGAACATCTTATCGTCCCCCACTATTCCGTCTTTCTCGGATTTCTATTCTGAAAGATAGGGTAAGCTCTGATAAACTCTAGAGGGGGGGGGGATGAATAGAGTTTTTAAAATCTTTTTGATTTATGCTGAAATAAGAAGTTTTTAATAAAATATGTTACTATGATATAGATGTATGAGTGTACAAGTGCATCAGATGAACAAAAAAATAATTAAGCTACACATCAAAGCATATCACAACACAAACACACAGGAAGATCACAACCACATAGACAACACAAGAATTTTTATAGTGGTTCCCCAAACTTGGGTACATCCACTCTTCTACTACCCTATGTAAGAATCCACTACAGGTTTTGATCAGGTGACTGCCACCAATAAGCTTTTGATCAGGTGCTCAAAAACCAACCCAAGTCTTTTGGAAGGAGACTTGCAACCAGATTTATTTTTAAGGGAATTAAAACCCTGTACAGAGGTTGGGAAGAGAGGTTGATGGAAGTCTTCTTTTCTCAAATCAAAATGAGAAGACTATGTGGATTCTGTGGTGTTGTCAAAGCTCCCCCTGAGATCTTGAATGGTTCAGGAGTGGAAGCTTTGCTAAGGCTGAGTAGGCCTTCTGCTATATGATCAACTCTTCAGAGATCCTTTGATTGATTTGAATGTTCTTGTCACTTGTGATCCCTGGAAACAAAGAAGGTGAAGATGAAGAACTCTTGATTGTGATTGTTGTTCTTTCTTCTTCCTTTGAGAGCAGTTGATTTCTTGAGAGTAGTTGATTTCTTGAGAACTATATGCACTGCACTTGTTGTTTTTCTTTTCAAAAGGGTTTTCTGCATGTTCACTTCTTTCTGGCAGTGAGATTCTCAGATTGATAACTGCATCTCGATCGAATTCAAAAACCTGCAATAAATGCTTAGCCGAAATCTGGGAAATTAAAACGGCAAAAATGCTGTCATATATTCTATTCTATGTCTGTCTCGAGATATAAGCAATTAATTCCATGGAGGATATTTGCAATCAATGCTGCTAGTAACGGCTCGATTCAAAAGATATAAGTGCATTGATTATCCAGGGAATTAACGGCCTATAATAGATATAAAATAAGGAGACAGAAAAGGAAAGAATAAATAACAATGTCTTACAGTTTTCGTCGACCAGAGAACAACTTTCATCGACCTGAGATCAGCTTTCGTCGACCTTAGGTAAGCTTTCGTCGACCTGTGAACTATGAACAACTGCACTGCATAAACTGACGGATACTGTGCTCTAAGTTCGTCGACCCGAGAATCTGAAATTAGTCGACCTTAGAACTTGGTCAAATTGACGGCGTTGAGATAACAACACATCTGGTGTTGAGTCGGTTGAGAGTGTTGAGTCATTGATAGCATTGAGAGCGTTGAGTGATCTTTGGCTCTGAGTAAGCTTTGGTTTTGAGTGAATTATGACGCTGAGTCGATTATAACGCTGAGTGATCTTTGGTGCTGAGAGTTGAAGTGTTAGTTGACCTGAGAACAGAGTTCGTCGAGCTCAGCTAAGAGAATTTTATCTCTGAGTTAGCCGAGCTGAGCACGACTATCGTCGACCGGAGATTGACGAACGTAGATCTCCTTTTTTCTAAAACTTGAATTATCTAAGTCTTGAGTCTTGAGCAGTGTTGGAGGCTGGTCCTTTGTACTGTTGACTCTAAGGACATGACCTAGACTCTAGAAACACATAAAACTTGACCCTTCTATACAACATGGGTCACAACCTACGAAGAGAACTTAGCCCAAATCACCTAGGGGTTCCAAAATATTCCATGGTTTTAAAGGTCACTCCACCCGTCAAAGTCTTGCTTACTCCCTCTCCTACTCTTCGATAACACTCTACTGACACTCATCATTTTCCTACTAGGCCCCACGGAGGTCGTTATGGATCTCGGGGCAGTGGATGCGATTGTCATAATCGCTCTGATAGGCAAAACACTCACCAATGTACTCATTATTACTGTACAAATCATACCGAGGCCACCTGTTATAAGAAACATGGCTTTCTGGCACAACCTTCTAATTCTCAGCACCATGCTTCTCCTGTAGTGGAAGTTCTAACCACAACATACTCAAGCATTGGCACCGTGTGCGAGGAAGTTTAACATCTCTGAGGGCTAGTTATTCAAACGTCTGGCTCTGTTGCCTCTATCTCTAATGAAGGTATAAACTATTTTTCCCCCAGTCCCTCACGGATGGTGGACTCTGGGGCCATTAATCACATTACTCCACAAAAATCTCCTCAGTACATTGACTCTGTTTGTCTTAAGTTTATCATGGTGGCCATTGGAGACACCACCCCGGTTCGCGGCTCTGGTTACGTGCCTTTCATCCAGTTTCTCTCTCTCTCCGCTCTGTTCTTTATGTTCTTGGCTCTCAATTTAATTTCCTCCGTGTTAGTAGTCTTACTCATGATCATGCTTGCTCCGTCATATTTCCTTCTTCTCCCTTTTTTGTGTAAGATCGACAGCCGCAAAATATCATTAGTAGGGGACGACTGTCAAATAGACTCTACACTATTGACCTTCCCACCACTGCTCTTTCCTCAGCCACCTCTGTTGATTGGCACCGACGTCTTGACCATGGTCGTCTCCTTATCCTGAAGAAAGCTCTTTCAGATTTTTCTTTCTCTGAATTTACATGTGAATCATGTATTTATGAGAAACAACATCGCTCTACCTTCTCCTCTCATTTTACTATGAGCTCTGCTCTATTTAATTTGTTAATTTTGATATTTTAGGTGCTTATAAAATTGCTAGTTTATCGGGATATTGTTACTTTCTTATATTTATTGAAGATCATTTTCGTATAGCGTGATTGTATTAGTTGCGCGATCGCTCTAAAGTATTACATGTTTTTCGCTCCTTCATTATTGAGACCCATAATTCTCGTGCTCAATTAAAATACTTTGAACCAATAATGTGCGCAAATATACAGTAATGCATTCTAGAACTTGTAATAGTTTGGTATTATTCACCAAACATCGCCTGCACACAACAAAATGGTGTGTCAGTGCGGAAGAACCGCCGTCTCCTCGAGGTTGCACGCTCTCTTATGATTCAAATACATGTCCCCACGATCTATTGACACTTGCTGTTTTAATCGCATGTTATTTAATTAATCGCATGCCCTCGTCTACATCATTCTCCATCCCCTTTCCTTCCACACCCCTCTTCTCTTTGACTAATCGTATCTTTGTGTGTGTTTGGTTTGTCCATCATCTTGGTCCTACAATGAACAAACTTGTCTTACGTGCTACCAAATATATGTTTGTTTACTACTCTTGCGCGCAGAAGGGCTATGTGCATTATTCTCCTGCCGAGTAGTGCGCATCGTGGCGATCGTGCGGAGCATGTTCATCGTCACTATCGCCTGACGATAGTTGCTATCGCCAGCGATAACTCATCTTCACTTTTGCCATCCAAAACTTTCTCAGATTGTATGACTTCGTTCTCATTCCGGAGTGGCGTGGCATGTTCTTTCCCGGATTGAAAGTTATGACCGTTTGAAATTTAGCACACAAAACTCGTCCTTATTTTTTCTAAAGTGTACACACCCTTGGAGTATGCTCATGATTGAGAACTTGTCTCCTCATTCAACCTGTACAACCTGCACACCATAAACACACAAAGGAATAGATCAAATATATCGCGGTATTTGTTATTCTCAAACCAAGAGATACAGAACGCATGCTCCAACAATCTTCCTCTTTTGATAATAACAAATAACTATATGAGAAATCAGTGTGTTTAAAGACATTTGTGTTTATAGTTAAGTGCAGTAAAAGATATGCATGAATAACAAGTTTATAGCGTGATAGCTTTTATAGCATGATATCTTTAAAACACAAATGCATACTCTTCATATATAAAGACTCCCCTTACATAAGTATTCCCTATATAATTTACTCCCCCTAATTATCTATTTCACTAGATTTCTCAATTTATTTTCTCACTTTTGTTATTAATAAAAGTGGGTAGAAATGAATATATATATCTTTTAATATTGATTAAGGATAATTTATTGGAAGGATAGTCATGATTGAGCAATATGATAATATATGTACCTCCTATATGATTACTTTACCTACATAGATCTTTCCTACAAAATTTTCAATGTACTTCTCCTAAAATTTTAAATTCATGCAAGTTATTCTCCCCTTTTGGTAGTCTCAAAAGAAGGTAAAGGTGAGTGTATGCAATAAAAATTAATTTGTTTTGAGTAGAAAAGAAAAATAGGATGCTATAAAAAACTTGTTAAATACCACTGATTAAAAATAAGCATGATTGAGCATAAAGTAGTAAGCAACATAGGTTAAATAATAGAGTAAGTATTTTTTTTTCAAGACCACTTGTTGAAAAAAGTCATGAATAAGCGGAAGTAGTCATCACATCGAAAAATAAAATAAGCATTCTTAAAAATAAACATCTTTTTAGAAAGTAACATAATATAGAAGATAATGAGTTTTAAAACAAAAAAGTAGATTTTTGAGTTAAAGTTACAAGAGATGCTATTCCATTGAGATATAATTGCAAGCATGATTTGAAAATATCATGAAAAATACAAAACTACAATGTAATAAAATTTATATTTCAAGTAAACAAAACATTGAAGCGGCCATGCTTTATAATCTAGTGCATTTACTAAGGTTTGCAGAGAATAATGCAGATATGCATTAGGATTCAATTCTCATGAGTAGAAGTTTTATATAAGATAATGATGTGTACAAAAGTGATTTGATAAAGTATACAAATATATTAATCAAAACGAATGACATATATAATGAAATAACATAACATTAAAATACACAAATAAAATTACTTTCACAATATTTTAATGTACATACATAAAAGTACAACTACCTAGGTGCTTAGCACACACAATACTATTTAAGACTTATTAGGGAACGAAATAGTGCTTGGAGGATCATTTTTATTCTTTTTTTATTTTTTTATTTTGTGATCTAATGTACTAAGAGAAGTGATGAATACTTTTGTTTGCTACAAGACGCTTTACAATCTTTTCCAAGGTGCTCAACCTCACAATGCTCATTAAGAATTATCAGGAGGGTGAGTAGTGTTTGGTGGAGTTTTCCATGTCATTTATTTTATGCTTTTTAGGCTTATTACCAATGACTCTTGGAGACGTGTAACATCAAATTCTCGAATTCCAACCCTTTTATAGTTTTTTCACTATCGTGCGCCGATAGCGCGATATCGCTTGCGATATCTCCAATAGCTGTCACATGTCCCACTATGTAATAACTGTTCCGAGATGTTGGAGATCATGTACGATCATGGGCCTATCACGCCGCGATAACACGATATCGCCTGACAGTATCTTCGATAATGCGCTCGTGGTAACCGTTCAGAATCGTATACTACGTCATGGCTAACGTCATTACAGTAACGCGGGGTGGTAGTAATTGTCGCCCGCAATATATCAACTTTGTAAATAATGCTGTACGTCGTCTATCCAAAATTATAAGAATGTTGTACATGTTATATCTACACACCACAAACACACTTTGATCAGATACATTCAGAATTTATTATTTTCAAACCAAGGAGTGCGGAACGCTTACTCCAAAAAGTCCGAGTATTGATTTCCTTGACTGTTCATCAATGTTTGTAGCTGCATTAACTTGATATCATGATTGTATTTCTTAACGGCAACCTCGTTGAGATTATATACATGAAACAACTACTTGGTTATGAAACCACTAGGGATCTCTTGTTTGTTTTCAGTTCAAGTTGTATTATTGTCTTTCTTTTATTTTCGGTTTCTGTATAAGCCTTGTAGGGTCCTGTTTTTAGGTTAATACATTTTATTGTGTTATTCAACTTGGTATTAGAGCGAAAACCTTAGGCGCCTCTCGTATCAGTCCTTCTCTGCTCGTGTTTGATCCCGCCGCCTCCTCTCGCTACTCACATTCGATCCCGTGCATCCATCTCCTGCTGCTCCTCTGTGGTTGCGGGGCGGCCTCCTCGCCACCGTCGGTTGTTGAGAAGGATGCCGCCGTCATCCTTCCATGAAGTAGTCAGACTGTCCACCCCCCATCTGCGATTTGCTCTCAATATATTCCAAGCTGCTTGCCTGCTGCCAAACGATTGATCAACGCTCGTGCCTACTTGCCTACACAGATCTCTACCAACGTAGAACGATTGTTGCTGATCCTGCCTCCATTTCTCCTGCTGTCTTCTACAGCTCCCTTTCCTTCTTTGATGGTGGATCGTTCCTTTGCACCATCAGATTCCCTTCTCTTTTTTCTGTTCCTGCTTGCCTCCAACAGTTTGCATAATTGTTCCTGGATTGCTTTTGCTGTTTGAGTTCCTGTCGATTCTCCTCGTCGTTATGGTCATCCGGATTCTTCTACATCCTCTCCGGATGTTATCCAACCACAGATGAGTGATCCTTAGCGGCCTCATGGACACTCTGGCTCTCTGAAGATTACCACAGTTTTTTTAGATAACACAAACTATCTCGAGTAGTCTCACACTGTTCAACACGTCATTTGCAGCCACCAGATGTTTGGTTACATCGATGGAACAATTACAAAACCCCTCAAGACCGACCCCTCATGGAAGCTTTGGGACTATGATAAATATCTAGTGGTATCCTAGCTCCTACATTTGATGTCTCTCAAGATATATCAGGGTTATATGTTGATGGACTTCGTTCACGAGATCTGGACCCGGGCACTGGAAACATACTCCCAGATTGGTAGCTTTACTCAAGTTTATGAGCTTACTCGTCATATTTTGGAATTGCGGCATGGCTCTATGACCGTATTGTCGTTCTTCTCGGAGTTCAAGTGCCTGTATTAGCAATTGGACTACTTTGCTCGTTTTCTCCTGTTTGGACTGCGGATGCTGTTCAACTGAAACAACAGGAGGACTGCTTTTGTCTTCATGTGTTCCTAATGGGCCTGAACATGGAGTCTGATTTGGTGCGGTCACATATCCTCCACTGCTCCCCTCTCCCATCACTTCAGGAGGCATTCAATGTGATTCTTGGAGATGAAGACCGCCGGAAGTCCCTCAGTGTTATTGCTCCTTCAGATTGTTCCGCCCTGACTAATGTGGGTCGCAACTATGTTCCTAGTCTTGGCTCCTCGGTGCCTACTTGTGATTATTGTAGTCGCATGGGACATAATCGGAAGGGGTGCTTCAAACTTCACCCTCACCTTGCCTTTCCTGCTCGGGGTCGTGGTCGTGGACCTGGACGTGGAGGCCATAGACAAGGTGATTCTTGGTCTCATAATGCTGCGTATTCTGTTGATGTTTATGATGAGACATTGCATTCCTCCCCTGGCCAGCTCACTGAGCACGAGTTGGATGTTTTTCGCCGCCCGCTTCACTCGGTCAGATTCACCCTTTGGTACTCCTACTTCTCTTGCCACTATTGCTACGCCAAGTACTCATGTTGTCCATGCTTCCTCTTCAAAGTGGGTGTTCGATTCGGGTGCCACCCACCACATGACGGGATCTTCCTTAGGTTTTCTTTCCTATACTCCCTTGTCTACTAAGGGCAAAGTTATCTCTGCTAATGACAGTTTGTCCCCCATTGCGGGCAAGGGACACATTTCTTGCTCTCCAACAATTCCCCTCCCTATTGTTCTTCATGTTTTCTCTTTTCCTTACAATTTACTTTCTATCAACAATATTACTAGATCCCTTAGCTGTTATGCAACATTTTTTGCTGATACTTATGTTTTTCAAAAATTGAGTATGACGCGGAACATTGACATTGGTAGGAACTATGGCGGCCTACACTACCTGGACTCCCAGCTTCCCTCTCCGACTCTTTTCTCCTCCGTTGTTACTACTGATGATGTTCACCGCTGACACTTGCGTCCTGAACATCCGTCACCTGCTTATCTTCAAAAATTGTTTTGTACTTTCCTTTCTTTTCTTAAAACTTTTGTCTACGATGTCTTAGATACCTCAAAACATGTGCGACATAAGTGATCACATCTATTGTTTCCTAGTAGCATTCCTTTTGATGTAATACATTCAGATGTATGGCGGCCTTTCCCTGGGTTATCGTTATTTGGCTTTCATTATTTTGTTTACCTTTATTGATTATTTTTCTCGCACTACATGAGTGTACCTGTTAAAAAAGAAAAGTGATGTTTTTCCATGTTTTCAAGTTTTCCATAAAATGATGCACACACAATTTGATGGATCTATTCAGGTTCTTTGGAGTGATAGGGGGGGGGGGGGAGTATGACAATCTTGGCATCTTTGGTTCCTACCTTACTAGTCATAGTACCATCCATCAGACAACTTGTGTTCACATCTCCACCTAAAACGGGGTTACCGAATGAAAAAATCGAGAGTTGTTTTATGTTGCTCGATGCCTCCTTGCCACTATGCATCTCCCTTAGTCCTATTGGGCTGATGTTGTGCTCACTGCTGTTCACCTGATCAACCGTTTAACCTCGCTTGTTTTTAGTTATGCCACTCCTCTTGCCCATCTCTCCACCATGACCGTTTTCCATACCACACATCTGGCCCCCCATATCTTTGGATATGTCTGCTTTCTACGCGTTCATCAACCGCACCCGGACAAACTTGATCCTCGGGCCTACCTATGTGTCTTCCTTGACTACTCCATCGCGAAGGGTATCCGTGTTATCATCCTCCCTCCAGGCATACGTTTTGTAATATGAATGTTACTTTCAGGGAGGGGAATTCTATTTTCAGCCTTCCACTCACTCTCTTCGTCATACCTAATTTTTCCGCCTGGAGTCCGGACTCTTGGTGATCTCCAGGAGATCAAATATGATCTCTTGGAGATCAGATATGCCTGAGATCAAAATATGATCTTCAGGATCTGGGTGTTCTACAGGAGATCATATATGACGAAAAAATTTCCCCTTTGCCAGGGCGAGAGTTCTGGTGATAATGAGTCCAATGCTATCCCTCTTCCCCTTCTTCTCCCTGCTCTACATTGTGCTAATGATTCCACTCCACCACCGTCATCAATTATCTTACCCAATCTTTTTCTCTCTCTTCTGATCTCCCCTTTTCCTCATGTATACCACCATTGTTCCTTAGATACACAAGTTACTAGAGTTCCACCTTTACCTGTATCATCCTTAGATCCTGATGATGCTGATCTTCATGTCCCGCTTGCGCTGTTGAAAGATAAAGCTTCTTGTACTCAACACCCCATTTCTAATCATGTGACTTACTGTCATCTTACTACAAGCCATCAGGCCTTTGTCTCTTCTTTCGCCTTGGTTGTTATTTTAAAGCTTGGCAGGAAGCTTTGAGTATACTGTTATGGACTCAGACAATGAAAGAGGAAATGTCTGCGTTGGACAAGAATCACAAATGTGATATTTCTTCCCTTCCTCCTGGTAAGAAAATTATTGGTTCATGATGAGTTTTCTCTGTTAAGCAGAACGGTAAGGTTGAACGACACAAGACCCGTTTGGTTGCTCAGGGTTACACTTAAACCCATGTAGTTGACTAATAGGAGACCTTTGCTCCTGTGGCAAAGATGGACTCCATTTGGGTGATGCTTTCATGCGTTGCTTGCATGGACTGGAATCTCCACCAACTCGATGTGAAGAATGCGTTTCTCCATGGTGAACTTGATGAGGAGGTGTACATGAGATTCCCTCCTGGATTTATGAAAAAGGGATGAAGGTCTTGTCTACCGCCTGAAGAGATCTCTATATGACCCAAAACAATCTTCTAGACATGGTTTGGAAGGTTCCTCACGGCTATGCTCAAATTTAGTTACATGCAGACTCAGTCTGATCAGAGGGTTGTGGTCTTCATTGTCTACGTAGATGATATTGTGATCACTAGAAATGACACAGATGAGATTGCAAACCTCAAGTCCCTCTTTTCTGCTAAATTTGAGGTGAAACATTTGGGAAGGTTATGTTACGTTCTTGATATTGAGGCGCTAGATCAACTAAAAGAATTTTCATATCTTAACGCAACTATATTTTTGATCTCTTGAAGGAGACTGAGATGCTTGGCTGTGTTCCTGCAAATACCACTATGAAAGCAAATCATGAGATTAGAGAAGATGGTGACCAAATCGATGTTTTGCGTTATTAGAGATTGATTGAGAGACTCATATACCTATCCCACACACGTCTAGATATCACATATGTAGTTGGTATTCTGAGTAGATATATGCACGCTTACATGATCAGACATCAAAAGGTAGCATATCGTGTGTTACAATATTTGAAAAAGGCCCCAGGGCATGACCTTTTATTCTCTAAAAATAACCACTTGAAGATCGAATTATTCACTGATGCTGATTTGACTGGATGTCGGGATGACCGAAAGTCCACTACCAGATACTGTTTCTTTGTCGGCCGAAACCTAGTGACCCGGTGTAGTAAGAAGCAGAATGTGATGAACAGATCAAGTGCTGAGGCAGAGTATCGTGCTATGTCACAAGACCTTTGTGAGGGTATATGATTGCGTGCTATATTACAGGATCTGGGTTTATTCGAGAGAAGTCTTTTTTCCTTATTCTGTGATAATAAGGCAACTATTATTATAACTCATAATCCAGTCCAACATGATATGACAAAGTATGTGTTGTTAATCCAAATCCCGAGATGAAGTGACATCATCAGGCGGATGGACATTCCAAGCATCCGCGGACACTCATCAGGAAGTCGCTGGAACAGTCATGGGTGATCGGCGGAGCATGCATCTTCCGGGAGAATTCGCTCTTGAGCAGCCGACGAGGTCGCTACAGGTTCCCCCCAAGAGCTCCCGCGAGCTCTCCGGTCCAGGAGCCACATGATGCAACCCATAGTGCATCTTTTTTACTTTTATTTATTGTACCTGTATTTTTTTTCTCTTGTCGCGCATGTCTTCACACTTAGTTGGGATATTATGTTCTGTCGCGCACATTATTAGAGATCTGGATGTATTTTGCAATACGTGCACTACTTGCACAAGTTTTGGTTTGGATCGTTGGTGTGACTGGCCAACGAGACCCTAAATGCATAGGTCCTGTGATTTAGGAGGTAGATTAGCTTAGGGAAAGCTTTAATTTAATTAACTATTTTATTTAAACATTTATAAGTTTTGAAACACCCATTTGGGTGAGCCCAATCAGCCCACTTCCCTTTGACCCACTCCCCTAATTCCTATATTCATTTAGTTGGCTACCAATAGCCTAAGAAACCCTAGTTCCCTTCTATAAAACAAACCCTCCCACTCTCTTTAACACTTGGATGGAATAGAAACTGATGTGAACCAATTTAAGGTTTCATCGATTTCCCCTCCAGCCCCGCCTACCCGATCGACTGTTCCAGCTCGACGAAGCCCGACGCCGCTTTCTCCTGCTCGACGAACCCCGACGCCGCCTCGTCCTCCCTCTAGCATTCACCTTCTTAGACGACAACCTCCGACCGAGCATCGCCATCTCTGCCTGAAGTTGCATCGGCCTGCGGCTGTCTTCCCCGATGAAATCATCCAGAGAAGCTCTACTGGCCACCACCGATACCTCCACTCCCTTGAGTTCTCTTCTCCACCGTCGGAATCCACCAGGGAAGCCCTTCCCGCCACCAGATCTGCTGCCTGAAGCCTATCCAGCCGCCGTCGAGCCCACCCGAGCCTTCTTTGGACACTGTCATCGACCCCATTCCCCTTCACTAGTGGAGTCAGAGTGCCTCAAGCATTTCTCCTTGCTTCCAGCCGTCTCTCACTCTTTCCAGTCAGCAACGGCGCCTCCCCTGCTCCAGCAATTTCCTCCAGCAAATCCCTCAAGCTTCCAGCCACCATCCCCTCTCCAGCCACTGCCTCTGCCCTTGGTATACCTCTCATCTCCTCGCTTGCAAACACTAGTAATTTTTATGCTTACATGTTTAAATGAATAGTAATTAATTTGATCTTTCCCTAGTTTCTTTATCTCCTAATTACCGTTGTTTTCATATCCGTGTTGTCACCCACTTATTTGCTATGCTTGTTAATTTAGTATTTGTGATGATATCATACGTGTGCAGTAGCCTTACGTCCGTGAGCGACACTTAGGTCGTTTATTTCGTTAGAGAATAGCCCGCCGATAGCCTCACACCGCAATTATTTTAAATAAGTCACATTTTACTTTATTTCAAAACTACACCCCCACCTTGGATCACATCATTTTGGTGTGACTGCTGGGATATCTCACTCCTATTGTGGGATAGCCAAGCGCCGTTCGTTTTAGGAGTTTTAAGTTTTCAAAAAAGAAAAGAAAAATATAGATAAAAAAAAATTAATCGATGGAGTCTAGGGTCGGGCACATCGAGGGAAGTTTAGGAGACATGGGTAAACGTCTGGAAGAACTCATGGCCGTTGTCACTACACTCACTGTCTCCGTAAGACATACAAATCAGGTCATGTTAGGGTTACGCACTTCGGTCAACAACTTGGAAGCACAATATCACTTAGGGGGTCCTCCATCACAACCCCCTACTCCTCCTGCACGACCTCATACACCTCCACCGCCAGAACCCCAACCTGCTCATCACGAACACGGGCATCCACCTAGGTGGGATGCGGGTATTAAATTATATGTTGGGGATTTTGAGGGCACACTAGAGCCTGAGGTGTGTCTGGATTGGTGTGAGTGACTTGAACGATTCCTCAGTTGGAAGCGCACACCTGCCCACCAACAGGCCCCGCACTCACATGGTGGGGGCATGTCGAGCGGATGCGATACACTATGGGACAACCACCTATCACCACCTGTGTTGGGTTCAAAGCTCAACTCAAGAGGAGGTACGTCCCCGCTGATTTTATGCAGACCTTGTATCGTAGGTATCACAACGCACGACAAGACAAACAAACTATCAACGAGTACACGAATGAGTTCTTAGTCCTCTAGTCATGCTTAGATCTGAATGAGGATGACCACATGGTTGTGCCTGTTATCTGAATGGGCTATGGTATGCTATACGAGGCCAGTTAGAGCTTCATGATTTTCGGGACTCTTGAGAGATCTCCAGTCGAGCACGTCGAGTGGAGGCCCTCCAGAAGAGGACATCTGGTCAGAGGTCTACTGATGGACCTAGGTCTACTGATAGACCCACTTCGAGCACCACCACTACTACACCCACATATACCACTACTGATTCGCCACCTCTTGCCATTATTGGAGCCCCGACTCTTCACCCTGGCCCGTCCCGGGGGTAAGGAGCCCATAGGAGCCCGACCCCACACTGGAGTGTTTCGATGCTTCAAGTGTATGGAGCCTGGGCACAAATCTTCTGAGTGCTCGCGATGCTAGTTCGTTGGTGTGATTGATGCCATCTCCGGGGGTGAACCCGAGTATGGGTGTTAACCCCAAAATCGACAATCCTCTCCAACGTGCCTATTGTTTCTGGTTTTCTCTCTTACAGGTTCCTTTCCACAAGGAGCAGGCTATCCCTGATGTCCACCAAGTCCGTGCAAGGCGGACTGTCGGGTCCAAAATCGCCCAAGGTTGGATGCTCCGCCAGCCGCCCGCCAGGGGCGGCCTCCGCTGGCCTCCGTGGGCCGCCCGCCAGGGGCGGCCTCCGATGCCCGGGCGGATTCCCCCTGGAATCCGCCCAGGCCGCCCGCTAGGGGGCGGCCTCGCCGGGCCGGGCGGACTCCCCCGAGACCGCCCAGGCCGCCCGCTAGGGGGCGGCCTCCCCGGGCCGGGCGGACTCCCCAGAGTCCGCCCAGGCCGCCCGCTAGGGGCGGCCTCGCCGGGCCGGGCGGACTCCCCCGAGTCCGCCCAGGCCGCCCGCTAGGGGGCGGCCTCGCCGGGCCGGGCGGACTCCCCCGTGTCCGCCCAGGCCGCCCGCTAGGGGGCGGCCTCCCCGGGCCGGGCGGACTCCCCAGAGTCCGCCCAGGCCGCCCGCTAGGGGGCGGCCTCGCCTGCCGGGCGGACTCCCCCCGGAGTCCGCCCAGGCCGCCCGCTAGGGGGCGGCCTCCGCTCCGGCAAGGGAGGACTCCTCCTGGAGTCCCCCCAATCAGCCCAGAGTTGCCTGCTCGGGTTCCGTCTGCCTGCTCCTCAGCTTGCTCAGGTCGCCGAGGTCGTCGAAGATGACGTCACTGGGTCCCGCTTCTAGAAGATTCTCTCCGGGCCTATAAATACCCCCCAAGCCCTCTCATTCTGCACGCGCAGGAGGAGAACTGCCACCTTGATCAAAGGCTGCGGACTCAGTTTTCTCAGTCCGTCAAGGTTGATCAGGCAAGGTCTTCAACCTCCAAATTCTCAGTCCGTCAAGGTTGATCAGGAAGGGTCAGCGGACTCAAATCTCCAGTCCGCCCAGGTCGTCAAGAGCTGTGGACTTAGTTTTTTCTGCCCTCAGCAGGCAGCTTCAGCAGCATCTGCAGCCTCAGTTCTCCAGTCCTCTACAGCTTCTTTTTCTTAGTTTCTGGCATCTCCTTCCTCAGCCGCCAGCTTCCCCCATTGTACCCTCTACTGCTCTAATGTAATGGTGCAATAGCAAATTGTAACTCTTCTTGAATAAAGGAAAAGCCCGTCGCAAGAGTGGCATTCAAGCCGCGGCGGGCGAAGTCTGCTGTTGCCGCTACTAGCGGCCTCCTCTCTTCTTCTCTCCTCTCTCGGCTTCAACCTGCGAAGCTAACCATTCAAGTAGCTGTCTGCTCGACAGTACCTAATCAAGCTTCTCCTCTGCTCAAGCAAGCTTCCTCCCTGCTTGATCAAGCTTCTCCTCTGCTCAAGCAAGCTTCCTCCCTGCTTGATCAAGCTTCTCCTCTGCTCAAGAAAGCTTCCTCCCTGCTTGATCAAGCTTCTCCTCTGCTCAAGCAAGCTTCCCCTCTATCCCCGCAACCCTTCTTCCTTCACCCTTAGCTTGTGAGATCGAACACCCCGTTAACTTGTTGGTGTCGCTTTTCGCGCATCAACAGTTAACACGCGGCCTTCAGATCTCGATTAGACAGTGAAAGCAGTGGTTACTCATGACAGACCATCAACCAGCCGAGAGTCTTTCTCCGAGTCCCAGTGATGATCCTCTTTGGGAGGCCTTAGAGCAATCTCGCAGAGAAACTGCCCAACAGTTTCAAGCCATCAACCGTACTCTAGCAGCTCTCACTCAGCAATTGGTCGCTCAATCTTCAGCAGTGCCAGTTCCTCCAATCAATCCAGCACCAACATCAGAGACTCCTCAAGTTTATCCACCGGCTTATCCGCCGGTCTATCCTCCTCTTTATACTCCAACCTTTCCGCAGGGGCCAGCAGCTCCCTTGCGATCTCAAGGTGATGAGTTTGCAGCTCGTCAAAACTTCTTCCGGGAGGCTGCCCGGGGAAGTCCAGCCAGAGTTTTGAACTTTCAGGGAAGTCATCCCTCCTCTTCAGCTCCTGCCTTTGCTCCTCCCGCAGCAACCTTTTACTCCTATCCTCCTGCTCCTTTTGCAACTACTGCTCATGCTCCTTACTTTCCTTATGCAGTAGAACCAGAAGAGCCATCGCCGTTTACAGAGAGCGTTCGATGTGAACCAACTCCAGTCAACTTCCGAGAGCCACGGTTGCCCATTTACACTGGGGAGACTGATCCTGTCAAGCATCTTCAAGCCTTTGAATCAGCCGTTGCTCTCAAGACCCTCTTAGATGCTACCAAGAGCAAGCTCCTCGTAACGACCTTTGATGGTCAAGTGAGAGACTGGTTCTATGGACTGTGACCTCAGTCAATCTCTTCCTTTATTGATTTGCGAAGGGAGTTCCTGCTCAGGTTTTCTACCTCTTCAAAGAGGAAGGGCGGTCCAGAAGCCCTCTTTGAGATCAGGCAGCGAGAGAATGAGACTTGGTCTCATTATGTGGATCGTTTTCAGAAAGAAATCTTGGACATTGAGATCGTTGATCAAGAAATGTACCAAGTGGCTCTCATCCACGGCTTGCGTGAAGGTCCGCTAAAGTTTGAAGCTAATGTCCGAGCACCAAGGACATATCAAGAATTGATTGGTTTAGCCAACTCGTATATTCGCGGTGAAAAGAGCAACCCCAGCTTCGTCTCCAGGCTGGTGTCGGAGAAATATTCTTCTTCTTACAAGCAACCTCCGAGGTCTCCTCGGAAAGACTTTCCATCTCTCTCTAGGAAAGCAAGAAGATTTCAGCATCATCAACACCCTTTCCAAGGCCATGATCGTACCCAAGAGCGGCTGCTACCATTGTCAACATCATCTCCGCTAACAGCTGCAGTTCATCAGCAGCAAGAAGGTGATCTGCCAGAATTTGAGCTAGATGAGGTCATGCAAGAAGTTAGCCAAATCATGAAGGATAAGACATATCCCAAAAGGCCTTACCAGCCGGCAAATCAGAGATCAAGAAATTCAGACCCGTTCTGTGAATTCCACAGAGAGAAAGGTCATTTAACTGAAGATTGCAAGGCCCTTCGGCGATTGGTTGAAAGATTGCTCATCGAGGGCAAGATCAACGACCTGGTCAAGAAAATTGATTCTTCAAAACCTTCCACCTCCAAGGGCAAGGAGGTGGCTGAGGGTCAGTTGGAGTGCATAGAGATACATGACAAGGGCCGTCTGGGGTCCATTGATTTTGCAAGTGAGTGCATCGATGTCGTTGACGAAGGTCCCCTTGGAAGGCTGTTTTGAAGCAAAGAGGACAGTTCTTGCGTCATCAGCTATGACCAATCGCAGTTCCTCAAAGCCCCTCACGATCATGACTGGTTATCTTTACTTTACTCTTCAAACATTCTACTTTTCAGCACTTCTAAGTGTTTCATTTCTCATTCAATAAAGCTTACGTCAGAGATCTCATACTGACACAGTTCCCTTTTTGTGATGCTTCTTCACCATATTCTTCTCTTTGCCAAAGAGATCACTGAACCACCGAGATATCACCAAGTCTTGCTCAGTGCCCCCTCGAGATTGTCCTCAGGCGTAAAACCACAATGACCACATATGATGAGGAGTTTTCTCATATGTGTGTAGTGGGGGCCGTTCAACTCTCGTGCGGAGGATGACGAGGCTTCGGATCCCGGCCGATGTCTAGAGCAGTGTGAGTGCCTAGGGGAGGCCTCCTGTGATAGTTCTATCGTGCTTCGTTAGGGATACGTTACAGTTACGATGATCTTTGCTTGACAAGCAATGGCGATCAAGTGTAGCCTTGTCTCCTCGATCATCTCACAAATGTGACGGCCGAACACTCTATGGTACTCTCGATCTGTGCCTCCGCGGGACCCACAACTCCGCTGATCAATCCGCAGACAAGCAATAGGCCACTTGGCGCAACTAGTCTAATTGATCAGCGATGCTTGTAACCCGAGGCAAGAGAGCAGTGCATCTGTCGATCCTTCTTAGGGTTATTTCTTGTTTATTTGTGCCCTTTTAAAGGATGCGCGGCCAGCCCGCTTTGGTTAGGACTACACCCAGGATGACTTTGGCAAGTGATGCATAATGCCCACGGGGAACACCTGTGGCAGCATTCAACCTTTTAGTTCATCCTCGGGGATAGCCTCTTTTCTCTCCTTTTTTTTACCTTCTTACAGGTTGAATCCAACCTATTCCAAGAATCTGCAACATCTTTCCTTGACTTATGATCATCCTATATACGCTACCTGCATAAGCTCTTACCAGATGATGGTCAACAAGTTCTCCTATCAGATGTTAATCACACATCATTTAAGGCATATGGATCTTCTTGATTAACAAGCCATGTCATCATGAATCTAATTTCGGATTTTCTTATCTCGCGGATCTGGATTTTTATGTTGACATTGTACCTTGATCACGCGAGACAGACATCATCGCAGTTTGATCATTACTCAATCGATAGCAGAGTGTGTCATGTATCTATTCTGTTATCCGATTATGTCTTATCATACCAACAGTTAACAGCCAACATTCGCAGGTTCCACCCAGGTACTTGAGAACTTAGTTTTTTTTCTCCTATCACATCTGTTGCTTACCTGTCTTTTGCAGAGACTAACAGATAGTAGCAAGTTCCTCTCAGGTACTTGCAGCTTATTTTCTTCTTCTACCTGCTTGCTTACTCTCCTTTTGCAGAGACTAGCAGATAGTGGCAAGATCCTCTCAGGTACTTGCAGTCTATTTTCCTTTCTCTATCTGCTTGCTCACCTTACTTTTGCAGAGACTAGCAGATAGTGGCAAGTTCCTCTCAGTTACTTGCAGCTTATTTTCTTTTTCTACCTGCTTGCATACTCTCCTTTTGCAGAGACTAGCAGATAGTAGCAAGATCCTCTCAGGTACTTGCAGTCTATTTTCCTTTTTCTATCTGCTCGCTCACCTTTCTTTTGCAGAGACTAACAGATAGTAGCAAGTTCCTCTCAGGTACTTGCAGCTTATTTTCTTCTTCTACCTGCTTGCTTACTCTCCTTTTGCAGAGACTAGCAGATAGTAGCAAGATCCTCTCAGGTACTTGTAGTCTATTTTCCTTTTTCTATCTGCTCGCTCACCTTACTTTTGCAGAGACTAGCAGATAGTGGCAAGTTCCTCTCAGGTACTTGTAGCTTATTATCTTCTTCTATCTGCTTGCTTACTCTCCTTTTGCAGAGACTAGCAGATAGTAGCAAGTTCCTCTCAGGTACTTGCAACTTATTCTCTTCTTCTATCTGCTTGCTTATTCTCCTTTTGCAGAGACTAACAGATAGTAGCAAGTTCCTCTCAGGTACTTGCAGCTTATTTTCTTCTTCTACCTGCTTGCTTACTCTCCTTTTGCAGAGACTAGCAGATAGTAGCAAGATCCTCTCAGGTACTTGCAGTCTATTTTCCTTTCTCTATCTGCTCGCTCACCTTACTTTTGCAGAGACTAGCAGATAGTGGCAAGTTCCTCTCAGGTACTTGCAGCTTATTTTCTTTTTCTACCTGCTTGCTTACTCTCCTTTTGCAGAGACTAGCAGATAGTAGCAAGATCCTCTCAGGTACTTGCAGTCTATTTTCCTTTTTCTATCTGCTCGCTCACCTTTCTTTTGCAGAGACTAACAGATAGTAGCAAGTTCCTCTCAGGTACTTGCAGCTTATTTTCTTCTTCTACCTGCTTGCTTACTCTCCTTTTGCAGAGACTAGCAGATAGTAGCAAGATCCTCTCAGGTACTTGCAGTCTATTTTCCTTTTTCTATCTGCTCGCTCACCTTACTTTTGCAGAGACTAGCAGATAGTGGCAAGTTCCTCTCAGGTACTTGCAGCTTATTCTCTTCTTCTATCTGCTTGCTTACTCTCCTTTTGCAGAGACTAGCAGATAGTAGCAAGTTCCTCTCAGGTACTTGCAACTTATTATCTTCTTCTATCTGCTTGCTTATTCTCCTTTTGCAGAGACTAGCAGATAGTAGCAAGTTCCTCTCAGGTACTTGCAGCTTATTTTCTTCTTCTACCTGCTTGCTTACTCTCCTTTTGCAGAGACTAGCAGATAGTAGCAAGATCCTCTCAGGTACTTGCAGTCTATTTTCCTTTTTCTATCTGCTCGCTCACCTTTCTTTTGCAGAGACTAACAGATAGTAGCAAGTTCCTCTCAGGTACTTGCAGCTTATTTTCTTCTTCTACCTGCTTGCTTACTCTCCTTTTGCAGAGACTAGCAGATAGTAGTAAGATCCTCTCAGGTACTTGCAGTCTATTTTCCTTTTTCTATCTGCTCGCTCACCTTACTTTTGCAGAGACTAGCAGATAGTGGCAAGTTCCTCTCAGGTACTTGCAGCTTATTCTCTTCTTCTATCTGCTTGCTTACTCTCCTTTTGCAGAGACTAGCAGATAGTAGCAAGTTCCTCTCAGGTACTTGCAACTTATTCTCTTCTTCTATCTGCTTGCTTATTCTCCTTTTGCAGAGACTAGCAGATAGTAGCAAGTTCCTTTCAGGTACTTGCAGCTTATTTTCTTCTTCTATCTGCTTGCTTATTCTCCTTTTGCAGAGACTAGCAGATAGTAGCAAGTTCCTCTCAGGTACTTGCAGCTTATTTTCTTCTTCTATCTGCCACTTACTTTCTTTTGCAGAAAGTAGCAGAAATTAGCAAGTTCCCCTCAGGTACTTGCAGTTCACTCCTCATCATACCTGTTGCTTACCTTTCTTTTGCAGAGATCAACAGGTATCAGCAAGTTCCTTTCAGGTACTTGCACCTTACTCTCCTATCATATCTGTTGCTTACTTTTCTTTTGCAGAGATCAACAGGTATCAGCAAGTTCCTTTCAGGTACTTGCACCTTACTCTCCTATCATATCTGTTGCTTACTTTTCTTTTGCAGAGATCAACAGATACCAGCAAGTTCTTTTCAACTCAGGTACACACAAGATGTACCTCCTTTTACCTGTATTGACTTTTCTATGTAGGTAAAATATGGGCACTACCAGATCTTTCAGGGGCATCAGGTTCTATCTTTCCTGATCGCTAAATTGTTTCTTTCCTGTTTTTCTTCCGCTTCCTAAGAAGAGGATAACGATTTTCGTGGGTTTCCTACTTTTTCGAAGTTCCCTGCGGAACTTAAAAAAGTGCGGGGATTATGTTAACCCCAAAATCGGCAATCCTCTCCAACGTGCCTATTGTTTCTGGTTTTCTCTCTTACAGGTTCCTTTCCGCAAGGAGCAGGCTATCCCTGATGTCCACCAAGTCCGCGCAAGGCGGACTGCCGGGTCCAAAATCACCCAAGGTTGGATGCTCCGCCAGCCGCCCGCCAGGGGCGGCCTCCGATGCCCGGGCGGATTCCCCCTGGAATCCGCCCAGGCCGCCCGCTAGGGGGCGGCCTCGCCGGGCCGGGCGGACTCCCCCGAGTCCGCCCAGGCCGCCCGCTAGGGGGCGGCCTCCCCGGGCCGGGCGGACTCCCCCGAGTCCGCCCAGGCCGCCCGCTAGGGGCGGCCTCGCCGGGCCCGGCAGACTCCCCCGAGTCCGCCCAGGCCGCCCGCTAGGGGGCGGCCTCGCCGGGCCGGGTGGACTCCCCCGAGTCCGCCCAGGCCGCCCGCTAGGGGGCGATCTCCCCGGGCCGGGCGGACTCCCCAGAGTCCGCCCAGGCCGCCCGCTAGGGGGCAGCCTCGCCTACCGGGCGGACTCCCCCCGGAGTCCGCCCAGGCCGCCCGCTAGGGGTCGGCCTCCGCTCCAGCAAGGGAGGACTCCTCCTGGAGTCCCCCCAATCAGCCCAGAGTTGCCTGCTCGGGTTCCGTCTGCCTGCTCCTCAGCTTGCTCAGGTCGCCGAGGTCGTCGAAGATGACGTCACTGGGTCGCGCTTCTAGAAGATTCTCTCCGGGCCTATAAATACCCCCCAAGCCCTCTCATTCTGCACGCGCAGGAGGAGAACTGCCACCTTGATCAAAGGCTGCGGACTCAGTTTTCTCAGTCCGTCAAGGTTGATCAGGCAAGGTCTGCAGCCTCCAAATTCTCAGTCCGTCAAGGTTGATCAGGAAGGGTCAGCGGACTCAAATCTCCAGTCCGCCCAGGTCCTCAAGAGCTGTGGACTTAGTTTTTTCTGCCCTCAGCAGGCAGCTTCAGCAGCATCTGCAGCCTCAGTTCTCCAGTCCTCTGCAACTTCTTTTTCTTAGTTTCTGGCATCTCCTTCCTCAGCCGCCAGCTTCCCCCATTGTACCCTCTACTGCTCTAATGTAATGGTGCAATAGCAAATTGTAACTCTTCTTGAATTATGGAAAAGCCCGTCGCAAGAATGACATTCAAGCCGCGGCGGGCGAAGTCTGCTGTTGCCGCTGCTAGCGGCCTCCTCTCTTCTTCTCTCCTCTCCCGGCTTCAACCTGCAAAGCTAACCATTCAAGTAGCTGTCTGCTCGACAGTACCTAATCAAGCTTCTCCTCTGCTCAAGCAAGCTTCCTCCCTGCTTGATCAAGCTTCTCCTCTGCTCAAGCAAGCTTCCTCCCTGCTTGATCAAGCTTCTCCTCTGCTCAAGCAAGCTTCCTCCCTGCTTGATCAAGCTTCTCCTCTGCTCAAGCAAGCTTCCTCCCTGCTTGATCAAGCTTCTCCTCTGCTCAAGCAAGCTTCCCCTCTATCCCCGCAACCCTTCTTCCTTCACCCTTAGCTTGTGAGATCGAACACCCCGTTAACTGGTTGGTGTCGCTTTTCGCGCATCAACAATGGGGTCTTCCTTAGTGACCCCCTTCCTGAGCCCCTTCCTGAGGCTGATAGTGTCATCGAGGTCGAGGGTGAGCAAGAAGATCACCTAGTCTGTGTTCTTCACTCTGGTTTGGTTACCTCTGGCGAGACCACTGAGCAAGATCCTCGAATAAAGGAAATTTTCCGCACTGCCGCCCACATTCAGGAGCATTTCTGTTCCATTATTATAGATAGCGGCAGTATGGAAAACTACGTGTCTCAGCGAATGATGGAGAAGCTAGGACTTTTGACGCGCCCCTTAGAGCAGCCGTACCATTTATCTGGGGTCAGTAGTCCGTTGACTATACCCATTACTCATCATTGTCAGGTAGAGTTCTCTATCGGGGACGTGTATCGTGATTCAGTGTTATGTGATGTCGCCCCCATCAATTTTTGCCACATACTTCTAGGATGACCCTGACAGTATGAATGACATGTTCTGCATGATGGAGTGAGGAACTCTTATTCTTTTGATCACCATGGACGCACGATTATTCTTCTTCCCCAAAAGCATGGTCCTGTTCCTAGAGCACTTGGGAGGACCTCACTAGCATCTACGTTTTTGTCTTTAGTCTCCACTACACCACTCCTATTTAGTGCTACGCTTCGGCCAGGACCCTCGCTCCAGGGGGAGGCATTTGATTTTCGAGAGTCATCTATTTTGGGTGCTCTGGAAGCACCACCTTTTATTGACTTCGTATTTGATGAGCACACGTTTAGTCCGCATCGTTTGTCCTTGGTGGCAGTCGAACACATTGGGGCTCCTCACTTCGATCGTTTGATGTTTGTGATTCTTAGGTCGAGTCGTATGCAGAGAGTTGAGATGACCCATAGGTTTTATACTCCTCATCGGGACACTCGTTTCCATGGGTTTTTGTGGAAGATCATAATCGATAGATTTGAGATCTGCTTAAAATGTTGTGACTCGAGTGAGATTTTATCGGGTGATGTCAAAGCGATGCACGGTCTTGGTCTAGCAAACGATCGTAAGTGTCTACCAAGCAAGAGGTTGTTGCGACATGAATTACTGGTTCCACAGCTTGCTTCCATTTGTTTCATGTTTTCCCTTCCGCCACTTGTTTTCTACACACACCGCCCCGGTCATCCCCTGCAAGCTCTAATAATTACTATTTCTTTGAATGTTTTGCATAAAATTTGGCTAATGGATTGCGAGTTTGGGAATGAATGGTTACTTCCAGGTTTGGGTCGTTGCCACGACACCAGCAGGACACCTATGCAGCTTCTCTCTGACCACCGTCTTGGATTTGATAGTGATTGGTTGCATTGCATTCTCGATGGGGTCGAGTTCTTTCAACCCCGGGGGAATTGATGCAACCCGTAGTGCATCTTTTTACTTTTATTTATTGTACCTGTATTTGTTTCTCTTGTCACGCATGTTTTCGCGCTTAGTTTGGATATTATTTTCTGTCGCGCACATTATTAGTGCTCTGAATGTATTTTGTAATGCGTGCATTACTCGCAAAAGTTTTGATTTGGCTCATTGGTGTGACCGGCCAACGCAACTCTAAATGCATAGGTCTGGTGATTTAGGAGGTAGATTAGCTTAGGCAAGCTTTAATTTAATTAACTATTTTATTTAAACATTTATAAGTTTTGAAACACCCATTTGGGTGACCCAATCGGCCCACTCCCCTAATTCCTATATTCATTTAGTTGGTTGCACATAACCTAAGAAACCCTAGTTCCCTTCTATAAAACAAACCCTCCTGCTCTCTTTAACACTTGGTTGGAATAGAAACAGTTGTGAACCAATTTTAGGTTTCATCGGTTTCCCCTCCAACGTCGCCTACCCCATCGACTGTTCCAGCTCGACGAAGCTCGACCCCGCTTTCTCCTGCTCGACGAACCCCGACGCCGCCTCTTCCTCCCTCCAGCGTTCACCTCCTTTGACAGCAACCTCCGACCGAGCATCACCACCTCTGCCTGAAGTTGCGCCGGCCTGTGGTTGTCTTCCCCAACGAAATCGTACAGAGAAGCTCTGCTGGCCACTGTCGATACCTCCACTCCCTCGAGTTCTCTTCTCCACCGTCGGAATCCACCAGGGAAGCCCTTCCCGCCACCAGATCTGCTACCTGAAGCCTATCCATCCGCCGTCGAGCCCACCCGAGCCTTCTTTGGGCACTATCGTCGACCCCATCCCCCTCCTCCAGTGGAGTCAGAGTGCCTCTAGCATTTCTCCTTGCTTCCAGCCGGCTCTCCCTGTTTCCAGTCAGCAGCGGCGCCTCCCCTGCTCCTGCAATTTCCTCTAGCAAACCCCTCAAGCTTCCAACCACCATCCCCTCTCCAGCCACTTCCTCTGCCCTTGGTATACCTCTCATCTCCTTGCTTGCGAACACTAGTAATTTTTATGCTTACATGTTTAAATGAATAGTAATTAATTTGAGCTTGCCCTAGTTTCTTTATCTCCTAATTACCGTCATTTTTATATCCGTGTTGTCACCCACTTATTTGCTATGCTTGTGGATTCAGTATTTGTGATGTTATCATATGTGTGCAATAGCCTTACGTCCGCGAGCGACACTTAGGTCATTTATTTCGTTAGAGAATATCCCGCGAATACCCTCGCGCCGCAATTATTTTAAATAGGTCACATTTTACTTTATTTCAAAACTACACCCCACCTTGGATCACATCACCACATATGCAGATTCTTCTCTCAACTCCTCACCGCCTGACTCTTCATGTACCTCGGGAGGCTGCACATTTAATGCTGCATTGAGTAGGGCATTAAATGCCTGGCGTTTCGGCAACCGTTTGGGTGGCATACTCTTCAGTATAAATAGGGGCAATGGACGCACGAATGGGGGAGGAGAACTTAGGTCAAAACCTGCGCAGATGTAGGTTTGCACACTAAGTTCAACCCTCGCCAACCTTCTCTCTTTTCTCCTTTCCTAGTATTCGCTGGTACTTGCTGCCACCCGTCTGTAATTTTTTTCAATCAATCAAGAGGCCAATCGCAAGAGAGGCATTCAGCGCGACAGGTCAAATCTAGTGTTTTTTTCTTTCAGCAACATTTCCTTTGTGTTCCTTTTTGTTTGCCTAACCATACGCAGGGCTAGTAACTGGTCGGTTGCGGTCTTTGCCCTCTCCGCCAAACTCCCCAAAGTGTTGTGCATGGAAGGACTTAGGTGATAATATTTGTACCAACAATTCGAACACGAGACCTTCAGATTTTAGCCTAATCGGAGAAATCGCTCGATCGCAGACAGACAACCAGGGCAGTCTCCATCACCACCTGATGACGATGAACAACCTCCGATCACCTGTCCAGAATTCAACTGCCTGCTCGGTTTGGTCCACCAATTGGTCGCCGCCCAAGGAGGGCGCACGCAGAACGCCGAACATCCCCAGGAGCCGATCACTCCAAATGTGTTTCCCCTTCCAGCGGCCCCGCTTCCTCAGCAATTGGGCGACAAGGGCGCGCGAGCCCAATAGCATTTTTTCCGGGAGGCCGTTGCAGGATACCAAGGAAGGTCCCTGGATTTCGAGGAAAACCCAGAGGAGGGAGTGGAATGCTTTTCACCCTTAACTTTTGACATCACAGAGGAAACCGCTCCGCATGGCTTCAGATAGCCGCAACTCTCGCAGTTCTCAGGAAAACATGATCCAGCCTATCACCTGCAGGGGTTCGACGCCAATGTTTCTCTTTATCCCCTCTCTGAGGGGTTGCGTTGCAAACTTCTCTCTACCACTCTTGATGGCAAGGAAAGAGAGTGGTTTTTCAGTCTTCTTGCCGGTTTAGTCGTGTCCTTCCGAGAGTTAAGGAATTTCTGCAAAGGTTTGCTACGTCCAAACTGCGAAAAGCGGATGTCGACGCTCTATTCCAGATTCGGCAATGGCCGAAGGAGACTTTAAGGCAATACGTTGATCGTTTCCAAGTTCTGATCATGGAGGTTCCTGATGTAGATCCCCAGGTCTACTGAGTGGCCTTCACCAACGGCCTCAGGCTTGGGCTGTTCAATTTCTTAATTAGTGAAACAAAACCACGATCCTATGCAGCGCTCATCAAGAGAGCCAATTAGTTTATCGAGGGAGAGCTGAACAATGAGGAGTTTGTCGCAGGCCTTTTAGACCTGGGGACAAAGCTCATGTGAAACTATTCCGACCGACCTTCCGCCTCACCAGTCACCTCAGAAGAATAATCACATCCGCCAAGGTTTCCGTCCCCCAAATAAAAATGGACGAAATATCCATCAGCGAGGCCCCAGATATTTTCAACAAATGCGGCCAGGATAGTTTCATCAGCAACAACCGAAACAACAATAAGGCGGCAATGAGAACCCTTTGCTCCTGCTGGCAGCCTTTTCGGAGCAGTGAGAGAACGAGCTGCAGGAATATACAGACGTAGGTGTCCCAATAGTGGAAGTCGTCGAAGTTCTACAGCAACAACCAGACTTCAAACCTCCCAAACCTATGAAGGGAGGGTTTGGAGGCAAAAACACCAACTTATACTGCAAGTTCCTTTGTGACGTTGGTCACGATACAAAAACCTGTCGGGTCCTTCTCAACCTCGTGGAAATGTTGTTGAGGGTAAACTTAAGTATCTGTTGGAAGTAAAGAATGGAGAATCTCCTCGAAAAGACAAGGGGAAGGAGGTAGTCGGGCCCATCGCCCCTAAGTGCATGCAATTGAACGAAACATTAGCGTCAGGCGAGGCGCCGAAGAAGAATGCTTGGAGATAGAAGGGGATGACCCACTGGGATACATTCATTATATACACGTCGAGACAAGGTTGGAATCCTCTCGCTGGAGAAGTATGAAGCGACTGCAAGATTGGGAAGTAGCAACATCATCATTTGCGTCGCCCCTCTAGGGGACAGTCACGTTCAAGGAAGAATATCTTTCCCATACTACCAACCCTTTCCACGACGCAGTTGTGATAAGAGTCGTCCTTGGCTACTATACCGTGGTGCATATCCTTATCGATACAGGAAGCTCGGTGAACGTTCTCTTTAAGCCAACCTATCAGGCCATGGAGATGAACAGTCCTTGAAACCATGCGATGGTCTGCTCTACGGATTTGCAGGAGAAAAAAAGGAGGTTGAAGGAGCCTTAGAACTCAGTGTCGTCCTGTGCGGGGTGGCCTGACAGGAATCTTTTCTTGCGATAGATGTGCCGAGCAGCTACAACGCAATCTTTGGGAGACCTCTACTAAACGACTTCCAAGCCATTGCAACCACTTACCACAAAGTACTGAAATTCCCGCACGGGGGGGGGGGGGGGTGGGGGAGGCAATTCAGTATCCAAAGCGATCCACGGTCCGCACGGACCGGAGGCAAGTTACATCCGGTTCGTAAATTCAGTTGAAGAATATATCCCTCCCATGGTGGGGAGTGGTGCCAGAACAACGTTTCCCTCCTAATGGTCGACAATTGGGAAGAAACTCTCGAGGCTATGTTTGATAATCGTTTCTCTTCTCTTGTTTGAAACTTGTTATGGTATTTTTCTTTTCCTTAAAAGGAACCGTTTTTCTTGAGGCAATGTTTTTCTAAGTGCTAGTTATCTTGCTAGATTATTAAAAGCAGGATAACCGCTCCTTCCTCGGGTGAGCCCTGAAACTTGCTTGGACCCCAACGCACGTATCCGGGAGTTTCGAGCAGAGGTCATCAAGCTCTCGACCCTCTTGCTGGAATTGGCTACTTTTCCCACCCTAAGACCACTACGATTGCCCTTCGCGGGGACACCCCTGCCAGGCATATGTGGTAGGTCTGGACGTGATAGCCAACTGCACATCGACTAAGGCATTGCTACTATTATAACTAACTTTGTAACAACCCCTAACTAACATAATAATAATAATAATAAATATAATATAAACAAAGAATTAAAAGCCTTATAAACCGATACCCCCAGTCAAAATCGCGCAAACCCGCATCCAACAAGATATTCTTCCTCCCGATCCCACCTCCTTCGCCCCCGACGACCCTGTCTCCGTATCCCGAGCGCCCGACCGCTCTCTCCGCCGCCTCCAGTGGCCGGCAACACCCCCCTCCAGGCCCGACGCCTCTTCCTCTTGCTTCCCCGTCGTCTCCGGCACTCCCCTTGGCCGACAAATTACGCAAAAACTCCTCCTCTATTGGACTACTGCATTCAGGGGGGGGGGATACCTTCTCCCTTCCTCTTCTCCTTCTCCGGCCAGTGAGGGCAAGGGCATCGTTTCCTCTCCGGAAACACTAGCTCCCCCGCGTTTCGACCGATGGATTTCATGTGGGACTCCTAGGGTTTCGCTCGAAACCCCTCTTCGTGGATTTCTGAGTCAAGATCTAGTCTCCTTGTGTAAGGAACCCCGCCTAACTCTCGTTTTCAATTTGCCCTAATTTTATTACCCTAATTTTTCGCTCTCCGATCTAGGTTTTTTGGATGATCCAACCTATGTCCATCGTATAACCCGCTAATCCCGGATTTTTGTGTGTTTTCCAGTGCGTGTCCTCGGATTTAGGTGGTGGAATCGCTCTAAGCTCTCTCCGAATTAGGGATTTTTGTTTCTAAACGCCGCCAAAAATCCCGATCCCTCGCGGTAGTCTCTTCTCCCCTCACTTTCAAGGGAGGTAAATTTCTAAACCCCTCTCCTGTTGTGTGGTGTGAATATCAAACGCATGCGCAAGTGTAGAAATCTTGTTTGAAATGCATTTTGATCTTGAATAGGTTTAACTTGAGTTTCTAACCTCGCTTGCTCCACTTAGCTTTCACTAGCATTTTCGAAGTCACCTTAAGGCAAGTAGAGACACCTCTCTCGCTTGCAAACATGAGATCTAATTTACTTCACTTTTTGTTATGAAGCAGCCCCTTATAAACTGGAATCATCTAATTAATAAACTGTTTAAATAAATTATGAATCCCTGAAATTGTCTAATATCTTAGGCAAACATTGAGAGGAGAGTGTTGGTTTGGTGTGACACGTCAAATCGAGCTCCCGACTAACTGGTAACAGAAACCATTAGTCGACCATTGCAAGCACCATTGTTGATATGCCTTGCATCAATTCATACACTAGAATCCTATACACCAAATGATAACACCTTCACCCTTCAATATTTTCCGCTTATGATATTGCAGCTAGGCTAAACTCTAGAGTAAGCTATTAAAGTAAAACCATCTTGTTTGACATGGTTACTTGTCTGGTAGTAGGTTGCTACGTGTAAAACTAGTTCACCGAGCTCTTGTTTCCTCTGCTCACTTTTGTGCAAGTTATTAACTTGAATCTTTATGTGTTTTCATGTTCTGAGGCATTTTCCTTATGTTTGGATTTGCCTTAGGTTTCGTGACTGCGCTGTCCGGTTCCTTAGTTTTTCTTCTGCCAGCTACAACTTTGCTTGGAGGTTTCATTTTGTTTAATGTATCAACAGGTTCTATGTATTTTGTTTCAGTTACTGTTGGATTTTTTCTATTCATGTATTAGTTATCGTCAGACATTTTCTCTTGTACGAGGACAACTTGTAGGGCTAGTAGCTTTGTACCAGTTCATTTCACTTATGCATTTTCTACCTTTGTGACTAGTTGCATTCATTTATTTTCAGTACTGCTTGTGGCATAGTTTTTATAAAAGAAATGCATGCACAATAATTTTTTAATTATTTATGTGTGGCTCCGCACCAATTTAAAATCAATTAAAACCCTTTTCAAAAATAACAAATTAAAAAACTAGTTGTAGAATTTCTGATTCCGCCTTAGCAGGCATGGTTCCTCTTTGCATGCCTGTGACTTCACGACCCGCCCGAAGCGCACTCTGATTATGTTGAGACGGGCCGTGACAATTGGTATCAGAGGGAGGTTAGTGAGGTTAGCCCCTAAAAAGGAAGTATTTTGAAAGTATTACATATTTTGGAACTCTATTATGTAAAAATATCTATACATGCATCATTGCTTCACTCACTTTGTCATTGTATGTTGTTCGAGGATAAACACACACACACACACACACACACACACTCACTCATAAGCATGAGTAGTATGCGTGCAAATGTTAAGGGAGTATGGACAAACTTAACATTTATATGTATATGAATTTTAAATAGGATATACACCGCTTACAAATATTAAATTGTATGGGTGGTTTAATATGTTCAAGTGCGTGACATTAGTATCATAATGCGCATGACATGTTAAGTGATATGAGCGCTTAACATGGCATGTGTATCCATTCATGAGCATTTTTAGGAATGCATTGTAGGCATAATTACATTGCATGCATATCATAACTCATTGCACAAGTGTTAAGCTAAGAGCAACATATGACGATTGTACACACATGAATTTCACAATCATAATTCTATCACACACGATTCTATCGTCGCATTTGAATTTGCATGGCTATCACCTAGAGTTGTCCACTGAAAATGCTGTAACTATTACATGATTTATGTATCCATCAGTGTTAGAATGCTAGGACCTGTAATCTCGATCCGCTATACTTAGCCTGACTGTTTCTCTTACTCAATTCTTTTATGCTTCTTATTTGATGGCTCCTAAGAGATCGTAGTGAAAGAAAGCTACTCCTGCTGCGAGGGGGGCCCCTAGAGATGAAACTGCCGAGCTTTTGAGACAGCTTCTGGATCGTGTCACTCGTCTGGAGGTGGAACACCAAACTCCTGATCCAGCCTCTGGTTCTGGAAGCGCAGGGATGACTGGAGTAGTTTGTACCACAACCCTCATGAACCTGGATCTGGGACCGGCTTGTCTGGTGGCACCCTCGAGGCCCCGCTTGTGCCAAGTCCGACTACTCATGTAGCGATGACAGACACACTGGCTTTCAAGAGACTAAATCCGCCTACCTATAATGACGATCGTGATTACTTCGTGATCATTGAATGGGCCTCCCAGATGGAGAAACACTTTGAGTGTGCTGCAGTTCCCGAGGCCCAAAAGGTTCTCCTTGCGGCCTATAAGCTGACCGAGGATGCTTACACTTGGTGGCTTCAGCGCCACAGCCTCTTTGATTCTGCCACCTTGACTTGGGGATAGTTCAAGGATGCTCTTATGGAGAACTTCCTCTCTTCTGTGGAGTAGGACAAGTTAGCTGAGAAGTTCCTGTCCTTTCAGCAGTTTGGAAGGACAGTGACCGAGTATGCGAGAGAGTTCTCCCGCCTATCCCTCCTTGCTGCAGAGTTTGTGCAGGATGAAGCCAAAAGGATCAGCCGTTTCGTGAAGGGACTCCGTCATGACTTCCAGCAGCATGTGGTAGCCCATGGCGCCACCACATATGCGGAGACCATGGGAGACGCCTTGAAGGTGGAAGCAATTGTGCTGGATCGTTCTGCCAAGAAAGTCCAGCATGGCACCAGCAATGCCGCAGCATCCGGCCTCAAGCGCAAGAGTGCTCAATCTCAGGAGCAAGGTCCCGGGCCCAAGGAGGTGTGCGCCTTCTGTCACAAGGTGGGCCATGTTGACCAAGTCTACCGTTCTCTCCTGAAGAAGAAAAAGAAGGACATCCATGCTCCGCCGCCTCAGATGACGCTTGCCTCTACCTCCACCGTCTGTGCATACTGCAAGAAGTAGGGCCACCAACTGAAGGACTGCCGTCGTAGGCAGAAGGTCTGTTTCAAGTGCGGGCAGGTTGGACACCTCAAACTAGATTACCCTATGAGGGAAAACCCGATTCCCGCTCAGCCACTACAGGTTGTCCCTAGAGCTCATGATAGGGGTAAGGCTATGTTGAATGTCAACACTCAGGGCGAGACGCTCGCTTCGATCGACGTCATCTCTGGTACGTTGTTGTGTAGAATTTTAATTTTAATTTTTCTACATTCAAAAAAAAAACTGACCTACTTTAGGGTCAAGTTTTTCCCTTTTAAGGAAGATTTAGGGTCAAGAATAATTGGATGCAAATCAAATTTGATTCCGGTGCATCACACTCTTTTATTGCTCGCCGCATCGTGGACCTTCATAGTTGACCTACTTATTTTCGAATAATCTTCATATGCGTCATGTTTTTCCCTTTTTTAGGAATATTTAGGGTCAAGAATAATTGGATGCAAATCTAATTTGATTCCGGTGCATCACACTCTTTTGTTGCTCGCCGCATCATGGACCTTCATAGTTGACCTACTTCGACACTTGAGGTCCCTTTCGAGGTTTTTGTACCCGGTCATCTGCATCTCTCAACCAGCGGTGTTCTCAATTGCCTGATCCTTCTTGGAGAATTGCAAGTTTTCGCCAATCTCATAGTTCTGGAAATGTCAGAATTCGACGTAATCTTGGGAATGAATTGGTTGGTCGTGTATCGAGCTAAGCCGGACTGTGTGGCAAAGAGGGTCAATCTCAGCATTGGCGGCAAGGACTACAATGTTCATGTTCAGACCCAAGACAGCCTTCCGGACTCGGTATGGACATTTTGAATTCTTGGTGATGTCTTTTGGGTTGACCAACGCCCCATCTGGTTTCATGGATATGATGAACCGTGCATTCTGTGAGTTCCTAGACAAGTTCGTCATCGTCTTCATAGATGATATTTTGGTCTACTCCAAAACTCGTGAAGATCATGCAGTTCACCTTAGACTCTTCCTCTCCACCATACGACTCTATGCCAAGCTGGCGAAGTGCGAGTTCTGGCTGGATCGTGTTGCCTTCTTTGGGCATGTCATTTCAGGGGATGGGCTATCCGTTGACCCCGCCAAAGTCTTCGCAGTGATGGGCTGGAAGCAGCCTTCTACTCCTACCGAGATCCGCAGTTTCCTTGGGTTGGCTGGTTATTATCGGCGCTTTGTCAAGTGTTTCTCCTCCCTTGCTGCTCCTATGATAAGGCTAACTCAAAAGCATGTGAGGTTTGAGTGGACAGATCAGTGTGAGCATGCCTTTTCTAAGCTAAAGCAGCGACTATGTTCCGCACCAGTGCTAGCTCTTCCGTTAGATGGGTTGGACTTTTCAGTCTACACTGATGCTTCTGGAGTTGGTTTGGGCTGCGTTCTGATGCAGGATGACCGTGTTATTGCTTATGGGTCGAGGCAGTTGAAAATTCATGAGCGCAACTATCCCACCCATGACCTGAAATTCGCTGCAGTGGTGTTTGCCTTGAAGTTGTGGCGTCATTATCTCTATGGTGTGAGGTGCCACTTTTACACCGACCATCAGAGCTTGAAGTACATTTTTGTTCAGAAGGACCTCAATCTTCGTCAGAGACGTTGGCTCGAGTTTTTTTCAGACTATGACTTGTAGCTCATGTATGTTCCAGGTAAGGCCAATTCAGTGGCAGATGCGTTGAGTCGGCATGCTTCTATTGCCGCTTGTGCACCCATGTCAGCTATTCTTGCAGCCCTGATTGATGACCTCCACCGGATGGACATATCCATCGCACCTGAGGGTCATGAGGGGTTTTCTGGTCCGTTATGGGTAGAGTAGGTGAAGGATTTACAGCCATCTGATCCCGCACTTCAGCGCATTCGCCGACAAGTTCAACTTGGGAAACTTCCGGATTTCTCCATCTCTGATGATGCTCTTTGTTTCTAAGGTCGACTCTGCATTCCTAATGTCCCTGAGTTACTTGATAGTATCTGCAGAGAAGCTCATGTGTCCCGCTCATCTGGGCATCCGGGCAACAACAAGATGTATCATGATTTGAAGTAGATCGTTTGGTGGCCGGGTATGAAGAATTACATCGCTCGTTTCATCTCTCGATGCCTTACATGCCAGAAGATGAAAGCTCAGCGTCAGCGTCCTGGTGGTCTTTTGCAGCCTTTGCCTATCGCTGAATGGAAGTGGGGAGATGTTTCTATGGACCTCAACACTAGATTGCCTCACACTCCGAGAGGGCATGATGCGATTTGGGTTATTGTGGATCGCTTGACTAAAGTGGCTCATTTTATTCCATATAAGGAGGGTCATTCCATCGAGAAGATGACCCGGATCTATGTTTCAGAGATTGTTAGACTCCATGGGATTCCTCTGCGAATCATTTCTGAACGTGACTTGAGATTTGTATCGCACTTCTGGAAAGGATTTCAACAAGCTTTGGGCACTGATCTCAACCTAAGCACTGCTTACCACCCGATGACTGATGACCAAACTTAGAGAGTTAATCAGATTCTTGAAGATATGTTTCGTTGTTATATTTTTGACAACAAGGGAGCTTGGGATGAACATCTACCCTTGGTTGAATTCGCCTGCAACAACAGCTATTAAGAGACCCTCAAAATGGCTCCCTTCGAAGAACTATACGGGCGTCGTTGTAGAACCCCGCTCTACTTGTCAGAGGTTGGTGAGAAGGTGGTGTTGGGCCCGGAGTTACTTCAGGAAATGGAAGAAGCCACCATGAAAACTCGTCTTCAGCTCAGTCGTGCCATTGAGAGGCAGAGAAAGTATGCAAATCAGCGTCGCCGACCGTTAGAATTTGTCGTGGGTGATCAAGTATTCCTGAAGGTTTCTCATACTCCTGGGGTGAAACAGTTCGGTCGCCATCATAAACTAAGCCCGAGGTTCGTAGGACCGTACGCCATCTCAGAACGTATTGGGGGATCTTCCTATCGTCTGGAGCTACCTGCTTCTTTGGTCGGTGTCCATGATGTCTTTCATGTTAGTCAGCTTCGGAAATATATCCACGATCCTAATCGTGTTCTTGAAGAAGTTCCAGTGATTCCTGAAGCCAATCTATCTTATCCGATCGAGCCTTCGAAGATTGTCGAATATTAAGAACGCAAGCTTCACAAGAGAACCATTCCGATTGTGAAGGTACTTTGGGTGCTTGACAAGTCTGAGGAGTACACTTGGGAACTCGAGTCTGACATGCGCAGCAAGTACCCGCAACTCTTCTCTTGATTCTTGGTACGTCTCTAAGTTTGACTTCCTTGTTATTTCAGTATCTTTCATGGTTAGCTTTCATGCGTTAATCTGCAAACTTCTATTTGAAGTGTATGTCGTCTGAAACTCGTTGTTTTAGTTCCATTCATAGAATTCTCATGCAAGTTTCAGGACGAAACTTCCTAAGTAGGGGAGAATGTAACAACCCCTAACTAATATAATAATAATAAAATATATAATATAAACAAAGACTTAAAAGCCTTATAAACCGATACCCCCCGGTCCAAATCCCGCACACCCACATCCCACAAGATATTCTTCCTCCCGATCCCGCCTCCTTCGCCCCCGACGGCCCTGTATCCGTCTCCCGAGCGCCCGATCGCTCTCTCCTCCGCCTCCAGTGGCCGGCAACACCCCCTCCAGGTCCGGCGCCTCTTCCTCTTGCTTCCCCATCGTCTACGACGCTCCCCTTGGCCGGAAAAACCCGCAACAACTCCTCCTCTCTTGGCCGGCTACATCCAAGGGGGGGGGGGGGGTTGGGGGGTGGGCGGCTACCTTCTCCCTTCCTCTTCTCCTTCTCTGGCCAATGAGGGCAAGGGCATCGTAGTTGAGAGATATAAATGCTTAATTGATTAACAAAGAGAGCTCCCCACACATATATATGAAGGGGAGAAAAGGTACAAAGGACGAAACTACCCTTATTGGTAAAATACAAAATAGAAATGAAAGCGACTTGATTTCAACTCTCCCCCTCAAGTCGAACGGTAGATATCCGTCATTCTGAGCTTATGTGTGTCATCAGTGAAGACATCAGATCTTAGACTCTTGGTGAAAATGTCCGCCAACTGATCTTTGGAGTGAACGAAGGGAGTTACTAAGCTTCCTTTTTCAAGATGATCTTTTATGAAATGGCGATCCACCTCAACGTGCTTAGTCCTGTCATGCTGAACTGGATTGTGTGATATGCTGATGGCAGCTTTGTTATCGCAGTACAGGGATATGGGAGCTTCCTCCTGAAGCTCCAGATCTTGCAGCAGGGTACGCAACCACATGCCTTCACAGAGGCCTTGGGACATTGCCCGGTACTCAGCCTAAACACTTGATCTAGCCACCACATTCTGTTTCTTACTACGCCATGTGACCAGGTTTGCTCCAATAAATGTGCAATACCCTGTTGTAGATTTCCGGTCATCATGGCATCCAACCCAGTCTGCGTTAGTGAAAACATCAATCCGGAAGTGATTGTTCTTAGAGAACATTTTCCCCCGTCCTGGGGGAAAATTCAAATACCGAAGGACACGGTGAGCTGCCTCCTGGTGTCTAACTCTCGGAGCATGCATGCACCTACTCAGGATCGCAACAACATATATAATGTCGGGGCAAGTATGCGAGAGATATAAGAGCTTTCCCACCAATCTTTGATAACTGGGGGCATCTGTACGATCACCATTGCTATCCTCATCAATCTTATGGTTCTCCTCCATAGGAGTGTTTGAAGGGGCACAACCGAGCAGACCGGTCTCCGTTAGCAAGTCCAACACATATGTTGGAACACCCTATTACTAATTTGGGCAAGGATCACTATGTTTTTAGGAAATTGGTTTGACCTAGTTGTATAGTTAAAAAGGTCAAATTAGAATGAGTCTAAGGGTTAGAACTTAGGTTTGAAGCTGCCCCCAAGACCATTCAAAGATCAGGATTCAGTGCTGAGACTAAGACAATTTTCGTCGAGCTCAGGTCGACGAAACGTCGAACTCAGTTCGACGTTCTCTGAGCTCAATTCTGCAAGTCGTCAAACTCCGGTCGACGATCTTCGAGCTCAGATCGACGTTTTGTCTTCAACTATTTTCCAAGTCGCTGAGCTCAGTTCGATGATCGTAGAGCTCTTGTCGACGTTTTCTGTCTCTAGTATAAATCCAATCTCTGAGCTCAGGTCGACGATAGTTGAGCTCAGGTCTACGGTTTTTGTGAGAGATCGACGCTTTCAGAATTCAAATTCAAGAACAGTTTTGGAATTCTTTCAGAGTTATTTCCTGCATTTATTGCAAAGGATTATGTAGCCGTTTCAAGCAATCTGGAGCAAGTTTCAAGGAAGGCTAAAAGGAATGTTACTTAGGACTTTCCCCAGAGACAGTTGTCATTTATGGAAGTCATTTATGACTGAGTAACGACCATCTAAGTCAGGATCTGATATACTCCTACAGAATTTGTTTTTGACAATATAACAGATCAATACAATAAGATAAGCAAGAGATATACAGGATCATTGGATTAAGAAAAAGAGTTATAGAAGAGAGATCAAAATATACTCTGATCAAGAACTCATCTTCTGGAACATACAGATTCACTGAGTCAAAAATCTTCAAGAACACAAGAAAGTTTTCTGTGGAGGAAATCATCTGCTCCTCCAAATCCCCAAGTCTTCAAAAGCTTTAACATCAAGGACTCCAGACATCACACATTTCAGCATCTGCTGAAATCATCTTTTGTTGGAGATCTGAAGCACCTGAAGACCTATCTCCCTAGCAAAGCTCACCTTCCTGAACCTTTACAGATCTCAGGGGGAGCTTTAGCTTCATCTTCCACTTATCTTCTCTCCGACTATTGACAGAGAAGAACAACTCAACTCTTTCTTTCTTTTTTTCCTTTCTCTCCTGTAAAACAGTTTTTCAAAACTCCCTTCAAAAGCTCTGAGACTGGTTTCTGAGACCTTGTCAAAACTCAGTGGTGGCAAGACACCTTATCAAAAAATCTAGTTTTGGTTTTTGAGCACCTTATCAAAAGCTCATTGGTGCCCAGGACACCTGATCAACTATTCCTGCAGTGGATTACTACCTAGGGTGGTAGAAGAGTGGATGTACCCAGGTTGTTGGGGAACCATTATAGATCCTTGTGTCATCTGGTTGCTGTGTGTTTGATGTAAGACCCCCTTTTTTTTTTCTTTTCAACCACCGGGGTCTTAGGCCCAGAACCGCCGCTTTGCGGTGACACCTTCACGTCCTGAAGGGTCATCACCACAAGGCGCCGATTCTGCCGGCCAAATCGATCACAAAAAGTAGCACAATTATTGAAGTAATAGTAAACAGTCCACAATAACAAAAACCACATATATAAATAAGTAAGCTCCACGAAGGGAGTGTCCACAGAAACATCAGAGTACTATAAATACGGGCTTATGCCCGGTACAAAATGTCCTCACTACAAGTCTCTCATGCGGAAGCGAAACAGTAAACTACTCAAGGATCGAGACTCACGGTCCCGGCTGTGTGAACTCCGGAGCTAGACTGCCCCATCTCCAGGCGCACCGATCTCTGGGGCTGCTCCTCCATGCTGGGCTCCACGATCCCCTAAATGATGCGGTTCGAAAACCGTTAGTCATAAAGACTAAGCCCTATCATCCCCTACCCCTTCCCCCCCATGGCTCCTAGGTACCGAGCGGAGAGGAAGAAAGGGAAGGACATGATGGTAGAGAATAAACATGAACAGATGGCAGCGGAAACTAATCTAGCAAGTTGTATTAGGTGAGCAGTTAATAAGTTGTTGTAATAGGTCTAGCAGTAAGAAAAGTAATTAAATGAATTTAAACCTTCACTTATGCGAGAACACATAAGCAAAAGGGATCTTTTGCAAGGCTCCCATCGTATAAGTGTCCCATACCACTTATACCTTGGGGTGTCGGTTATCAAACAGCAGGGGTTATTATATATTGAAAATAACCTTTGATTTATAAACTTGCCCACACAAGCTTATAGACCAAGGGGGTCGTTTTGCAGGTCCTAATGTATAAGCGTCCCATTCCACTTATACTTTAGGTGTCAAGGTTGTTATGAATGATTATGAAATGCAACTATATGGTGGGTATGTTATGTCATGCAGTGCAACTCACGCACCCGACTCTGTGCACACAGACCTTTAGTTCCCCCTTTCGGAGCCGTTACCTCCCAGGATACCTCCGTAGTGGCAAACGGAAGCGGTGGGTTGGGCCTCGCCCACCTCCAAAACCAGTAAAGCACACTGGTCTGACCTATCGTACGCCTCAACGCTTGGTGCACAAAGCGGACGCCTGCGTACTCTTGCCGGCTGGCGCACCGGACTTCTGTTGGCGGAGTGCTAATCACCCCGCCGAGTCAACGATATCGGTGTCGGTGCAATCGAACTCCCCGATATCGAAAGACCCACCACCTTATCTTTTCCTATTTTATGCACATGCAAGTTAAATCATAAGCACACAGAACCGAGCCGAAGCTCCCCGGACCAAACGTCCGTCTCCAACCGACCGAGCCGAAGCTCCCCGGAACATCCCGTCCGTCTCCAAACCAACCGAGCCGAAGCTCCCCGGACCATCCCGTCCGTTTCCAAATCAACCGAGCCGAAGCTCTCATCAACCTTCCTGTGCCAACAGTGTTGTGAAGAGTGCAGCCCTAGTTACTAAGTTATTCTTGTCGGTTTGTTATTACAGTTTACGTTAGCCCAGGACTGCCCCCGGTATACCCCGTGAAGGGCTCTCAAGGGGCACTAGGAACCAAGACGGTGCATTACGGCCCGAAGTTCCCTTTCGCAAGGCACTTATTGTTATTGGTTGTTTTCCCTTAGCCCGATTCCCTTCTCATATTACGATAGACTATCCTAGGGTGATATTTAAACCTTCCACTCTTCGGGAAAAGCGATCTTTCGCCAAACCCGAGCACCTCTTAACTCTAACTAACACCACTACTCACTACTCTTTATATCTTCCTAATGTAATTTCTTCCACAATTGTTCACCCAGACAAAATGTTTAACCCTCAAAGACTTTCTCAGATCGTGTCCTATTGCATCTCACAACCTGCTGTATGCAGACCGACCTAGGCTACATGTCGAACCGGTTATGCAATGATCCATTACTCATCCAAATGCCCTAAACTATTTACTGGAGACTTATCTTGGTATAAACAACCTAAATCCAGAGAATGGAAATTTTCTTAATTTATTTGGCATTTAATTAAATTCCTCGAAAATCTCAAGGGCCACCGGTTTGAACATGAACTACCTTAACTATTCATGCAAGATGTCCAGCAAATTTATGATAATTAATAGGTTATCTCAGAAGGCTAAATCCTCAGTATCACAATTTTCTATCATCAAAATAACCTGAAAACTATTTTGGAAATAATCTCTAATTTCTATAGTTTATGAATCAAGTACAGAAAATATTCTTCCAAAAATTCTAAATAAATTATGACATGATGAATAAGGCCTAAAATTTGCACTGGCTAAGTTTCATAATTTTCCAGTAAGCATTTTATCCATAATAATTTTTTAAACATAAAAGCCCTTTCTATCATTTGTGAATAAAGTACTAGATTTACTCAACATAAAATTCTATAAAAATTCAGGGATCAATGTTCTACAAGTCAAGATCTAAATCCAGAATTTTAACTGATTATAATTAAGGTAAAACCTTAAATTAATTAAAACAACAAATTGGGCTAATAATCCTTTAACACATGAAGTATAATATACATTAATCATAAAATTCCAGAAAAATTACCATGAGTCTAAAACATCCTAAAACCCCCTCCTCCCGAGTTTCACAATTTTTGGATTAGCTTTAGTGCTTAAAATAACTAAATTACGTTTCCATCCTAATCCTACATCTCAACTTTTGAGGTACCTAACTATCTCCAAATCCATCACTATTTCAACCAGAGGGTTTTCATCATATCATCCCCCTCTCCTCCAAATTTCAAGGGCATACAAGAGCTTTTGCTCCTATGTCCTTCACAAACCTCAAACTCCCACCCGTTGGAGTTGAGCCAATCTCTTAGGGTAAAATCCACCCTAAGCCACACCATGTTACCCAAGAGGGTAGACATTGTCCCAACAAATCAGTGGCCAACAACATCAGCCTCTTTTGAGGAGATTTGTCCACTCCATCCCCAATCGTACTTTTCCCCAAAGTACCCCTCGCCAAGACCTATCTAGGACTTGATACTTCCCTATTCAAAACTCGACCATTCGAGTTGAAATTTTGTACAGACCTTAATATTGATGCCAGGGACCACCACCCAAAATTTGGGGGAGTTTGGACTTAATTTCATCTTCTAATTAATTTTATATTGTTTATTAAATTTTTACAAAAACTTTAGGCAAAAGTTCTCCAAAAATTCTCATTTTTGGACAGCCTCTCGATATACACATTATAGACCTCCAGTCCAAATTTCAAGTCCTTTGGACGTGTTATGAACCGTGGGCAACCATTTTAATTTCTGGTTAACCTAGGTCTTGATCCCACCAAAATGAGTGCTGTGTTCAAACCACTCACCCAAATTGAATAAAATCAATTTTAAATTAAAGTAGACTCCGAGGGCTACAACTTTTGTGTCTGGTCATTTTTCCTAAATCGGCCTCTAAGTGCTTCGTTTTGCAGCCTCAAAAATACATTCAAAATAACATATTTTTCCATTGTAATATATAATAATCTATGTATTAAAATATTAATTCCACTGTTCATCTTCTTCATGAACCCGAAAACCAGACACAGGAAAAATCATTTTTCCTGTAAGCATTCCGTGATCCGTTGCCGGCCGTCCGGTCACTTCCCTGGCCAGCCACCACCACCACCACCTCCGTTGAGGCGATGGCTAGCGGTCGGCGGTGGTTTGGCCGCCGGAGGTGGCGGTTTCCGGCGAACTCGAAATATCTTTTTCATGGTTTTTCCATGAAAACGAGAGATGGATCCGGCTCTGTTGAGCGCGAATCTCCTTCCTAAGAATCCTAAGATCTTCCCATGAAAGAGAAGGAGCAGAGGAGGACCTTGTTCGCGGTTTGGAGGCGAGAAGAGCGACGAGGTGCCATGGCGCGGTGGTGGCGTTGCTGAACTCCTCTTTACAGCAAGAACAAGGATCTGCTTCGTTTGCTTGAGCGTGTAAACCTCTCCTCTTTCCCTAAGTGGGCTTTTATAACTCAGGAAGTGGGAAGATGAAATGGTAACCGCCATTATGTCTTAACGTTTCGGTTACAGTGAAGGGATAAGAACGGTGGAAAACTGAACCGGTGTATCCAGCTGGCGGTTTTCTATTTGACCACCCTTTCCTTATTTATTATTTATTTACAGAAGGAAAACAGCCTGAAATTACTCCTGGTGTAACTTCCCAAGCCAACATTTATTTCCACGCGCGTTAGAGTTATTTCGGGCCTGAACTGTCGTTTCGGCCAATGTCACGGGCGTGACACATAGGTCACGGGCGTGACAGGCCCGGGTAGCCCATTCTGGGTTCGACGATCGTCGAACTGAGATTGACGATCGTCGATGGATGGTCACGGGCGTGACATCTTGGGTCACGGGCGTGACATCTTGGGTCACGGGCGTGACAGGCCCGAACAGTAGATTTCGAGGTCGACGATCGTCGAATTGAGATCGACGATCGTCGATGGGGTCACGCCCTAGGTCACGGGCGTGACACTCATGTCACGGGCGTGACATGCCCGGGGCGCAAGCTCGGCGATGGTCTTACGGCGATCGACGATCGTCGATGGGGTCACGCCCCTAGTCACGGGCGTGACACCTTGGTCACGGGCGTGACATGCCCCGTCAGCACGATCGACGATCGTCTCGTGGAGATCGACGACCGTCGAAGTAGTCACGCCCAAGTCACGGGCGTGACATCTTGGTCACGGGCGTGACATGCCCAGATAGCGCGTTCGACGATCGTCTCGTGGAGATCGACGATCGTCGAAGTAGACACGCCCAGGTCACGGGCGTGACGGGCCGGTCACGGGCGTGACCAACCCGTGACCCGCAATACTAGTCGCTTTATTTCCAATTTTGGGCTTCCTAGGGTTCCGTCACGACAAATCTGACTCCTAGGGGTCTAGCCGGAAATGGGATGTTACAAATCCCAATAAACAAAACAAAAATTTCGTCCCCGAAATTGAGGTTGAGCCTACGGGGATTTCATTCGGAACGAATTAATCTTGTAACATCCCATTCGATCTTTCTATTGGGTTCAGGCGATCGTTCGTTTGATAACGAAGACAATCTCCCCAATAAACAAAAGATTAGCCCCTACCATTTTGATTAAGTGTGCATACCTAGGTCCTAGATTTCCCTTGTCTAGTCTTAACATTCCAAAACAAGAAGGCAGTTTATAGTATACCGAGAGGTGGTGAGATGTACCTGACTGAACAACTCCGGGTATCTTTGCCTCATCAGATCCTGCGGTTCCCAGGTGTGCTCCTCCTGACCGTGATTTCTCCACAAAACCTTGACTAAGGGAATCTTCTTGCGGCGCAAGATCCGCACTCCTTTGTCATCGATCCGAACCGGCTCCAAGTGAACAGATCGGTCTGAAGCTACCGGCCCTTCTGTGGTCAAAATTCGCTGCTCCGGGCGTAGTAGAGCCCTTCTCAGCGAAGAGATATGGAAGACGTCGTGTAGAGCTGCCAGCTCTGGTGGCAACTCTAGCCTGTAGGCTAAGGGTCCGATCCGCTCCAAGATCCGGTAAGGGCCCATGTACCTAGGGCTGAGTTTCTTCCTCCGACCGCGCACCCGTGAGACTCCGTGCATGGGCCGGATCTTCAAGAACACTCGATCTCCTACCCGGAACTCCACCTGACGATGCCGAGCGTCATAGTATTTTGCTTGTCTGCTCTGCGCCTCCAGCATCCTATCTCTGATCAGTCTCACCTGGGCCTCTGTATCTTCCACAAAATCCGATCCCAACAGCTTCGGATCCTCGTCTTGAACCCAAGAAAGCGGGGTCCTACATTTTCTTCCATACAGGGCTTCATAAGGTGCCATCCTGATGCTGGACTGGTAGCTATTATTGTAGGAGAACTCGACCAACGGTAACATCTTCTCCCACGGCTCCCCTCGGTCCAGTATACACAGCCGTAGTAAGTCCTCCAAGGTCCGGTTGGTGCGCTCGGTCTGCCCGTCCGTCTGAGGGTGGAAGGCCGTGCTAAAAGTCAACCGGGTGCCCAAATATGCCTGCACTGACCGCCACTCCCTGGATGTAAACCGTCCATCGCGGTCCGACACTATCGTCCGGGGCACGCCATGATATCGGACATACTGCTCCACAAACTTCCGTACCAGCACTCCCACCGAGTCATCCTTCCTGATCGGTATAAAGCGGGCCACCTTCGTCAAACGATCGACAATCACCCAAATCGAGTCGTTCCCTGTCCGAGACCGGGGAAGACCATGTATAAAATCCATCGCTACGTCGTCAAACTTCCACTCCGGCACCGGGAGTGGCTGCAACAGTCCTGCGGGGTTCCTGCATTCCGCCTTCACCAACTGACACGCCTCGCAATGGGTCACGAAGTACGTAATGTCCTTCTTCATGCCCGGCCAAAACATCGTCCTCTTCAAATCAGCGGTCATCTTTGTGATCCCCGGGTGCACGGAGTACCGGCTGCAATGCGCCTCCGTCAAAATATCCTCTCGGATCTGGCCTCCTGCAGGTATATATACTCTGCCTCTGAAGTGGAGCAAACCATCTCTCAGGGAATAATCTCCTGTCGAACCTTCCTCCAAAGCTCGGAACATCGGCTCCGCCCACGCATCTGTCCTCTGTCCGTCCCGAATGCGATCCCGGATATCGTCTATGGCCACTATCGATGCCAGATACTCCCTATACAGATCTGGGTCATCCTCGGACACTAGGGATATCTGCATGTCTCTGAATGACTGGGCCAGCTCCATAGACATAACCTGGGGCCCGGCTTCGGAAGTGGCCGCTCTCCGACTTAACGCGTCGGCCACCACATTTGCCTTCCCTGGGTGGTAGTGCATCTCATACTGATAATCTGCCAAGAACTCCACCCAGCGCCTCTGCCTGATATTCAGCTCCTTCTGAGTGTCCACGTATTTCAAGTTCTTGTGATCGGAGAAGATGTCGCAGTGGACTCCATAAAGGTAATGACGCCAGACCTTCAGAGCAAAAACGACCGCTCCCATCTCGAGGTCGTGCACCGGGTAGTTCCTCTCATGGGTCTTCAGCTGGCGGGAGGCATATGCTATGACATGTCCGTTCTGCATCAGCACCGCTCCCATCCCTTGGTATGATGCGTCGGTATACACCTGGAATCCCTCCCTTCCGGATGGAAGGGCCAGGATAGGGGCCGAGATGAGTCGGTCCTTCAGCTCCTGGAAAGCCGCCTGGCACTGCGGGGTCCAAACAAAAGGTGCCTCCTTCTTTGTCAAAGATGTGAGGGGGAGGGCAATCCGAGAGAACCCCTCCACGAACTTCCGGTAATAACCGGCAAGTCCCAAGAAACTGCGTACATCAGTGGCTGTCCTCAGCTGCGGCCAATCGCGAACTGCCCGAATCTTTGCTGGATCTACTGATAACCCGGCTCCGCTGATGATGTGGCCTAGGAAGGCCACCTCCTTCAACCAGAACTGACACTTGCTGAATTTGGCGTAAAGGCGATGCTCCCGCAACCTCTCCAAGGTCAGTGCCAGATGCCGAGTGTGCTCCTCCTCCGTCCTAGAGTAGATCAGGATGTCGTCTATGAACACTATGACGAACACATCCAAGTAGGCCTCGAAAACCCGGTTCATGAGACTCATGAACGCCGACGGAGCATTCGTGAGCCCAAAGGGCATCACGGTAAACTCATACAGGCCATATCTGCTGCTAAAGGCCGTCTTCGGAATGTCCTCCTCCTGGATCCGCAGCTGGTAGTATCCTGATCTCAAATCCAGCTTCGAGAAATAATGGGCCCCCTCCAACTGGTCGAATAATTCGTCTATCCGTGGGAGCGGTTAGGTATTCCGGACGGTCAGCCTGTTTAGTGCTCGATAATCGATGCACAGGCGGAGTGTCCCATCCTTCTTCTTCACGAACAGGACCGGTGCTCCCCATGGCGAGGAACTCGGTCTAACAAAACCTGCCTCCACCAATTCCTGCAACTGGGTCCGAAACTCTGCCAACTCCTTTGGGGCCATCCGATAAGGGGCCCTAGACGCCGGCTTGGCTCCCGGCACAAGCTGTATCTGAAAATCTTGCTCTCGGTGTGGAGGTAGTCCTGGCAGTTTCTCCGGAAAGATGTCTGCGAACTCTCGCACCACCGGGATGTCTGTCACCGACTCCTTGACTTCCGCCATCTCAAAAAGAATCTGATAGACCTCCTCTCCCTGCAGATGGGCCTTAACGGCCTGTACCGAAGATAAGAGAATACGAGAGACAGGTCTTATACCTTCGATGGTAATGAAAGAGTCCCCGTGCCTCACGGTGATCCTCTTTGCCTGGCAGTCAATCTGGGCATAGTTCCAGTGCAGCCATACCATGCCCAGGATCAGGTCGTAGTCCGTCAGCTTCAAAATCGTCGCTGGAGCCTCGAACGCTTTTCCACCAATCTCTGCCTCCATATTGCAGTGATCCGTGGTAAGGAGCTCAGATCCATCCGGTAGTCGTACCCTCATCCTCGAGCCTGTGAACCGCTCCACACCTTCCAGTCCTTCCACGAACGACTCCGAGACAAAGGAGTGAGTAGCTCCAGTATCGAACAGCGTGCGGGCAGGCTTGCCGCTGATGAAGACTATACCTGGGGTGATTAGATATCTTAGGGTTCTATAATGAGTTTTTACTTTCCTTGCTATCAATCTAGTGCGATTCAAAGTTTTAACAACTTAAAGGGGAAATTCTATGAAAACAAAGAAACATTTCGGCATACCTGCGATGACCTGCTCCGGATTCCGCGGCTGTGCAAGGTCCAAGGCATATACCTGCTCTCTTCCCTGTCTACGATCTTCCCCCTGGTATCCTCGACCGCGGCCGCGTCCTCGGCCTCCGTAATGCTGAGCTGGTGGGCCGCCCTGATGTGCTGGAGGTGGTGCCCCCCTCATGGGGCAGTTCCTCCGAATGTGCCCAATCTGATGACAAAAGTAGCACTCTGGGGGATACGCCATTCCCCCGGGTCTCGGCATCTCCTGCATCCGAAGGGGTGGAGGGGCCAATACCACCTGTTCCCTCGGCTCCGGCCTCACGTCCTGACGAGGCTGGTCCTCTGTCCTCCTCCCCTCCGGTACCGCACCCCGCCGCTGGTCATTCCTTCCTCTTCGTCCCTGATCCTCTGCTGGCCGTTTCCGGCCCCGGGTGGTGTGCCAATCTGCCTCAATCCTTTTGGCCATCTCCAAAATCCGGGAGATGGGCCCGTCAGATACAAACAAGAGGGCCTCCCTCAAGTCCTCACGTAGGCCCTTGTAGAACCTCCTGATATACCCTGCCTCGTCCAGCTGGTAGGAATCTGCGTATCGAGCCAGGTGGTCAAACTCTCGATGGTACTCCACCACGGTCCGAGTACCCTGCTTCAGCTGTAAGAACCGCTCCTCCAAGTCATCCCTAGCCGACTGCGGAACGAAATGCTCCAGAAGTGCGGCCCTGAACTCCTCCCAAGTGATCTCCGCAACATCCCTATCAGCAAAGGTCGTGTCCAACAGCGTCTTCCACCACCTCTTTGCATGGGACTCCAGGCAGGAGACAACCAGAGCCACCTTCTCCTCCCATGGACACCGAATCCCGGTCAGCATCTCATACATGATATCTAGCCACTCTTCCGTCCGAACAGCCGACTCTGTCCCCAAATAGGACGGGGGAGCCAGTCCTCGGAAGATGCTTAGCCAGTTGGCCCCCGGATTTGGCTGCGGGGCCGGAACCTGCTGGGCCCTGAAGGCCTCCAGAATGGCAGTCAGGGTCTGTCCCATGTCTGACTGAAGGAAAGGAGTGGCGGCCGGTGGGGGTGGTGCAACATCCTGAGCCTGTGGAACTCCACCCTGAGGCGTAGTCCGTGCTGGAGGCTGCGTAACAAAAACACACGTTGAGAAAACGTTCAAATACTACATAAAGTTGGACAAATTATATGTGATCCCCATATGGGCACACCACTGCTTCCGCTGCTTAGTTTGTCCCCAAACTAAACTCGAGCGGGGGGTGACCTAGGGTTTGTGGACTGCTACTTCCTTCTGATCGATGTTTCCTCTGATACCACTTGTAAGACCCCCTTTTTTTTTTCTTTTCAACCACCGGGGTCTTAGGCCCAGAACCGCCGCTTTGCGGTGACACCTTCACGTCCTGAAGGGTCATCACCACAAGGCGCCGATTCTGCCGGCCAAATCGATCACAAAAAGTAGCACAATTATTGAAGTAATAGTAAACAGTCCACAATAACAAAAACCACATATATAAATAAGTAAGCTCCACGAAGGGAGTGTCCACAGAAACATCAGAGTACTATAAATACGGGCTTATGCCCGGTACAAAATGTCCTCACTACAAGTCTCTCATGCGGAAGCGAAACAGTAAACTACTCAAGGATCGAGACTCACGGTCCCGGCTGTGTGAACTCCGGAGCTAGACTGCCCCATCTCCAGGCGCACCGATCTCTGGGGCTGCTCCTCCATGCTGGGCTCCACGATCCCCTAAATGATGCGGTTCGAAAACCGTTAGTCATAAAGACTAAGCCCTATCATCCCCTACCCCTTCCCCCCCATGGCTCCTAGGTACCGAGCGGAGAGGAAGAAAGGGAAGGACATGATGGTAGAGAATAAACATGAACAGATGGCAGCGGAAACTAATCTAGCAAGTTGTATTAGGTGAGCAGTTAATAAGTTGTTGTAATAGGTCTAGCAGTAAGAAAAGTAATTAAATGAATTTAAACCTTCACTTATGCGAGAACACATAAGCAAAAGGGATCTTTTGCAAGGCTCCCATCGTATAAGTGTCCCATACCACTTATACCTTGGGGTGTCGGTTATCAAACAGCAGGGGTTATTATATATTGAAAATAACCTTTGATTTATAAACTTGCCCACACAAGCTTATAGACCAAGGGGGTCGTTTTGCAGGTCCTAATGTATAAGCGTCCCATTCCACTTATACTTTAGGTGTCAAGGTTGTTATGAATGATTATGAAATGCAACTATATGGTGGGTATGTTATGTCATGCAGTGCAACTCACGCACCCGACTCTGTGCACACAGACCTTTAGTTCCCCCTTTCGGAGCCGTTACCTCCCAGGATACCTCCGTAGTGGCAAACGGAAGCGGTGGGTTGGGCCTCGCCCACCTCCAAAACCAGTAAAGCACACTGGTCTGACCTATCGTACGCCTCAACGCTTGGTGCACAAAGCGGACGCCTGCGTACTCTTGCCGGCTGGCGCACCGGACTTCTGTTGGCGGAGTGCTAATCACCCCGCCGAGTCAACGATATCGGTGTCGGTGCAATCGAACTCCCCGATATCGAAAGACCCACCACCTTATCTTTTCCTATTTTATGCACATGCAAGTTAAATCGTAAGCACACAGAACCGAGCCGAAGCTCCCCGGACCAAACGTCCGTCTCCAACCGACCGAGCCGAAGCTCCCCGGAACATCCCGTCCGTCTCCAAACCAACCGAGCCGAAGCTCCCCGGACCATCCCGTCCGTTTCCAAATCAACCGAGCCGAAGCTCTCATCAACCTTCCTGTGCCAACAGTGTTGTGAAGAGTGCAGCCCTAGTTACTAAGTTATTCTTGTCGGTTTGTTATTACAGTTTACGTTAGCCCAGGACTGCCCCCGGTATACCCCGTGAAGGGCTCTCAAGGGGCACTAGGAACCAAGACGGTGCATTACGGCCCGAAGTTCCCTTTCGCAAGGCACTTATTGTTATTGGTTGTTTTCCCTTAGCCCGATTCCCTTCTCATATTACGATAGACTATCCTAGGGTGATATTTAAACCTTCCACTCTTCGGGAAAAGCGATCTTTCGCCAAACCCGAGCACCTCTTAACTCTAACTAACACCACTACTCACTACTCTTTATATCTTCCTAATGTAATTTCTTCCACAATTGTTCACCCAGACAAAATGTTTAACCCTCAAAGACTTTCTCAGATCGTGTCCTATTGCATCTCACAACCTGCTGTATGCAGACCGACCTAGGCTACATGTCGAACCGGTTATGCAATGATCCATTACTCATCCAAATGCCCTAAACTATTTACTGGAGACTTATCTTGGTATAAACAACCTAAATCCAGAGAATGGAAATTTTCTTAATTTATTTGGCATTTAATTAAATTCCTCGAAAATCTCAAGGGCCACCGGTTTGAACATGAACTACCTTAACTATTCATGCAAGATGTCCAGCAAATTTATGATAATTAATAGGTTATCTCAGAAGGCTAAATCCTCAGTATCACAATTTTCTATCATCAAAATAACCTGAAAACTATTTTGGAAATAATCTCTAATTTCTATAGTTTATGAATCAAGTACAGAAAATATTCTTCCAAAAATTCTAAATAAATTATGACATGATGAATAAGGCCTAAAATTTGCACTGGCTAAGTTTCATAATTTTCCAGTAAGCATTTTATCCATAATAATTTTTTAAACATAAAAGCCCTTTCTATCATTTGTGAATAAAGTACTAGATTTACTCAACATAAAATTCTATAAAAATTCAGGGATCAATGTTCTACAAGTCAAGATCTAAATCCAGAATTTTAACTGATTATAATTAAGGTAAAACCTTAAATTAATTAAAACAACAAATTGGGCTAATAATCCTTTAACACATGAAGTATAATATACATTAATCATAAAATTCCAGAAAAATTACCATGAGTCTAAAACATCCTAAAACCCCCTCCTCCCGAGTTTCACAATTTTTGGATTAGCTTTAGTGCTTAAAATAACTAAATTACGTTTCCATCCTAATCCTACATCTCAACTTTTGAGGTACCTAACTATCTCCAAATCCATCACTATTTCAACCAGAGGGTTTTCATCATATCATCCCCCTCTCCTCCAAATTTCAAGGGCATACAAGAGCTTTTGCTCCTATGTCCTTCACAAACCTCAAACTCCCACCCGTTGGAGTTGAGCCAATCTCTTAGGGTAAAATCCACCCTAAGCCACACCATGTTACCCAAGAGGGTAGACATTGTCCCAACAAATCAGTGGCCAACAACATCAGCCTCTTTTGAGGAGATTTGTCCACTCCATCCCCAATCGTACTTTTCCCCAAAGTACCCCTCGCCAAGACCTATCTAGGACTTGATACTTCCCTATTCAAAACTCAACCATTCGAGTTGAAATTTTGTACAGACCTTAATATTGATGCCAGGGACCACCACCCAAAATTTGGGGGAGTTTGGACTTAATTTCATCTTCTAATTAATTTTATATTGTTTATTAAATTTTTACAAAAACTTTAGGCAAAAGTTCTCCAAAAATTCTCATTTTTGGACAGCCTCTCGATATACACATTATAGACCTCCAGTCCAAATTTCAAGTCCTTTGGACGTGTTATGAACCGTGGGCAACCATTTTAATTTCTGGTTAACCTAGGTCTTGATCCCACCAAAATGAGTGCTGTGTTCAAACCACTCACCCAAATTGAATAAAATCAATTTTAAATTAAAGTAGACTCCGAGGGCTACAACTTTTGTGTCTGGTCATTTTTCCTAAATCGGCCTCTAAGTGCTTCGTTTTGCAGCCTCAAAAATACATTCAAAATAACATATTTTTCCATTGTAATATATAATAATCTATGTATTAAAATATTAATTCCACTGTTCATCTTCTTCATGAACCCGAAAACCAGACACAGGAAAAATCATTTTTCCTGTAAGCATTCCGTGATCCGTTGCCGGCCGTCCGGTCACTTCCCTGGCCAGCCACCACCACCACCACCTCCGTTGAGGCGATGGCTAGCGGTCGGCGGTGGTTTGGCCGCCGGAGGTGGCGGTTTCCGGCGAACTCGAAATATCTTTTTCATGGTTTTTCCATGAAAACGAGAGATGGATCCGGCTCTGTTGAGCGCGAATCTCCTTCCTAAGAATCCTAAGATCTACCCATGAAAGAGAAGGAGCAGAGGAGGACCTTGTTCGCGGTTTGGAGGCGAGAAGAGCGACGAGGTGCCATGGCGCGGTGGTGGCGTTGCTGAACTCCTCTTTACAGCAAGAACAAGGATCTGCTTCGTTTGCTTGAGCGTGTAAACCTCTCCTCTTTCCCTAAGTGGGCTTTTATAACTCAGGAAGTGGGAAGATGAAATGGTAACCGCCATTATGTCTTAACGTTTCGGTTACAGTGAAGGGATAAGAACGGTGGAAAACTGAACCGGTGTATCCAGCTGGCGGTTTTCTATTTGACCACCCTTTCCTTATTTATTATTTATTTACAGAAGGAAAACGGCCTGAAATTACTCCTGGTGTAACTTCCCAAGCCAACATTTATTTCCACGCGCGTTAGAGTTATTTCGGGCCTGAACTGTCGTTTCGGCCAATGTCACGGGCGTGACACATAGGTCACGGGCGTGACAGGCCCGGGTAGCCCATTCTGGGTTCGACGATCGTCGAACTGAGATCGACGATCGTCGATGGATGGTCACGGGCGTGACATCTTGGGTCACGGGCGTGACATCTTGGGTCACGGGCGTGACAGGCCCGAACAGCAGATTTCGAGGTCGACGATCGTCGAATTGAGATCGACGATCGTCGATGGGGTCACGCCCTAGGTCACGGGCGTGACACTCATGTCACGGGCGTGACATGCCCGGGGCGCAAGCTCGGCGATGGTCTTACGGCGATCGACGATCGTCGATGGGGTCACGCCCCTAGTCACGGGCGTGACACCTTGGTCACGGGCGTGACATGCCCCGTCAGCACGATCGACGATCGTCTCGTGGAGATCGACGACCGTCGAAGTAGTCACGCCCAAGTCACGGGCGTGACATCTTGGTCACGGGCGTGACATGCCCAGATAGCGCGTTCGACGATCGTCTCGTGGAGATCGACGATCGTCGAAGTAGACACGCCCAGGTCACGGGCGTGACGGGCCGGTCACGGGCGTGACCAACCCGTGACCCGCAATACTAGTCGCTTTATTTCCAATTTTGGGCTTCCTAGGGTTCCGTCACGACAAATCTGACTCCTAGGGGTCTAGCCGGAAATGGGATGTTACATTTGACTTTGCTGTGTGCTGTGTGATCTCTTAGTTCTTGCTTTAGTTTTTATTTCATCACAAGCACCTTACACATATACATAAATTAAGTCTTCCACTGCTTTATAGTTTTAATTGTAAATTATTTTAAAAATACTATATTCACCTCTCCTCTAGAGTTAAGGTAGATCTTTTCCTCACTTTCAATTGGTATCAGAGGGAGGTTGGTTATTCAACATATGAATTTTCAACAGATTGGTTGAACAGGCTAACACCTGAACCAAAAGATCCTTAATAAGATAAACCTTTTATAGAGGATAGTTATTACTTTTTATATTATATTTATTTTTATACAAAACCATGGCACAGAACAATGAATATGCTAGCACCAGACCTCCAGTGTGCAATCTCTCTAAGTTTGCACTTTGGAAGGCAAGGATTAAGCTTTACATGAATTCTATTGATGAAGACATTTTTATTTCTGTTTTGACAGTTTGTCCAAGACCCCCAGTGATCACAAGTACAAGTGCTATTTCACCTCCTTTAGGAACAGATGCAAAAATAAAGAAATGGAAAGTTGCAGATGCAAAGGCTACGAATATCCTTGCTCAGACCATGTCTGATGAGATATTCCAAAAGGTGGCTGAATGCAGTTCAGCAAAAGAGATATGGGACAAGTTATCTGAAATTATCTCAGGATCTGCTGATGAAAGGAAGGACAGGAGATCCCATCTCATAAGCCAATATGAGAACTTTAAGAAAGGAGAAACTAAATCAGTGGCTGACATGTACAATAGACTCAGCCTAATAGTCAGTGAACTAAAAACACTAGACAAGGAGATCTCTCTAACTGAACTAAATGACAAGATCCTAATGTGCTTCCCTAGCACTTGGGACTCAAGGATCTGGCCAATCGAGGATGCCAGAAGCCTAACTGAGATTACTACTAAAGCTTTGTTGGGCAAGCTCAAGTCTTATGAGCTGCTCATCAAGAATAGAGAGGAAGAACAAAAGACTGCTTCTCCAGCCATCAGAAAGAAGAAGACCATAACATTCAAAGCTACAGAAGATCTGCCTGAAGACAAGGTCACGGGCAATGAAGAATTGATGAGTTTGCTGGCCAAAAGATTCTATAAGATGGCCAGGAAAGATTTCAGAAAGAGGTCATCCAGAGGGCATGAGAAGCCAAGGTATGACAAGTCAAATAATAAAGAAATAATCTTTTTTGAATGCAGGAAACCAAGCCATATTGTGCCTGACTGTCCAGAAAATCAGAATAAGCACAAGAAGGACAGGACAGATAGGATAAAAGACAAGGACTCCAGAGGAAACAACAACAACAAATCCTCCTCTAACAAAAATAAACATACAAGGAAGGGGTTTGTAGCTGAAAGCTGGAGTGATACTGAAGAGGAATCAGAAGCCTCATCAAGCTCAAGTGATGATGAGGTTGATGCTGAAGAAAAGGAATTTTGCATGATGGCTATCAATGCCTCTCAGCAAAATTCTGATGCAGAACTAGGATCAGATTCAGAATCTGAAACTCAAACTGAAGAAGACCAGGTAATAGACTCCTTTGACTTTGACTCAGAGGACTTTAGGTCTGAATTTAAGGCACTTTGTTTAGACCTATTAAAATCTGAGAAAGAAATTATCTCTCTCAGAAATCAATTGTCTGAACATAGCACCTTAAAATCAGACAACCTCAAACTCTCTGAGGAGTTAAAATGCTGTAGGGAGGAGATAACTTCACTGAAAAGTGAGTTATCCCAGGCAAAGAAGTTTGAAGAATCCCTTAATGGGAGAAGCATCAGACTGATGGACATCACAAGCACAGTGAACTCAAGATTCAACAGTACATTGGGTTTGGGTGCTTCATCCAGCCAACCTATAGTATTAACAACCCCAATTAAATTTATTTCTGATAAAGGAAAGGGTGTTGTAGAGGTAGCTAGGAAGAATCCAGATTTACCTAAGGAAAATCAAGTTCAACAGAAAATGTCGAACAGAGCTCGACGATCGTCGAATAGAGCTCGGCGATCCAAGACTGGATCGTCGAACTCAGATCGACGACTTCTGAACTCTGAACTCTGGTATAGTCGATCTTCGAATGGAGCTCGACGATCTGACCCAAGATCGTCGAACTCAGGTCGACGATCGTCGAACGGAGCTCAGAGCTTTGAACCTTCTTTTAGAGGTAAATCTCAAGTCAATCCTAGAAGTCCCTCATCCCAATGCTTCAACCCTTATACTGAATGGATAGTACCTCCTAGGAGATACAATCCTGAAGGATATAAGAGTCAGCCAGGGATGTCTTTCATTTCTGAATTTAAAGGTTATCAACTTAGACCCAAGGTAAACTGGGTCAAAAACATATAAATTATTTATGTGCAGGTGAAGACCTATCAAGCAATGAACCAACAATGGTATCTGGATAGTGGGTGCTTAAAGCACATGACAGGGAACAAGGAGAATCTAACATCCTTCAAAACCAAACTTGGACACAAAGTGATATTTGGTGATTTAAACTTTGGTCAAACAAAAGGATATGGTGCTGTTCAGATTGGCTCAGTCACATTCAAGAAGGTGGCTTATGTTGAAGGACTGAAGCACAACCTAATCAGCATCAGTCAACTCTGTGATGAAGGCTATCAAGTGATATTCAACAAATCCTTATGCAAGATCAAGTCAGAGGATAACACAACAGTGTTAACAGGTAAAAGGAAAGGTAACATTTATCTTGTAGATTTTCTTTCCACTAAGATAGATATTTGTTTATTTAATTAAGTTTTCAAACCAAATGATCTTTGGCATCAGAGACTAGGATATCTAAACCTTAGAACCATTGCTAGGCTATCCAAGGATAACCTTGTTAGAGGACTACCTTCTGGCCCGTACAAGAAGGAAGGACTTTGCAGGGCTTGTCGATTAGGCAAGCAAACTAAAAACAGTTTTAAGTCACTTAATAAGAGTGATTCACCTAGGATCTTGTATCTATTACACATGGATCTTTTTGGACCCATTACAGTACAAAGCTTATGAGGGAAATCTTACACTTTAGTGATTGTAGATGACTTCTCTAGATTCACTTGGGTATTCTTTCTAAGAAAGAAGTCTGATAACTTTAAATGTTTGACAGATTTTCTCAAATGCTTACAGATTGAGTTCAATACTCACATTGCCCTGATCAGAAGTGATAATGGGAAAGAGTTTGATTCTCTTATTATGCAAGAGTTCTGTCAGAGTGAAGGGATCAGACATACTTTCTCAGCTCCTAGAACTCCTCAATAAAATGGGGTAGCTGAAAGGAAAAATAGAACCCTAATTGAATCTGCTACTACATTGTTGACAGATACTCACCTTCCTCTATCTTTTTGGGCAGAGGCAGTGAACACCTCCAACCATGTGTTGAACAGAAGTTTGATACATAAACTGAAGGGCAAGACTCCCTATGAATTGCATGGGTGAGCTTTTCTTCTTTCTAGGATTGCACGTCAAACAACATGCTGAAAGCATATTTATTTCTTAAACCATGTATGCAAAAGAATTTGTTAAGAAATTTGGTATGTCTGAAGCATCTTGTATGAAAACACCTATGCCTACCAATGCTATATTAGATACTGATGAACATGGTAAACATGTTGATCAGACAACATATAGAGCAATGATTGGCTCTCTATTGTACCTTACAGCTAGTAGACCTGATATAATGTTTGCTACATGTATATGTGCTAGGTTCCAAGTAAGCCCTAAAGAGTCACACCTAACATTAGTTAAGAGGATTCTTAGGTATGTGAAAACTTGTCCAAATCTAGGACTCTGGTATCCAAAAGACTCAGGATTTGAATTAACTGGATTCTCAGATGCTGATTATGCTGGATGTAAAGTAGACAGGAAAAGCACCAGTGGAACTTGCCAGTTCCTTGGTGACAGACTTGTCTCCTGGTTCTGTAAGAAACAGACATCTGTGTCCACTTCAACAGCTGAAGCTGAATACATGGCAGCAGATAGTTGTTGCTCAAAGATTCTGTGGATTCAAAACTAGCTCCTAGACTATGGCTACAACTTAGAAGGATCAAAAATATTTTGTGATAACACTAGTGCTATCTCTATAGCACAAAATCTAGTCCTCCATAGTAGGACAAAACATATAGAGATTAGACATCACTTCCTAAGAGACAATGTAGAGAAAAATAAAATTGAAATTCAATATATCCCAACTGATTTGCAAAGGGGAGATATTTTCACCAAACCTTTGGATGAAAAGAAACACACCTTCTTCCTAAATTAGTTAGGAATGTTAGATGGAGGAAGTTTAAAATAAATCCCAAGATTTTGAAAATCTAAAAACAGACCAAGACTAGGCTAAAAACTTGTATTTTCTAGTGTTTGTAGATTCTGTTTTGTCTCTGAACTGCGCTCGACGTTTTTCCCAAAAAGCATCAAACGGAGATCGACGCTTTCCAATAAGCGTCGACCGGAGTTCAGCGTTTTCCAGGCAGCGCTAGGCTATCTTCTTCTGGTCAGCGATCGTCGAACGGAGATCGACGCTCTCCAATGTCGTCGAACGGAGATCGACGATATTGAAGACTCTTCAGATTCCACTAGAAGCCCAGATCGTCGAACGGAGTTCAACGATCCTTCCTTTTCGGCGTCGAACCCTAATAGAAAATCATTCTTTTGGCCGTCGTTTTTCTTTTGTGCTTTCATATTCTCTGCCAACTTTTTCGTTCCCTCCAAACTCTACTGCACTTGGTTGTGTTTGTTACTTTTTGCAGGTATACAATGGCCATGAATGTTGCCGCTCTCGCCAAGATGAAATTTGATACAGGATTTGATATAGATATGGACTCGTTTGATGGCAGCGATCAGGTTTTCAAAGACATTCTGGAACTCTTCTGAGAACAACAGTTAGTGCACGTAATGTCCACCAGGATGAAGATTGCTGCAGATGAGATTAAGGAATGGGTGTTTACAGCACATAATCTGGATGAGAATACCCTCGTTGGTACTATCAGCGGGACTCAGGTATCATTATCACATACTCTTCTAAGTGAAGTATTTCATCTGATTACTGGAGATGACTATGTTGAAATGTCGGGAGAAGAATCTGCGAATATGTTAGATAGAATGGGACACTCTACCGCTAAACCTAGCAAGTTATTGAAAAAGAACTTATCTATTGAGTTTAGATTTCTGGCTGATGTTGTGGGGAAAGTGCTTCTGGCAAAGCACTCAGCTCATGATACCATATCCAGGTATCAGTTCTGTTTGATGAGAGCCCTGGTAGATAAGAAACACCTAAATTGGGGAGAAATTTTCTTTGATTTGATAAAGAAGAAAATAAACAAAAGTTTTGTGAACTTTGGGAGAATCTTAGGGGTATTCCTGCACTCCAAGTGCCCTGAACTGCTAGTCTCTAATGGGATGCACATCAATGCATCAAAAAGGCTATCCTGTGCCCTGTTTGGGAAATGGGACAGGCATATAATCAAGCCTACCAGGACTACCAATGCTTCAGGCACAAGGACTATTGCAGTCTCTTCCCCTCATGCTCCTGCCCTCATTGGGGAATTGCCTGCCTCCACCTCTTCTCCTCCCTCTCCACCTCCTGCTATTTCTACCTCCACCTCCACATCAACCATCTCCACATCCATCTCTTCCCCCATTACCATTTCATCACCAATCTCATCTCCAGCCACCTCAGAACAATTCTATCCACTCCACTACTATCCACCTCTTGACATTCCATCCTTCAACATCTTGGAAGACTCCTTCATGGATGCTTCCACTTCCTCACCTGCTATGCTTCCCTCTACCTCTTCATATCAACAACTCCTGCATGATATTCTTACTCAACCATCCTTCACACCATCCATCTCCACACCCATATCATCTATCTCCACCATCCCAATCTCTCAACCAACCATCCTACCATCCACAATACCATCTACCACAGTCCATCCATCACCTGCCCAAAACATTCCCTCCTCCACCTCTACTCAAGTCACACTTGAGCAAGTGGATCTATCAGCTTTGGCAGATAAGCTATATGGGATACTTGCCCCCCAAGCTAGTAAGCCTGCTGGAGACCTCCATAGCTCCACTCCTGAACTCAATAAAGGAGCTATCTGACAGGCTAACCTCTCTCTCCTCTCCTAAGGCAATCCCTTCTATGGGGTGCCTTAATCCAGTTATCACTGAATCAAGGAAGGGGGAGATGCCCTATGAAGCTGAGGTAGTGCCTGCTGCTCCTGAGGAACTGTTGTCTGTAGAGATTTCTACTCCAGCCCCAGTACCAGTACTCACAGTGGACTTCAGGTCACTATTGTCTGAATTTGATTCTCTTCCCAAAAGCTGCTTATCAACTCAGGGAGTTGAAGACCTTACTAAGGCCATTGTGCCTATTACTGTCTGTGATCCCAGCCTGATTATCTCTTATATAAATTCTCTTAAGGCTGTGGAAGTTTCTGCTTGTGTTGCTGCTGCTGCTGAAGTTGCTGAATCTACTGATATTGATATGTTGCCTATTGATCCTGTTGATGCTGCTGTTGTTGTTGAACTTGCTGTTTTTCTAGAAGAACCTGTTGTTTCTGAGGTTCCTGCTGCTCCAGAAGTTCCTTCTGCTCCTGCTGCTACTACAATTATTTCTGCTCCTGTTCTGTCTGCTGAGAAGTCTAAACAAAGAGAAGAGTATATCAAAAGTATTGATGATCTATTTGACAGACCACAGAGTTCAAAAAGTGATCAATTCAACACTTACTCTGATGATTCTACTGGCACCATTGCCAAGAAAAGGAAAGCCAGAAGCAAAGCAATGATGAGAGTCCCTCCTGCTCAAGCCAAAGATGTCAATGATATACCCTATTACATTTTGCATGATTGTCAGATAACAGTGCCTTGGATGCAATACTCTAAGAATCAGCTAAAGGCTATGAAGAAAAGAAGAAAGCTTGACAAATATGAGAAAGGATCTTCCCAGTTTCCTCCTCCTCCTCCTCCAGACTCAGGATCTGGTGGAGGCTCAGCTTTTCAATCATCTGCTTCAAAGTGTTGAAGTTAGAGACCGGGCGGTCTGGCGGCCTGTCTTGGCGGGTTAGAGACCGCGCGGTCTGGCGGTTTCCCTTCAGCGGTTTGATTACTATACTGTTGCTGTCTGGTTGCCGAGCTCTCAGGCGGTCTCCCCTTGCGGTCTCTCTCTCTCTCTCTGGTGGTAGCCGTGCGGTTAGCCCTTCTGTCTAACCGCGCGGCTTGTGCGGTTTGTTCTGTATAGTCCGCTTAGTCCTGTAAATTTTTAGTCCCACATCTCTTATTTGTATTCTCTCATCTCTCCTCCATTCTATATAAGGGAGGGCATACCTTTGTAATAGATGCCTTTTTCTGATAATAAAGTTTCAGTTATACTACTTCCGGTTTGTTTTAGTTCGTTTCTTACATGGTATTAGAGGATTCGGTCTTTGGCTCCTGATTCTGTGAGTTCTCCTGTCTGTGCGACCTGCCTCTTCTTCTCGCGGCCTGTCTCATGCGGCTTGTTTCTTCCGCCTGTTTGCTTGCGCCCTGTTCACGCGGCCTGTTTCTGTTGCTTGCTTCTTTCTTGCGACCTCTTCTCTAGTCGCCGCGACCTGTCTCCGCGACCTCTTTTGCCTTGTTCGCCTTTTGCCTCCCGATATCCTCCTCTTCTGTTCGCGCGGTCTGTCTGCTAGCCGCTCGACTTCTCTCCCTCTGTTTGGTTCTACGGCTTGGTCGTGGCTTTTCTGGCCGCTGGTGTCTGACATCGTGACCGCTGCAGATCTTCTTCTTCCTATCCGTGCGGATAGTTTCCCAACCGCGTGGCTTCCTGTTGTTTGCGCGGCAGATCTCTTTCTCTTAACCGCTGCGATTTCTCTCTGTTCGCACGCGTTCTTCCGTGTTTAGGCGGCCTCTCTGCCCTTCTTCCTTCGCCGCTCTCTCTTGTCCCCGCGACCTGTCTCTAAGTCGCAGCGGCTTGTTCTCCTCTGTGCGGCTCTTCCTTTAGCCGTTCCTGCTTGTTAGTCGCCGCGACCTGTCTCTTAGTCGCGCGGCTTATGCTTCCCTCTTCGTCCCCTTTTTCCTTGCTCTGCATCTTGGTCGTGGCCCTTCTTGCCGCTGGTGTGCTGTCACTGTGACCGCTGCAGTTCTTTTGTTCCTCCCTTCATGGCTTCCATATACTCTTCAAAGCCGTTCGCCTCGGTGGTCACGTCTTCTGGTAGTGCCCACGTTATTACTCAAGGAAAATGGTTGATCGACACCGGTGCTACTAATCATATGACCGGCAATCTCCAGTGTTTTTCTCTCCTAGAAACACATGGTCGGTTGCCCCCGGTTACTCTCGCTGACGGCTCTTCATCATCGGTTCATGGGACGGGGATAGTTCATGTCACTCCGTCTCTTCGCTTGGAGGATACTCTCTACGTGCCCAAGTTCCCGTGCAACTTATTATCTGTTACCTCTCTATGCAAGCAATTACAATGTTCTGTTACTTTTACTTCTACTACTTGCTCTTTTCAGGATCCGGACTCCCAACGGACGATTGCTACTGGGACTGAGAGTGGCGGCCTATACTTCCTGGAAAACATTTCCGCTTTCTCCACCTTCTCCTCCACCTCCACAGATCTTCTCCAATGACATCTCCGCCTTGGTCATGCTCCTCCTCATCTTCTTCGTCAACTTCTGCCCCACCTTCCTCCACAAAGTCCTCCGCTCAACTGTGAAGCCTGTCAGCTTGGCAAGCATCACCGCTCCTCCTTCCCTCCAAAGCACGTTCGTGGATCCACCCGTCCGTTTGATCTCATCCACTCCGATATTTGGGGTCCTTCTCCTACTCTTACCGTTAGTCGGGGTAGTTCATATTTTGTCACATTCATTGATGATTTCTCTCGCTGTACGTGGGTGTATCTGTTAAAAGATCTCTCCGAATTATTCTCTGTATGGACGTCCTTCTATCTCATGATCAAAACTCAGTTTGATGTTTCTATTAAAGTTCTTCGATCTGATAATGCCCAAGAATATCTCAGTCATGACTTTTCAGCCTTCTACATGCAAAATGGGATTATTCATCAAACGAGTTGTGTCTATACTTCACAACAAAATGGTGTGGCAGAACGCAAAAACCGTCACCTTCTTGATGTCGCTCGCTCCTTGATGACCCAGATGCATGTTCCTCGCTCCTATTGGGGCTATGCTGTTCTCCTTGCCTGTTACCTCATCAATCGCATTCCCTCCACCGTTCTCCACGGAAAAACCCCTTTCTCCATTTTGTATCCGGGCAAGGAGCCATTTCCTCTCCCTCTCCAAATATTTGGATGCACTGCCTTTGTGCATGCCCCTTCTGCCACCCGTGATAAGCTATCTCCTCGCTCCACCAAATGTATCTTTCTGGGGTACTCCACCACTCAGAATGGTTATAGTTGCTTTGATCCCATCCTTCGTAAGCAGTTCGTTTCTGCTGACGTCACCTTCTTCGAGAATACCTCCTACTTCTCGGATGACTCCCCTCCTCTTCTCCCAGTCTCTGATTCTCCTGCTGTTCCCTTTGTTCTCTCGTCTCCCACTACGATATTCACCCCTACTCCCCCTGTCCTCTCCCTCTTCTCCACCACCATCTCCCGCATCTCCGCCGCCGTCGCTCTCTACTCCCGGGCCAGCTCTCTCTGCCACGGATGCTCCGGATGCTGAGGAACCTGCTGACCTGAATCTTCCTATAGCTCTTGGGTGCGGACGTGTACCCTACACCCTCTTACTGCTGTTGTTTCATATGATCGTCTCACCCCTTCTCACAGGGCCTTTGCTCTAGCTATCTCCGCCACTGCCACGCCCCGCTCATACCAGGAGGCCCTTACTATTCCTCACTGGAAGATGGCCATGGATGAGGAAATGGCCACACTAACGGAGCAGGGTACCTGGACTCTTGTTCCTCCTCCCTTCGGTACTGATGTTGTTGGCTGTCGCTGGGTCTTTGTGGTGAAATTTGCCCCGGATGGCACTGTGGACCGTTATAAGGCTCGCCTTGTTGCTAAGGGCTTTACTCAGACCTATGGGGTTGATTACTTTGACACCTTCTCTCCCGTGGCTCGTCTCAGCACTATACGGGTTCTTCTCTCTGTGGCGGTCAATAAGGATTGGCCGATTTCCCAGCTGGATGTAAAGAATGCCTTCCTTTATGGTGATCTTCAGGAGGCCGTCTACATGGAGCAACCTCCTGGGTATGTTGCTCAGGGGGAGACACGAGTATGCCGGCTGCAGAAGGCAATTTATGGCCTCAAGCAGAGCCCTCGAGCTTGGTTTGACAAGTTCAGCGGCATCGTGGCGGCTGTTGGTTTTGTGCGCAGCTCTGCCGATCACTCTCTATTTACTCGCAAAACCTCCTCGGGACTGGTGGTTCTTGCAGTGTATGTTGATGATATTCTTCTCACTGGCGATGACCAGGAAGGGGTAGCCTTGACAAAGCGACACCTTCGTCAACATCTGGTCACGAAAGATATGGGCTCTCCAAAGTACTTTTTGGGGATCGAAATCTCTCGGAAGCCCAATTCCTTAGTCCTCTCCCAGCGTAAGTATGCCCTTGATCTTTTAAAAGATGCAGGATTGACTGGGGCCAAACCTGCTCGATGTCCCATGGCTGTTGGAGAAGACAAAAACTGGACAGATGATTCACCTCTTCTTTCAGATACTACGAGGTACAGACGTCTTGTTGGTAAGCTCATATATCTCACAGTGACTAGACCCGACATTTCCTATGCTGTTGGCAAGGTGAGTCAATTCATGCAAGCTCCCAGGGAGTGCCATCTGCAGTCTGCCTTATGGATCTTGGAGTACGTCAAAGCCGCACCTGGGAAAGGATTGCTTTTCCAGAAGAATGGTCATCTGAGGGTTGAAGCTTACTCAGATGCGAGTTACGCTGATGACAAAGGGGATCGTAAGTCTACCTCCGATTTCTGCACCTTTGTTGGGGGTAATCTGGTAAGCTGGAAGAGCAAGAAGCAGTCTGTTGTTTCCAGATCTAGTGCTGAAGCAGAGTATCGGAGTATGGCGTCGACCACTTGTGAGCTAAAATGGCTACGGGCTCTAATGCTGGATTTAGGAGAGGTCTACAACCATCCGCTACTTATGTTCTGTGATAACAAGGCTGCCATATACATCTCCAAAAGTACGGTCTTCCATGAAAGAACCAAGCACATTGAGGTCGACTGTCATTTCATTCGTGAAGAGATCTTAAAAGAACAAATTTGCACTCCCTTTGTCACTTCTGATAAAGAGCTGGCTGACATCTTCACCAAGCCAGTTTCCGCCTCGTTTTATCATATTTGTGACAAGCTGGGCATGATCTATATATATGCTCCAGCTTGAGGGGGAGTGTTGAAGTTAGAGACCGGGCGGTCTGGCGGTCTTTCTTGGCGGGTTAGAGACCGCGCGGTCTGGCGGTTTCCCTTCAGCGGTTTGATTGCTGTGCTGTTGCTGTCTGGTTGCCGAGCTCTCAGGCGGTCTCCCCTTGTTGTCTCTCTCTAGTGGTAGCCGTGCGGTTAGCCCTTCTGTCTAACCGCGCGGCTTGTGCGGTTTGTTCTGTATAGTTCGCTTAGTCCTATAAATTTTTAGTCCCACATCTCTTATTTGTATTCTCTCATCTCTCCTCCATTATATATAAGGGAGGGCATACCTTTGTAATAGATACCTTTTTCTGATAATAAAGTTTCAGTTATACTACTTCCGGTTTGTTTTAGTTCGTTTCTTACACAAAGCACAGTTCTTCTCAATCTTCTCAAAGATATCAACCCAGAGGTCAACATCAAAGAGGCTATCATTCTAAAAGAGGCCAGTACAGAGGAAATCAGAGAGAGCACAAAACTTATTCCAGACAACAAAGGGAAGGACAAGGTCCTATTGATTCTACTCAAGGTCCTTTCCCTTACAAGCTTAAGAGATTCAGTTGTCACCAGGACTCCTACTGATTCAGAATCTATCAATATATATGAACCTTCAGTCCCTTTTGAAGATCCTGAAAATAACCCAGTGTCATGGACTGCCAGAATGAGAGAGCTTGCTGCACTAGATCAAATTAAAAAGGCCAAAGAGCAAGGCAAAGACATTTCCAACATTACAACCCTTTCATATCAAAGAAAGACAGAGTTAGAGAGATTCTTCAAGAAAATTCTTTGATCCAGAAGATTACATGAAGCTGCACCCTGAGGCTGTATTTCAAAGGGCTAGATCACAAACCTCCTTAGGTGCAGATGATGACAGAAGATCAAAGAAAGAAGCCCTCAATCCTAATAGGGAAATTCTGTTTAAAAAGGGAAATGAGAAGAAGTGATTTCTGTAAGCTAAACAAACACCTATCTCTGAATATTTGCTGAAATTCTATCTGTGATCTGCAATGCTGCTATGCCTTGTTAGTTTAGCTTTTGCTTTGTCTGTATGCTTATTTATTTCCTATTTTATCTTGTAAATAGTAATTCTAACCCAAATAGGGGAGATTGTTGGAACACCCTATTACTAATTTGGGCAAGGATTACTATGTTTTTAGGAATTTGGTTTAACCTAGTTGTATAGTTGAAAAGGTTAAATTAGAATGAGTCTAAGGGTTAGAACTTAGGTTTGAAGCTGCCCCCAAGACCATTCAAAGATCAGGATTCAGTGCTGAGACTAAGGCAATTTTCGCCGAGCTTAGGTCGACGAAACGTTTAACTCAGTTCGACATTCTCTGAGCTCAATTCTGCAAGTCGTCGAACTCCGGTCGATGATCTTCGAGCTCAGATCGACGTTTTGTCTTCAGCTATTTTCCAAGTTGCTGAGCTCAGTTCGACGATCGTAGAGCTCAGGTCGACGTTTTCTGTCTCTAGTATAAATCCAATCTCTGAGCTCAGGTCGACGATAGCTGAGCTCAGGTCGACAATTTTTGTGAGAGATCGACGCTTTTAGAATTCAAATTCAAGAACAGTTTTGGAATTCTTTCAGAGTTATTTCCTACATTTATTGCAAAGGATTATGTAGCCGTTTCAAGCAATTTGGAGCAAGTTTCAAGGAAGGCTAAAAGGAATGTTACTTAGGACTTTCCCCAGAGACAGTTGTCATTTATGGATGTTATTTATGACTGAGTAATGACCATCTAAGTCAGGATCTGATATACTCCTACAGAATTTGTTTTTGACAATATAACGATCAATACAATAAGATAGGCAAGAGATATACAGGATCATTGGATTAAGAAAAAGAGTTACAGAAGAGAGATCAAAATATACTCTGATCAAGAACTCATCTTCTGGAACATACAGATTCACTGAGTCAAAAACTTCAAGAACACAAGAAAGTTTTCTGTGGAGGAAATCATCTGCTCCTCCAAATCCTCAAGTGTTCAAAAGTTTTAACATCAAGGACTCCAGACATCACACATTTCAGCATCTGCTGAAATTATATTTTGCTGGAGATCTGAAGCACCTGAAGACCTATCACCCTAGCAAAGCTCACCTTCCTGAACCTTTACAGATCTCAGGGGGAGCTTTAGCTTCATCTTCCACTTGTCTTCTCTCAGTCTGTTGACAGAGAAGAACAACTCAACTCTTTCTTTCTTTTTCCTTTCCCTCCTGTAAAAGGGTTTTTCAAAACTCCCTTCAAAAGTTCTGAGACTGGTTTCTGAGACGTTGTCAAAACTCAGTGGTGGCAAGACACCTTATCAAAAAATCTAGTTTTGGTTTTTGAGCACCTTATCAAAAGCTCATTGGTGCCCAGGACACCTGATCAACTATTCCTGTAGTGGATTCCTACCTAGGGTGGTAGAAGAGTGGATGTACCCAGGTTGTTGGGGAACCACTATAGATCCTTGTGTCATCTGGTTTCTGGGTGTTTGACTTTGCTGTGTGCTGTGTGATCTCTTAGTTCTTGCTTTAGTTTTTATTTCATCACAAGCACCTTACACATATACATAAATTAAGTCTTCCACTGCTTTATAGTTTTAATTGTAAATTATTTTAAAAATACTCTATTCACCCCCTTCTAGAGTTAAGGTAGATCTTTTCCTCACTTTCAACATACTTGCGCTGGGAGATAAAAATACCCTTGTCAAAATGGGTTACTTCAATTCCTAGGAAGTAGTGTATCCTTCCCAGGTCTTTTACTTCGAACTCAGCTGAGAGACGAGCCTTCAATTTTGAGATTTCATCTGTGTAGTTTCCTGTGATCACAATATCATCAACGTAGACAACCAGACAACAATTTTCTTTTCAATTCTCCTGACAAATTGGGTATGATCAGAGTGTCCCTGCTTGTAGTCAAACTGGATCATGGCCTTGTTGAATCTACCGAACCATGCCCTCGGGGACTACTTCAGTCCATACAAGGACTTTCGTAAGCGACAAACCAGGCTCTCTTGCTCCTTCTTCATAAAGCCTGGAGGAAAGACCATGTGTACCTCTTCCTCGAGGTCCCCATGCAAGAACGCATTTTTGACATCTAGTTGATGAAGTTCCCAGTCTAAAATCACAGCACATGATATGATCACACGAATAGAGTCCATCTTTGCAACCGGTTCAAAGGTCTCTTGGTAATCAATCCCCTGAGTCTTGGTATAACCACGAGCAACCAACCGAGCTTTATATCGCTCGACTTTCCCATCCGGATTCTGCTTTACTGAGAAGACCCATCTTGAGCCAATGAGTTTCTTTCCAGGAGGAAGCGGGATGACATCCCATGTGTGATTCTTCTCCAAAGCGGACATTTCTTCCTCATTGCTTGAGCCCATATTGGAATGCCAAGTTCCTCCTGCCATGTCTTAGGAATAGAGATCTTGGACAAAGAGGATATAAAAGACTGGTGAAGCTTAGAGAGGTGATTATAAGAAACATGGTTAGAAATGGGGTGTTCGGTACACCAAGCCTTACCTCTTAGTTGAGCAATAGGAACATGTAAATCAACATCAGGATCTGAGTACAAAGGCAGCATTGGTAGCGGCGGAACATTGACGGGTTGTTCACCTGTTTTTCAACGATGATAAACATGAGGTAGCAGTGTGATGAGAGATGGATGATTAGAGAAGGGTATATGCGAAATATCTGTAGTGGATAGCATAGTGGAAGTAGGAGTGCTACTACGCCGAGGGGGGGGGGGGATAACAGGAAGGGGAACAACACCAATAACATCATTATCTTCAACATCATTATCTTCCTCCCCCTGACGGGAATAAGGAGTCGAAGCTAAGTAGTAGGATTCATCTTCGCGAAACGTCACATCCATGGTACAGTAAGTACGTCTGGAGGGGGGGGGGGGGGGGTGATAGCACCTATACCCCTTGGTGGTGGTGGAATAGCCAAGGAAAACACAACGGATAGCTCGAGGATCGAGCTTGTCACAAAGTGGCTAATGAACATGAACAAAACAGACACACCCAAACACGCGGGGTGGAAGCGAAGAGGTATGAACAACTGTCGTAGAAGAAAGGCGCGCGAGAGGGGTGGCATACTCGAGAACCCGGGAAGGAAGATGATTGATAAGATGAGTGGCCGTCATGATGGCATCACCCCAATAGGGTTTCAGAAGATGCATGGAGGTAAGGAGACAACGGGCAACTTCTAGGAGATGCCTGTTTTTTCGTTCGGCCACACCATTTTTGGGTGGAAGTGTAAACACATATGGTTTGGTGGAGGATGCCATTGCTCGAGAGATAGGCCCCAAAAGCACCACGATCATTATATTACCCCATTGTCGCTTCGAAGAACATGAATGGTTCCATTGAACTGTGTTTGTATCATCTTATGAAAGGTTTGAAAAACAGAAGCAACTTCTCCTTTCTTCCTCAAAAGATAAACCCACGTAGTACGAGAAAAACAATCAATAAAGGTAACAAACCATCTATAGCCAGTTAAAGACACAACCGGGGAAGGTCCCCAAACATCAGAATGTATAACAACAAAAGGTGTACTACTAGGAGAAGATACATGGGATGTCGAATGACGAACATGTTTAGACATTACACATACATCACATTTTAAACTAGGAATAAACTGAGATAAAGCAGGAAAGAGTTTCTGGAGATAAACAAGAGACAGATGACCAAGACGCAAGTGCCAACGATGAGTGTCAGTAGCAGTAGCGGCCGAAGAATAAATAGCAAGGGATGATGGTGTAGTATCCAGGTAGTACAGACCACCACGATTCCTACCACTGCAAGTATCCGCTTCGTACCCAGTTCCTGAAAAATATAAGAATAAGAGAAAAAGGTTACAGAACAGTTAAGAGATTTAGTAAGGTTGCTAATAGAAAGTAAACTGTGGGGAAAGGCAGGGACATGCAAGATGGAAGAGAGAGGAAGAGAAGAGGAACAAGGAAAAAATCCCTTGCTAGCAATAGGAGACAAGGTACCATTAGCAGGGACAACCTTGTCCTTACCAGACAAGGGGGTGTAGGAGGAAAAACCTGCAGAGGACCCGGTCATATGGTCAATGGCTCCGGAGTCAATGATCCACTCAGACGGGGGAGGAATAACGGCATGGGCACTGGGCATCGCAACAGTAGCAAACAAAGAGGAAGTACCACTTGGAGTAGGATCATACTGAGAGTGAAGCAGGCGTCGTAGAGCATCCAATTCTGATGTAGTGAAGTGATCCAGGGGCTGGCTAAGATGGCCCTCCTGCATCTCTGTGGAATAAGCAGCATCATGAGAGTGGGTACCAGTCTGGATGGATCCCCCACATCCAGGGTCACGACCACGAACATATCCAGGTGGAGAAAGGTGAGGATGAAGCTTGAAGCACACTTCGTGAGAATGGCCCCGACGACCACAATGAGCACACGTGGGAATCGTGCTGGTATGACTGGAGCCACCACGTCCAGTACTCGTAAAGGCAGAGAGGTCAGGAAGAGGAGCCGCATTGCTGAGAGAGCGACGACGATCTTCATCGCCAAGAACCATACTGAAGGCCTCACGGAGAGATGAAAGAGGTGACCGATGAAGAATATTGGTCCGAACCATATCTAGCTCCATTCCTAAGCCCATCAAGAACACATGTAGGCAAAATCGTTCCTCTCGCTTCTGCAACAGGAGTGCATCAACAGTGCAGGCGAGAGTAAACTGGTCGAAGTAATCCAACTCCTGAGATATGCGCTCGAACTCGAAGTAGTAAGTGGACACAGTCATCATAGATCCCTACTGTAGCTCCAACATATGACAGGTGAGCTCATAAACGTGTGTGGAGTTTCCAATCTGAGAGTAGGTCTCCCGGGCTCGAGTCAAAATCTTATAGGCTGAGTCCATTAACATATAACTGCGATATACCTTGGGGGACATAGAATGGAGAAGCCAGGATACCACCAGAGAATTTTCAGAATCCCATCGCGGCCAGGAAGCATTAGCCCTAGATGGTGCCACCTTAGTTCCATCAATGTACCCAAACAACTGGTGACTACGGTTAACATGTTGTGCTGCACGAGACCATTCGAGATAGTTCGTTCCATCTAGTGGAACCGTGGTAATTTTCAAGGAGATAGCATGGCCAGAGGGCCGCTGAGGTTCACCCATCCGGGAAGCCATAATCACCGGGGAGGTAGATTCAACCGCAGTCGAGGAATCATCCATGACAAAGGAACAACCCGTGAGAAAGAGAAACGAGCTAATCCCACAAAGAGAGAGTAAGACTGCAGGAGCGATCAGAAGGCATCGACAGAGAAGCAGCGCCGAGAACAATCAAAGGGCAGCAGAGTAGTGCGGCTGGAGGTGCAGCAGAGCGGCGCGGCTTGAGTCGGCGCAGCTGGAGGTGCGGCAGAGCGGGATCGGCAGCAGAGAGGCACGGCTGGAGCGAAAGCAGAGAGGCGCGACTGGAAGTGCGGCAGATCGGGAGTGTTAACGAGCGGCGAGGAAGGGAGAGAAGGCGACAGTGTTGTGTGATGCTTCATGAGGAGACGACCGACTCCTTCGGCATGCACCGCTGCCCGCGAGAAGGCCGTTGGGCTCCATGCCCGACATAGGTGACCAAACCAGAGATCGGAGGAGCGGCCGAGCGACGAACTGCGAACAGAAATGGATGAGCGGCGTCGACGAGGCGAGAGTTTTAGGGTTCAGTTTTTTCTCCCCTCTGATACCAAGTTGAGAAATTTAAATGCTTAATTGATTAACAAAGAGAGCTCCCCACACATATATATGAAGGGGAAAAAAGGTACAAAGGACGAAACTACCCTTATGGGTAAAATACAAAATAGAAATGAAAGCGACTTGATTTCAACTATCGTTTCTTCTCCGGCAATCCTAGCTCCTTTTTCCGGCCGATGGATTTCGTGACGAACTCCTAGGGTTTCGCTCGAAACCCGTCTTTGTGGATTTCTGAGCCCAGATCTGGTCTCCTTGTCTAAGGAACCCCGCCAAACTCTCATTTTCAGTTTGCCCTAATTTTATTACGCTAATTTTCCGCTCTCCGATCTAGGGTTTTTTGACGATCCAACCTATGTCCATCATATAACCCGCTAATTCCGGATTTTTGTGTGTTTTCCAGTGCGTGTCCTCGGATTTAGGTGGTGGAATCGCTCCAAGACCTCTCCAAATTTGGGTTTTTGCTTCCAAACGCCGCCAAAACTCCCGATCCCTCGCGGTAGTCTCTTCTCCCCTCACTTTCGAGGGAGGTAAATTTCTAAACCCCTCTCCTGTTCTGTGGTGCGAATATCAAACGCATGTGCAAGTGTAGAAATCTTGTTTGAAATGCATTTTGATCTTGAACAGGTTTAGCTCTAGCTTCTAACCACGCTTGCGCCACTTAGCTGTCACTAGCATTTTCGAAGTCACCTTAAGGCAAGTAGAGACACCTCTCTCGCTTGCAAACATGAGATCTAATTTACTTCACTTTTTGTTATGAAGCAGCCCCTTATAAACTGGAATCATCTAATTAATAAACTGTTTAAATAAATTATGAATCCCTGAAATTGTCTAATATCTTAGGCAAACATTGAGAGGAGAGTGTTGGTTTGGTGTGACACGTCAAATCGAGCTCCCGACTAACTGGTAACAGAAACCATTAGTCGACCATTGCAAGCACCATTGTTGATAAGCCTTGCATCAATTCATACACTAGAATCCTATACACCAAATGATAACACCTTCACCCTTCAATATTTTCCGCTTATGATATTATAGCTAGGCTAAACTCTAGAGTAAGCTATTAAAGTACAAGCATCTTGTTTGACATGGTTACTTGTCTGGTAGTAGGTTGCTACGTGTAAAACTAGTTCACTGAGTTCTTTATTTGTTTTCATGTTCTGAGACATTTTCCTTCTGTTTGGATTTGCCTTAGGTTTCGTGACTGCGCCGTCCGTTTCCTGAGTTTTTCTTCTGCTAGCTACAGCTTTGCTTGGAGGTTTCATTTTGTTTAATGTATCAACAGGTCTTATGTATTTTGTTTCAGTTACTATTGGATTTTTTCTATTCATATATTTATTATCGTCAGACATTTTCTCTTGTATTGAGGACAACTTGTAGGGTGAAGTATTGTACTAGTTCATTTCATTTATGCATTTTCTACCTTTGTGACTAGTTGCATTCACTTAGTTTCAGTACTGTTTGTGACATAGTTTTTATAAAAAAAATGCATGCAAAAAAACTTTTTAATTATTTATGTGTGGCTTCCGCACCAATTTAAAATCAATTAAAACCCTTTTCAAAAATAACAAATGTTAAAACTAGTTGTAGAAGTACTGGTTCTGCCTTAGCAGGCATGGTTCCTATTTGCATGCCTGTGACATCACGACCCACCAGAAGCGCACTCTGATCATGTTGAGACGGGTCGTGACAACCTTTCTGAGGACAAGCTTTGAACCCCTTTAGCGTCTCCAGCGCTTCTTGCGGACGAGGACCCTGCTGAAGCCATTTGCCCGAATGGGAGTTTTAACCTCTGGCGACGGGCCCCTAGGTAGGAATGCCAGACGTCTAAAATTTCCCTGAAGAATGTTTCTCGGCGAGTACCCGCTTGAGTAATCGCACACTCTGTCTCGGTCTTCTCGGTGAGTGCATACTTGGGTAATCACACACTTCCTCGGTCTTCTCGGAGAGTGTCCGCTTGAGTAATCGCACACTCTGCCTTTGTCTTCTCGACGAGTGCCCACTTGAGTAATCACACACTCTGCCTCGGTCTTCTTGGCGAGTGCCCGCTTGAGTAATCATACACTCTGCCTCGGTTTTCTCGGCAAGTGCTCTCTTGAATAATCGCGCACTCCGCCCCATCTATCGCGGATCGTCCATATATTTGTCCGCATTAATTTCCGCTCGGAAAGATTTAAACTCATTATTAATGGTTGACTGCTTGATTAGTCGTGTACTTGGGATTTCACTGAGGGTGAAGCATTTGGAAGGGAGCTCTCCTTGGGTTATTTGGCAAGTGACCTAATGTGTATTCAGACAGTTTATATTGGCTTGGTCATCTTGGGTTTTTAAGCGAGCGTCTACTTTGGTGTACGCGCACTCTCCGACTCATAGCTTGCTCAGGTGTTTATATAATGTGGTCTTATGGGCGGCCGAATGCCTTATCTGATGATGAAAAGCATGCACACGGGTGAAAACTCTGACGAGTAACAAACAGAATAATATTTTAAATAAATACTAGCGAAGTTCACACAACAGGTAACAATCAAACAATTTTTCATTAATGTCCTAACGGTTGCAGGAAAGTAGGGGAGATTTTGATACGACATTACGACACACGATTAGTTCTCGGCGGAGTGAGCATCCGAGATGGAAAGATTGGCCTCATCATGTCCCGCGAGCAGGGTTGCGCAATCCATGTGAGTGAACTCCAGCTTCAAGGCATCCTGTTACTTCAGGAGGCGTGGAACCTTATTTACAGATGCTATTCCCAAATGAGCCATCTTCTAGAGAAACTGCGAGACCTCTGCTGCCCTCTTCACCTGTATTCATGATCCGTCAGAATGAAATCAACGCGGGTATGAGGACAATTGTTAATAAAGATAGTTTACCTTTAACCTCTCATGTAGGAGGGCATTCACCAACACCGCCTCATCAAGGAGGCTCCAAGCTGTGGTGTTAAAAGAAAGCGCGTGAATTGTCACCACTGCCGCCTTCGCCGGAAGCTCCTCGGGGGTGACCGCCTCAACTTCTCGACAGTCTTTCACGCTGAAGGTGGTCACTCCGACCGCCACGGCTTGAGGGAGTGCCAGCGCGGATTCCCTCCAAGAGGGGGAGCTCAGTACTATGCCTTGCAAATCTGGGTGCCCGACAGATCAGCGAGCCGCCCACCTAATCGACAAATCATGATACCGCTTGGGCGGGCTCCTCAGTATCAATCTTTCTCTTATTCCTGGAACGTCGCTTCTCGGTCGCGGTTAGGACCTCATCGGGTGGAATGTGCGGCTTGGAACTAGGAACCATCAGTACAACTGCAGACAGAAAGGGTCAGGCCAGGTACATGCAAATACTTGGTTCGAGTTATATATCACTTATAGTTTTCGACAGGGCCCATGACATTTTCCTCACTTGATGCACATAGTAGCGGGTATCCAAGAAGTCGTCCTCCAGAAAGAGAACAATCCACGCGCCTGTCGCGGATAACTCTAGAGGCAGGAAAATCTCTTCGTTTTGGGCAATTCGACAAAATTTTGTTAAACCATGCCCCTAGGTCACGCCCGTGATCTAGGTGTGTAACTTTAAAACTAGAAATTCCCTCTCTAGTGCAGATTTTGGCTAGCAAACCTAGTCACGCCTTAGCTACACGCTCGTGGTCCAGCTGACATGCCCAAGTTCCAGCTGACACGCCCGTGACATCACCCGTGACCAAGCCAGAAACTCGTTGTCATGCCGTGCCAAAGTCCTGGTGCCAGCTCGCAGACACGCCCGGGCCCCTTATGCTACGCATGTGTAAATCCTCCACACCCTTCAAGATGCCTCCAGAATTTCTATCGGCAGACCATCTTATCTGTCACGCCAGCGACACGCCTAGTTGAAATGCCCTATGGGGGCATGTTTCATCAAAAATCCGTCTATAAAAGGTGTAACACCTCCCCTGTAATGACCGTATAATATGGGTCTGACTGGGGCCCCACAATATACAAACAGCATTAAAAGATGATATGAACTGCCCAAACTCAAAACTCATAATACAACAGCGGAAACATACAACTAAACAGGAAGTTATCCACTAATCCAAGAGTATCAAAATGGCCTTAAGGCCTCACACATCATTAGTCAAACTGAAAGACAACATAACAACGTGCATGAGCACTCATAGGCTACCTCAGCTTGCAAGCCAGATTACATTTCATGAGCTTAGCATTCAATCAAAACATAAGTAAATATAAGAAAATTCGCTTCATGAGACTTAGGACTTTTTGGCCGGCGAGCTTGCTCCCTCTTGCGATCCTTGCACTGTAAAAATTTGTTGTAACGTGGGTCAGCAAAGACTGATCTCAACTGTGTAACCAACACATCTCCTCCCGGCCATCCCTAACGGACCCCGGGGCACTCCATCACCCTGCAGGTCAGCACTTCGTATGCAATATACATAAACATGTAAAGCGATAAAACAAGTTTGGATGTCTCATTTAACAAACATGTTTCTACGTTGAGCATATGGTAAAAGGGTCCTACAATGCAACATGTATGCAAACCTGGGTTTCACCCAAGGCACCCTAAAGCGTATGAATCTAACACATCATCACGCATAATCAATCAGGTACTTCCATTTTCCCTTCGATGTTCAAGCCGCAAACACATGAATACTTCCAATTTCCCCAAACGACATTCAAGCCGCTTCACAGAACTCTTGCCGAGCCCCCACCCGCTCGTGGGTCTCAAAACTCGGGCTTTCCTGCAAGCTATGACTTCTCACATCAGGATTCCGCCATTCAAACCAACAAACTGATGTTAAGAACCCTCGCAGGATCCCACCCACTTGTGGGCTTCATTGTCCGGGCTTGCCCAATGCTTGACATTCTTGTCAGTTTCGCAGAAGGGGATTTGTCTCGCCGGCACACTCTCCATACATGACTTACACGCCACGGGCTAACCAGCCGACCATGGAGACAAAGTCAAGCCTTCACACATCACAAAACATAGCCTTACCACCCTAATCCACCTTTCGTACCTTAACATTCCCGTGCTCCATGGAAACCATCTACCGTCACCACGGAGCTAACCTTGTCCGGTACCGACTACACGTACTAGTGTGAAATAAGGGAGACATACATCACAAATGGCATCTTGCTGCAATGAATTTCTAACAAAACCCTAAAGGCTCGCTATGCAACATCACCAAGTCGGACTAACAGTCGTGACTACGACCTCACCCACAATGTCTAATCCACTAGCGGAGCAAATTTCTAATGCAATATCATGCCGGGGATGGACAAAATTGACCTGGTGTTTCCTTTTGAACCATGAAAACCCGAACCCGTCTCATTTGAGAGATATGGTGCCTATATGCTTGAAATAAAAGCAAGAAAAGAAAAGGGTGCCCTGCACACATCCTATAACTGAGAGGAGAAATGTCGTTACCATACGAACCCTCTTTCTAGCAATGGAATCTTTTCCTTGCATGGATGAAAACGAGCGCCTCAACGTCCTCTCCACGGAACTGGCCTCGGAACGACGATCGGAGCTCTGAAGCTTCGTCAAGTGCGGAGAAAGCTCTCTTTCCTTCTCCGCTCTCCAACTCTCAAACCCTAACCTTCACCCAGAAAAGAGAAGAAAAAATGAGGGAGGAATCCCGCTCAGCCCTTCTTAAGCCCTTTGGGTAGAGGATCCTGGGCCCTTTGATCGACTTTGATGTGAAATCAGACGATTAGGAAATCAAAATACGAAACTCCATATTTCAGCCTTTGACTTTCGTCGAACGGCCCACATATCAGCCTTCGACTTTCGTCGAACGGTTCCGCACATCAACCCTCGGCGTTCGTCGAACGGCTCTGCGTTCCTCGAACGGCTCTACGTTCGTCGAAAGGCTCTGCGTTCGTCGAACGACCTGAGCTCGACGAACGGCCCAGATCTCTATGTTCTTCGAACGGCCTGAGCTCGACGAGCGGCCCAGAGCTCGACGTTGTTCGAACGGCCTAAGCTCGACGAGCGGCCCAGAGCTCGTCGTTCGTCGAACGACCAGAGATCGACGAATGGCCAAGAGCTCGATGTTCGTCGAATGGCCAGAACTCGTCATTCGTCAAACGACCAGAGCTCGACGAACGGCCCAGAGCTCGACGTTCGTCGAACAGCTAGAACTCGTCGTTCGTCGAACAGCTAGAACTCGTCGTTCGTCGAACGTCCTTCGACGATCCTTAAATTTCGTCGAACTGCTATGAGTTACTCAAATTTGGGGTGTTACAACTCCTCCCCCCTTACAAGAATTTCGTCCTGCAAATTATTTTTCATTCAGGAAGACATCAAGAAATATGTTGCAACAAATTCAAACATTGTTACAACAACATTATACAAACAACATACCTGACGAAAAGAGTTCTAGGAAGTCCTCCCACATTGTCTGCTCACGCTCCCAAGAGAACTGATCTCGCCCGCAGTTGTTCCAACGCACCTTTACGAGCTTAACCTCTTTGTTTCGCAGCTGCCGAACTTCTGAATCCTCTATGCCAACTGGACGGACCTTCGTCCTTAAGTCCCCTTCTACCGGTACCGTCGCCGATTCGATCACAACACTCGCCTCCACCAAGGCTTTCCGCAAGACGGAGACATGGAAGACATCGTGCAATCCACTCAGCTCCGCAGATAGCGCTAACCAGTATGCTGCTTCACACATACGTTCTATAATCTCGAACGGTCCCAAAAACCTCGGACTCAGCTTCTTGAGTCAGCGAATCCGCGAAATGCATTTGAACGGCTTAATCTTGAGGTAAAACCAGTCGCCTACTGCGAACTCCACATTCCTATGGCGAGCATTAAAATACTTTTCTTGCCGGTCCTGGAAAACTTTCATGCGTTCCTGGATGGCCTGCACTAATTCGCAAGCATCAACCACCACTTCTTTTCCAAGACATCGGTGTTCGACACCGCCTTCCATACAAGGCTTCGTATTGCGCTATCTTTATATTTGTCTGGTAGCTGTTGTTATAGGCGAACTCTACCATGAAGAGATGATCTTGCCACTTCTTCCCAAAATCGAGGGTACACATTCTCAGCATATCCTCCATTGTACGATTCGTTCTTTCTATTTGTCCATCGGTTTGTGGATGGAACGCCATACTGAACTTAAGCTTCGTGACCAGACTCTTCTAAACCAACCCCCAGTCTTTGGACGTGAAACGTCCATCGCGATCACTAACTACTCTCTTAGGAATCTCATGTAGTCGCACAATGTTACGAACATACAACTCTATCAGCTTCTCCACGCTGTCCTCTTTCCGATTTGGGATGAAATGGGCCACTTTGGTCAAGCGATCCACGATCACCCAAATCGCGTCGTTACCCTGCTGCGATCGAGGTAAGCCATGCACAAAGTCCATGGAGATGTCATAAAATTTCCATTCGGGGATAGGAAGAGGCTTCAGGAACCCGCCCGGCTTCTGACACTCGGCCTTCACTAAGGCACAAGTTTAGCATCGACTCACGTACAAAGCTACGTCCCGCTTCAGACGAGGCCACCAAAAGGATTTCTTCATATCCAAGTACATCTTTGTACTGCCCGGGTTGATAGAGTACTTCGTAAAATGAGCCTCAAACATCAACTTCTCACGGAGCTTGCCGAACTGCAGTATACATATCCTTCCATCCTTCCTCAGGATCCCATCAATCATCTCCCAGGCGCTACCTTCGCCCTTTTGAGCTTCCACCACAAACGACCGAAACTCCTCATCTAAACTAGTCGCATCTCGAACACGATCGGACAAGTCATTTTGCAACTCAGTCCAGTTCAAACGAGACATACAAGACTCGCCTCTTGCTACACACTCAATGCCAAGGGACTCCCAGTCCCGCACCAACCGCTCATCATGAGCTTCGATCAAATTCCCTTGCCCAGAGTATTTTCTACTCAAGGCATCTACCACCACGTTGGCCTTGCCTGATGTATATTGAATCACCACTTCATAGTCTCCAAGGAACTCGATCCATCTGCGCTGTCGCATATTCAAGTCCTTCTGATCTAGAAGATACTTCAGGCTTTTGTGGTCTGTGAAGATATCCACCTTCACACCATACACGTAGTGACACCACAAATTCAACGCAAAAATCACTATCGCCAATTCCAAGTCATGGACGGGGTAATTCCTCTCGTGAGGCTTCAACTGCCTAGAACCAAAGGCTATCACACTGCCATGTTTCCCCAACACGCAACCCAAACCGCATCCTGATGTGTCACTAAAAATCTGAAATCCTTCAGTCACTTTAGGAAGACTTAGGATTGGGGCTATCATTAGCCTTTCCTTCAGGGTGTCAAACACCTGATTGCACTCCTGAGTCCACACAAACTTTTGGTCCTTACGAGTTAGAGAAGTGAGAGGTAGAGCTATCCGTGAAAAGTTTTCCACAAACCTTTTATAGTACCCGGCTATTCCAAGGAAACTTCGGACTTTCGCCACGGTTCTCAAAATCAGCCAATCCCTGATGGCTTCAACTTTCGCCGGATCCACCGCCACCCCATCACCACTAATCACATGGCCCAAAAATGTTACTTTCTCTAACCAGAACTCGCACTTTGAGAACTTTGCATAGAGATGGTTCTCTCTCAACACTTGCAAGACTATTCTCAAATGAGTCTCATGCTCTGCCTCCGATTTGGAGTATACCAAAATATCATCGATAAAGACGACAACAAAAGAGTCCAAGTATTCCCGAAATACTCGATTCATCAAATCCATGAACACGAATGACGCGTTCGTCAACCCAAACGACATCACTGAGAACTTGAAGTGACCATACCTCGTACCAAAAGTTGTCTTGGGTATATCCTCGTCTCAAATCCGGAACTAATAGTACCCTGACTTCAAGTCCAACTTAAATACACCAATGACCCCACCAACTGGTCGAAGATTTCATCTATCCGAGGAATCAGATACTTATTCTTGACAGTCTGTTTGTTCAACTCTCGGTAGTCTATGCACAACCACATACTAGCCTCTTTCTTCTTTATGAATAACACTGGAGCACTCCATGGTGAAGTACTGGGTCTAATATAACCATGCTCCAACAGTTCCTGCAACTGCACCTTGAGTTTTACAAACTCTTTTGGTGCTATCCTAAAAGGAGGATGTGACACCGGCCTAGCCTCTTGCACTAACTCAATTGAGAAATCAATCTTCGGTCGAGGGGGTGCTCCAGAAAGCTCCTCAGGAAACACATCCTCGAATTCCGCCACTACCGACACCTCTCCAAGTGATAACATGGAAAGGCGAACCTCCAACAATGCTATAAGAGCTATTCCTCCCTGGTTAACTGCCCGCACCAACTTCATGGCCGAAATCAGGGAGCAGACCACTCCATTAAGACCCTCAAACTTAACTTCTGCATGCCCTTCGCTTCTCAAGGTCACCACCTTAGATAGGCAGTCAATACTGGCACGCTGTTCTGCAAGTTAGTCTATTCCCAAAATCACATCGAACTCAACCAACGGTAGAAACACTGCTACCAACATGAAGTCAACTCTGCCTAGACTTCAGCAAATGCGCCCCTTCACCCCGGTAATCATGGAAGACCCATTGGGCATGCGCACCTTTAGTTCTGCGTCCGCCGAGAATGACTCAACTCCAATTCTCTAGATAAAGCTTTCCACAAGAAAGGAGTGCGACGCTCCCGTATCAAACAATACCCTAGCAGGGTATCCGGAAACTAGAACAAAGCCTAAAACATAGGCGACATACATAAACGATCGCGAAAGTCTAAAGCAAAGAAATGAACTTAAACTTTCTCATACCTGTCACCACATCGGGCTGGCGGATTGTTTCCTGCTGCCCAAGGTTATAGGCCCATGGATGCACGGGTTGAAACCATGAAGCGTACGACTCCGCCATCTTTCCCTTCTCCGCCACGCTGGGCCCGGAGCGCACCGACTGCTCTTGCCTTGGCTCCTGCTCAGCGCCACCTTCAGTGCAAAAGCGAGTATCATCATAGTGGATAAGGCTTCTTCTTCCACGTCATAGTGGTCCCTTGAAACGAGACCCTCCAGACGTCATGTTGCTTTTCTCACCTGACTTGAAAGGATAAGGCTTCTTCTTCCACCTGTTCCCTTTAGACTTCCCTTGCATTTGAGAAGGCTTCCCTTCTCCCTGCTTGGCTGCAAAATCCTTACGACGTTGGGTTCGCTCCATATCACTTTCCAACGTTCTGGCAGCCTCAACCAGCTCGTTGAAATCAATATACTTCATAGATATGAGGGGTTGTCTCAGATTCTCCCTTAGCCCATGGTAGAAGAGGTTGTCCCACTCCTCATCGTCATCCATGGTCATCCCACCATAACTACCCAAACGAGTGAACTCCTAAACATACTCATCAACCATCTTGTCCGCTGCACCAAGTGTAGAAATTGCCTCTGAAGGGCCAGCCTTGTCAACGCAGGAATATACTTCTTCAAGAAGGCATTCTCGAACTCTTCAATGGATGGAGTGCATCCAGGAAATTGGCGACTGCTATGGCTCACCTACCACAACTTAGTGTCTCCTTCCAACATGAAGGTCGCAAACTCATATTTCTTTTCCTCTGGAATCTCTGCCGCCCTCAGAAGTTCTTGAATCCTTGCCCACCAATCCTCCGCATCAGTCGGCGTGCTAACTGTTGACCTAGAAATTGGCGATCCCTCCTAAGGTAGCCAGCTCGCAAGTCACAACCTGCTCCAGGTTCCCTCTAGAGGTCGCGACCTGTCAGCCCTCTTTTCTAAGGATGGGCGGACAGACTTCTCTGTCCGCACAGGCCGCGCGGCTAGGGCGGTCTCGCCAGCCTGACCGCCTAGGTCGCGCAGCAGCCGCTCGTTCTGCATGGGTTGCGGACTGACTCCTCAATCCGCCCCTACAGGCCGCACGGTTAGGTCAGCTAACCGCGCATCAGTTCTCTTCCGACAGGTCCAATAGAATTGCGGACTCACATTGCCATCCGCGCAATGTCGCCATATTTCAGGCGACCTGCCTCCAGGTCGCCAGCCAGTATGCGACAAGCCCGCCCATCCAATAGGAGACGAGCTTGCTCCACCAAAGATGACGACCTACTCCTTCTATTCAGATGTAGGTGGCGGAATCAAACTTCAGTCCGCCTAAAGGAGTGTTGGGGCTGCGGTCCGGAATCGCCCCCGCGCTGCGGTGCTATGCGGTAATGGCTTAACTGGCTGCCCCGTGGATCCGCCCGAGGACCTTTGATATAAAGATTAGTGGCGCCGTCCTCCAACAGTCCGGGCTTTTGGTGCGAGTGGTTGCGCTAAGTCCTCTCAATTGGTATCAGAGGGGGTCGCGGGTTCGAAACCCCGGGGTCGTTTCCGGGGGGGGGGGGGGGATTGTTGGGGCTGCGGTTCGGAATCGCCCCCGCGCTGCGGTGCTATGCGGTAATGGCTTAACTGGCTGTCCCGTGGATCCGCCCGAGGACCTTTGATATAAAGATTAGTGGCGCCGTCCTCCAACAGTCCGGGCTTTTGGTGCGAGTGGTTGCGCTAAGTCCTCTCAAGGAGGTGGACTTGATCCTCCCTCCAACTCTCTAGCCCGCACAACAACCAGATGACAACTAGCTCTCCAGTCTGCCAACGATAGGCGGACTCGGTCTCAGCCCGCCTGAAGAGAGGGCAACTCAACATCACTTTATGTCAAATCGCGCCATACCATGCGGACTCAGCTCCAACCCGCAAGGAAGAGGCGGACTCTCCTCATCTCCAGCAGTGGCAACCTTCCTCCAGGTCGCCAGTCAGCAGTGGCGACCTGCCTCCAGGTCGCTAGTCAGTAGTGGCGACCTGCCTCCAGGTCGCCAGTCAGTAGTGGCAACTTGCCTCCAGGTCGCCAGTCAGCAGTGGCGACCTGCTTCCAGGTCGTCAGTAAGCAGTGGCGACCTGGACTCTTCAGTACTGGTGAAGATCCTCTCTGGGAAGCCTTGGAGCAATCGCGTAGAGAAGCTGCCCAACAGTTTCAAGCAATCAACTGTACTCTAGCTGCTATCACACAACGTTTAGAAGTGCAATCTGCAGCAAAACCAATTCCTCCAGTTAATCCAGCACCAGCATTGGAGACTCTAAAAGTTTATCCACCGGCTTATCCGCCGGTCTGTTCTCCTGTTTAACCACCAACCTTTTCGCAAGGGCCTGCAGTCCCTTTGCGATCTCAAAACAATGAGTTCATAGCTCGTCAAAACTTCTTTTAGGAAGCTGCCCGAGGAAGTCCAACTAGATTCCTAAACTTTCAGGAAAGTCATCCCTACTCTTCAGCTCCTGTCTTTGGTCCTCCTCCAACAACTTTTCCTTTCTATCCTCCTGCTCCTTTTGCAGCTACAACTTATTCTCCCTTTTTTCCTTATGCTGTAAGGGAGCAGGACGAGCCTTTAACGTTTTAAGAGAATGTTCAACATGAACCAACTCTAGTTAACTTTAGAGAGCCGCAGTTGCCAATTTACACTGGAGAAACTTATCCAATGAAGCACATACAAGCCTTTGAATTAGCCGTAGCTCTCAAAACCCTTTTGGATGCTACCAAATGAAAACTCTTTGTAACAACCTTTGATGGTCAAGTGAGGGATTGGTTCTATGGACTGCGTCCTCAGTTCATCTCTTCCTTTGCTGATTGTGAAGAGAGTTTCTGCTCAGGTTTTCTACCTCTACAAAGAGAAAGGGTGGTCCAGAAGCCCTCTTTGAGATCAGACAGCGAGAGAACGAGACTTGGTCTCATTTTGTGGATCGTTTTCAGAAAGAAATCTTGGACATTGAGATCGTCGATCAAGAATTATATCGAGTGGCTCTTATTCACGACCTGCGTGAAGGACCACTCAAGTTTGTTGCTAACGTACGAGCACCAAAGACATACCAAGAGATGATTTGTCTCGCCGAAAAGTACATTCGCATCGAAGGAAGCAACCCCAATTACATCATGAAGAGCAGGCAAGGTTTTTCGTGACCTATTCAGCCTGCGGGTCATGGGTTCAGACGCAATGACCAATATTGCGAATTCCATAAGGGAAAAGGTCATTTGATAGAGATTGTAGAGCTCTTTGCCGATTGATAGAGAAAATGCAGAAACCGGGAGAATTCCATGACATGATCCAGAAGGCGTCCCATTCATAAGCTTCGTGGGGCAAAGAGGTGGTAGATACTCTTCACAACTTGGAATAAGTGAATAAAATCAACAAGAGCCTCATTTTCAAATCTTTGCAATGAACACATCAATGCCAATGATGAAGGCAACCTTGTTGATCAATTTGTTAGCCCTGCCAATATATTCTTTCTTTTTAAGAACTTTTTTCGGAATTTTAGTCATTCATTTAAATGCTTACTTCAGAGATCAGGTACTAACACTTTTCTAAGGCAAGTAATTATTCCTCTTTATCTACAACTCGAAAGTAAAGATCGCTGGATCAGGAGATATCACCGAGTCCAGCTCGGGCCCCCTAGAATCATTGTCATTAGCGTAACACCACAAGGACAACGTGTTGCGGGGAGATTTCGCACAGTGTAGTGGGAGCTTGCGGATTCTCGTGCGGTGGGCTACTGGATTGTGGATCTTAGCTGGTATCTAACCCCATCTAATCATTTATGAAGGACAGGGTGGGTGTTAGCTCTACTATGCTTTGTAAGGGATATTGTACATCTTGGTGATCTCTTTGAGGAAAGCAATGCCATCACGTGCACCTGCCCATAGATCATCCAAGTCTGTACCCTCGAACACTCCTTGATACTTTCAAGTGGTGCCTGGAGGGAACCCACAACCTAGTTAATCTTTTGAGAAAAGCAATGCTCCTTGCGCACCTGCCCAACTGATTCACCTGGCCTGTATCCCAGGCAAGAGAACAGTGTATTCTTTTTCTCTAAGTGGCTTGAAGTTTACAGCTTCTATGACCTCTGAGGAAAGCAATGCGCCTTACGCGCCTGCCCACTTGTCACTTTAGCTTGTAATTTATCCTGAGTCCAGAATGATTCTTCTTCAAGGATGCAGTGGCTGGCAGTCAAAAGTATGCAGATCCAGTAGCAAGATCAACTTGCCTGAAGTTTACAGCTTCTGTGACCTCGTGAGGAAAGCAATCCGCCTTGCACACCTGCCCACTTGTCACTTTAGCTTGTAATTTATCCTGAGTCCAGAATGATTTTTCTTCAAGGATGCAGTGGCCGGCAGTCAAAAGTATGCAGATCCAATTGCAAGATCAACTTGAAGTTTACAGATTCTGTGACCTCGTGAGGAAAGCAATGCGCCTTGCGCACCTGCCCACTTGTCACTTTAGCTTGTGATTTATCCTGTTGTCCAAAATGATTCTTCTTCAAGGGAGCGATAGTCGACAACAAAAAGTAGCTGATAGAAGTCTATCCGGTGGCCAGCATGCGGTCAATGATGCCTTCGCTGAGTTTATTGAATAGTGTTCAATATTTTTTATCTATTAACCGCGCGGTTAGAGTTCAAGCAAACTGGCCTTCTCTAGCTGATCTTTATTCATATTGCGGATATCGTTGTTATTAACCGCTCAAGAAGATCATGCGTGGTTATCACTTGTCTATTCGGCTCCTTATTCATATTGCGGATATCATCTCCTCGCGCAATAAGATGATTGCTATGGCTGTTAAAACTACTCTTTCTTGCTTAATTAAATAGAGTAGTTTTGTTCCCTCCTGCTGGCCTAAATCAATGATATAGTTAAAAAGTACTTAGCCGCCCGACAAGATACATCTGATCGCTCTGTTCTGGCTTATCTCTCTCTTGCCATATTAACATTTCAGAAATAGGGTATTCAAATCGCAGCAAAATTGGCATTCTTTTCGGATTCGCCCTCAACCCCGCAAAAGCTGGAAAATACAGTCAGCACGGTAGAGGATAAACTTCGACGTTCACTATGCAAGTTGGCGTTTTCAACAAACGGATCAGCTAGATTTATTTATTCGCGTCAGAATTATTCGTTCGAATTTGATTATTTTACTCGCCTACATTTCACTTAATAAGTTATCAAGATCTACCTGCAAGTGTCATATTCACGCGAAAATAAAGACAGTAATCGCTCAGATAATATGGGTTCGTTGGTCAGCAGATATTTTCAAGTTCCCTTCAGAGATTAGCAGATGCTTGCAAATTTCCTCCAGGTACACACAAGTCGTGCCTTTTTTCCCGCTTGCATTGACTCTTCCTTTGAGGGACAAAAATAGGCACTCATAGGTTTTTCTGAGGAGAGACATCATGTTCTATCTCTCCCTGCCTCTTTTTTTTCAAGGGGAGGATCAAGATTTTCGTGGGACTCCTACTTTTTCGAAGTTCCCTTTGGGACTTAAAAAAGTGCGGGGATTATGTTGACCAAGAAACCGGCGATCCCTCCCAAGGTAGCTAGCTCACAAGTCGCAACCTGCTCTAGGTTCCCTCTAGAGTTCGCGGTCTGTCAGCCCTCATTTCTAAGTATGGGCAGACAGACTTCTATATCCGCTAAGGCTGTGCGGCTAGGGAGGCCTCGCCAGTCTGACCGCACAGGTCGCGCAACAACCGCTCATTCTACAGGTGTTGCGGACTGATTCCTCAGTCCGCCCCTACAGGCCGCGAGGCTAGGTCAGCTAACTGCGCGTCAGTTCTCTTCCGATAGGTCCAACTGAATTGCGGACTCACATTGCCATCCACGCAATGTCGCCATATTGCCAGGAGACCTGCCTCCTGGTTGCCTTCCAGTACGCGAAAAGCCTACCCATCCAACAGGAGACGAGCTTGCTCCACCAAAGATGGCGACCTACACCTTCTATTCAGAAGGAGGTGGCGGACTCAGACTTCAGTCTACCTAAAGGAGGTGGACTTGCTCCACCCTCCAAATCTCCAACCCGCACAACATCCAGACAGCGACCAGCTCTCCAGTCCGCCAATGATAGGCGGACTTGGTCTTAGCCCGCCTGAAGAGACGACAACTCGATATCACTTTACGCCAGACCGCGCCATACCACGCGGACTCAACTCCAACCCGCAAGGAAGAGGAGGACTCTCCACATCTCCAGAAGTGGCGACCTGCCTCCAGGTCGCCAGTCAGCAGTGACGACCTGCCTCCAGGTCGCCAGTCAACAGTGGCGACCTGTCTCCAGGTCGCCAGTCAGTAGTGGCGACCAGCCTCCAGGTCGCCAGTCAGCAATTGCAACCTGCTTCTAGGTCGTCAATCAGTAGTGGCGACCTGGACTCTTCAGTCCGCCAAGTCGCAAACCCTCGTCGCCAAGCAAATGAGATAAGCCTCCAGCCGTAGAGGCAGATTCCTCTAGTAGACCGCGAGCTAGGCGTACTGATCGTGCAGTTCGCTAGAAGAAACCCAGCTCGACAGCCGACGATCTGACTCATCCTATCCGTAGCCGGCTGGGCGGACTCGCTCTGTAGTCTGCGAGCTAGCCCTTCAGTTCCCCGATGCTCGCTTCTTCCCAGCGGCGGGCAGACTCCTTCTCAGCTTGCACTGCTCGACGCGAGCTTGCTCAGTACAATAGAGGAAAACTCATCCCAGTCCACCAGCAGAAGATTGACTCAAGTGAACAAGTCCCTAACCGCTCGATAAGGCGCAGACTCGGCGGACTCCTCGTTCTACTCGCACAACCTATCGCTCTATCGGGGGTGACGTTACCAAGACCGTTATCTCCTCGGGCATATAAATAGCCCCCTATACCTCTCATTCAGCAGACGCAGTGGAGCAGGACAACCAGCGCATCAAGTCCTGCAGACTCCAACTTTTAGTCTGCGCGACCTCACCTGTCTTCTCTTCCTAGTCGCGCTGTCAGCTCAGCCTTGTCTAGCGAGCTGCGAGATCAGTTGTCTGCGCGGTCTGCCGATCTCTCTGCTCAGTCCGCAGGGCATCTGACAACTTCTTTCCTTAGCCGCCAGCTTACCCCTTTGTACCCTTTATTAGCTTTCCATGTAAAGGTGCAATCTCAAGCTGTAGTCTCAATTCATAATCAAAGGAAAGCCCATCGCAGGAGTGGCATTTAAGCCGCGGCGGGCGAACTATATTGCTGCGGCTGCAAGCGGCCCCCTTTCTCTCTCTTTTTCCTTCTCTCAGTCTCAACCATCAATCCTAGCCGCTAGTAACCGACTATTTGACAGTTTCCTCCCCCCTCTTTTCTCCTCATAGAACCCGGAAGCGCATTTCTTGCATCAACACTGGCCCCCTTGAATGTTGGAGGGTAGAAACTTAGAAAATATTTCATTTGTCAGTCTCCGTGCCCTACAACCACTCTCTCAGCCAAAGGCTCTACTCGTTTGGCTCCTTAACCCGACATGACTGTTGTCGTAACCGGGGTGGCAGGAGTTGCTACCTGTGCAATAGGGGTCACAACTTGCGATGTCGCTGCAGCTTGGGCTGCTTCCATTGCTTCTGCAAGCATGCGACAAAAATCGGTCGGGGTTACCCCCATGCCCAACAGACCTGGGGAAGTAGCACTACTCTCCGAAGGCTCTTCTCGTAGCCTCGACATTCCCGCCTCATCGCTTGCACCCTTCGCAAAAGAAAATTCAAACAAGAATCAGCTTCTAGTCACAAAACTAGACACAAGGACACTCATAGTCCTGAGACACCCCTAAGTTGATAACTTAACTACGCAATCCGATTACGACATTTGACCACAAATATTTACCTTAGACACTAACCTGCCTCTGATACCAAATTGTAGCACCTCTCCTGTAATGACCGTATAATATGGATTCGGCCGAGGCCCCACAACATACAGACGCCACAGCTTAAGCATTAAAAGATGATATAAACTACCCAAACTCAAAACTCATAATACAACACCGGAAACATACAACTAAATATGAAGTTATCCTCTAATGCAGGAGTATCAAAATGGCCTTAAGGCCTTACACATCATAAGTCCAAAACTGAAAGATAACATAACAACGTGCATGAGCACTTGATGAGTTGTAATTATACCTATATTTTCGTATTTTATTTAAGTCCGTTTCGTTTATTTTTTGTCTTTTTTTATTAGTTTAATCCAATAAATAGCTTGTTTTTGTAAATATTATTTCTAACTTAGCTTAATTTTTATTCCAGAAAAATTCCAGAAAAAATTCCAAAAAGTCAGAAAAAACTGCCTGACACGCCCGTGTCAATCGGCCGACACGCCCGTGTCACGCCAGCCCGACGATCGCCGACCACAGGTGCCAGCTCGACGATCGGCCGTCATCAAACCCAGCCCGTCACGCCCGTGTCAAATGGCTGTCACGCCCGTGTCGCGGCCGACCCGCAAGCTTGGTCAACATGTCAACGATGCCGACATCAAACTGCCAGCTCCCGCGGTCACGCCCCCCTTTCACGCCCGTGACATGGTTGTCACGCCCGTAACTTGGGGCGTGACCGCCACGTTTTCGCCTCGAAGTCAAAGCTCCAGTCAAGTCAATCGGCCAGCTCGTGAATAGTAGTGACACGCCCCCCTGTCACGCCCGTGACCTAGGGTGTGACCAACCCGAAAAATTGCCTATAAATAAAAGCTTTCAGGAAGCTTATTTTGTCCACTTTTTTTGACCACTTTGCTTAGGGGAGGTGCTGCCCAATTGGATTTCAAACCTATGTAAGGAGATTTTCTCCCCCCCTCTCTCTCTTAGTTTGTATTAGGGTTTTTACTTTAATAAAATATGAACCTTTCTCTCTTGATTTGTTTGATTAATCCATTTGAATGCGCCTACTTAAGTAATTTTTCGTTCCTCTTTTTGTATTTCTTTTATGTTTTCATTTTTTTGCTTTCATAACTTAGTTAGATTTAGGGTTTATCGGCTTTTCTAGCCGTTGTGCCGTCCGTCTAGTTTTCATTTCCCGCACTTTTTTTGATTTAGCTTTTCCTCTTTTTCCTATTTTTTTCATTCATAAGGCTTTATAAAAACTCTCCTAAAAGTGCTATTTTCATTTTTCTTTAACTTAGGCTCTTTAGGATTGTAAAACTTTTTGTCCCCTTTTTGTTTTATTTTCACTTTTTAGGAGTTTTTATAAAAATATAGGAATGAAAATATAGTTGTTATAATTTTTCGCTCACTTTGTTTTATCCTTTTAATTTCAAAACTTTTAGTCCGGTAAATTTTTATTTCATCTTTTTATGCATTTCTACCGCATTCTAGCGGTAGAAATGCTGTTGTTTTAATTTTCCGTTAACTTTCATTTTGCGTTTATTTGCAAAACCTTTTAGCTCGGTTAATTTTTATTTTCACTTTTTATGCATTTCTACCGCATTCTAGCGGTAGAAATGCAGTTGTATTAATTTTTCAGCAACTTTGTTTTTCTTATTTTTGCAAGTGTGCGTGTGTGTATGAGTTAGGTTTTACTGCTTTATTTCATTTCTGTAGAGTGCGTGTGTGTGTATGCATTTATTTCCGCCTACTCGTTAAGAGTTAAATGGCGCCCTGCTTTCATTTTCTTCCTACTCACTTGAGTAGGAAAACTTAGTGTGTGTGCGTGCGTTTACTTTTCTGTAGAGTGCGTGTGTGTGTTTTACTTTCAAGTAGAGTGTGTGTGTGTATGAGATAAATTTACTCCCGCCCACTCATTTGAGCCGGGACTTGCAATTTTATCGCTTTCTCAATTATGTAGAGTGCGTGCGTGTAGGAGATAATTTTACCGCTTTATTTATCGCTTTCTTCAATTAAGAAGAGTGTGTGTGTGTGTGCATTTATTTCCGCCTACTCGTTAAGAGTTCAATGGCGTGCTTTTATTTACCGCCTACTCATTTGAGTAGGTCTTGCTTTATTTAATTTTCTTTATGGTTTTGAAGTGTGCGTGAGTGCCTGCATCAATTAGCTTTCAATTTATCTAATCGCCTTTTTTATGTTTTCTCTTATAATTGTTCAGAACTTAAATTTACACTCACGCTTCACTTAAAAACATAAAGCCGTCCCCATACCGATGAGTGGCTAATCTCTTTTAGCCTTCGGCATCGAAGAGCATTGGGACATAAAAAATGATTTGAAATAATTAAAAAACTTTATTTTTAATTTAATTTAAGGACTTAAGGTTTACCCCGGGTTAACGACGCATAGGACCACATAATCGATGTGTGGGCTCTATTTCCGTTATCCATACGCGACGCCGAGAGGCTGCACGTATGGACCGATCCCCCTTGGGTAAAGAGAACTGCGTACGCCCCCTCGGAAAAGGAGAAGCGTAGTTCTCCCGGATTGGGTTCCCCACCCAATAGCGGGGTTCTTAGCGTAATGCGGGCGTTAAGGGGAATCCTTCGTCGGACTAACGTTCGGTCGAATAGCCTTAGCGCCCAGGTGAGCGATATCCCTAGACCAAGGTGAGCTCATGTTTTTGGAACCTCCACGGCCAAGTGCCTTTTATTAAATTAAAAACAAAGTTTAATAATTGTTAAGAATTATTTTGGTCTTAATCCGATTCGATGCCGAGCGTTAACCCGTCATCGAACTAATTTAGCAAAATTCCGCTTTCTTTCTTTCCGCTTTAATTAAACTAAAAAATCCCACCTTACTGTTAGTAAGATAATAGTGTTCCTGGAAGAGTAGATATAATCAACGCGTCCCCGAGAATAATACGACCTCGGTATTTTCCCGAATACCGAGTACTACTTGCGATAGGTGCGCTTGCCTCCTTTCGTTAGAAAACTCGACCTTCTAACCGGTCCGCGGAATCTGACCATTTCGAACCAACCACAGTAGGTCTCTGTTCCGCGGCCATCAAGTTTTTGGCGCCGTTGCCGGGGACCCCGGTTGTTATATTGAATCCGGGAATCTATTAATTTTACATTATTTTCAAAAAAAAATTTTTTTACAAAAAATATATCCCTCCCCCTTTTCGTTTTTTTTTGGGTGTATGACCCGTGGACAACCTTCGAGTTCTGAAAATCTTGAATTCGACCCCGAGATCGACCGCTCTCTTGCGCGTATCCGATCTCTCCGTCGAATTCCCTTTTTAGACCCCGCAGAATCTATCGGCGAACCCTCTTCTTCTTCTATGGCCGACCCCCCGAATAATGCCCAACCGGTCGAGCGTACTATGTCTTATTACGCTCGGCCCAATTTGGATGATACGGGGTCGAGTATTGTTCGGCCCGCTGTGGCCAACAATAATTTTGAAATTAAGTCAATTGTGATTCAGATGATCCAAAATGCCGTGCAGTTCGACGGACAGCCGGATGAGGACCCCAACAATCACTTGTCTAATTTTCTTGAAATTTGCGATACTTTTAAAATTAATGGCGTCACTGATGACGCCATTCGTTTGCGCCTTTTTCCCTTCTCTCTTAAGTCCAAGGCTAAGGCGTGGTTACTCTCCCTCCCGCGGGGATCCATCACGTCCTGGGCGGAATTGGCCGAAAAATTCCTTACGAAGTATTTTCCGCCCGCGAAAACTGCAAGACTGCGGGCGGACATATCTTCGTTCGTCCAAAACGACTCCGAGTCTCTTTACGAGACTTGGGAACGCTTTAAGGAATTTCTCCGCCGGTGCCCGCACCACGCTCTGCCAGCGTGGTTGCAGGTACAAATTTTTTACAATGGACTGAATAGTCAGACGCGTCAAATGATTGACGCGGCTGCCGGGGGCACTCTGAACAATAAGACCCCCGAGGCCGCCCAGGCCCTTTTCGAGGAAATGGCGGTGAACGCCTACCAGTGGAACGTCCCGCGGGCGCGCCCTAAGCAGGCGGGCATTTTTGAAGTGGATGCCACCGCTCAGCTAGCCCTCCAAGTGGAAAGGCTAACTAAGCAGGTGGCGGAGATGTCTGTTTCCTCCTCCACTCCGCCTTGTTTTCTCCCCCCCTCCAACGTCTGCGTGGTCGACGAATTCGTGGACTACTTGGGAAATCCGGTGCGTCCCTCATTTCAAAACAACCCTTATAGTAGTCACTATAATCCGGGTTGGAGGAACCATCCGAATTTCTCCTGGAGCAACCCGAACAACGCGCAGCGTCCCCCTCCCCCTCCTTTTGCGCCGACGCTTCCTCCTCCCCCTCCTATGAAGCCATCCCCGGTGGAGGAAAATTTTAATCGTTATGTCGCGTCCAACGAGTCTAATATCCGGAACATCACCGGATCGCTAAAAAATTTAGAACTCCAGGTTGGACAGCTGGCGCGACTCATGTCAGAACGCGCTATGGGGGCACTGCCAGGGAACACGGAGCCCAATCCAAGGGAAACCGCCAACGCTATAACCCTCCGTAGCGGTAAGGAGGTGGTCGATCCAAAACGGATCGATCCTCAGGGTTTCTAAAGGGCTTCCCCGAGCGCGGATCAGGGACGTTTTCTGCACCCACTTTTTCCCTTTTTTGTACATATACCTGCTGTCTTGTTCCTCATACTTAGCATACAACATTGGGGACAATGTTGGATCTAAGTATGGGGGTGTTTTCATATTTTCGTACTTTCTTTTTCACTTATAAAAAAAAAAAAAAAAAAAAAAAAAAAAAACAAAACAAAAAAAAAAAATATTTATAACAAAAAATTTTGTAAAATCCAAAAAAATTATTATAATTAAAAATTTTTTGAAGTTTCATTTTTGAAACTTTGTCTTATTTTTAACTCGGTCCGCGAGATCCGGCTCATCGAGCCATCCACATAACGAGTAATCTCGCGGCTTCCTAGTTTATATTTTTGTAAATATTTTTGTAAATAATTTTTGTAAATATTTTTTGTAAATATTCTTTTTCTTTCCCCTCTCCCTTTTTCCCTCTCATCCTTGTAAATATTTTTTCTTTTTCCCAAATTTTTGTAAATAGAATGAAACTAACATTAAAAATACAAAAAAATTCACAAAACTTAAAAATAATAAAAAAAAAAATTATATATTTTTTTATTCTCGCATTTTTTTTTCTTTCTTTTTAGTATGTATATATTAAAGATATAAATAAAAAAATACAAAAATTACAAAAAAAGAACATAACAAAAAAAAAATTTTAAAAAAAAAATTATTATGAAACAAATAAATCAAACATTTCATTCTTGAGTTTATTGTTATCCAAAACTTTCATTTTGAGTTTATTTATATGCGAATTTGATAAATTCTTTGTTCACTATTCGTTTGTTAATTATAGATTGAAAAATCTAAATAGCCGGGGTTAAGTTTTAAAGAATTTATTATACTTTGTTAAAAATAGGGGACTTGCTTTAGGCACTACTTCTAATTTTTCATAGATAGGAGCATGTGTACCATGTTAGAAAATAACAACTATAGAATTCAATTATGCTTGCTTTTAGCTTTCTGAAAAATTGGAACGTACAATTTATAAAGGTTGCTCTCAATTATTTTTCAATTAAAAATCTAGTTCTCTTTTCTCCCCGTACTTATCATAACCGACTTGGTATGATAAGATTATTTCCCCAAAAAGAAAAAGATCTTATGTCAATGGGAATAAGATTTCATTCCGTAAACATAGGCACCCAATAAATTAAAAGATTATACGTTACGGAGTAAGAGGATAAAATTCATTACTCCAACACATATACATTGGGTTATTTTTATGAAGAAAGAAAACATTTTATGTTAAGGAAAATAAGATTTCGTTTTCCTTTAACATCCAAATCAAAAAAAAAAAAAAAAAATGGAGGTTCGAGAAAAAAATAACCTCGCCTCAAAATCCAAGCATCTTCATAAACCAACATCAACCCCCCTTAGCCATTTTCATGATTCTAGAATTAATTCAAAAATTTTTTGAGAGCATAATTCGTAAATTGCATTATTTCCGATAACACTCCTATAAGCTAAAGTTTGTATAACTCCAAACTATTTTCTGTTAATCTAGCCAATACAATTATTGCTTTCTATTTGATTACATCAAGAAGTCTTTTGGCCAAAACTTTTGCCCTGTTTAAATCATCAAAATAATTTTAGGACTTAACTCTTATACCCCGTATATTTTTATTTGATCTCTCTTATAATTAATTTAGCGGTAGCGGAACTTAGGGTTTTTTACTATTCCTTATAAGTTCACCTCAAACTTTTGCTCTGGAATAGCAAAAGCTTAAGTATGGGGGTGTTTGATGAGTTGTAATTATACCTATATTTTCGTATTTTATTTAAGTCCGTTTCGTTTATTTTTTGTCTTTTTTTATTAGTTTAATCCAATAAATAGCTTGTTTTTGTAAATATTATTTCTAACTTAGCTTAATTTTTATTCCAGAAAAATTCCAGAAAAAATTCCAAAAAGTCAGAAAAAACTGCCTGACACGCCCGTGTCAATCGGCCGACACGCCCGTGTCACGCCAGCCCGACGATCGCCGACCACAGGTGCCAGCTCGATGATCGGCCGTCATCAAACCCAGCCCGTCACGCCCGTGTCAAATGGCTGTCACTCCCGTGTCGCGGCCGACCCGCAAGCTTGGTCAACATGTCAACGATGCCGACATCAAACTGCCAGCTCCCGCGGTCACGCCCCCCTTTCACGCCCGTGACATGGTTGTCACGCCCGTAACTTGGGGCGTGACCGCCACGTTTTCGCCCCGAAGTCAAAGCTCCAGTCAAGTCAATCGGCCAGCTCGTGAATAGTAGTGACACGCCCCCCTGTCACGCCCGTGACCTAGGGCGTGACCAACCCGAAAAATTGCCTATAAATAAAAGCTTTCAGGAAGCTTATTTTGTCCACTTTTTTTGACCACTTTGCTTAGGGGAGGTGCTGCCCAATTGGATTTCAAACCTATGTAAGGAGATTTTCTCCCCCCTCTCTCTCTCTTAGTTTGTATTAGGGTTTTTACTTTAATAAAATATGAACCTTTCTCTCTTGATTTGTTTGATTAATCCATTTGAATGCGCCTACTTAAGTAATTTTTCGTTCCTCTTTTTGTATTTCTTTTATGTTTTCATTTTTTTGCTTTCATAACTTAGTTAGATTTAGGGTTTATCGGCTTTTCTAGCCGTTGTGCCGTCCGTCTAGTTTTCATTTCTTGCACTTTTTTTGATTTAGCTTTTCCTCTTTTTCCTATTTTTTTCATTCATAAGGCTTTATAAAAACTCTCCTAAAAGTGCTATTTTCATTTTTCTTTAACTTAGGCTCTTTAGGATTGTAAAACTTTTTGTCCCCTTTTTGTTTTATTTTCACTTTTTAGGAGTTTTTATAAAAATATAGGAATGAAAATATAGTCGTTATAATTTTTCGCTCACTTTGTTTTATCCTTTTAATTTCAAAACTTTTAGTCCGGTAAATTTTTATTTCATCTTTTTATGCATTTCTACCGCATTCTAGCGGTAGAAATGCTGTTGTTTTAATTTTCCGTTAACTTTCATTTTGCGTTTATTTGCAAAACCTTTTAGCTCGGTTAATTTTTATTTTCACTTTTTATGCATTTCTACCGCATTCTAGCGGTAGAAATGCAGTTGTATTAATTTTTCAGCAACTTTGTTTTTCTTATTTTTGCAAGTGTTCGTGTGTGTATGAGTTAGGTTTTACTGCTTTATTTCATTTCTGTAGAGTGCGTGTGTGTGTATGCATTTATTTCCGCCTACTTGTTAAGAGTTAAATGGCGCCCTGCTTTCATTTTCTTCCTACTCACTTGAGTAGGAAAACTTAGTGTGTGTGCGTGCGTTTACTTTTCTGTAGAGTGCGTGTGTGTGTTTTACTTTCAAGTAGAGTGTGTGTGTGTATGAGATAAATTTACTCCCGCCCACTCATTTGAGCCGGGACTTGCAATTTTATCGCTTTCTCAATTATGTAGAGTGCGTGCGTGTAGGAGATAATTTTACCGCTTTATTTATCGCTTTCTTCAATTAAGAAGAGTGTGTGTGTGTGTGCATTTATTTCCGCCTACTCGTTAAGAGTTCAATGGCGTGCTTTTATTTACCGCCTACTCATTTGAGTAGGTCTTGCTTTATTTAATTTTTTTTATGGTTTTGAAGTGTGCGTGAGTGCCTGCATCAATTAGCTTTCAATTTATCTAATCGCCTTTTTTATGTTTTCTCTTATAATTGTTCAGAACTTAAATTTACACTCACGCTTCACTTAAAAACATAAAGCCGTCCCCATACCGATGAGTGGCTAATCTCTTTTAGCCTTCGGCATCGAAGAGCATTGGGACATAAAAAATGATTTGAAATAATTAAAAAACTTTATTTTTAATTTAATTTAAGGACTTAAGGTTTACCCCGGGTTAACGACGCATAGGACCACATAATCGATGTGTGGGCTCTATTTCCGTTATCCATACGCGACGCCGAGAGGCTGCACGTATGGACCGATCCCCCTTGGGTAAAGAGAACTGCGTACGCCCCCTCGGAAAAGGAGAAGCGTAGTTCTCCCGGATTGGGTTCCCCACCCAATAGCGGGGTTCTTAGCGTAATGCGGGCGTTAAGGGGAATCCTTCGTCGGACTAACGTTCGGTCGAATAGCCTTAGCGCCCAGGTGAGCGATATCCCTAGACCAAGGTGAGCTCATGTTTTTGGAACCTCCACGGCCAAGTGCCTTTTATTAAATTAAAAACAAAGTTTAATAATTGTTAAGAATTATTTTGGTCTTAATCCGATTCGATGCCGAGCGTTAACCCGTCATCGAACTAATTTAGCAAAATTCCGCTTTCTTTCTTTCCGCTTTAATTAAACTAAAAAATCCCACCTTACTGTTAGTAAGATAATAGTGTTCCTGGAAGAGTAGATATAATCAACGCGTCCCCGAGAATAATACGACCTCGGTATTTTCCCGAATACCGAGTACTACTTGCGATAGGTGCGCTTGCCTCCTTTCATTAGAAAACTCGACCTTCTAACCGGTCCGCGGAATCTGACCATTTCGAACCAACCACAGTAGGTCTCTGTTCCGCGGCCATCAGCACTCCTAGGCTACCTCGACATGCAAGCCGGATTATATGTTATGAGCATAACATTCAATCAAAACATACGCAAATATAAGAAAGTTCGCTTCATGAGGCTTAGGCCTTTTAGGCCGAAGAGCTTGCTCCTGCTTGCGATCCCTGCCTTGTAAAAATTTGTTGTAACGTGGGCCAGCAAAGACTGACAACCAACACATCTCCTCCCGGCCGTCCCTAACGGATCCCGAGGCACTCCATCACCCTGCAGGTCAGCACTTTGTATGCAATATACATAAACATGTAAAGCGATAAAACAAGTTTGGATGTTTCATACAAAAAACATTTTTATACGTTGAGCATATGGTAAAAGGGGCCTACAATGCAGCATGTATGCAAACCTAGGTTTCACCCAAGGCACTCTAAAGCGTATGAATCTAACACATCATCACGCATCATCAATTGGGTACTTCCATTTTCCCTTCGGCGTTCAAGCCGCAAACACATGGGTACTTCCAATTTCCCCAAATGGCATTCAAGCCGCTACACGGAACTCTTGCCAAGGTCCCACCCTCTCGTGGGTCTCAAAACCCTGGCTTGCCTGCAAGCTCTGACTTCTCATGTCAGGATTCCGCCATTCAAACCAACAAACCGATGTTAAGAACCCTCGCAGGACCCTACCCACTTGTGGGCTTCATTGCTCGAGCTTGCCCAATGCTTGGCATTCTTGTCAGTTTCACAGAAGGGGACTTGTCTAACCGGGACACTCTCCACACGTGACATGCACGTCACGGGCTAGCCAGCCGACCACGGAGACAAAGTGAAGCCTTCACACATGACAAAACATAGCCTTACCACCATAATCCACCTTTCGTACTGTAACATTCCCGTGCTCCAAGGAAACTATCTACCATCACCACGGAGCTAACCTTGTCCGGTACCAACTACACGCACTTGCGTGAAATAAGGGAGGCATACATTACAGACGACATCTTGCGGCAACGGATTTCTAGCAAAACCCTTAAGGCTCGCTATGCAACATCAATGAGTCGGACTAATAGTCGTGACTACGGCTTCACCCACAATCCTAATCCACTAGTGGAGCGGATTTCTAATGCAATATCATGTCGGGGACGGACATAATCGACCCGGTGGTTCCTCTTGAAACATGGCAAACCGAACCCCTCTCATTTTAGAGATATGGTGCTTATATGCTTGAAATAAAAGCAAGAAAAGAAAAGGGTGCCATGCACGCATCCTATAACCGAGAGGAGAAATGTCGTTACCATACGACCCCTCTTCCTAGCTATGAAATTTTTGCCTTGCACGGATGAAAACGAGAGCCTCAACGTCCTCTCCACGTAACTGGCCTCAGAACGATGATCGGAGCTCTGAAGCTCCGTCATTGGCGGAGAAAGCTCTCTTTCCTTCCACGCTCTCCAACTCTCAAACCCTAACCTTCACCCGGAAAAGAGAAGAAACAAATGAGGGAGGAATACCACTGAGCCCTTCTTAAGCCCTTTGGGCAGAGGATCCTGGGCCCTTGGATCGACTTTGATGTGAAATCGGATGGTTAAGAATTCAAACTACGAGGGGGGGGGGGGGGGGGTGAATAGAGTATTTAAAACTTTGGCTATTTTTAAGTTTTATATCAGAATTTAAAATAGGTGATACCAATAATAATATAGAGGGAAAATAAAAGACTAACTAAACTAGTCTATCTATCATAACACAATAAGAACAGAAAGTAAATGAACACAACCAGACAACACAAGAAATTTTATAGTTGTTCCCCAACCTGGGTACATCCACTCTTCTACCACCCTGGTAGGAATCCACTATCAGGTTTTTGATCAGGTGACTGCCACCACAATATCTATTTGAAGGGAGATATAACAACCCTTTAGGCTTTTGATCAGGTTCCCAAAAACCAATCCAAGTATTTTGATCAGGATACTTGACAACCAAGTGGTTAACTTTTGAAGGGAGTTAAAACTCTTTTACAGGAGATGAGAGGAGGTGATGATGTCTTCTCTTTCTTTAATCAACAAAGAAGACTAGTGGATCTTGATGTTGTCAAAGCTCCCCCTGAGATGTTGAATGGTTCAGGAAGATTGGAAGCTTTGTTTCAGGGTAGGGGTGTGCATAAAAACCGGGCCCGGGGGGCCGACCCGGGCCCGTCCCGTAAAAGCTCGGCTAGGCCCGGGCCTGGGCTAGGCCTGCCCCGGGCCCAGGCCGGACTTTAGGGCCTAACAAGGGCCCATATATGAGCATTTTACAAGCCCGGTGCCCGGCCCGGGCCAGGCCGGGCAAAGCCCGGTTTCTTGGCCCAGGCAAAGCCCGGGGCCGGGCCGGGCAAAGCCTGGGCCCGGCTCTTACGCGCCTTTTAAAACTGCGTCTTTTAGGGGAATTTTCAGGAGAAGTGTTAAACATAAAAGTTGTAGATCTCGACGATATCTCTAACTTTAATGTTGAACACGTTTTGATTTGAAGCCGTTTATGCCCCCGATTTGGCCCCCGAAAAAAATCATGCGGAACATTTCAAATATTCCGCGTGATTTTTTTCGGGGGCCAAATTGGGGGCCTAAACGGCTTCAAATCAGGAAGTGTTCAACATGAAAGTTGTAGATATCGTCAAGATCTACAACTTTCATGTTGAACACTTCTCATGAAAATGCACTTAGAAGACGCAGTTCAAAAAGACGCGTATTTCTTTTAAAAAAAATATTTTTTTTTTATAAAAATAGGGCCCGAGAGTAAAATAACAATCCAGCTCAAGAGTAAAATAACAGTCCATCTCATGAATCCATAGAAGAGAAGAAGAAGAAGAAGAAGCAGAAGAAGAACCAGAAGAACCTGAAGAACCAGACTTCTGGATGATTTCAGGAGCAGAAATCATCCAGAAGTCTGGATGATTTCTGGAGCAGAAATCATCCAGATTTCTGGATGATTTCTGGTCCTGAAATAATCCAGACTTATGGTTGAATTCAGGACCAGAAATCATCCATTTCTGGAGCAGAAATCATCCAAAAAAAGAGCATATCCGTAAAAAGAAGAAAATAGAGCATAATAGTAAAAAGAAGAAGAAGAAGAAGTGCTTAAAAGAAGAAGAACAAGAAGAAGTGCTGAGAAGAAGAAGTGCTGAGAAGAAGAAGAAGAAGAAGAAGAAGAAGAGGTGCTGAGAAGAAGAAGAAGAATAAGAAGTGCTGAGAAGAAGAATAAGAAGAAGAAGCAGAAGAAGTGCTGAGAAGAAGAAGTACTGAGAAGAAGAAGAAGAAGAAGAAGTGCTGAGAAGAAGAATAAGAAGAAGTACTGAGAAGAAGAAGTGCTGAGAAGAAGAAGAAGAAGAAGTATTGAGAAGAAGAAGAAGAAGAAGAAGAAGTGCTGAGAAGAAGAAGTGTTGAGAAGAAGAAGAAGAAGAGGAAGTACTGAGAAGAAGAATAAGAAGAAGTGCTGAGAAGAAGAAGTGCTGAGAAGAAGAAGTGCTGAGAAGAAGAAGAAGAACCGGCTTACAGTGGGGGATCGAAAGTGAGGGATCAGCAGTCGATCAGCAGTGAGGGATCGACAGTGAGGGAGCGATGCGGGAGCAGGAGCGGCAGGAAATTAGCAGCGACAGTCGATCGACAGTGACGGATTGTCGATCGGCAGTGAGGGATCGAGCGAGGATTGGGAGCAGCACGATCGACAGTGAGGGATCGAGCGGGATCGGGAGCAGAGGAAATTAGCAGGGAAGAAAATGAGCGGTAGAAAATGAGCAGTCGAGCCCTAGCTCAGGATGGGTTTTTGCGCTTAGGCATCCAGGTGTCGCCCTGGGCGACTAGGCGTCTCTAGGCGGGCGCCTAACACAAGTGCTGCTAGACGCCCGCCGCATAGCCCTCTTGTTGGTGCCCGGTTGCCTAGGCGTCGCCTAGGCGACACCTTGACAACATTGGCTGGGAAGGATATTATTTTTGCATTTTATAAGTCTTTTAATTTTTCTACTATCACCCCTATCCCGATTGAGAGACTAAGAACTTTTTAGCATTCAACCGAGATACGTTGGGAAAGATATTATTTCTACAATTTAAAACCTTACTTTTTAAAAATAGTTTTGTCTTTTTCTACTACCACCCCCATCCCGATGAGAGGGTAAGAACTTTTTAGCACTCGATTAAGATGAGCTTTGGGAAAGATATTATTTTTGCTATTTAAAACTCTATTTTCTAAATTAATAAAAACTTAAGATTTACCCAAGAATTAAGTTGAGTGGAACCATACATATCGATATATGATTTTCATTTCCGTAATTCGTAGTGAGTAGACAAAAGGTTCGTGTACACGATTTGATCACTCTCAGGTAAAGAGAAATTACGCTCCACTCTCAAAAAAGATGAATGTAAGTCTCCCAAGTTGAACCTTCGAATATCAGTAGGACGTCAATAACGGGGTTCACAATATAAAGCGTGTATTAAAGTATTTGGATTAGATGACAAAAGTTCGGTCAAACTACCTTAAACTCAGGTGGACGTATCCTCGATAGAGGTACATTCATAATTAGGAAATCTCCACGGTCAAGTATGTTAATTAGTAGAAAAGTAGAATTTTTTTTGAAAATTATGTTACAAAGTCAAAATCGAGAGTTATCTCCCTTATATATTTTCAAAACCCTATGTATTACTTATGTTTTCATAAATTTTAAATAAACCATTAACTCTTTTCGGTAAAATAATAGTTCCATTCCTTAAAATAGAGTACTCGACACAGATCCGTGGAAAAATACGATCTAGATATTTTAAAATACTATACTATTACTCGATAGGTACGTTTGCCTTAATCACAGTATATAACTAAAATGAGATAGAACACACAAACACGTAATTTACTCATCCAACTTACTTCAATTTAAATTATCTTAATATTTTACTTATCAACCATCCAAGGATAACTCTTGCCTTCTTGCACGAATGAAGGAAATCTTTGGAGGAGGAACACTAGAATGAAATTCTGAGGATGATCACGTGCCCAAGCCACGAGAATAAAAAACGCCGATCATTCGCCGCCACCAGAGATATATTTTTGAGGGAGCAAAATTTTTATTGATCTATTTCTTTCTTATTTTCATTGTTTACTGTATTTTGTACGGAAAAAACATCCGGTGTGGACGTTGAATTCTTGGGAGAAGTTTATGGGAAATCAATTTGGGGGTCGTCAGATTTTTGAGAGACTCAGAAATATGACGTTCTGGGAGAACGTTTAGATCTGAGAGATCGTCTAGATCTGGTAGATCTAGTAGGCTCAACGATTTTCTTGAGAAGAAGTGAGAGAGCCAACTGGTCCTAGAGGAGGGTCAGTATAGAAATCACAATTTCTAAAGTCATCGCCTCCGATCTCGAGCGTAATGGAGATCTAGTCTAATATTTTTAAACACTATTTTGATTTTTTAATAAAATCATGCTTGTTGTTTGAGCTTAAATTATATGTGCCTATTGCTAAAAATTTGATCTCTTTCGTGTGACTACTGCAATATGATCTTTAGAAACAAGGAACAAGGTCTCTGTTGATATCGCCAACGGTATCTCAATATCACTCGACGATAGCTCTAAAGAAATTGCTTCTTGTCTCCGAATAATTATAATATGAAAAATCTCTTGTATTCTTCTGCAAATCTTATTGACCCCCTCTTACTCTAAGGTTAGTCACTAGATCCAATAAGTATTAGAGCAGTACCTCATGCAGTACAAGTTATGGTTTCAAGATGAATTTGTAGTATTGGTGGACCCTTGGCATTCCAAATTCGGCAAGCATCACATGGAAAGTCTTCTCGCATATTTGCATTTAAACTTTTATCTATGGAACAACAATATTTTCTCAGTTTTTAACATGAGATTTAGTTCAATCTTGTATCTTTTTTTTCTTATTATCCTGTCACTATAAAAGTCTGTTAGGTGGTGCTTCTTGTCTGAGCATCACAGATCATACTACTATTATACTGCTAGAGGCCTGTTCCGATACAATTTTTAAGGACCCAGCTTGTAATAGGATGTATGATTCTTTTGGCTCAGCCCATCTCTCACTAAATTAAACTCATAATTTATCTTTTTTTATGTGATGAGAACTTTCCAATAGGCCGCATATCTTGATTGTGCACTCATACGTGTGCTGCACTTAAACTATTCATTTATGCACTTATTATATCTTGGAAGGTTTACCATCTTAGAAGTTTGTTTCAAACAGTCCTTTATTATCCTGTTGAAAAAATAGTATAGTGCTAAAGTCACCAAAAGACATCAGACTTTTTTTCTCATTTTCTTTTTTTAGTTAAAGTCGTCCTATGTTGCTTTGATTTATAGCCTTTGAAATAGAATACTTCAACTCATTAATTCGTAGTCACAACATTCACTACTGCCACCGCCATACCAAACAGACCTCTAGTCATGGATTCGCAGTATAAGTTCCAAACTTTCTGTTACATGGGGATAAAATTATAGCAGTATATTGTAACAACCTGGTTTTTAAATATATGTGTTATAATAATAATAAGAATAAGGTTTATAAAAAAGTAAAGAAAACCCTTTCTATTACTTAGCTGAGCCTTTCCCCCCGTTCATTAGGAAGCTTTCGGCCTAGGTTTTCCGGATCCCGCTCCATAGAATCTCCCACTGTCTACCGCTTCCGTTGCTACTCCCGCACGAAGCTCTGCTCCCGATTCCGCCCCATCTCCTACTCCCGTATTGCCCCGACACCTCCTCCTCTTGCTTTGGCCAACGATTTCCTCTGCTCCAGGAGCCAGCTCTGCCTCCTACGTTTTCTCCCCTGCTTTGATCGGCAACCCAAGAACTCCTCAGGCCGGTGATTGCTTCTTCTCCCTTCCCCCAAAGGCCTGCAACATCTCTTCCCCTCCAGCAACCCTCTTTCCTCTTTGTTTTGGATGACATTTGGCTACAAAATCAGCTAGGGATTACTCCCTCTTCCTTGGGCTCCGTTTTTCGCCTAGGGTTTTGCTCGAATCCTCCTCTACTCAAATTTTGGGCTCAGATTTGACTTCCTTTGGGGTAAGTTTCCTCCTCCTCCACCCTTATTCAGATTTTTCTATAACCCTAATGTTTTATTTGTTCCCCAATTTGCGTACATTTGGGATTCATAATTTTTGCCTATATCGTAATCGTCTAACCTTTGTGTATTTGTGATTTTCGGCGTCATTCGTCGCTTCAATTGTCGGTTTTTGAAGGAAGTCCTCTCTGAATTAGGGTTTCCCTAAGCCCAAGCGCTGTCAAGCCTCCGTTTCCATGTGGTAGTCTCCTCTCCCCTCACTTTTGAGGGAGGTAATCACTCTCTCTCAATCTTTTGGCCTTGTAATATATTTGCCCGTGCTAGCATTGTGTTCTTATTAGGTCATTTTCTCTTTCGTTGTTCTTAACATGTTCAAACAGGATTGTTATCATTGCTTATGCCATTTGACTGCCTTCGTCAGCTTCAACTTATTTAAGGCAAGTTGAGATATCTCTCTCTCTTGCAATTATTGAACTTCAATTACTTAGCCTGTTCTTATGATTACACGAATTCACCCTTGATTGTTTGTGTTTTCAAATGAATTGAAGTATCGAATATCTAATCCAACAAGTTAATAGATTAGGGTTAATATATTTGGAATGTCATGTGATTGTGGTTACAAATAATTTTATTTAAATATTCACTTAGATGAACAGATTTCTCGTTTGATGTATAATTCAAAATATGTTGGATTTTTTTGGAATGATTAACAAATATCATAATGAGAATCATTAGGAATTGTATGAATAGTATTATTTGGATTCACACGTATGTGAACGGTATCTCACTTTGATGGATTTTGTCTCTTTTGATGAATAATTTGAGGTACAGTAAGTTTGAGCACGAGCATTAATAAATTTGAATGATCATCGTTAAGGCTCTTAACTAGCAATTAAATGATTGTTGGGTTATGTCACGCTCGTACCATACACACATTTGAATTGGAAGATAATAATTGTAACGAATTCTGAATTACAAATATATGTTTGGTGTATCTACATCATGCTCGGTAGTGAACACATATTTACTTGGAAGATAACTGTGTCCTAGAATTGTTTAACCTAGACGAGTACTCGATATCTCTAATCCGACACTAGTCAACTTACCTCTACAATATACTCGATAAATCTTCTTGTTATTATTACTTTAACCTCTCAAACTCGTGAGGCTCAAAACTAACTGTTTGGTTTCTTCTGTGTCGTCAAATCTGGTTTCGTATGTCTGTCTGAGTAAAACCTATTCTTGCTCTGATCATTCACTTAAAGTGTTTTCGTTTCGGTTAAATCACTACAGTGTGAATCATGTAACTCATAATATCATAATCAAACATTGAAATGTGTTGGGATCACTTGGGTTGTATCCTTCACGGTTCCAGTTGGGACCCACTAAGCCTCCTTGAGTCGGGCCTGGGCCGTGACGATGGTCACTACAAGCAGGAAGTTTTTATAATAAGACTTGTATCCGGACTGAGTGTGAACCATGCACACCTACTCAAAAAACCTACACACTTCATTGATTGCAGCTTATGATATTACTTATTTTATCATTTGTTATGCTCCGAGGTAAGCTTAATTTAGTCATTTCTGTTTGATTATTCTATTTGTCTGTTTTGGTAGCATCGCTTCGTGAAAACTGGTACGTCTAGGTTTCTATTTCTACTGTTCTGTACTTTACTTTGCTCACTTGTTTATTTCAATGTTTTGAGGCTTTTCCTTCTTGTTTTTGGAATTGCCTTAGCATTCGTGACACCGCCGTTAGGTCGTCGAGCCCGATCTGCTTAAAGTTCTAGGTTCTATGTTTATATTATATTTACTGTCAAATATATCTTTTATATAATAATTGCAATCAGACATTTTCGCTGGTATCATGGACAACTGTTATGCTATACTTTATGTACTAGAATTTGATATTAATGCATGTGCATTTTCTTTTGAATCATAACTGCATGAAATCTGTAGCAGTGCTTGGTAAAATATGATTTTACAAAATACATATGCATTTAAAATTTCACATTGTTTTAAACTCTAAAAGTTTCCGTATAAAAATCAAATTGTTTTTCTCCAAATTAACTATTTTAAAATTATTTTAAGTATTCTCTGCATCCGTCTTACCAGTCATGACTTTCTTTTCGCCCATACCTGTGACATCACGGCCTGCGCGAAACGCACTCTGACTTATGTCGAGATGGGTGGTGACTTATATCCTGATAATAAAAAGTAATATAATAGAGTATATAGATTTATCAGAGAGTTCAGGAAATTTATCGAAAAGTAGTAGAGCAGGTACATGATTTGCATAATATTTGATTGACGATATTAGTATCTTGATGGTTCAATATTTAAGCTGTTTTTTTATTTAAATAATTTTTAATTCATTTTTTTATTATATTGTATTTTTTTATATTATTCTATTTTAATAATTTAGTTTATTTAATTATTGTATTTTAAAATATATATTTAATTAAATATTAAATTTATTGGGCAGTCATGTAGGGAAGATTTGGAGTCAATTTTGTGCGATCTTAGCTCAAATGAAGATTGAGTTGAGGAAGCTCAACTTAAAATGATTTGATTCCAAATGGGTTCGAACTAAAACCATGCTTGAAATTGAATAATGACTTTAAAAGTAAGCTAAAAGTTTGAGCAATTGGCATTTTTGCCATATTTTGGATTTTTTTGCCATACTCTGACATTTTGTACCCATTAAAACAAGTAAAAAAAGTTTTAAATAATAAATTCATTAGTTAACAAAAAAAGTAATATTTCTTATTGATGTTCTATTGTGAATTTAGATCTAGAGTGATCCAAGCGTAGCTATAAAAAAAGCCTCTCTTGTTAATGTCAATGGCTAACTATAAAAAAAATATTTTGTTTCCCTAATAATTACGTCATTGTAATTAAAATCCAATATATTTTTATTCATGCAGAAACACATTTCTATCATGATGAATAGAGAATACAAATAGTTTTATAGGCTGCACTAAGGATTAATAACTGAAGCTGGGAGGAGGAAGAAACAGAAACTGAGAGAAACTCAGGTTCTGTTTGGGGGGACTTATTTCCACCGGTCAAGCGGTTACGACCGCATGTACCAGACCTTAATTAAGGTCTGGTTCATGCGGTCGTAACCGCTTGACCGGTGGAAATAAGTCCCCCTAAACGGAGCCTCAATACCGTTACTTTTCATGTCCAAAGTTTACATAAAGTTTGCCTTATATAAGTTGCTCAATTAAACACTTTTTCATGATAGTTAAATTACATTATTATGTATAGTTGCGGGTCGCTTAGCATTCCCATGGATCGGAGGAAACAAATCGTCTTAGCTTGAGAGCGAGCCAAACACGTACAGTCAAAGAGAGAACTGACGATAGGGCATCAAGATGTTTTACGTAAAAACACGAAAAATTACGGAGCCAGACTCGGTTCTGACAAAATCCACTAGTTGCAGTAGGTTATAATAGTTGAGTTCTTAGGAGGGTGATAAGTCATGACTCTACAAATTCTTGGGAAAAAGTTATGTCTTCGGAAACACTTGCTATTGTTTATGGAGCATATGTCCCAAGTAGAACGAGCTTTGTACGGGAGGAGAATGAACGGAGTGCCAAGTGTTCATCGAAAAACCTCAAAACTATGTCTTATTTTTTTCTCTATCCCTTCAAATGAAGGATTGATGGCCTTTTATAGATTTTTCGAGGAGAGGCGGGGGGGGGGGGGGGGGGGGGGGGGGGGCTGGTCACACACGCACGTGTGCATCCTGCGTGTGATCGTGTGCGCTTCAGCGCACCTTGAAAAGGCTCCCATGCACATTGCTATTGGTCTTGATCTGGCCGAAGCAAAGTCCTACACAGTTGAGGCGCACCATTTTAGAGGTCTGGTGAAGGTTGTGAGCCATGAATGCTAGCTTGATTCAGATAGATTTTAGTGGGACCCCATCAAATGCCCCTTAATTTTTTAGGTTTGCAACTTATAAAAATGAACACAGATAGTTTTCTCGATGGTCACATATTTTTTGGGTAAATCAGCCTATATCGGTCCTCAGCCCAGATGACAAATGGCGAGTATTGTGTTAGGTAGACAACCAACGTAATATTTAGACATCTTTATGAATATAGATCATTTGAGAATTGTGCAAAACCTAGGTTGTTCCCCTTAAAGAGCATGTCATATGGTTTGAATGCGGCATCTGGGCAAGGATTGATGCATTTCTAGGACTTGGGTGTAGTGTTAAATATGCAAAAGTCATCGTCGTATGGTCTGAATGCGGCGTCTCATCAAGGACTGGTGTACCTCAAAGAAGATTTGGGGCGTAGTGTTAAATAAGCAAAAGTTCTCATATATTAGTCGTCCTAGGAAAACATGTTGTAGGATTTATGATTGACTTAAGTTTGACAGTTAGAATATTGGTACACTAAAAAGAAAAACAATGGAACTAGTGGATACAATGATTAAGGGAAGTTTAAATATTTTATGTCTACAAGATACTAGATAGGTGCGTGAGAAAACTAATTTTTTTAGACAATTCAGGTTTTAAATTTTGGTACACAAGAAAAAAATTAGTAGTGGCGTAGGTATTATTGTGAATACTACTTGGATGGATGAAATTACTGTGATACGTAGAAAATGTGATTGAATCTTAGCTCTTAAGAAAGAGAACTCTTAATGTGATCAGTGCTTATGCCCCACAAGTACGATTAAGTAACGCTATTAAAGTGCAATTTTAGGGAGACTTAGGCTCCATTTGGGGGGACTTATTTTAACCGGTCAAGCGGTTACGACCTCATGTACCAGACCTTAATTAATGTCCGGTACATGCGGTCGTAACCGCTTGACCGTTGAAAATAAGTCCTCCCAAACAAAGCCTTAGATTATTTTGTGAGCAAATCCCACAAAGAGAGAATATTTTCATAGAACGAGACTTAAATGGACATATAAGAAAAAAATGTAGATTATACAACCGTTCATGGAGGATTTGGATATGATGAAAGATATGAAAAAAAAACGAACCATTTTAGACTTTGTCATATCACATGAGTTAATTGTGACAAATACGATTTTCATAAAGAGGGAAGAACATTTAATAAATCAGATTAAATAAGTCACAAATTGATTTTTTACTCACAAAATGGATAAAATGAATTGAAGGATTGCAAAGACTTGCCAAAATAAAGTTTGATAACACAACATAGGTTATTGGTGTTGAAAGTACAAACAAAATATAATAAATTTAAGAGAAGGACAAAAATATTACCCAGAATTCGATGGCGAAACTTGAATATAAAAAAGCGGGTTGCTTTCATGACAACAATTATGTAACAATTAGTTCATGACTTTATGTTAATCCTAGTGTCTTATGAGATGATGTCTTCACATTTAAGGATACGTCAAAAGAATATACTTAGACTATCAAAAGGTCGTGCACCCCCAAATAAAGAATCATGGTGGTAGTAAGAGAAAGTGCAAAACAAAGTTAGGGCAAAGAGAACCAACTATAAATCACTATATGCTTGTCGGAATGATTACTTAGGCAGGTATAAAATCGTCAAAAAATAAGCTAAACATGCAGTAAGCAAAACAAAAAGTCAAGTTTATGAATAATTTTATAAGCTACTAGATACCAAAGAAGGAGAGCATAACATACGAAAAATTACTCGAGCTAGTTAAATGAAGACAAAAGATTTATGCAAGTAAAATGCATAAAGGATGAAACATATAAAGTTTTGACGGATGATGTGGATATTAAAGATTGATGGAATTTTTTTTTATCAATTCTATAATGAAAAAAATATACTGAATTGAACTTGGAAGAATGAAGTAAATCAGAAAATTATAGGAACATAATGTTTTATAATAAAATTCAAGTATGAGAGGTAAATGATGCTCTAAAGAAGATGAAAAATAAAAAGTCAGTTAAGGAAGACGATATACCCATCGAAGTATGAAAATGTCTAGGGAATGAAAGAATTTTTTGGCTTACATGAATTTTCAATAAGATATTGAAATTAAAAAGGATGTCGGACCAATGAAGAGAAAGTATATTGGTACCTTTGTATAAGAACAAAAGAGATATACAAAATTGTGTTAATTATAGAGGAATTAAATTAATGAGTTATTCCATAAAACTATGAGAATCAGTAATAAGGAGACGAGTAAGACGAGAGACTAACATCTCTATGAATCAATTTGGATTCATGTCAGGGCGGTTGAATATGGAAGCTATACATCTCTTGACGAGACTCATTGACAACTATTGAGAAGGAAAACAAGATTTGAATATGCTGTTTATCGATCTTGAGAAGGCTTATGATAAGGTTACAAGAGAAATCTTATGGAGAGTCTTAAAAAATAAATGTGTAAATATATCATACATTTACATAATTAAAGATATATATACAAATTCAGTGATGAGGGTGAGAACATCCAGATGCTTAACACAGGAATTCCTTATCACCACTGACTTACATCAAGTTTCAGCTTTAAGCCCTTATCTCTTCACCCTTATCTTAGATGAGCTCACTGGAGATATCCAACAAGCAATATCTTGGTGTTTATTGTTTGCAGATGATATCATTTTGGTCGATGGTATGCACAAGGGTGTAAATGAAAAATTTTAATCTTTGCGAAACACTTTAGAATAGAAGGGTTTTAGGTTGAGTAGGGAAAAGATGTAGTATATGAAGCTTAAATTTAGTAGTGCAAGAAGGATGGATGATTTCATTATTAGGTTGGGTGATCAAGATATTTCCTGTAGTGAGTGTTTTAAATATCTTGGATTGATAGTTCAAAAAGATAGAGGAATTGATAAAGATGTGACATAGAATCCAAGCGGGTTGGTTGAAGTGAAGAGGCACGCAAGAGATCTTCTGTGATTATCAAGTACCATTAAAACATAAAAGGAAGTTTTACCATACTGCAATTACACAAGCGATGCTTTATGGTTTTGAGTGTTGGGCAACAAATTATGTACATGGGCAAAAAAATGGGAGTTGCAGAGATGAAAATGCTTATGTGGATATGTGGACACACGAGATTGTATAAATTTTAGAATGAATGTATCAAGGATAAAATAGTAGTAGCACCAATTGCAGATAGGATGCGAGAAACTCGGCGAAGATGGTTTGGACACATACAAACAAGACCATTAGAGTCACATATTACGCGTTATAAGAGTCTAGTCACTAGGCATATTAAATTAGGGAGGGGTAGAATAATAAAGACTTGGAATGAAACTATAAGGAAAGACATAATTTACTTAGGCATTAGTGAGATTATGACTAATGATAGGTACAATGGAGGCAAAGGATCCATATAGCGTAGCCCACTATAGTGGGATAAAGGCTTGAGTGGTGTTATTATGTCGTATATTTTTGTAAGAATTTTGAAGCGACCTTTGCATGCACAATTCTATGTTTTTGATTGAGTGTTAAGATCGTTCTTAAATGCGATCTCTTCATGCGTTTTCTCTGCTTAAGCGCTATAGGTTAACACTCTTATTATTGGCTTGTTGCTTGATGTACGGGGTTGTGGTTTGCCCCTTCCATATCATAGGTTCGTACTTGATTTGAGAGTTCGGATGCACAAGGAGGGCAGTGTAACATCCCGACTTTTATTGGATCACTAGAACTATAGCTGAACCAATAAAAGTGACTTGATCCCCTACCAAAGGCCTTAGAAGGAAGGAGGCGACGCAATTTTGGATATTGAGCTTATGTGCTCCGATCCGAGTTCTATCAGTTGGATTAGATTTGTATAATCGATATGAGTGCGATGGATCTCATTTTGTCTTATTCTAAGGTCATATGGAGATTATGACTGTTTTGAGTGGAGCGTCACAGTGACGCCAATTTGAATATTGAGCATACTTGCTCCAATTCGAGTTCTGTTAGTTTCCTTAGACTCATTGAAAGACTGTTATTAGTAGTCTAAATCACCTAGAGGGGGGAGGGGGTGAATAAGTGGTCTTGAAATTTTCTAGACTCTTTTTATTTTCAGCAAGTATAAATAAATTTTAAGTACAACAAACCACACAGATCACAACACACAATTGTTTATAGTGGTTCCCTAGGTTATAAATACATCCACTTTCCCTCACCACCTATCTAGCAGTGTGCTAGACTTGACAAACTTCTCCAAAACTCAGCTTTAAGAGCTTACAACACAGATTCCCCTGAATCTTTCCTCAGGCCTTCTCCAAGACCCTACCTTAGGCACAATAGCCCTACCTCAGAGTTCTCCAACACCTATAACTCATAAAACAAACTGGTCTCTTGCCTCAGATTTACATAGAGATCCTACCTCATACTTATGACCAAGTCCTAGACTCAGGATGTGAGTTCAGTCCTACAACTCAAATCTATTAATAGATTCTACAAATGAAAGTTTATAAGAGATTACAATTAAAGACTATAAAACAGACCTTGATTTTTTCGAGTCTTTAATTGACTTTGTTGCGAAAGCAATCTTCTTGAAGCCTCCCCTGAATGATAGAATGTCTTCAGATAAAGTAGTTCCAGGTCTATTCTTCTTGATCTTCTTCTTCAGCAGGAAGAAGACAAAATTGGAGTTGTACTGATTAACTCCTCCTTGATCTTTCAGAAAAAATAAGAGAGAGCTTGCCTTAGTTGTCACAGATTGTGCTGCTTCTTGACGTTTTTAAAGTTTAGCAAATGCGTGCAACCTCCTTGTTCGATTGCCCTAATTTTTCTTTAATACTGTTGACATTTTCCAATGGTCGATAGAATAAATAATGTCCTTTCAGAATATAGAAAAGAGTGGAATGTTCTGACATCTCTTTATGCGCCACTGCCAATTTTGAAATCTTACCAAGCACGTGTGCTCAATGGTAATAATAATCATGTCAAGATTGTATCGTTTGAAAATACTTCTTTCAAAATGAATTTACCCTTAGGCTCTGAAGATGACTTCTTCTATGACTTCTAAATTATATCGTCTTGATGCAGCCAACGTTCAAGACGAAAACATTTTGATATACCCATTGTTCATGACGATAACACGAGGACTATCTTTAAGTCAGACCGATGTGTCTTCAATTGCAATGCCTCTTCTCTAAACCTGTTATAGAGACATAACAGAGTTCCTGCATAGATTTAATAGAAATATCACCAAATACAATATGCACTTATTATTGTAAGAGATGTTTCTTCAAATCCTTGAATATTGAGAGCAATATTCTCAACAATATTCCCTATTTGAAGAAGGCATAACTCCTGACCAATGATAAGATGTAAACTAATTAAACCATATTAATATAGAAATGTGTAGTATAATGTAGAATTGAAGGCATAATAAATAAATATATACATATCAAATTGCATATATATATATATATATATATATATATATATATATATATATATATATATATGAGTTCAGAGGGTTTAAGTTAATTAATACATAAACACTAGAACATTCAGAAGCACATTTCCAATCTCATCAGAAGACATAGGAAATTTATCAATCAATTGGCTGAAGTCATTATCATCATCAGAGTCCGAGCTTATCTCTGTTGGGATGGGTGCAGTAGATGTATCACATGCCTCAATAAGTCTCTTTCTAGTTCTTTTTTTCTTGGCCTCCTGCCAAGAAAAGTACTTGAAGGGTTTGGGAATATATCTTGAAGGCACCCTTATTAGATTTTGTCGATCTATTCATGTTTTCCTTGATGGTGTCTTCTCTTAGGGTCTTCCTCTCTAGATGCTTGACCCATTTTTCGAATGGATAGATATTGTCAATATCATATATGAGTTGACCATTGCTTAACCATGCCTCCATGATGATAGACTTGGAATCATCACTCCAGTATTCATAGTCTGGATCTTTGGAGTTCTTCTTCCTTTACTTGGCCATATACTCCCCAGGATGCTGATACAGCAATTCACAATGGCGGAGAGAGGGTTAAGATGAAGAGAGAAGGTGGATGTGGTGGCTGAGAATATTCTCCGATTCTATATTCGATAAAGACAAGCGTACCTTATCGGTTATAGTATAGGATACTAAAGATTAATATCAAGGTCGTATTTCCCTGGGGCGTAATGACTACTTCTACTCAAAGGAGATTGCTATTATTTTATCAAATGATTTTTCTATTAATTACTAAACTAAAAACTGAAATTAAATTACTAAGCTAAAAAAAGAAAACTAATTACTTGCAGAAATAAAAAGAGTTAAAGCTAGAGATAAAGGGCCGTACTCGATCAAAAATCACCTCGGCTAAAGTCTATTAAAAAGGCGATAAATAAACCTAAGATTAAAAGGGTAAAAGTCCTTGACCGTGGAGGTTCCTAAAGCTTGAACATTCTTCTCTCGAATTCATGCCCAATTGAGTTTAGGAAGGTCCGATCGACTCTCGTCTAAATCGGAGGCCTAAAGCTCACTTTACGTGGTGAACCCCTCTATTGGATTTTACTCCAATCCGGCAGATTTGCACGTCTGCCTCTCTCGATGGGTGCGTACAACTCCCTTTACTCTTGAATGCTCACTTCATTCTATCGGCCTCTCGGCTAGCCCAGAATGAATGCAAAGGTGGAGAGTATATATCGATAATATACCTCCAGCCCATGAAAAATCAAGAGTAATTCAAGGCCTATAACCTAAAAAGAAAAGGTAATTTAAAACATCATAACTTAATCGCTCGAACCTCGGATCATCAAGATCGAGTACAAGGAGGATTAGTTAATCATAGTAAAAGGGAAAGAGATGGGTAGATAATAAAGGTGCACGAAAACTAAAGAGAGCGAATTAGAAAAAGGAAATGCCAACTACAATTTTATTAAAAATAAAAACAATTACAACTAGGAACGGAGATTACAAGTGCATGAAAAGAAGCTAACTACTGCTACGATACTAATAAGAAAGGATTACAGGAACTGAAAGTTCATTGCATGAAATTAAAAGCTAGAAATGGAGGAAGAGAGAGAGCAAAACATGAAAATAAAAACACTAAAACCCTAAGAAATGAACTAGCAACACCTCCCCTCTCCACAAAAGTTGCTTTAGAATGCTGGGAATGGCCTGGTATTTATAGAGTTTTCCCACGGGTTGTTCACGCCCTAGGTCACGCCCGGGGAGGGCGTGTCAGGGGGCGTGACAAGTATGGAGTTGACCTCGGGAGATGAATTCTGGCAGGAACGATGATTTCTTCGGTACGATGGTGGTCATGCCCGTGACAGGGGGGAGTGACAGGCGCGTCAAGTCAAAATCAGCGGTCGGAATTCCATCAGACATCGGAAAAAGGAGGGTCACGCCCTGTGACACGCCTAGGGAGGGCGTGTCATGGGGGCGTTACAGTACTATTTGCTTGTGGTGGCGGAGAAAGACTTGAATGCGGCGGCAGACATCGGGCAGAGGGTGACACGCCCCATGTCACGCCCTGGGACACGCCCAGGGAGGGCGTGTCAGGTGGAGTGACATGGGTTTTTTTGGCGGGAAAATCCTACTGGTGGCTGGATATCTTGGGAACAGGTGACACGCCCTAGGTCACGCCCGGGGAGGGCGTGACAGGAGGGCGTGACAGGACATATTTGGCCGCAAACTTGTTTAAACCTGCAAAAACAGAAAATTTACATTAGTTATAATATTTACATAAAAGAAACCTAAAATTACATAAAGGAAGGGTTTTAAAACGAAAATAATATATTTTTACCCTAATAAATTAAGCTAAAATATGCATCATCAGATGCATGGTTCATTCTCTTTTCTTTGCCCTCTGCTCATCATGAGGGTCATTCCTTCCTTTATCTTTAATGAATTCAACAAATGGTTCAGTTAAGTCTAGTTGGGGAAGGTTGAGAGATAGCCAAGTCCCCTGAAGATTCCATGGATTGGGCAGTACCTACACTCTCCCCCTTTTTGTCTTCTTCAAAGATTTTGTTGTCCATATGAATTGTGTTGGCCTCAAACTTGCTTTAAAGAGTTTGAATTATGTTCTTATTTTCTTCCAAAATAACATTTTTAGACTGTTCAAATAGTTGTATTGCCTGAAGCTGAGTGGAGTACACATATTCTTTAATATGTTATACTCTTTGTCTGGCAGTCTCATCAGGCTGGCTCACATACTTTTTCACACTTATTATATCCTGTGTACTCAACCTTAGACTTTCATTCACTGATCTTAAGATCTGAACCTTTTTATGGACTGTACTTGCAGCTTTGTCAAACCATTTGGTGATTTATACATTGATGTGAGTAGTGTCACCTCTAAGAACATCCAGTTCTTCCATAATTTTTGCTCTGACCATTTGTACTTCTATCATAATGTCAGTTTTCACACTTTTGACAGACTTATCTATGTATGCTTTCAGATGGGAGGTTTGTTTATCTATCATTGCTTTCAGATTGATGAGGATGAAGCTGCCAGCAATACTGGTGGATGGTTGGGTATGGGTCACATGGGGTGTTTCTTCAGTAACAGTTTGATTCATGCTTATCCCCAGGTTCTCTTGAACAACCAGCTCAATATGAGTTGCTTTCTCAGCCTCTAGGGTCATAGTCACGCTATCACCCAGAGCAGGGAGCTCAGATTAAGGCTCCCCTCAACATTATAATCACTCTCTAAGAACTTATTCAGAGAGTTAAACTGTATGTCCTCTGCATTCTCCTTATTCTTCCCCTTAGTTGGTGCACCACTCTTCTCTTGTTCATCTTTCTCCCCCTCAGCAACAACTTCCATTTCCATAGGAGCAATTGAATCATCAGAATCAACTTGAACTTATACATAGATATCTTGAACAAATTCTACTTCCTCACTTGAGGGAGACAAGTTAGGGTTGTGGATGGGTTCACTATCCACCTTGTATTCAGCACCCTTGTCTTTTGATACAGACTCAGAGGCATATTTAACAACTACTTTCTTTCCTTTCTCTTTGGTCTGGCTCTTTTTCTTTTCGGCTAGGAATTTGGGCAGAACTCTGGTATATTTTTCCAAAGTCCTGATATTCATTCTTTTCATGTAATGGATATGGGTACCTAGCTTGTTATTAAAATGCTCAGGATAAGCATTTATTAGGTACAATGAAAGGATCCTACCCAAGTTTGGAACTTAAAGACAATCTAGAAGTTTTTGAAATACTTCTAAGGCCCAAATGGTCTTTTTTTGAAGAATTACTCTTGTTACCAACTCAAACATGGGTTTTGAAATCCTATCATGGGATCCTGTCTTGTATGGGATGAACTTCCTAATGATATAATTTAACTTTCCTCTCTGGTTGAAATGTTTCCTCTCTAGAGATTCATATCTCTCACCACAGAATTCGCACTAGTCTAGAGCATCTAAAATCTCTTGTGATGAGATTTCCTGCTCTTCTTCCATATCAGCAGGAGGAAAATGCAGAGTATGGGAAATCCTTTTAGGGCTTACCTTAATCTTAACACTTTCAATCTTGCTCTTAATGGAATTCCTAGAGGATGATACCTTGATATGTGAATAGAATTCAAACACTTATTCTTTCAAGATGGGACATGGTTCAGATAGAATGAATTCTAATCCTGTGTCATCTATTAGTCAGATAAGATCCTTGATTTCATCAGATGTTGTCTTAAATAGAAATCTCACAACCTCACATCCTTCATACAAGATCTTTTCGAGTTTTGGCACCATTTGACTGAAATACCTAGTCGTTTAGATCGTTGAGAAAGTTGGGGCGATGACAACAGTCTTTTAGGGCTATCAGATTTATGCTCTAACTAAACCCTTAGCTTATATATATATTTAATATATATATTAAGTTCAAATGAAAATGAAGCATCACGCACTTGGAGTGATCAAGTATAAATGATTTATCCACTAAAATTAATTTGAGAAATATGAAACTAGCCCGTCAAGACGATATCATCTTGATGGAGAGGAAATGCTGAGCATATTCTCAAAGATCTTAACAATATAGTTGAGATCGACTCAGCTCAACTCCTCTGCCCTATTAGGCTTATCTGTTGATCAAGACAAAAACAAAACTCATGAAGGTGAGTCAATTGACTCATAATTATATGAACCTACATCTATGGTTAGCAACATAACATATTACCGGGTTACACTATCTAGCAGTTAACTGTAATAGTGATAGATTGAAAAACTTGCATATATGACTGTTCTAAGTTTTGGATTCCTAATTTAATTTTAAAAGAATTAAACTTATCTTCATCCAGAGGCATAGTGAAGATATATGCCACTTGTTTGTCTGCGAGAACAAACTCAAGGCAGATATCCTCATTTTCATGCTCTCAAAAAAATGATACCTAATCTCTATATGCTTAGTCATGTTGTGTGACATAAGATTTTTATCTATAGATAATACACTGGATGAATCACAATACATTAAAGTTTTACTTATCTGTAGGTTATAATCCTGCAGCTGATCTTGAATCCAAAGAAGTTGTGCACAACAACTCCCTGCTGATATGTACTATGACTCAGATGTGGAAATTGCCACACTAGTCTGATTCTTGCTCCACCATGACTCCAATCTCCTTCCTAGGAACTGGAATGCACCAAATGTGTTTTTTCTTATCTTCCTTGCATCCTACAAAATCTGCATCTGAATAGCCTATTTGTTCAAAATCATTATTCCTAGGGTACCAAAGACCAAGTTGTTGGGTGCCATTAAGGTATCTCAAAATCCTCTTTGCAGCTGAGTAATGAGATTCCTTGGGGCAGACCTGATACCTATCATAAACACATGAAGCATACATAAAATTAGGTCTACTAGCAGTCAAGTATAATAGGGATCCCATGATACATCTGTATATAGATTCATCAAAAGATTTCCCTTTCTTATCCTTATCTAGGGATATATTTGATCCCATGAGAGTTTTCATTGTGGAGGATGAATCCATCCCAAACTTCTTAATTAGCTCTTTAGTGTACTTATTTTACAAGATAAAGATTCCCTCATCAGTTTGTTTCACATGGAGACCTAAAAAATACTTGAGCTCTCCCATACTGCTCATGTCAAACTCCCCAAATATAAGGTTGGCCAACCTCTTGCAAAGGTTGTCATCAATATACCCAAATATAATATCATCAACATATATTTTTACCAAGAGACACTTGCCCTTTATTTCCCTAAGGAACAATGTGCTATCTATCTTCCCCCTTAAAAACTTGTTCTTAATGAGAAAGGTAGATAGAGTTTCATACCAAGCCCATGGGACTTGCTTTAACCCATATATAACTTTCTTAAGGAAATAAACATGATTAGATATAGTTGGATGCATAAAACTTGTGCGCTGCTCACCATATACCTCTTCCTTGAGATTGCCATTGAGAAAAGCTGACTTAACAACCATTTGGTATATCTTGAATCCTTTGAAGGCAGCATAGACAAGAAACATCCTTATTGCTTCAAGACTTGCAATTAGAGCAAAAATTCTTGTCAAAGCCAATGCCCTCTTCTTGCATGTAACCTTTGGTTACCAGCCTCACTTTATTCTTCACAACCACACCATTTTCATCCAATTTATTCCTGAAGATTCACTTGGTGCTAATTATGTTTTGTCCTTGTGGCTTTGACACCAACTTCCATATCTTGCATCTTTTGAATTGGTGTAGTTCCTCTTGCATAACATTGATCCAAAAGGGGTCTTAGTTTGCTTCTTCAAACTTCTTAGGCTCCACCTAAGATAGGAAGCTCAAAAATAGAGCTTCATTGTGGATCCTTCTCCTTGCATTGACTCCATGTCTAGCATCCCCAATAATCAGATTACTGGAGTGATCTCTCAAGTGTCAGATTACTATAGGTAGTCTTTCAGTAGCTGAATGTGTTTAGCCAACAACCTCAACTTCAACATCTTCTTGATCTCCTTCAACTAGTTGTACTTCTTCACAGGAAACTTCATCAAGAGGGGAGATCATGCTAGAGATTGGCTTGTCTTGTATAGACAGTTCCTGTAATGTTTGCTCAACACCATAGCCTTTGGTCTCTCCCCTGTTAGAGCCTCCAAAATAACTTTAGGTGAAATCTTCACTTGAATGTAATCCTTTAGAAGTCTCATTGTACAAGTTATGTGCATGAAACACCCACTATCAAGTACAAGATTTGTTTCAGGTTGGTACTTGAACTATCCTGCAAGATAAATTTCATTTTACCTTAGGAGCTCAACTAACTTTAGGTCATTAGTTCTTGTTAGAATTAACAATAACATTTTTGCTGAGAGCTACTCTAGCAGGAAGGCTCTTCTTTTCCTATGGCACAGAGGGGTTGTGTCAACAATATATGTCAAAGTGACTCACTTTATGTCACAACCCACATTTTCTCAGCATTTAAACAATATATCAGAGTAAGAGAAAACACACGTCATAATGTCACGCAGTGCAGGGGATAACTGCAGATGCTCAGGCAAGAACCTACTCCTGACACTTATCATGAAATTCCCAAGTTTATTATGAAGAAAACTGTAATTTAAGTTAAGTTTCAATGGTCGTATCCCTCAGCTCAGTGGATCAACTAGTCCACAAGTGAAAAAATGAATATACGATGCAGAAAATACTTTGTTTATATCGAATAGCGTCCTACATGAGCATAACCATCCAAACATGACAACTCATGATATGAATACCTCTAGATTTAATACTAATATAGAAAGAGACTTTTTACGTAGTTAAAATAGATTGACTTGTCTTGAAATATGCTATGAATGAAGTAGTTATTGTTGGATCCATAGTTTTGATTTGGGTTAGGTTCACTAAATTTGGTTGAGTTTGACCAATATTGTATAGCCAGGGTCAAGTCCTTGAGTCCTAGTGTTTAGTCTAGTCTTTATGTTAAACCTTCATGGACAAGCCAACAGAGGACCTCAGTAGATTCAAGACTTATAAGAATTCAGAGATCAAAATTATCAGTTCGAAAGTCTTTGAACTCAGCTCGACGATAATCGATATCAGATCGACGAACTCAGAGTTATTTCTCTGAGTTGAGCTCGATGATATTCGAGCTCAGGTCGACGATCTTTTCTTTTAGACAGATTCTCAGCTCGACGATCCTGGAGCACAGAATTGGCAAGTGATTCTCAGTATGCAGTTTTTATAGCTCAGGTCGACGAACATGAATTCTTAGGTCGACGAACTTGGAACTCCGGTCGACAAATTCTATTTAGAGGTCGACGAATTCTGTCCAGAGCCTAACTTAGAGTTTTTTCCTGACTTCTGTCCCTTACTTTCTATATTATTTAGCAGTAATATTTCTGAGTAATTAATGTTCATATTCCCCTGAATATAGCCATTATTGGCATCATTAATTATGGTCTTCTTCATGTTAATTACTTGCTTATTTTATTAGGGACAGTTGTGAAAACTCATTTAAGACAGATATTCCAGCCGTTTCATTCTCCAGATCTTTCAGCATTTAATGCAGGAATTCAAATTTCAAAGGAGAATAATGGACTACAGAATATAAAAGAGATTTTCTCTTTTCAGACGAAAACATACCAAGCCAGACATTAGAAGAGAATATGCAGCACACAAGTATACATAGAGATAATACTGAACATTCAGAACTCTCTCCCAATGCAGAAAACATTCTGTTTTTCTCCTTGTCCATTCTGAAGACTGAAGAAGAACATCCATCACTATCAAGAGTCTTCTTCAACCTTCTCCTCCAGGAACATTCAAGGAAAACATCTTGAATCAATCAGAAAGTTCCAGGATTCTTTTAGACAAAGATGAAGACCTACACCTTGAGCAAGACTCCAAGTTTCAGAGCCATTTCTACATTTTAGAAGGAGTCTTGACAAACAACAAATCCACTAGTCTTCTCTGTTTTTATAGAGAAAAGAGAAGACATCATCACCTCCTCTCACCTCATGTATAAAGGGTTTAATAACTCTCTTCAAAAGTTTATTCTTGGTTTTTGGGCACCTGATCAAAACCCTAAAGGGTTGTGAGATCTCACTAAAAATAGATCTTGTGGTGGCAGTCACATGATCAAAAACTTGATAGTGGATTCCTACCAGGGTGGTAGAAGAGTGGATGTACCAAGGTTGGGGAACCACTATAAAATTCTTGTGTTGTCTGTGTGTGTTCATTTTCTTTCTGTTCTTGCTGTGACTGTGATAACTTAGTTTAGCCTATTCTATTTCTTTCTATTATTATTGGTATCACCTACTTTTACTCTAATATAAATCTGAAAAACAGCCAAAATTTTAATTACTCTATTCACCCCCCTCTAGTGTAAATCAGATCTAACCCCTATCTTTTAATTGGTATAAGAGGGGTGTTCCTTTGGTTGTACAAGTTAACACTTGAACAAAAAAATCCTTACTAAATCTGATTTTCTTTTCTTAGTTTTTCTATTTTCACATAATAGCACATAACAAAGACTATGCAAGCACCAGATCTCCAGTTTGCAACTTAAATAATTTGGTTATTTGGAAGGCAAGAATCAAGCTGTATATGAACTCTATTGATGGGGATATCTTTAATTCTATTTTGACAGGACCACCAGTTCTAGTGGCAAAATCTACTGCAAGCTCCAGCACAAATGCTGTTCCACCACCTGAGTGGACAGATGCTCAGAAAAAGCCCAAAATGGCTGATACAAAGGCCATGAATATTCTGGCTTAGACAATGTCTGATGACATTTTCCAGAAGGTGGCTTAGTGCACATCAGCCAAGGCTATCTGGGAATCCCTTAACCAGATGGTTGCTTGCTTAACAGGTGAGAGAAAGGATAGGAGATCCAATCTCATCTCATAATATGAAAACTTCAAGAAGGATGAGTCAGAGTCTGTAAGTGACATGTACAACAGACTAAGCTCAATCATCAATGAGATGAAGACTCTGGATAAGGATACAGATAAGAGGAAGGCATAAACTATGTCCAAAATTTTGCCCCTGTTGCAAGATTAGAAGCAATAAGGATATTATTAGCCTATGCAGCCTACAAGAAGTTCACAGTATACCAAATGGATGTCAAGAGTGTATTCCTTAATGGTGAACTCAAATAAGAGGTCTATATAGAACAACCACTAGGTTTTATCTCTTCATCTTATCCATCTAATGTTTTTAAGTTGCATAAAGCTCTCTATGGTCTAAAGAAAGCTCCAAGAGCTTGGTATTAAACCTTAGCTAGCTTTCTCTTAGAGCATAAATTTTCTAGAGGCATAGTAGATATGACTTTATTTATTAAGCATCATCATGATAAAATCTTGTTAGTACAAATATATGTAGATGACATTATATTTGGTTTTACTGATTCCAAACTATGCAAAAGGTTCTCTGACCTTATGCATTCCAAGTTTGAAATGAGTAGCATGAGTGAACTCTCCTACTTCCTTGGTCTCCAAGTGAAGCAGTCCCCTGATGACATCTTCATATCTCAATCCAAGTATGCTAAGGAGATGATAAAGAGGTTTGGGATGGCTGATGCTTCAGTTAAGAAAACACCCATGGCTACAAATGATGTGGTTGATTCTGATGAACATGGGAAACCTGTAGATCAGAAATTGTATAGGGCCATTATTGGTGTACAACCTCGGGCTCGCAGCTCGGCGAGAGGGGCCCAGGAGAGAGGAGAGAGGGTTCAGCCCGGCGAGAGGGGCCCAGGCGAGAGGAGAGAGGGTTCGGCCCGGCGAGTACAGAGGGCCTAGGCGAGTCGAGAGGACTCAGAAGAGAAGCTCCGAGTAGAGAGGGCCTAAGCGAGTCGAGAGGACTCAGAAGAGAAGCTCCGTGGCGAGAGGGCCCAGGCGAGTCAAGAGGACTCAGAAGAGAAGCTCCGAGTAGAGAGGGCCCAGGCGAGTCGAGAGGGTTCGGCCTGGCGAGAGTACCCTAGTGAGAGGTGCCTCGAGAGAAGGGTCGTCTTGGTTTCAGGGCCGGTTCAGGTAAGGTCGGGCCCACCTTCTGGGCCCCGGAGGTGTTTTTACTCTTTTACCCTGCGTGGGCTGCATTTAGTCTTTTAAGACAGCGGAGTTTAGCTGTTGGCAGACCCAGCCAAGGGTCTTCTGGTATTTTCACAGCAGCATAGTTTGGTTATTAGCAGTCCCAATTCAGAGGCCTATAAATAGACCGGTAAGGTGCCTTAGAGAAGGAAGCATTCTTGACTCCTCTTATCTTTTCTAAGGCACCTAGCTCAGTATTGGCTAGGGAGGGGAAGAGCTCTAGTTCTAGTCTCTTCCGGGTAAGAGGTGGGACCTCCTCACTGAAGCCTCCGGTCTAGTTCTTCGCCTGGAGAGTGATCCCAAGGGAGTAAGCACGAGCTGCCTTAGTAGTTCCGAGCTTTAGGTGGAATCGGCTTTGCTGGTTCCAACATTTTTGGTGCGGTGAGCGTGGAGCTGCAGCCTGTGCGGAAGAACGAGGGGTTATCTCATGGCGGGAGATGCGGGAGGAGGAGGCGAGGGGTCCCCCAGCCAGGAGGAGTATGTTGGGAGGACGGAGTTCATGTCGTCCATTGGAGGGATCATGGATCTCCTCAAACAACTCGCACAAAGAGGCGAGTGCGAGACCCCCCCTCCTCAAGTGCCAGATCTCGCGCCCAGGGGAGGGGCCGACTCGGCGAGGATAGGTGAAGATGCACCTGGGAGGCGGCCAGGAAAAGAGGTAATGGCGGAAGGAAGTCGGCGAGAGGTGGAAGGAAGGGAGCTCTTCCCTAGTCCGGTGAGTGCCGCGCCGGTGGACCTCGTGGCGCGAGTGGACCAGGCGAAATCACTGGCGAGAGGATCTCCTTTTTGCGAGTTGGTACTCTCGGCATCCGTTCCAGAAGGGTTCCGCGAGCCGGAAATGAACTACTACGTGGGGAAGGATGACCCCCTCCAACACTTGCAGTGGTTTGAAGACACAGTTTCCATCAGACCCATGACGGACGCCTTCAAGTGTCGCCTCTTCGCCATCACTTTGAAGGATAAGGCTAGGGATTGGTTCCACCAACTCCCAATTGGTTCTATTTATTGCTTCGAGGACCTGAGCAGAAGTTTCCAGCTGCGGTTCTCAACCTCCAAAAAGAGGAAGAGGAACCCGGAGTCCATCTTCCTGATCAAGCAGAGGGCATACGAGTCTTTGGCTCAGTACGTAGACCGCTTCCAGGAGGAGATGTTGGACATTCAGGAGGTGCCTGGCTTCGCCCTCCAGATGGCTTTCACGGTGGGGCTAAGGGAAGGCTTCTTCAAGATGAGCCTCACCAGGAAGGCGCCGTTGTCCTTCAAAGGGTTGATGGAGAAGGCCGCGAAAGAAATAGCCATGGAGGCGGCAAACCCGGCATTCGCAAGGAAGTTGGCAAGATTGACGGAAGTGGAGCAGAGGGAGCCAGGAGGGGGAAGACAGCCAGAAGGAAGGAGGAGAGAGGAACTAAGAGGGCCCGTACACCCGGAGCCGGGGTGGAGACAACCAGGAGGCCCGATTCAGGGGCCTGGGAGAGGTCCTCCGCAGGGGGGAAGAAACTTCTATCAAGGACCAGGAAGGTTTCACCCGCTAGGATGGGGGCATGGTCCGAGGCCGCTCCCACCCCCACCTCAGCAAGCTATGGCCATAGGCAGAGGGAGAGGAAGAGGAAGAGACCGTGGGAGAGCGGGAGCGGGGAGGAGGAGGAATCCCCTAGAAGAGAGACGTGGGGAGGGAGTTTTACCCTATTGTGACTTCCACGAGGAGGAGGGTCACGCGACGGCAACATGTCCCGAGTTCTTGGAGTTGAAGAGAGGAAAAGGAGGAGAAGACCGACAACCGGCAGTGCAGATAGTAGAGGTGCCGGGAGCTAGGGAGGAAGATCGGTGTGTAGACCGGTCAGATACAGGAGATCGAGGGGGGATTGGAGTGATTCATGGGGTTGGGGGGGGGGGGGTGGGGATCGAGGCCACCCGTAAGGCCAGTCTTCACACTATGTATCGTCGGAGCGTTGCCTCGACGTCGTAAACCCCGCCCCTGGATGAGAAAATCACGTTTTCCAGAAGGGACCTACATGACCACGAGGACCCTTTCTGTGACGCGCTGGTGATCAGGACTGCCATCGAGAACTTCACGGTATCCCGCATTCTGGTGGACAATGGGAGTTCCGTTAATGTAATCTTCAAGAAGGCTTTCAACGAGATGAGGGTGGAGTCTCGAAGGGTGTTGGCGGCGGATGGGCCGTTGTTTGGTTTTTCAGTAGAAAGGAAGGAGGTTGAGGGAGGAGTAGGACTTCAGGTGACCTTGGGGGGGTTGTCTAGGAATTGTCGTTTCGTGATAGTGGACGCTCCCAGCAGTTACAACGCAATCTTTGGGCGCCCTCTTATCAGTGCCTTTAGATGCGTTCCGTCCTCTTTTCATCAGTGCCTGAAGCTCAATTCGGGAGGAACCCAAATCAGGGTGAGAGGGGACCCGAAAGCGGCTCGGGAGTGCTATGTAACGGCGGTCAACACCATCTCGTGGATGGAGGATGTGGAGGAGCTGGGAGCAAGGATGGAGAGAGAGGAGCTGGGAAGAGTGGGAGCAGGAGTGGAGGAAGATCTGGTAGCGGAAGAAGAGGTGGCTGAAGGAGAGGAGTTGGAGATAGTAGTGGAGAGGGGCATTGCGGTGGAGCCAGTGATGGCTGGAGAGCAGGTGGCTGGAGGAGAGGAGCTGGGAAGAGCAGGAGCAGGAGTGGAAGGAAGTTTGGTAGTGGAAGAGGAGATGGATGAGGGAGGGGGGTTGGAGAAGGGAGAAGGAGGAAAGGCCCAGGAGAGGGTGGCTGCTGTGGAAGTCTCAGGAGTTGGGTGCGGGTCGAAGGATCTAGAGGAAGAGCTGAGAGAGCAGGAGGAGGAAGAACCCTTGAGGTTGAGGGCGGCGGTAAAAGTTCTGGAGGTCGAGATCCTCACCAAAGATGGGAGAAAAGAGAAGATAAAGATCAGCGGCGAGCTCACTCCGCAGGACCAGGAAGAAATTCGGAAGTGTGTAGAAGAGAACATTGATGTCTTCACCTGGAGCGCAGCAGACATGCCGGGGGTCGACGCGGATGTGGCGTGCCATCGTCTCAACCTCGACCCCGGGGTCCGCCCCATTCAGCAGAAGAAGAGAGCCATCGCCTCCAAGATGGTCGGGCCCATCAGAGAAGAGGTAGAGAAGCTGCTCCGGGCGGGATTCATATCGGCTAACAGGTATCCGGGATGGGTGAGCAACGTTGTAATGGTGAAAAAGGGGGAGGGCAAGTGGAGGATGTGTATCGATTTCTCTCTCTTAAATAAAGCTTGTCCTAAGGATTGTTACCCCCTGCCTCGGATCGACGCGCTGGTTGACTCAGCCGTCGGTTTCTCACTAATGAGTTTTTTAGATGCTTTTTCAGGGTACCACCAGATACGCATGCACCCTCCGGACGTCAAGGATGTCACCTTCGTCACGGAGGATGGTAGCTTCAGCTATAACATGATGCCCTTCGGGCTAAAAAACGCGGGAGCAACCTACCAAAGGATGATGGACCGGATCTTTCGGGAGCAGAAAGGGCGGAACCTCGAGGTCTACGTGGATGACTTGATGGTAAAGAGTCGGGACCTTGGGTCTCATATCCTAGACCTACATGAGACCTTTGCAACCGTTAGAAAGTATAAGATGAGGCTTAACCCTCTGAAATGTGTGTTCGGGGCTAGCCGAGGGAAGGTTTTAGGACATCTCCTCACCCCTGAAGGGGTGGAGCCCAACCCTGACAAGGTGAGGGCGATACTGGAGCTGGGATCTCCTAGAAATGTCAAAGAAGTCCAACGTCTCACTGGTAAACTAGCCGTTTTGAGCAGGTTCCTCTCCAGAGTGGGAGAGAGGTGCTCTTCTTTCTTTCGAACCCTAAGGGGAGGGAAGGAGTTCGAATGGACCATTGAGTGTGAGAAAGCCTTCGCGGCTCTAAAGCAGCAACTCACTCAGACGCCGCTACTTCAGGGGCCGAGGGAAGGGGAGAACTTGTTCCTCTACCTCGGGGTAGGGACGGGGGCGGTCAGCTCAGTCCTCATCCGCGAAGAAGGGAAGAGGCAGTTCCCAATCTATTATGTAAGCAGAGTCCTCAAGAAGGCAGAGCTGAAGTGCCCCATCCTTGAAAAGTTGGCCTTCGCTCTCATTGTGTCGGCCCGGAAGCTCAGACCCTATTTCCAAGCCCATGCCATACAGGTTGTGACGGATCACCCTTCACCGTATCCTCGAGGTGGTCGAACACTCGGGGAGGTTGGCCAAGTGGTCGATAGAGCTCAGTGAATTCGACCTCTCCTACGTTCCTCGAGAAGCTATTAAAGCACAAGTGGTGGCGGATTTCTTGGCGGACTACGTACTGGAGGCCGAAGAAATGGAGGTGCCTCCCGTAGCAGCATGGAAGATGCTGGTGGACGGAGCTTCTGGTAGGAATTCTTTCGGGGGAGGGGTCATCCTGGCGAGTCCTGAGGGGACTAGGATTGAGCAAGCTTTGAAAATACACTTCACCCTCACCAATAATCAGGTGGAGTATGAGGCCATCATCGCCGGACTTCGGTTGGCCAGGGAGTTGGGTATACAGGACATCAGGGTCTTCACGGACTCCTTGGTGGTGGCGCGACATATCAGCGGAGAGTTCGAGGTGAGGGAGCCGACTCTCCAGTTGTACCTAGTGAAGATAAAAGGCATAGTTGGACAGTTCCATAGCTTCTCCATTCAGCATGTTCCTCGAGAGGAGAATGCTCGGGCAGACCTGCTCGCGAAGCATGGCCCTCAGGCCGGAGGGACCATGACCGAGCTCTTCAGACCCTCCATAGAAGAGGGGGAGGTGATGGAGATCGAGCAGGAGAGGTCTTGGATGGATCCCTTTGTGACTTTCCTGGCATCGGGACGACTACCCGAGGGGGATCTCGAGAAGAAACGAATCCGATACAAGTCTGCATACTATTTATTGAAGGAAGGAGTACTTTATCGAAAAACGCTGTCTGGACTGTTAGCCCGATGCGTATCCGAGAAGGAAGCACCAAGGGTGCTGGAAGAGGTCCATTCGGGAGAGTGCGGGAGCCATTCGGGAAGTCGAACCTTGGAAGGGAGAGTGCTAAGGTAAGGCTATTTTTGGCCTACCCTACGAAGAGATGCAGAAGAGCTCGCTAAAAGGTGTAGAAAGTGCCAAGAGTTTGCTCCCTTGCAGCTCCTTCCAGCACAAAGGCTGCGAATGATCACCTCTCCTTGGCCCTTCGCCATATGGGGATTGGATCTGGTAGGACCGTTTCCTCAAGCCAGTGGTCAGAGGAGATTCCTACTGGTCATGGTGGATTACTTCTCAAAGTGGTTAGAAGTTAAGGCCCTGGCAAAGGTAACCTCATAGGTGGTAAGGAATTTCGTATGGGGGGAGATTATTTGCCGGCACGGGCTTCCTCTAGCCATAGTCACCGATAACGGGCCGCAATTCGCTAGCAGAGAGTTTGTGGATTTTTGTGCACAGCTTGGCATAGACCTTCGGTTCGCCTCGGTCCATCATCCACGAAGCAACGGGCAGGTCGAGGCAGCAAACAAGATTATAGTGAACCTCCTGAAGAAGAAAGTAGAGAACTTGAGGGGGAGCTGGGTGGAACAGCTCCCCTCTGTCCTGTGGGCTCTGCGAACTACACCTAACACGGCCACAGGAGAAACGCCCTTCAAGCTCTCTCATGGCTCCGAGGCCGTCGTACCTGTGGAATTTGAAGTTGAAACGCCTAGGGTCACAGCAGCCAGAGAAGGAGAGGAAAGGTGGCAGTTCGATAATGGAGAGGAGCAGAGGCTTTCTCTCGACCTCGTGGAAGAGCTCAGAGAGCTAGCAACAGTCCGGCAGGAGGAGGTCAAGCGCCGGATGTCCCGGTACTTCGATAAGCACATCCGAATCAAGCAGTTTCAAAAAGGGGATTTGGTCTTCAAGAAGGTAGATGCTGCAGGAAGGGGAGCCTCGGTGGGGAAGCTCAACCCCAATTGGGAAGGTCCTTTCATAGTAAAAGAAGTCTTAAAGTCAGGGGGGTATCACCTCCAGGATGTGGACGGGATACCCCTGGACTGCGCCCGCAGTGGCGATGATCTGAAACGTTTTTATCCATAGTAATAAAAGTCCTTTGAATTTACTTGAGCATATCGTTAATAATCCTCCCTCTTTTGAATATGCTAACACTATACCTCAGGACGCCCTCCTTTAGAGGATGGGAGCGGTGGTTGGAGGAGAAAGAGGAGAGGAGACCCCGAGCAGACCCGCTGACCAGGCTCTCATCAAGCTGGCAGGGCTGTAGGCTCACTCGGTGGTTGGAGGAGAAAGAGGAGAGGAGACTCCAAGCAGACCCGCTGACCAGGCTCTCATCAAGCTGGCAGGGCTGTAGGCTCACTCGGTGGTTGGAGGAGAAAGAGGAGAGGAGACCCCGAGAGGACCCGCTGACTAGGCTCTCATCAAGCTGGCAGGGCTGTAGGCTTACTCGGTGGTTGGAGGAGAAAGAGGAGAGGAGACCCCGAGCAGACCCGCTGACCAGGCTCTCATCAAGCTGGCAGGGCTGTAGGCTCACTCGGTGGTTGGAGGAGAAAGAGGAGAGGAGACCCCGAGCAGACCCGCTGACCAGGCTCTCATCAAGCTGGCAGGGCTGTAGGCTCACTCGGTGGTTGGAGGAGAAAGAAAAGAGGAGACCCCGAGCAGACCCGCTGACCAGGGTCTCATCAAGCTGGCAGGGCTATAGGCTCACTCGGTGGTTGGAGGAGAAAGAGGAGAGGAGACCCTGAGCAAACCCGCTGACCAGGCTCTCATCAAGCTGGCAGGGCTGTAGGCTCACTCGGTGGTTGGAGGAGAAAGAGGAGAGGAGACCCCGAGCAGACCCGCTGACCAGGCTCTCATCAAGCTGGCAGGGCTGTAGGCTCACTCGGTGGTTGTAGGAGAAAGAGGAGAGGAGACCCCGAGCAGACCCGCTGACCAGGCTCTCATCAAGCTGGCAGGGCTGTAGGCTCACTCGGTGGTTGGAGGAGAAAGAGGAGAGGAGACCTCGAGCAGACCCGCTGACCAGGCTCTCATCAAGCTGGCAGGGCTGTAGGCTCACTCGGTGGTTGGAGGAGAAAGAGGAGAGGAGACCCCGAGCAGACCCGCTGACCAGGCTCTCATCAAGCTGACAGGGCTGTAGGCTCACTTGGTGGTTGGAGGAGAAAGAGGAGAGGAGACCCCGAGCAGACCCCGAGCAGACCCGCTGACCAGGCTCTCATCAAGCTGGCAGGGCTGTAGGCTCACTCGGTGGTTGGAGGAGAAAGAGGAGAGGAGACCCCGAGCAGACCCGCTGACCAGGCTCTCATCAAGCTGGCAGGGCTGTAGGCTCACTCGGTGGTTGGAGGATAAAGAGGAGAGGAGACCCCGAGCAGACCTGCTGACCAGGCTCTCATCAAGCTGGCAGGGCTGTAGGCTCACTCGGTGGTTGGAGGAGAAAGAGGAGAGGAGACCCTGAGCAGACCCGCTGACCAGGCTCTCATCAAGCTGGCAGGGCTGTAGGCTCACTCGGTGGTTGGAGGAGAAAGAGGAGAGGAGACCCCGAGCAGACCCGCTGACCAGGCTCTCATCAAGCTGGCAGGGCTGTAGGCTCACTCGGTGGTTGGAGGAGAAAGAGGAGAGGAGACCCCGAGCAGACTCGCTGACCAGGCTCTCATCAAGCTGGCAGGGCTGTAGGCTCACTCGGTGGTTGGAGGAGAAAGAAGAGAGGAGACCCCGAGCAGACCCGCTGACCAGGCTCTCGTCAAGCTGGTAGGGCTGTAGGCTCACACGGTGGTTGGACTCAACACTCTCGGGCCCTCCGCAAACAAGGGTTTGGGCTTTCGTGTTAATGTCCGCCAGCAGCAACGGAGGTCGGCTAATCAGGAAAATCTATTCCCCTTAGCAAAAAAGGGATGCTTCGAGGGAAGTCATTGCATAAAGAAAAAAAGAGGAAGGAGAAAAAGGGGAGAGAGGGAGGATAGCAAACACTCCCTGTCCACTCGCGCCGAGAGGAGCCATCCCGCGAGTCGAGAGCGAGGAAATACTCCTCTCACTCACAGAAAACCATGGAGGCTCACCAACTCACCCCAGGAGCCAAGCCCACAGGTAATAATTAGGCGAGAGGAAAGGCGGTTTTCTCTCGCCTATCAACAATCTCGAGGGTTCCTCGAGCAATCCCGATATAAAAGAAAGGGCTGGCCCTAAAAAGGCGCGAGCAAGAATATATATATATACATGCGCATGAGTCATATCAATGTTTTAAGACAACGCATTCACAAGATAAGAGAGAAGCGAGAGGCGAGCAAAAAAGTAAGAATTTAAACGTGAGTCATAACAGCGTTTAACACCCTACGACTATGGAATATGAAGTATTGCAATCTTAGCAAAAGAGAAAAAAGAAGGCCCTAGCCCCTCTCACTCGCTGAGGGATCCTCGTCCTCGCCATAGATCTCGGGCACGAGATCTCGAGCAGTGATGTCCTCGCAGTCGTCTTTTACAATACCTAGCTCTCGCATCATCTTGAGAATGAGCTCGGCGGTCCTTATGTTAGCATCCTTATAGAACTCTTCCACATCATCGTGGGTGTAGCGCGTGAGAGGAGGTGGGGAGGCCTGCGAACGGGGAAGGGGAGCTTCCTTAAGCCTGGCGTTCGCCGCCTTCAGCTCTCTTACTTCGGCCTCCAGCTCTTCCACCCGCAAACGTAGTCGATCGGCCATCTCGGCATCCTGCGAGAGAAAGGAAGAGGTGTAAAAGAGGAAAAAAGAAAGGGGGTACCGGGGCAAGTGCCCGTAGAACATTAGCGGGGTATCGACTTACCACTCCGCCGCTAGCTTTCGCCAGAAGGCTTTCAAACACCTTTAGCCGCTGGGCGAGATCCCCTGACTTTTCACACTCGACCTCCAGCTTGGCGTGTATCTCTTTCCAGCTCTTGGTGTTGAAAATCAGGCGCCGCGAGAGGCGGTGCGACAGCTCTAAAGTGCGCAGCTGCGAGTGTGCCGTCCTCAGGACCAGGTCTCGCGTAGTGGCCGCATCGAGTGGATCGGGAGTAAGGCCTCCATATAGGCTGAAGCCCAAGGAGAAAGCGTGAGCACTGGGCTCAACCTGCTCTCTCCAGGAGGGCAGGAGGGTGGAGATGGAGACTCGGTAGGACCCCTTGTCCCAGATCAGAGAGGGGTCATTGTTGCCGTCAGGGACCGCCGACCCCATGTCGAAGTTGAGGTGATCGGACGGCGGAGGAATCTGAGAAGTCCCCTCGCGAGAGGGGAATCGAGGGGTAGGGTAGGATGAACTCGCCAGGGGAGCGAAGGGGGCTGCCCCCTCGGGGAGCGAGACCGCTTTACGTGGAGAAGTTAGAGGGGGCGAGTGGGGAGACCGAGACCCCACAGAAATTGGGCTCAGTGATCCCAGCGTCCCCGTGAGACCGACAGGAGCTTTGCCCTTCCCAGAGGGGAAGGAGACGGTCTTCTTGGTCCTCATCTTCATCTTCTTCGAGGGGCTAAGGCGGAGCGGCGCGGAATCCTCGGCCACCCTCTTTTGGGGGGGAGGGGCCAGCGATTCTCTGGCCGCCTCGGCCTCCATAGTGGCGAGAGCCACATCGGGGGAAAGCTTAATAGCGCTTTGATAGGGGGGATGCATTTGCACGATCCTCTCTCCTGAGAAGAAAGAGAACTAACATCAGAAGACAAGCTCTCGCGAGAGAAAGAGGCGAGGGATAATGAAAAGAGAAGTTCGAAGTGTACCTTCTCCAGGGAGCACGGGGGGTAGAGAGGCGAGCCCTCTCCTCAGATACCGGACTTCAAAATTCTTCCCTGCAAGGTATTCGCAGAGAAGTCTGTCCGTGCCGCCCACCTGAGGGGAGGTGTAGAAGATTTCAGCAGGAGACACCGGTGCGAGAGGAACTCCGCCTAGATTTCCGCGAATGAATACAAAGCGGGTGAGCCAGTGGTGGTTCTTGTTAGGGGTCTCGCACACCTTCAGGTTCAGCCCGGTGAAGAAGGACACTCCGTCCTGATTGGCGTGGTACACGAACATCTTACGGAAGACGGTAAGGTTAAACTCTATCCTTTCCCTCCGCATATAGCAGGCGAATGCAATGATGACGGAGATGGCATTCGGGTTCAGTTGAGCGGGTACAACGCCGAAGTACTTCAGGACCTGTTTTACCTCTGGCCAATAGGGAAGCCGGAGCCCAACCTCAACATGGGAAATTGGGAAGGCGAGTTCTCCAGGGTAGAAAGTGTTGATGCTCTCGCTGACCCGGGGAGGGCGCGACTCGAAGCCTTCTGGCAGGTAATCACTCCGAAAGGTCTCGTAATCGTCGGCAGGGAGGCGACCGGGGGGGGGGGAAGTCGTGGTCGGTGAATCGCTTCCCGCAGCGGCTGCGCCCCTCACTCTCTTCGGACCTCTTCTTTACCATTATGAGCGCAGGACAAGAAGAAAGGGAGGTGGCTGGCGAGTGAGAGACGAGCGAGTTAGCGCAAGAAGCTGGAGGGACTGGAGCGCGAGGCGAGCCACAGGAAGAAGGTTACTCGCGAGTGGAAGTCTAAAGAAAGCATACCTCTTGCCCTGGCAGGGGGGGGGGGTATTTATAACCTTCCCCAGTAGGGAAGTACGGGCAAAGGGGTCGCGTCAGGGGAGGGGAAGAGTCGGCCGACCCTTCGCCCTCCGGGTCTCGGGAAGCAGAACGCCGGGTGAGCGGCCTTCTCGAGAAAAGAGCGGTGAAAAGACAACGGGGCAGACAGCTAATGATGAAAGTCAATAATGTGGAATAAAAATTAATTAATATCCAAAAAGAAGCAGTAGTGACGATTAAACCGACAAATTATGAAATTAATTAATCCAGCGCATGGCGGGTGGCGAGTTAAAAAAGCGCACAGCAGGCGCTATACCAGTCAATCTTATTACAGGATAATAAAAGAGAGTTATTGGGCGGACGGCGAGAAGCGAGAGGCGACTGCAGGAGGAAAGAACGCTCGGGCTCCGTCAGTTCTTGTCCCACTTCCATCGTCCTCCACGACCTCTCACGCAGGGGGGGCGACGGGGGAAGTGGAAGGCGCGAGCAGCCGCAACACCGCGCCGGGCGAGACGAAGCTGTTGATCGACATCGTTCAGAATCGCTAGAGGATCAGTCTGGTCCACCTCCGTGACGACATCAATCTCATTCGACAGGCGAACACATTCCATCTCGAGCCAATCAATTCGGTGGTCCGCGGCCTGCTTTCCTTTTTCCAGTGCTTGGATGAGCAACGCGTGTTTCTGCAGCATCTCAGCCACCTTTCGCTTCATCTCTATGGGGTCCGCGGGATCGCCCAGATAATCGTCAATCTCGTCTACTGGCGGAGGAGGCGAGAAGGTTTCTCGCCAAGAATAACCCTCAGCCGGCGAGTCGGCGGCCAGAGTGCTCTTGGCAGGCCCCCCACTCGCACCTGCCAGAAGACTAATATTGGCTGAGGGTGGCGGAAGGAATGACAAGGATAGAACAAGTCAGTGATAAGATCTCTTACCAAATCGGCGAGTGCGGTCCGAGGCGGTAGAAGGGTCATCCCTCTTCGTCACCGGCGTAGAAGGAGTGGAGTCCTGGGGTGAGAGGCACTGAGAAGGGAGTTCGGAAATGTTTATACGGATGGTCTCGGGACGTTGAGAGGCCTCCAAAAATCTCTGAGAATAGACAACAAATAAAGAATGGGCAGTGACAAGAAACCAGGAGGGGTTGGAAGAACGTACTTCTTTTCCCTTGAGGCTAGCAGGGGCCGGGGGCGTCGACCCCCTTGGATAGGTGTGAGAGGGTTCCTCAGCCAGAATATGAGGCTCAGGAGTTTTCGTCTTCTTAGGAGGAGATGCGGATAGCGGTAGCGAGGGAGGAGCACGGGCAGGGATCTTGTTCAGACCCACCGCCGTCGCCCTATTCCGCTGGCGCACGGCCGCGATGCGGTCCCGAACACTTTGGCTGAGAGACATGGACAAGCGTTAAGGAGGGAGAAAGAGAGGAAACACCCCCTTGAGGGGAGGGAGGTTCTATATTTATAGGTCAGGCAAGGGGCCCACCAAAAGATTCCCTCAATAAATTGGCTGTACCATCGCAAGCCTCGGTTGGACTATCTTTCCGAGCTTGTGCCAACCTCGAAAAGAGCGGGAATTGTGTACAACCTCGGGCTCGCAGCTCGGCGAGAGGGGCCCAGACGAGAGGAGAGAGGGTTCAGCCCGGCGAGAGGGGCCCAGGCGAGAGGAGAGAGGGTTCGGCCCGGCGAGTAGAGAGGGCCTAGGCGAGTCGAGAGGACTCAGAAGAGAAGCTCCGAGTAGAGAGGGCCTAAGCGAGTCGAGAGGACTCAGAAGAGAAGCTCCGTGGCGAGAGGGCCCAGGCGAGTCGAGAGGACTCAGAAGAGAAGCTCCGAATAGAGAGGGCCCAGGCGAGTCGAGAGGGTTCGGCCTGGCGAGAGGACCCTAGTGAGAGGTGCCTCGAGAGAAGGGTCGTCTTGGTTTCAGGGCCGGTTCAGGTAAGGTCGGGCCCACCTTCTGGGCCCCGGAGGTGTTTTTACTCTTTTACCCTGCGTGGGCTGCATTTAGTCTTTTAAGACAGCGGAGTTTAGCTGTTGGCAGACCCAGCCAATGGTCTTCTGGTATTTTCACAGCAGCATAGTTTGGTTATTAGCAGTCCCAGTTCAGAGGCCTATAAATAGACCGGTAAGGTGCCTTAGAGAAGGAAGCATTCTTGACTCCTCTTATCTTTTCTAAGGCACCTAGCTCAGTATTGGCTAGGGAGGGGAAGAGCTCTAGTTCTAGTCTCTTCCGGGTAAGAGGTGGGACCTCCTCACTGAAGCCTCCGGTCTAGTTCTTTGCCTGGAGAGTGATCCCAAGGGAGTAAGCACGAGCTGCCTTAGTAGTTCCGAGCTTTAGGTGGAATCGGCTTTGCTGGTTCTAATAATTGGGTCCCTGTTATATCTCACAATAAGTAGGCCAGATATTATGTTTGCTAATTGTCTTTATGCTAGGTTCTAGGTGAACCCTAAAGAATCTCACCTTATTTTCTTAAAAAGGATTTTAAGATATATAAAGAGTTGCCCAAATTTAGGACTCTGGTATCCAACTGAGTCAGAATTTGAGTTAACTAGATACTCTGATACTGACTTTGCTGGATGTAGAGTGGACAGGAAGAGCACATCAGGAACATGCCAGTTCCTTGGTGCTAGACTTGTGTTCTGGTTTTGCAAAAAGCAAACATCTGTGTCTACATCAACAACAGAAGCTGAGTACATAGTAGCTGGCAGTTGCTGTTCACTGATGCTGTGGATTCAAAACCAACTCCTAGATTATGTTTTCAACTTAAATAATTGAACTCTACTTTGTGACAATACTAGTGCAATTTCTATTGCCCAGAATCCAGTGCATTATAGTAGAACTAAGCATATAGAAATAAGATATCATTTCATTAGAAAGTGTGTTGACAAAAAGAAAATTAATCTTGTCTACTTCTACACTGATTTGCAAAGAGCAGAAATCTCCACCAAACACTTGGATGAGAGGTACCATCTATTCTTTTTGAATAAGCTTGGTATGATCAATGGAGAAGCATTAATTTAATTTCTGTCTATGGTCGAAGAATTTGCCACAGTTCGTCGAATGGAGATCGACGAACTGAGAAAAGTTCTTGAGATAATTCGTCGACTTGAGATCGACGAATTCTCTGTGTGAAGTTTATTCGTCGACTAGAGAACGACGATACTACTTCAGAAAATTTTCATCAACCTGAGAACGACGAAAAGTTTTCCCTTCTTTAGACTGAGATCGACGAACTCTTTTGTCAATAAAATATTTCATCGACCTCAGATCGAAGAAATTTGTTTATTTTGCAGGACGGAGTTTGTCTCTTCATATTCTAAAAAACCTTATAACTAGGTTTTCTTCGAGCTCCATCCCGCGCTTTCTGTTCCCTTTGCACCTTATCTCTCTGTTTCCTTTTGCAGGCAATCATGGCGATTCTGGCGTGCACCCTTGTAGCGATGAAGTTCGATACAGGATTTGACATCGACTTCGAGTCGTTCCAACATTCAGATCAAATTTTTTTAGACATTTTGAAATTGTTTGAAGAACAACAGTTGAAGAACTTTATGACAACAAGGATAAAGATTGCTGCCATAGAAATCCGGGAATGGGTGTTCTCCTCCTCCACACCAGATGCCAACACAATGATAGGAACGATATCGGGTAACCAAGTTTCTCTCACCCTCGCTGTTTTATCTGAAATATTTGGATTAGTGAATGGAGAAGAAGAGTTAGAATTAGATAACTCTGAATTTGATGAAATGCTGATTACAATGGGTAATACTAGAGAAAACCCTAACAAGCTTTTGAAGAAACATTTTTCTGCTGATTATAAATTTTTAGCTGATGTGGTGGGCAAGGTACTGCTGGGCAAGCATACTGCCCATGATTATATCACTAGGCAGCAGTTCCTAGTGATGTGTGTAGTTGTGAATAGGAAGCCAGTGAACTGGGCTAAGATATTATTTGATTTGATAAAGAAGAAAAATAGTAAGAAAGAGGTGTGCTTTGGAAGGATTCTAAGAATCTTCCTTCAAGAAAAAGCAAATGAATCCCTAGTCTCCCAGACCATATTCATCAATGCCTCCAAAAGGCTCACATGTGCCTTATTTGGCAGGTGAGAGAGGAATTTCCCAAAGCAATTAATGGCTTCTTCCTCTTCCAGGGCATCTGAGGATACCAGAGCTGTATCGGTTGTTCCCCCACCCCCTGAAGAAGTCCCCTCCATAAACATTCCTTCCACCCACATTCCAACACCTCCATCTCAACAACCTACACCTCAATAAGTTCAAATTCCTTCCTCAACCCTCCAACAAACATCCACATCTCAAGCTCATAAACCAACACCTCCTGCTTCCCCAGTCCATCATCCCTCACCACTTCAATCACTTGAACACCAACCAACTCCACCCTAATCTCCAGCGCATGCAACTCCACCTCACACTCCAGAGCATGTCACTCCACCTCAATCCCATCTTCCTCAATATCTAGATGACATCCCCCTCTACAATATCTCATCCATACCATCTTTTCTTCTACTGTGATCTCCCATAAATTCTCCACCACCTCATGATGAGCCAATGTCAGACACCACCCCTTTCCCCTCATCATCCATTATCAATCCTTCTGCATCAACCCAAACACCTTCTGAGCTTATGCTAAGGGATTCCATTCCCTCTCTGCTTGAAATCATCACTCCACTACTCAAACAACTCATAGCAGAGGCCATTAAACCTCTTACTGAATCCATCTCAACCATCACTGCTCTTCGGTCTACTGCCCCTACTATCCCTTCTTCTGGGGTCCTGGCTTCAGGACCCTCTGAACCCAGGCAGGAAGAGATATCCTATGAAGAAGCTCCAGTGTCTCATCCAGCAGCAGTAAAAGTAGAAGCAGCAATAGTTTTGCAGATTGTTGAGTTACCAGTAATAGATGTACAGATAATTACAGAGGCTGAATTAGTTGATCTTGATATGTTGAGTGAAGATGAGCAAGTTGCTCTCCTAGAGATTTGGACTGTTGGTGATTGTTTTATCAATCCCACAGTAGATTTGTTTAGTTTATTGAAACCTTTTGTTTATGCATATGTAAATTATCTTCCAGCAATTTGCTCAGAGCCATCTTTGGCTATAGTTGGTTATACTGCACCAATAAGTCCTGAAGTTGTTAATCAACTAAAGGAAAGTTTTGCTATTAAAATGATTATGGAACCATCAGGCCCAACCTATATTATGGATGATAGCCCAATCCCTAATTTTGATGATTTGATTGCTCAAGATGTGGCACAAGAACTTGAATATATTCAGAATGATCCTGATTTGGATGAATTCCTATTGGCTGACAAAGAAGTAGAAGATTATCAGATGGTCATTGAGAATATTGCTCCACCTCAAGTTACTGAACCTCAATTTCCCCCTCAACCTGAGAAGTAGATTTTAGAGGAAACCTTGAAAGAAATAGATGCAATGTATGGCAATCCTCAATGATATTCTGATGATGATATTGATGAAGAAGATTCTGATGAATCTGATGATCCCAAGGCCAGAAAGAAGGTTTTTAAGAAGAGAAAAGTTGTTCCAAAGGCTGCTCCTAAGCCAAATCCCACCCATGATACTCCATACTACATCTTGAATAAAATTAGTCCATACTAAGGGATGCCACAGTGGATGTGGCTATCTAAAAATGAGCAGTAAGAAGAGAAGGAGGTACACGTCTCCTCTTAAGTAATTTAGGAAAGACCCTCCTCCTCCTCCTCCATCTTCTGGGGCCTCTAGAAGTGTATCTCAAAGATCTGCACCAGTCACTAAAACCTATCAGAGACATTCCAAGCCAGGCAGTCAGCAGCAGTCATCTCAAATCAAACCTCCTCCAGCTACATATAAGAGAAGTACTACAGACTCCTTTGATGATTAACAGAAGGACTCAAGTCCTAAAAGGCCAGCATCTCCCCCAATACCTTTTGTAGATCCAGAGCAGGAGACAACAACAAAAATGGCCAGGTTTCAAGAGCTAATATGACTTTCTCATTCAACAAAGCAAAAGCCAAAGGAAATGATCCCTCCCAATATTCAACTATGTCATCATACAGGACGGAAGAAATAAAGAGGTATGCCAAAGCTAACAAATTTTTCAATGTTGATGATTATATGAGCTTGCATCCAGAAGCTGTAGTTCAAAGAGCCACATATATCAATATCATTGGTGCTTCAGATATGACCATGAAAAAGAAACAAAGTTCTGATCCTAATAGATAAATTATTTTCAGACAGCCTTCAGATAAGCCTGAGAAAGGAAAGCCAAAGCAAAACAAGTGACTCTGTGTGTTTAGTTTTCATTTTCTGAACTTTATTTGTTTATCATGAAACACTTATTGTAAATATCTGCTGAATGTTTTTATTTTTGCTAGATATATGTTCTATGCTTTATGATTGTTTCTTTTATTTATTTTAGTGACCTCACCAAAATAGGGGGAGATTGTTGGATCCCTAGTTTGGATTTGGGCTAGGTTAACTAAATTTGGTTGAGTTTGACTCATATTATATAGCCAGGGTCAAGTCCTTGAGTCCTAGAGTTTAGGCTAGTCTTTAGGTTCAACCTTCATGGACAAGCCAACAGAGGACCTCAGTAGATTCAAGACTTAGAAGAATTAAGAGATCAAAATTATCAATTCAAAAGTCTTCGAACTCTGCTCGATGATCGTCGATCTCAGATTGACGAACTCAGAGTTATTTCTCTGAGTTGAGCTCGACGATATTCGAGATCAGGTCGACGATCTTTTCTTTCAGATAGATTCTCAGCTCGACGATCCTGGAGCACAGAATTGGCAAGTGATTCTCAGTATGCAGTTTGCAGAGCTCAGGTCGACGAACAAGAATTCTCAGGTCGACGAACTTGGAACTCCAGTCGACGAATTCCGTTCAGAGGACGACAAATTCTATCCAGAGCCTAACTTAGAGTTTTTTCCTGACTTCTATCCCTTACTTTCTATATTATTTAGCAGTAATATTCCTGAGTAATTAATGCTCATATTCCTGTGAATATAACCGTTATTGGTAGCATTAATTATGGTATTCATCAGGTTAATTACTTGCTTATTTTATTAGGGACAATTGGGGAAACTCATTTAAGATAGGTATTCCAGCCGTTTCATTCTCCAGATCTTTCAGCATTTAATGCAAGAATTCAAATTTTAAAGGACAATAATTGACTGTAGAATATAAAAGAGATTTTCTCTTTTCAGATGAAAAAATACCAAGCCAGACATTAGAAGAGAATATACAACACACTAGAATACAGAGAGACAATACTGAACATTCAGAACACTCTCCCAGTGCAAAAAAAATTCTGTTTTACTCCTTGTCCATTCTGAACACTGAAGAAGAACATCCATCACTATCAAGAGTCTTCTTCAACCTTCTTCTCCTGGAACATTCAAGGACAACATCTTGAATCAGTCAGAAAGTTCCAGGATTTCTTCAGACAAGATAATGATACTTTTATATTTAAAATAACTAACATGCAATCCTAACATAAAACCTTCCCAGAGAGCAAGTAAAATCAACAAATCGTCTAGAAGAGACTAAGCAGCTAGCAAGTATCTTAGCATCTACCAAAATATCCAGTGGACGTCAACAACCTGACACGAACCCACCACAATGCATGTATGTTTGAACTAAATAAGAACAAAAAAACTACCTCACAAAGGGGATGTATGAACTACTACTACTGCTGCAGAAAACCTAAGGCCACCAACTCTAGTTACCCAACCTGCTACCGCTCCGAGCCTGAGGCATTCAAAAAAAAAGAATGCCACAACAAAAAGGTACAAGTGGCAAAAAAACTTAAGTTAAATGACCAAAAGGAGTAAAAGGGTTACCAATCCAAGACAAAAATAACTATCAAACCACAACATATAAATCATAAAATAATAAGCAATGAGAAATTTTCAGAGTCTTAAGTATAAGAAATTGCACCAAGTGTGATATGAAACCATGCTTCATTAACATCTACAAGTGTATGCATAGGAATATATATGCATATATATATATAAACAACAGAGACTGATCAGCTCAAAACACGTGAATCATTAACACCGATAAAAAATGGTACTAAGTTGGGGGCCACATTGTCCAACACCAACCTTCAGACCAAACATCTCAAAAAGGTGCTGTGGTGGTGGCCACATTGTCCAACACAACCCAACAAACCATAAGAAGAGAAGAAAACCCACCAGGTGTAATGATTCACAAACCGACACTGAGGTTGTGGTCCTTTATCCACTGCCAACCAAGGACACAAATAATCATAGATTATATTAATTAACAACAAAAAAAACCCAAGGCTTAGCATCAGATTTCCATGACGATACATAGGGAAGAAAACAAAAGTTATTAAGGTATGCCCGACGAATATGACTTGACGAACTCAAAGTCACTCTATGAATATATGAAAATTACTTGACATTAACTCTGAAATCACTCGACGCCAAGACATCAACCACTCGATGCCTCTCTACTTCACTCTATGCAAGGACAGTGGAAGTCAAAGCACTCAACGCCTGGCTGCTTCACTCGACGCTTAGACGGATACAGTTAAAGCACTAGATGCCATAGCTACTTCACTTGACACTATCGACGCCATAACTACTTCACTCAATGCTCTCGACGCCATAGCCGCTTCACTCGATGCCTAGACAGATACAGTCAAAGCACTCAATGCCATAGCTACTTCACTCGATGCACTCGAGGCCAAAGCATATTCACTCGACGCCAAGCCTGATTCAGTCAACACACTCAATGTCAAGGTTGATTCACTCAACACACTCGATGCAAAAGCATATTCACTCGACCCCAAGCCTAATTCAGTCAACACACTCAACGCCAAGGCAGATTCACTCAACGCACTCGATGCCAAAGCGTATTCACTCGACGCCAAGCCTAATTCAGTCAACACACTCAAATCCAAGGTAGATTCACTCAATGCACTTGACGCCAAAGCATATTCACTCTACGCCAAGCCTTATTAAGTCAACACACTCAATACCAAGGCATATTCACTCAATGCACTCGACGCCAAAGTGTATTCACTTGACGCCTAGCCTAATTCAGTCAACACACTCAACGCCATGGCAGATTCACTTAACGCACTCGACGCCAAAGCATATTCACTCGACGCCAAGCCTTATTCAGTCAACACACTCAATGCCAAGGTAGATTCACTCAACGCACTCGATGCCAAAGCATATTCACTCGACGCCAAGCCTGATTCAGTCAACACACTCAATACCAAGGAATATTCACTCAACACACTCGATGCCAAATAATATTCACTCGACGCCAAGCTTAATTCAGTAAACACACTCAACGCCAAGGCTACACTCAACGCATTTACTTAGAGTTTAATTTAATTTTTTTTCTGACAGAAGGACTTACAACAGTTTGACCAAAAGGTACTCCTTCCTACCCAAAACTCTGATTTCCTACAGGAAAATTCCAGACTTCTACTCTCCCTAATCTACACCAATCTTAGATCATTTTATTTAAAAGAAGAGGAAGAAAAAGTTAGGAAAAAAGTGCTTCATACCAAAACAGTAAAAGGAAAAGACATTAAATTTTCTTCTAACTACCATTTTGACAGATGTAGGACTAGATTTACAATAGAAATTGCAAGATAAATGAGATCTGAAACTTTTAGAATGGAATTAGACAAAGGAGGAGTTTTGAAACCACCACTATCCTTAAACTTCCTATTTCAACTTTTCGAACACTCCACGACACAGATCAGCCAAAAAGAAGGCGCGACAACGTGATCTAGAGAGATTTGGACAAAACGAGAGGTTAGGGCTACTCAACACAACACCAAATTGTCCGAGAAAACAAAAATACCTACCGCCAATGCGTAGATCTCAAGGAGAGCTATTCAGATCTACCCTTCGTCGACGATTCCAAGCACTGGAACACCTACAGTCGACAGCCAAAGGCCTCATGATATCCTTCGCCTACTTTCTCTCGCAATTCGGTCTGATGGCTTGGGGAAGAAGATAATGAATAGGGTTTCCAATTATAAGTAATTATATATATCATATAATAATATAATATTATTATTAATACTTAAATGTCCAAATGACCAAAACTCAAATCAACTCGAATTTCTATGAAATTCGCACCGAGGCTAAATACTAATGCCACAAAACCAATGGTGAAGTAGAAACTAAGACTCGACAAATCAAACTCGGGTTAAAATTCCCCGAATTTACAACCAACATCAACCTACTAAAATCCACCGAGCCAAAACCTCGGATTCCAAAGAGCAAAAATCACGCTCCAACAATGGTACCCGTTAACTACGCGACAACATAACGCCCTGACATCATAAATATGCCACTAAATAAATTAAAAATAACATCGAAAAATCAGGGGCGTTGCACTTTACCACAACACCAACACTCAAAAATATTTTATCTTCTGAACATTATTGGAAGTTGAAGGCACATGCAAATATCCATGTTTAGGAGAGAAGTCCATTGCATTCTTCCTATTCCTCTCAGCAAACAACTTGCTATGTACAAGGCAATAACTAATCTTACTTGATAATATCGACTTGATAGCAACAGATGTAGGATTGATAGCTGACATTGTGTTGATGACATCTGATATTGCTTTGAGAGAGTGAGTTACTATTTTGCCAACAACCTGCTTTTTCATTTGAGTGGTTTGGGAAGATAAACCACCTTTACCCTTGAGTGAAGTGTTTGTTGTACTACAAACAAATGGTTCATATTGACCCACTTGAATTTCCTCATGGGGAGATTTCATAGCACTCAACCACATGCCCTTTCTATATCCACAGTGAGGTGCACAATTTCCCTTACTGTAGGAATTTTCATTCTTCCAGTTACCATACATGTTGTCATAGTCATACCTGTTGGAAGAAAATATTATCTTATGAAAGGTGGTTTGAGTGACTACATCCTTACCTTTTCACTTATTCCTAACTACTGCTACTTTTCTATTAAATCCAACTCTACTTCTATTATTTTGGGAAGAGAAGGAATCGATGATTGGCAGTACAGACTGTGCTTTGAAGAACTAAGCCACTAGCTTCCTCTCCTTAAGGAGTTATCTTCAAGATCCTTGATGATCTTGTTTTTCTGGATGATGGTGCTTACTTGGATGATTATTATTTATTTCAGCTGACTAATATCTCTACTCATTTGAGCCAGCTAGGTAGCAAACTCAAAGTTTTTATATTTGGCTTGCTAGAGGGATGCAATCTCCATAGCTTGCTTCTTGACAAGCTTCTTGCTCTTTTTCAGAGCTTCCAAGTGGGAACCATACTTGCCAATCAATTGACTGACATCATCAGAGTCTGATCCCTACTCATCATTAGGTGAAGAGGATGCTTCAGATTTTGGGCCATCCTCATAGTCAGATTCAGAAGAAGACATGTTTAGAATTATTAGCTTATCTAGAATAGAGTCTTCCTGATCATCTTCTTCAGTTATGGACATGAAGTCACAACTTTCTTCTTCTTACTTATTGTCACTATCTAGGGGTGACAAGGGATCCCTGATGCCAATCCTTACAGCAGGTGCATTTTCTTCTTCATCTTGAGCGAACAGCCCAATGCAGGCTTCCTCATCCTCTAACTCAGATGAGTCAAATCACTTTCCCTCCAACTTTTCTCCTTCTTAGCAAGGAAAGACTTTTCAGACTTCTTGCCCTTGTAATGCTTCTTTTCACCTATAGCTGCCTTTTCTTTTCTTTTGACTGGGCTGTCAACAATGACATGCCTATGTCTGCTGCAGCAATAACACACAATATTAGAAGAAATAAATTTACTAGATTTAGAATCATACCTATCCCCCTTGGGGTCATTCTTGGTTCTTTTAGATTTGTTGAGCTCCTTCTTATAGTTAGAGGAGGAGGAAGATCTGCCCTTCGACTCCTTCCTCCTAGTCATCATTTTCTTGAATTGTCTGGAGAAGGCAACAAACTCTTTATTTGTTATGTCAACATCTAAAGTGTTGGTCTTAGAAGAATCTAACTCAGACACTTTCCTTGGACTCTTGGAGGAGAGGAGATTCTCTCCTTGTTCTTTCTTATGCCCGCAGCCTTGAGGGCCACAGACTTCTCTTTCTGATGAGAACTGGCTACAACCTCTTCCTTTTAATTGAGCTGCATCTCATAGGAGAGCAGCTTCCCATAAAGTGTGTGGTGAGGAATGTTGGCCTGGTTCCCCATCTACCTGATGGTACATATCTTGTTATCCTAGTATCTAATTAGAGACCTAAGGAACTTATCATTCAACTCATAGTCTGTGAAGACTCTTCCATAAGTCTTCTACTCATTAACTATCTTGAAGAACTTCTCATAACACTCTGCTATGCTATCTCTGTTGTCTTACCTAAAGTCCACATACTCCTGATTTAGTATAGATTTTTTATCATCCCTTACTTCCTCTGTTCCTTCCATATACACTATGAATGTATTCCACATCACTTTTTTTGTCTGGCAATGAATCAAGTTCTAGAAGGTTGAATCATCAATAACACTGACTATTATATTTTTGGCGCTCTTATCCATAATAGACAACACTATCTCATCCCTGGTCATCTCAGCATAATTTTTGGGGCTTGAAGGTTTGCATCTATAGAAGATACTTTCATGGGGATGAAAGGCCCTTGTTCTATGGTCATGTAAATCCGTGGATTAGAAGCCTCCATATATAACTTGAGTCTTTTTTTCTAGATGCAAAAGTTTCTTTATTGCATATGGGAAGCTTCATTGAGCTCATCTCCTTGTGACTCTCACTAGAAGCCATGGTGATCTACTGGCTACCTTTGTTAGGATCTTGGTCCAATTGTTAAGTCCTTTTTGACCAACCTGACTCTGATACCACTTGAAAGATTGTTATTGGTAGTCTAAATCACCTAGAGGGGGGGGGGGGTGAATAGGTTGTCTTGCAATTTTTTTTGAGTATTTTGATTTTTAGCAAGCATAAATAAATGTTAAGCACAACAAACCACACAGATCACAACACACAGTTGTTTATAGTGGTTCCCTAGGATATAAGTACATTCACTTTCCCTCACCACCTATCTAACAGTGTTCTAGACTCAACAAACTTCTTCAAAACTCAGCTCCAAGAGCTTACAACATAGATTCCACAAAATCTCTCCTCAAGCCTTCTCCAAGAACCTACGTTACAGTTCTCCAACTCCTACAACTCAAAGACCCAGCTGGTATCCTACCTTAGATCTATATAGAGATCCTACCTCAAACTTATCACTAAGTCCTACACTCTGGCTGTGAGTTTAGCCCTACAACTCATATCAATCAATAGATCCTATATACCAAAGTTTATAAGAGATTACAATTAAAGATTTTATAAATAGACCTTAATGTTTTTTAGTTTTAATTGACTTTACTGTGAAAGCAATCTTCTTGAAGCAACCCATGAATGATAGAATATCTTCAGGCGTAGTAGATCAAGGGCTATTCTTCTTAATCTTCTTCTTCAATAGGACGAAGACCAAACTGGATTTGTATTGATTAAATCCTCCTTGCTCTTTCAGAAAACTTCAGAGAGAGCTTGCCTTAGTTGTCACAGATTGTGCCGCTTCTTGACCTTTTTACAGTTCAGCGAATTCGTGCAACCTCACTATTCGATTGGCCAGTGGAAGGTTATGACATCTCTTTATGCGCCATCGCAATTTGAAAATCCCGCCAAGCACGCATGCTCAACAGTAATAATAATATTGTTAATATGATATCGTCAGAAATCCCTCCAAGCACGCTTGCTCGATAGAATAGATAATGTCCTTTCAGAGCATACACAATTATTCACTGTCAATAATTAGCGCCACGCAGTAGGATCCAGAGCGCTTATTCAGGTTAAAACCAGGCTAGCGCGCGACGGTAGGTCACAGATTGGAGTTCTTCACTTCTCTTGAACCTGTAAACCTGCACACTATACCAAAAACAAGATGTGATTAAATACAACATGGGAATTGATATTATCAAGCTAAGGATGTGTGAACCTTCGGCTCCAATAGAAGGCACATAAGTCTGACTTAAAGATAGTTCTCAACGTTATTGTTGTGAATAATGGGTATGTCAAGACGTTATTGTCTTGAACGATAGGTCAAGATAGATGATGAGCAAGTTCAACATCTAACAGATGATGAGCAAGCTCAACATTTCTCTTAATTCTTCAGAAGAATAACATCTACACTTTATCACTTCATCTTTTGGTGTTCGACTATGCTGCCTCCTTTATTGTTATCATTATTATTCTTCATGTTTGTACAAAGACAGGCTAAACATTATTTTATCTATAGTGAAATCTCACGTCGGTAGTGATACTACTGGTAATATTTGTTATGCTTTTACGTTTGCCAATTGTGATTAGTAGCATGACACTACCATGCTCACCCCAATTGTGATTAGTTCACAGAACATATATCGTGATATTCAAACAATATAGAAGAAAAAAACAAAAGATAAATAAAACTAATAAGTGTATCGTGAAGTAAGATATAATGTAGTTCATTTTGAACTTACTTCACGCAATTTGTGGATGTTATCAGAAAGGATATTTAGGTATCCAAGTGGGATCGAGTGTGGCGATTCTCTTGAGTAACCAAACAGTGCATGTCAGCTTATGGGATGATAATGATAAATGTACCCGTTCGAGTAGTATATGTGTGTTATTTTTAACTTCGGGCCTCCATTCATACTTTGGTTTAAATTTATGTTTATGTAAAAAATTTCCATTAAGATTTCTATGAGTCTTTATGTGATGATCTTCAATTGAATAGTATTGTGTTGGAGGTTTAGATATATTGAAATGGTTCTCCAAGTTAAAATTCTTTGGCTTAACATAGGGACTCATAGTGTAGTAATTATGTAAAGGAAATCTACATTCATTTGTTTTTAAATAGGGAGTAATTTGTTTTTGCAAGTGAGAGTGATTTCTATAGTTAGGATTTTCACTTGCTTTAGCTAGAGGTTACTACTCCTTTTAGTAATTATATGACGGTTCATATTCAACATGCTTTCGGGTTTTGCGTAAAGCTTAGGAGTTGTGTTTTGCGAGTTTTTAAAACATAATTTCCTTAAGCATGTTGATTTTTATAATTAATTCTTTATTTTTCACTTTGAGATTATGTCTAGTGTTATTGTACATGATTGTGGTATTTTTAAGAGTGAAGACTACAGATTCAATATGAGATTCGTACTTACTCCTAAATTCATACAAAGTCTCATTCATCTCCTTGATTTCACTTTTATAATCAATGCATCTAGCACAGTCACTTCTTAGTGATGATTTTTCCAAGCATACTCTCTCATTTTGTTCTTTTGTAAGATGAAGCTCTTTTTCAAGAACCTTATATTTTACTTTTTATTCATTATAATCTATGCAAGGTGTAGAAATATTATCTAAAGAGCATGTGAAAGAGCTAGGCACACCACTAGTAGATTCTACATTGGCATTTGCTTTCAACCTATTATTTTTTAAACATAATTTTGAGTTAATAACCATCAACTTCTTAATTTTACGTTTAGCCGCATCTAGCACATGCACTATAGAAATAGAGTTACGTACAGTAAGGGAATTCTATTTTCTTACAGTGCTCTTGAATGAGGCAAGATTGTAGCGTAGAGTTTCTTTAACTCCTTCATGTGTCTCCTCATCCAACATTGAGATCTCATCTTCCCTTCCCCGTTATATGGTTGTCATGTCTTACTCCAAGAGCAAGTCTCCATTTGGTTCTTCACTTGGATCCAGGAGAAATAGCTCAACTCGTCATCTGCAGAAAGAGAGCTATAAGTAAACTCAAGAAATTTCCATATATCTACTAGTGGGGATTAAAAACAGTTTACCGTGGGATGCTAGCTTGCTAGCGAGTGGCGGTAGGTCACATACCTCATTTTCCTAAGCAAATTTCTCCTTGGAGAAATACGCACCCTTCTGAGATCCATCGACTAACACCCACGACCTTACAAGCAGAATTAATAATAAAAAATAATTTTATTCAAATAGAATCAAAAGTGTTTTTACAATCAAGTGCTTGATCTCCATGATGCTTGAGATCAGAGGTGGTGAGAGTCAAATATCTTTTGGTTTTCTATACCGACCCACTACCCGGACCGGTTCGCTCTCTCCCTTTCCCTCTAAGAAAGGTCTTCGTGCCGACACTTCACCTTCACGTAAGGAAGTGTCTTAAAGCCCCGCTAGATACCCTGATATAAATGTCCCTTTTTTGGGACGATTTATCACGGAATCCTCCTCGGATTCCGATGACCTTCAACAGTCAATTTTCCTTACCACAATCACACAAAAAGAGAAAAGTACAAAAAAGAATAAAGAAGATTTAAGATTGAATCTCCCTCGAGATGATTCCTCGTTGAGTGATGCATGATCGGTGCTAACGATCTTCGTTTGGTTGCCACTTATCAACTAGTCATAGTCGTTGTAGTCCTTGGATCGCTGGAGATCTTCGTATGTGAACGGGAGGGAAGCAACTTTCTCTTCCTTTGACAGAGAAGGCAGAACACTTCTCAGTGGCGGCTCCAGAACCCTAGGATGAAATTTAGTCTCTCTTAATTTGTCCAAGGAATGTGAAAAATGAAAGCCTTTTATACGTCTTTGAAAAATAGGATACCATCGATGGTAAGACTAGCACCTGGCGATAGGTCATTGTGCATTGACGTGACAGCTGTCATGCAAATTTGGAAAAATATTCGAAAAGTATATTTTTTCTCTTTTTTGTGCTAGCGCGGCGCAGTACCTAGCTATCGCTTGGCGTTAGCTCAAGCGTCTCGACTAATCCACCTCGACGATCGTTGAAAGAGCTAGCGCTGCACGGTAGGAAGCTAGCGCTGTGTGGTAGGTTCCAAAGCGCTTATTCAGGTTAAATTCAGAAGCTAGCACGAGTGCTAACTAGGGTTTATAGTTTATTATACTAGGGTTCGGGAGCCTCCACTAAGCACCATTTTATCATCTCTATCTAAAGAAGAGAAAGCTGCCTCCCTCCTGTTTGCGCACGAAGATCTCCAGCGAGCCAAGGACTACAATTACTACGAGAAGTTGATCGGTAGTAACCAAACGAAGATCGTTAGCACCGATCACGCATCGCTCAACTGAGGAATCATCTCAAGGGAGATTAAATCTTAAATCTTCTTTATTCATTTTTGTACTTCTCTCTTTTTTGTGTTATTGTGGTAAGAAAAATCGATCGATGAAGCTCGTCAGAATCCGGGGAGGATTCCGTGAGAAATCGTCCCGGAGAAGGGACATCTAGATCGGGGGATCTAGATGGGATCTAAGACACTTCCTTGCGTGAAGGTGAAGAGCTGGAACGAAGACATTTCTTAGAGGGAAAGGGAGAGCGAACCGATCCGGGTAGTGGGTCGGTATAGAAAACCAAAAGATATTAGACTCTCACCGCCTCCGATCTCCAACATCATGGAGATCAAGCACTTGATTGTAAAACACTTTTGATTCTGTTTGAATACAATTATTTGTTATTATTAATTCTACTTATAACGTCGTGGGTGTTAGCCAATGGATCTCAGAAGGGTGTGTATTTCTCCAAGGAGAAATTTGCCTAGGAAAATAAGGTTTGTGACCTACCTCCATGCGCTAGCAAGCTAGCACCCCGCGGTAGCTTCCAGAACTAGTTTTTCTGGATCAAAATAATTTGTATATTTAATTAACTCGTAAAACCTTATTCACCACCCTCTAAGGTTGGCCAGTAGATCCAACAAGTTGTATAAGAGGATGGTTATTCCAAAATGATTTACCATCGGGAATAATGGCCAACCCTGATCTCGAATCGACTAGTGGGGATGAAAAATTATCCAAAGAAAATTTGTTAGTACCTCCTCTATTCACAGGAGTGAACTATAATGAATGGAGAATACTAATGAGGAAATTCCTTATACTAGTAGACATAGAAGTGTGGAACATAACTGGTATCAATCCCCCAAATAACTTAACTAAGCACGAGTGTCACATAAATGCTAAATGTATGAATAGTTTGTTTTGTGCGCTGGGTCAAGAAATTTTTAAATTCATCTACACGCTTCCCACTGCCTTTGATATATGGAAATTTCTTGAGTTTACTTATAGCTCTCTTTCTTCAGATGATGAGTCTGAGCTATTTCTCCTAGATCCAAGTGAAGAACCAAATGGATACTTGCTCTTGGAGTAAGACATGGAAATCACATCACGGGGAAGAGAAGATGATATCTCAACGTTGGATGAGGAGACACATGAAGGAGTCAAAGAAACACTATGGTTCATTCTTGCCTCATTCAAGAGCACTGTAAGAAAATCAAATTCCCTTACTGTACGTAACTCTATTTCTACAGTGCATGTGCTAGATGCGGTTAAACGTAGAATTAAGAAGTTTATGTGTATTAACGCAAAATTATGTTTAAAAAATAATAGGTTGAAAGAAAATGCCAATGTAAAATCTACTAGTGGTGTGCCTAGATCTTTCACATGCTCTTTAAATAACGTTTCTACACCTTATATAGATTATAATGAATTAAAAGTAAAATCTAAGGTTGTTGAAAAAGAGCTTCATCTTACAAAAGAACAAAATAAGAGATTATGCTTAGAAAACTCATCACTAAGAAGTGACTGTGATAGATGCATTGATTATAAAAGTGAAATCAAGGAGATGAATGAGACTTTTGATGAATTCAGGAGTAAGTACGAATCTCATATTGAATCTGTAGTCTTCACTCTTAAAAACAGCACAATTGCATACAATAATGCTAGACATAATCTCAAAGTGAAAAATAAAGAATTAATTATAAAAATCAACATGCTTAAGGAAATTGTGTTTAAACACTCGAAAAACCCAACTCCTAAGCTTCACGCAAAACCCGAAAGCATGTTGAATATGAACCATCATATAATTACTAAAAGGATTAGGAAACCACTAGCTAAATCAAGTGAAAATCCTAACTATAGAAATCACACTCACTTACAAAAACAAATTACTCCCTATTTAAAAACAAATGAATGTAGATTTCCTTTAAACAATTACTACAGTATGAGTCCCTATGTTAAGCCAACGAATTTTAACTTGGGGAATCATTTCAATATATCTAAACCTCCAACACAATAAAATTAAATTGATGATCATCACATAAAGACTCGTAGAAATCTTAATGGAAATTTGCAACATAAACATAAACTTAGACCAAAGTATAAATGGAGGCTCGTAGTTAAAAATGGCGCACCTATACTACTCAAACATGCACATTTATCATTACCATCCCATATGCTGACACACACTGTTTGGTTACTCAAGAGAATCGCCACACACGATCTCACTTGGATACCTAAATCTCCTTTCCGATAACATCCACAAATTACGTGAAGTAAGTTCAAAATGAACTACACTATATCTTACTTCACAATACACTTATTAGTTTTATTTATCTTTTGATTTTTTCTTCTATATTGTTTGAATATCACAATATATGTTCTGTGAACTAATCATAATTGGGGTGAGTAGGGTAGTGTCATGCTACTAATCATAATTGACAAACGTAAAAGCATAATAAATATTACCAGTAGTATCACTACCGACGTGAGAGTTGACCGTAGATAAAATAATGTTTAGCCTATCTTAGTACAAACATTAAGAATAATAATGATAACAACAAAGGGGGCAGTGCAGTCGAACACCAAAAGATGAAGTGATAGAGTGCAGATGCCATTCTCCTGAAGAAGTCAGAGAAATGTTGAGCTTGCTCACAATCTTATTAAGCATCTTTTTCACGCCCTTCACTTCCTTAGTCGTCTGCCTAATCTACCGCCCTTGCTCCTCCACCATCCCGTAGATATCCCGGCTTGTTTCCCTAAGGGATCCTCCACGGGGTAATAGAGGCTGTGCAGCAGGTGGCCGTGTTTGTGATGTAGTAAGAATCTAACCCACTCTATAGATCTGGAGCAGCTATCAATCGGGTATGCGACCAGTCGATAACAGGGTATTTCTCCATGATAATACTCTTGATCACTCTGCCCAACAACAAAGTGTTCGGTCGCTTGCGGTCGGGAGATTTAAGATGAAATGTATAACGCATCATTGATAAGATGTGATCCGATATGCTAAAGTGTCTTCCGGCTAGGATGCAAAACATTACCATAAAAAGCTGGACTGTTATCTTCCTGGTGTCACCAGACTTTAACATCAGTGAGTGGCACAAGATATCATGGATGATTCGGGCATCTAGCATGTGAGTATCTACAACAGTGATGAGATCTCGATGCCCCCTCCCCACCATGGAGAACCACATTGATCTCTCTCCATTCCCGCATAGATCTAAAGGACTCAATGATGTCGAGTCACTCCCCACTGAGGAACCAGCCATACTTCCATTCAAGATCTGCGTGGAGTATAGTCACAATCTTAGTACTAATGCACAATTGCACCCCTCCGTCCAGCTGTGTGTGAGCTGGATCCCTAAGGTTATTATAGAGATCACGAGTAAGCACCGAGGAAAAAGGATCACTGGTTAAAATCACGGAGAGAATTCCCGAATGATCCAAGTAAAAGTATATGCGAGCAAACCGGTCATCGATCTCGATGACCATTAGCACACTTTCGGTCACCTCGTCTATAGTCAGGAATGTGGATGCGGGTACTCAAGATCATTTCGAGAAACTTCGTCGTGATGGTTGGGATCTAATAGAAGCCATTGCCTGGAAAAACATGAGAAATTTCACTCGTTAAATAACAAGAAAATCCCTCTCTAGAGGCTACCACGGCGCAGTAATCTTCTACCGCCGCACGGTAGCGTGACGGACTAGACTCCGTCCCCTTTCGCCGGTGCTCCCCCAAAAATCCGATTTTTCACATATTTCACTTAAAAACCTTAAGAGAAAAGAGATCCATGCTCATATAAGTTAGATCCGTGAAATCAAATAAGATCTGTGGCGAAAAATCTCAAATCAAACTCGAAAACCTTTCAAAACCACCACAGATCATGCCCAAAACAATTACAACTCCACGAATTACCCTTTTAATCTCATCATACATAATAATGAAGAGAAAAAAGGGGGGTGGTTTACCTAGATCTGGTAAGTGCTGGCTGAAGAACTATACTCAGAGGTGAGAGGATGGAAACAATAGAATGAAGAATTCGGCCTGAACTAGAGCTTATATATTTTCAAGCTACCATGTCGTGGTACCTTTACCGTCGGTGGAAGCACACTTTCATACTAATTTTTGACGGTCAACGCTGGTATCCTCATTTCTTCTTAGTTTATATGAACGATAACACAAGATTCACTAAGATGTGTCTCATATTAGCGAGGGCTTAGGTTTTTGTGCATTAGCAATGCTAACTTATGATCCATGTCTTGTCCTTAACCGGGGAAGGGTTCCAGTAGGTCCTTGTGTGGCACTGGGAGAAAAGAGTGTTAGGTTGAGCGGGTTCTTGTGTGTGCATATTGGATTAACACCCCACCCTACGACGCTTGTGTAGCTCCTCATGCCCATCCGTCACTTAGTACGGGGCTAGGGTGATGACATATTTCTTGGGTCAATTATGTCTTGAGCATTCTAATGATTGTTCCTATACATAACACAAATCTTATTTCATGTCTCATGGTCATCGATATCATGAATAATACTCTATCATGCTGTTTTATTTATTTTTTCACTTTATTTTTGTTTGTTTTGTTTGACTTGATGAATCATTTTTTTTATAAAAAGAATATAAAACCCAAAAAACAAAAAAATGTAGATCGTTCATTCTTAGGACACATGGATAAAACCTAAAGCATAATGATTACGTACAATGTTTGATTAAGGATTTTTAATTACTGTGAACATTGTCTTCTTTTGTCATGATGTGTCGAATCTATAGATACTTAGCTACTGAGTGCAACGAGATATGATAGTGTGTTGAATATGCCTCTAGGTATGTTTCAGGATTTAGGTAGCATAATGACTTTACATTATTCACACATAACTAGATGAAGCACTCATGTAGAAACTCTATGCTTACATGTTATAACTCGTAATATTGTGTCTAACATGTTAGAAATAACTTGAATAATCAATGTCACGATATACTTTTGTTTATATAAAGGTTAGAACTTTGGGCCAAATCTCTAATGATCATGTCTTTTTTATATAAGTTAAAGTGCATCTATCTATGTGAGTAGATTTTGATTAATTCGGGATCCTTGAAATATGTGCTATAATAATGATAGTACAAAAAAAAATGAAAAAAAAACTATTCATGCTATCAAATCATGTGTCAAGGATACCCCTCAAGCACTAATCAATCCTCCTGATAAGCCTTCATGAGCATTGTGAGGATGAGCATCTTGGTCAAAAGAATCATTTCGATCATGTGCAAATACTAAACTTTTAGTTTAGTTCCCCTTGTTCTAGTCTTGGTATGACGTAGATAGATACATGACGTGATTTTTTTACTTTATTTCTCTCGTGATAACATATTGAATTATTGAGATAAAACATGTACTAAATTTTAGTTCTACGTGATGTTTTTCTTTTGATGTTACACATACACATGTCATTGCTCTATCTAACGCTTTCATACATAAGAATTGAACTGAAACTGCATTATATGTCTACAATACATATATACTAGTACACGATTTTTATTCCTGACTTTTACAATGTTACAATGTGTTAACTTATAAATTTTTTGGCATTGTACTTGATATTATTGTGTACTTAGTTTCACATGTAATGTCTAATTCTTTTTACTCTGAAAACTCATATGATTTAGCCCACAATAATACATATAATACGCAGGGTTGATTTTCGATCTAGCCCACCCCTTTCGGTAATATTAAAAGGGGGAGAATAGAATGTTCATAAGTCATGAACAAGGGAAGATAACACGTAGGGGGAGCTTGTTGAACTGTGTGCACGTGGATAGGGGAGCGAGTAGATCACGTATATAGGGGGATCATTTGTCGGGGGAGTTACAAGTAACCTGAAACCTGACTATTTAAAACTTATTTCTTATTTGCACTATATCTTGTATCTCAACTATTATATCTCATCAACGAGATTTTATATTATCAAAAGGTGGAGTTTGTTGGAGTCGACAGTTCACATATCCTTAGTTTGACAATATCAATTCAATCTTATATTTGATCACATCTTGTGTTTGGTATAGTGTGCAGGTTTACAAGTTCAAGCGAAGCAAAGAACTCCAATCTGTGACCTACCACCACGCTTTAGCGCTACCGCCGAGCACTAGCCTTGTTTTAATTCAAATAAGAGCTTTGGATCCTACTGCGTGGCGCTAGCGCTACTACCCGCACTAGCTTTTGAATTTAACCTGAACAGGTGCTCTGGAACCTACTGCGCAACGCTAGCTTTCTATCACACAATGTTAGCTCTCTCAATGATCATCGAGGTGGATTAATCGAGACGCTTGAGCTACAGCAAGGCGATAGCTGGGTACCGCATCACGCTAGCACGAAAAAGAGGAAAATATCCTTTTCAAATATTTTTCCAAATTTGCGGGCCAGTTGTCTCATTGACGCGTAATGACCTATCGCCGGGCTCTAGTCTTACCGTCGGCGGTAGCTTGTTTTTCAATGACGTATAAAAGGCTTTCAATTTCTCATTCCTTGGACGAATCAAGAGACTAAATTTCATCCTAGGGTTTAGGAGCAGCCTTTGTGCCTAGTTCTGCCATCTTTGTCAAAGGAAGTGAAAGCCGCCTCCCTCTCATTTGCGCATGAAGATCTCTAGTGAGCCAAGGACTACAATGACTACGAGGAGTTGATCAGTTGTAACCAAATAAAGATCGTTAGCATCAGTCACACATCGCTCAACGGAGGAATCATCTTGTGGGAGATTCAATATTAAATCTTCTTTATTCTTTTTTGTATTTTTCTCTTTTTCGTGTGATTGTGGTAAGGAGAATCGACTGGTGAAGGTCGTCGGAATATGGGTTGGATTCTGTGAGAAATCATCCTAGGGAAGGGGCGTCTAGTTCGGGGGATCTAGCAGGACTCTAAGACACTTCCGTGTATGATGGTGAAGAGCCGACTCGAAGACCTTTCTTGGAGGGAAAGGGAGAGAGCGAACCGGTCAGGGTAGTGGTCGGTATAGAAAACCAAAAGAGATTTGACTTTCACCGCCTCCAATCTTCGGCATCATGGAGATCAAGCACACGTAATTATAAAACACTTTTGATTCTGTTTGAATAAAATTAGTTTTTCTTATTAATTCTTCTTGTACCGTCATTGGTGTTAGTTAGTGGATCTCAGAAGGGTGCGTATTTATCCAAGGAGAAATTTGCCCGTGAAAACGAGGTCTGTGACCTACCACCGTGCGCTAGCAAGCTAGCGCCCCGTGGTAGCTTCCAGAACTAGTTTTTCTAGATCAAAATAATTCGATTTTTTAATTAACCTATAAAACCTTATTTGCCCCCTCTAAGGTTGGCCACTAGATCCAACACTTTCAATTGCAATACCTCTTCTCTAAACCTATTATAGAGATATAACAAGGTTCCTATATGGATTTAAACAGATATATCATCAAAGACAATATGCACTTATCATTATAAGATATCCTTCTTCAAATCTTGGAATATTGAGGGAAATATTCCCAACACTTATATAATTGATACAAGTGCAACAAAACTCGTTTCATCTCGTTTTGAGGTCATATGAAGATTAGGAATGTTTTGAGTGGCACATCACAATGATGCCAATTTTGAATATTGGGCATAAGAACTCTGATTCGAGTTCTGTCTATTCCTATAAACTCGTATAGTCAATATGAGTGCAACAGAACTTGTTTCATTCCGATCTGAGGTCATATGGTGAATATGACTATTTTGAGTAATATTGTAAGTCACGGTGATGCCATTTTGGAATAATGAAGAAATAAAATCATATTTGACCTCAATAAATTATATTGGATTTGTGTGGTCAATACGAGATCAATAGAATTTATTGCGCTCAATTTCAACGTCATTTCACTTGTTCGGTCAATTCGGTCAAAACGGGTCTTGTCAAGTTAAACGGTGCACCGAAAAGTGTGGACACACTGATATTTCTAAAATATCTTAACTTTGGCATGTCACTCGATGACTTTGACCTACATTGTCCTTGACCCACATGGGGGACCCACCTAATGGTTGACTTTTGGTCAAACCCATTAAAAATACATTTTTCTTAAAAAAGGCTCACCTTTAATGGTGCCCACTTGAGGCCACCACTCAAAGGCCATAATGGCTCCCTCATAGGCTTTAATTTCTATATAAGCTGACAAGGAAGAGGGGCCTTGGGCCATGCCAAGAACAAGCCCGCCCATCTTATCTCTCCCTCTCTTTTTCCCTCTTTTCCCTTCCCTCGCATTGATAATGACCTAGTTAGGCTTATAGGGTGTACAATCCTCCATTGGGAGGCTACCATATGTTCTAAATAAGAAGCTTTGTAAAGCTTGGGAGCCAAATCAAGGACGCAGCCGATCCTTAGCCTCCACCTCACCCTTCTTCCCCCAAGCCTAGATCCAAACCTTAGAATTTCTCCAAGTGGCTGTACTACCTCTCTGGATGAGAGACATCTATTCCAAGCCATCTGGGAGAAGCATTGCTTCTTCTCCATGGAATTTAATCCCAAACCGAGGAGGAAGAGGGAGTGCCTCTCCCTTCCCTTTATATAAGGGACCCCATACTTTAGAGGAAATCACACCTCTCCACTAAGCCCTGTCGACCTCATCCATAGCTCTGTCAGAGCTCTACCTCGCTGGAAACAACCCACCCGATAACCACCACCCTCCACCACCTCCCATGGAAAAATTCCCCAAGAGCCACCGGAGACCTCAAAACAAGGTGGGACCTCCTCCTCTCATTCCTCCCTATCTTGTGGTCGTGTTGCATGTGAGCTCTGGTGGCTAGTGCGCTGCAACTATCACGCCTCTCTCCTCAGTTCAAAATAAATATAGCTCCGGCGATGGCCGACAGTGCCAAGCCGCCGAACCACCGCCGGAGGAAGTGCCCGACCCCGGAGAGTCGGCCCGGGGTAGAGCCACGGCTGGCCGGTGGCCGGACTCCGACGGGGATGGCCCGTATTAACCACGGTCGTGTACAGGGAGATGTACAGTAAGGGAAAAAGTTATATTTTTTATATTTTAATTATTTAAGGGATTTTGATTTTTCTGAGGGTCTTAGAGAGCTCTGATGAAAAAGTTTTGAACATTAAAAGTGTTTCTTTTGAGAATATCTATAGCTCATAAATATTTGTGATTTTTATGACATGATTTGGTATTTTTAAAATTAAAATAGTGTCTATTTAGACAAATTGAGGGACCTAAAATGCTCCTAAAATTTAATAAAATTCACAGTGATATTTGAAGCCTCATATATGCTCTATCATGATTTGAAGATTTTTGGTTGAGCTATGATATTTTTCAAGTATTTAAAATGCTAAATTTCACCTTTGGGAATTAATAATGGCCATTAATCCCGATCAAAATCTCTTAAAATCGCATGGTTGTTTTATATTTACCAAATGAATGATCGGAGGAAGTTTGATAATTTTTCAAGCATTCCAACTATATTTGGGATTTTCAATTATGCTAGAGGTTATTTTAAAGCTATTAGAGGCAAAAAAATTATCCAATCAAAATGCCTTATATTTTTACAAGAAATTCTTGGTGGTTAGATACATGCATTAGACATATGGGAGAAATTTTTGAGGCATTCATGTTATTGTAATAAATTGAAATAATTTGAGGCTATTTTAAAGTAGATATGTCACAACCCATTTTTTCTCTGAATTTAAATGTATATCAGAGTAAGATGTGATAAACATCAGACTGTTTAAGTCGTGATGCCACACCGTGCAGGGAATAACTACAGAAATTCAGGAAAACTCCAATGCTAACACAGTTTATGAAAATACCAAGTTATGATGTGAGAAAAACATGCTTAAAGTTAAGTTTTGATGGTCGTATCTCTCGTCTCAGAGGATCAACTAGTCCACGACTGAAAATAAAAGTGTATGCTGCAGAAATAGTTTGGTTTACAATGGTTAACATCGTACATGAGCATAAACATCCCCATAAGACAAATCATGTTATGCAAGACTCTAGATTTATTATAAGTATAAAAATAGCTTTTACGTTCGTTAAACATACTGGTTTTAGTTTGAAAGATGGCATGTATGAAGTGATAGATGTAATACTTTTATAATTTAAAATATCTAAGCATAAAACCTTCCTAGAGAGAAGGTAAATACAACAAGTCATGCAGAAAAGGCTTAGCAGCTAGTAAGTACTTAACATTATACAAAAATCCAGCGGGAATCAACAACCTGACATGAACTCATTAAAAGATATGTATGTCTGAACTAAAATTAAACAAAAAAAAACTACCTCACAGTTGGTGAGGAAACGACAGCTGCAGAGTATAAGCCAAAAACCAACCCTAGCCACTCAAATGGCTACATCTCCAAACCTGAGGCATTCAAAGAAAGAACACCTCAGCAAGAAAGAAAATATAAGTGGATATCAAAGATCAAAAGGTTAGCAATAAACCAAAAAGGAATAAAGGATTACCAACCCTAACCCAAGAATAGTGAGAAAAGACTAATGTATGAGCTCAAAGATAAGGAATTTGAACAAGTGCTATGATGGGTGAAAATCATCTCACGGATTATAATCCGAATAGGCAAGTGTACCTATCGTTTTATAATATAGTGATATAAATAAATAAAGGTCGTATAAAAACTCGGGACAGACAAGTACTATTACTCACAACGAATCTATTATCCTACCGAACGATTGATGAGTTTTGAAAATAAAATAAAATAAACTTAGTTAAAAGAGAAATAAACTGTTGCAAAAGAGTGCTCGATCGACAATTCACTTTGAAATAAAATAACGGAATAAATTAGTTTAGCATTTGCAATACTATTAAGACCGTGATGGATCCGATATTAGGAAGTAATCTTGCCAGAGCATTAAATCCCCTAACTTATAGGCGTTTTGACCGAAATCTCTTTACAAGTCAAAATGTCCTAAAGTCGCATTACCGAAGTGATCCGCACTATTGGATTTGACTCAAATCCGGAGGATTTATGTCATCCTATCTCTAGTATTGCGTGCAACTCCTTCCTTCCTTGAGTGATCTTTCACATTCACGAGCCTCTCGGCTACTCAAATATGAGATCGGAATCTACTACCGTATACTAGAAATATGGAGTCGATACAAAATAATTAAAGGTCGGATCAAAAATAAAAAAATACAAATGCAAACATAAAATAAAAGATGCGTTATTTCATCAAAAAGTTCATTGCGATTAGGCACAAAATAAAATTAGCTAAGCATAATAGAAAGGGAAACAATGAAAGTAAAAGAAAAAAATTTCATTTGCATTGCTTAAGAAAGAAGAAAGGTACACAATAATAATACTAAAAAGACAAGATAATATTGCACTAATAAAAAGACTATTACAACAATGAAGAAAGAAATCTACTTAGCAACAAGGAAAGAAGAAAAATAAATTATTAGTAGCTATCTAACTTGCTCTCCACAATACATCATCCTCATGCTTGAGGCAAAGGGATCCTTTTATAGGAGAGGAGGAAGAATCTAGAATGAATGGAATATTAGGGGACAAGGGGGTGGCCGACCATGTGTTGTGGAGAAAATGCATGAATGTCATAATGTGGGAGAGAGAAAATGAGAGGTTCAATGTATTTCATTTAGGGAAATAAAAATAGAAAATATGGAAAATAGAAGGGGGATGAATATGGAATAAAGAGAAGAAGAAAATAATAAAAGGGGGAGAAAGAGAAGGGGCCGACTATAGATGGAAGATGCATGAATTGGAAAGGTGCATGCATGGAGAAATTAATGAGGAGGGGAGAGATAATACATGAGGTGCATGCATGAGTAAGTGGGCTCAGGTAGGCTGCTTGGAAGGCTTGTGAAGGGCTGCTCCATGGGCTTCTTGTTGCATGTAAGTGCTCGGGGTAGGAGGGCTGCATGGTGAGGTGGGCTGGCCGAGCATGAATGAAGGGCTTCTCCAAGTAGGCTTGAACAAGAGGGCTCGGGTAGGCTGCTTGGAAGGGCTCGGGTAGCTTGGGTTGAACCAAATGGAGGGGATGCATGAACCTACATGGAAATAAAAGAAGAACATTAGTTATAAGATAAAAAAATAATTAAAACATTAATATCATAAAGTAAACATAAAGTAAGTTATGTTAAAATAACTAGAAACATAAAAACTAGAATAACAAAACATAAAATAGCATAAAGTAACAAAAAAACATAAAATAACAAAAATATAAAAACTAAAATAATAAAAACATAACAAACACACAATACAACATTACAAATAAACATAATATAAAAAATATTAAAACATATTATCAAAATTAAAACATAGCTTAAATAAAACATAAAAATAATAATTAAACCTAGGAAAAATTAAACTAAAACTAACCCAAAACGATGACTAAAACTAGTCATCAAAATCCCCCATGCTTGAGCTTTTGCTATTCCAGAGCAAAAGTATGAAAAATATTTATAAGACGTTAATAAAATTTTCAATTAAACTAAAAATTTATTTACACCAAATTCAAGCCAAAAATAAAATTTAGGGATTTACGAATTAAGTCCTAAATTATGAAATTAAAGTGAGAAGAGAGAAATATTTAGCCAAAAATTCTCTAATAAATTAACTAGCACTCAAAATTGAGTAAAGTGCAAAGAAGGTTAGATTGAAATTATAAAAACCATAACTTAAAAGAAACTTAAGGAAAAAAGTCAACCTACTACTTATGCTCTCCCAATATTTTAATTTTAAAAATAAAACAATTATATTGGCTAAGGGGTTTAGGGAGGAAATCATCATGAAGAGGTCTTTGATTGGAGGTGATCATCATTTTTTTTCTTCACACCCCACACAATTTTTTTTAAAAATAAAATATATATGTAATACCAGAAAATGATAGACTAACATCCTATCACTTCCCACGACATATATGAACTTTTAATTCCTCTCTTCATCTGGGTTGCATATGTGTACCAGAGAATAAGGAACTAACATCTCCTTATTCCCATGACATATGATCTAACAATAAAAGGAAAAGGATGGGGTTAAATAAAATTTTAGAAAATATAATAAAATACTAGAGAGCAACCACTAGTAGATTTAGATTTCCTAAGAATCTAAAAGCATGAGGTAATAATCATTAGAATCCAAAATTGTTAAGCAAAATTACTACAAAATTGAAACTATTTAAAATAAAAGAGAAAAAGTGCTAAATAAATTACTCTAAGCAAATTAAAATCATAAGATTATCCTCAAAACTAAATCACTAAATATTAGATTTAACTAAATATGATGAAATAAAAGATTAGCAAATAAAAAAATGCTTATAAATAAACTCAAACTAAGTTTTTGAAAATAACAAAAAGCTAAGCATGAGGTTTATTATATTTTTTTGATTTTTTTGACTTTTTTTAAATTTTTTTTGGGTTTTGAAATATGATCTTTTTTGGAATTTTTGATTTTTCTAATTTTTTTGGGTTTTTGATAAGGCTAAATAAAAGCAGTACTAAAGAAACTTAATAAAACAATACTAATCTTTTTTGTTTTTTTGTAGAAATTTAAAACATTTTTTAGAAAAGAAAGAAAAAAGAAATAAAACAACTAAAACCTCCCCCATGCTTAAATTTTGCATTGTCCTCAATGAAAAATAAAAACAAGAAAGAACAATGAAGAAGAAAGGGGAGGGGGGATGCAATAAAGTAAATAAAAAAGAAAATGACTTCCCCGGGTTCGTAAGGCCGAATGCAGATGTCGCTCCCCCATGCTTGAGATGGACATCGGCTCAGGCCTAAGGAAGAGAGGAAAGGATGGAGCCAAACGAACCGCCGAGGTATTTTTTCCTGCAAAACAAAATAAGAAAATAAAAAGAAAAAAAGTGATAAGCAAGGGGTGCCTCCTAAGAGCGCTCTTTGTTTAATGTCGTTTGAGCCCGACTTTATTTGTTAGCTAAATGGAAAATAAAAACTAAAGTGAAGAGGTAACTCCCTAAGTATGCGTGAAAGTGAGTGTAAGATCAACCTTTACTCTAGAGGGGGGTGAATAGAGTATTTTAAAATAATTTACAATTTAAAACTGTAAAGTAGTGGAAGTCTTGATTTATGTATATGTGTAAGGTGTTTGCAAAAAGAAAAACTAAGTAAGCAAGAAATAAGAAATCACATCACACAACAAAAACAAAACACAGTAAGCCAGATGACACAAGGAGCTATAGTGGTTCCCCAACAACCTGGGTACATCCACTCTTCTACCACCCTAGGTAGGAATCCACTTCAGGAATAGTTGATCAGGTGTCCTAGGCACCAATGAGCTTTTGATAAGGTGCTCAAAAACCAAACCTAGATTTTTTGATAAGGTGTCTTGCCACCACTGAGTTTTGACAAGGTCTCAGAAACCAGCCACAAAACTTTTGAAGGGAGTTTTGAGAAACCCTTTTACAGAAAGAATAATGAAAAACAAAAAGGTTGAGTTGTTCTTCTCTGTAAATAATCTGAGAGAAGACAAGTGGAAGATGTGTTAAAGCGCCCCTTGAGATCTGTAAGGGTTCAGGAAGATGAGCTTTGCTTAGGGTGATAGGCCTTCAGTTGCTTCAGATCTCTAGCAATAAATGATTTCAGCAGATACTGAAATGTGTGATGTCTGGAGTCCTTGATGAAGAAGCTTTTGAACACTTGATGCTTGAAGGAGTAGAATAGAAGATGATCTCCTTCACAGTAATGTTCATTGTGTTCTTGAAGAATTCTGACTCAGTAATTCTGTAAACTTTTGTCTATTGAGTCTATTCTCAGAAGATGAATTCTTGATGAATAATTTTCTTGTTCTCTCTTCTGTATTCTTTTTCAAATCTAGTCTATTCTCTTTTTTAGAATGATTCTCTAGGGAGTATATCAGATTCTGACTTTTTGATAGCCGTTAATCAGTCATAAATGACTACCTTAACTGATATCTGCCTCTGGAGGAAAGTCCTTAAGAAACATTCCAATTAGTCTTCCTTGAAACTTGCTCTAGATTAATTGAAACGACTACAAAATCCTTTGCTATAAATGCTGAAAATAAGTCTGAATGAATTCCATAACTGTCCTGAATTTGAATCCTGAAATCGTAGATCTCTCAGAGAAATCGTCGATCTGAGCTCGACTATCGTCGACCTTAGCTCAGAGACTGAAGCTATACTGAAAACAAAAAACATCGATCTGAGCTCAACTATCGTCGACCTGAGCTCAGAGATTTGATTTAAACTAGAAACAGAGATCGTCGAACTGAGCTCTACGATCGTCGAACTGAGTTCGACGTTTCATCGACTTGAGATCGACGAAAAATGTCTTGGTCCTCAGCACTGAATCGTGATCTTTAGAAGGTCTTGAGGTAAGCTTTCAAACCTAAGTACAAACCCTAAGTCTCATTCTAATTGATCTATCAGACTATACAGCAAGGTCAAAACAAATTTCTAAGCACATAGTTATCCTTACCCAAAGTAGTAATAGGGTGTTCCAACAATGCGCTTAGGAGAGTAAATAAAAAAGAGAAGAAATGAAGAATCGCACCAATATGCGGTGGAATCTTCAAGGGAATGATGCCTGAAAATGAACGGACGGAGTTATAGAAGAACTCTGCCGTATATAAAATGGGAAAGAAGGGGTCATCAAAAGAAGAAGAAAAAAAAGAAGAAGAAATAGAAAGAGGAATAAAAGAAGTAGAAGAATAAATTTCATCAACGAAAATGTCACAAGGAGAAGGAGAGACTTGTGAAATTTCGGGAGAAGAAGGGGCAGAAAGAACTAAAGGAGAGTCATCTAAAATAAAAGAAGAAGAAGAAAAAGATTTGTTAAAAATAGAAAAATTTAGAACAATTGAATTTGAGATTAAAATGGAATCACAAACGTCTTCAAAAGGAGAAATAGGAGACGTCTCGTCATCCTCAACGAGTAAGAAGCACGCCGGAATATCCATAGCGGTGTCTTCCAAAGGAGGAAGGAAACAATCCGGAATATCCGAATAGTTATCCTCCTCGAGAGGAAAAAGACAAGCCGGGTTATCCGGGGGCTCATTACATAAAGGAATTGGAGGAGACGAAGAAGAAGACGAAGAAAAAGATGCGGCCTCACGAGAAAAATAATCCATAAGTGTCTTAAAATGCGAATTAATATTATCAAGAGAAGTTTGCAATTAAAGATACCCATTATCGATAGAATTAAAATTTGGAAGCGCGGCGCTTTGCGGGGCAAAATCATAAGAAAAATAAGACGGGTTCCCTAGCTCCCAAGTAGGATAAAAATTAGAGTAAGAGTCAAATTGGCCACTTTGACCTGCTCTAGAAAAATTGAAATAAAAAGAGGGAGGGGTTCCTGAAAGGCATTCAGAATTAAAATGGTCGAGCGACCCGCAAAAAGCACAAAAAATGTTGATTCCATAAAAAAATATACTGTTACCAAAAAGAAAGAGAAAAAATTAATTTTTTTGATTGATTTTTTTTTAGAAAGTAGAAAAATTAAAAATATATATTTTTAAAATTTTAGTAGAAGTAATAAACTCGGTGCTTTCGTAATATTGTCAAAAATATCCCCGGCAATGGCCCCAAAAACTTGATGGGTGAAAATCATCTCACGGACTACAATCTGAATAGGCAAGTGTACCTATCGTTTTATAGTATAGTGATATAAATAAATCAAGGTCGTATAAAAACTCGGGACAGGCAAGTATTATTACTCATAACGAATCTATTATCCTACCGAACGATTGATGAGTTTTGAAAATAAAATAAAATAAATTAAACTTAGTTAAAAGAGAAATTAACTGTTGCAAAAGAGTGCTCAATCAATGATTCACTTTGAAATAAAATAACGGAATAAATTAGTTTAGCATTTGCAATACTATTAAGACCGTGACAAATCCGATATTAGGAAGTAATCTCGCTAGAGCATTAAATCCCCTAACTTATAGACGTTTTGACCGAAATCTCTTTACAAGTCAAAATGGCCTAAAGTCGCATTACAGCAGTGACCCGCACTATTGGATTTGAATCCAATCCGGAGGATTTACGTCGTCCTATCTCTAGGATTACGCGCAACTCCTTCCTTCCTTGACTGATCTTTCACATTCACGATCCTCTCGGCTACTCAAATATGAGATCGGAATCTACTACCGTATACTAGAAATACGGAGTCAATACGAAATAATTCAAGGTCGAATCAAAAATAGAAAAATACAAATGCAAACATAAAATAAAAGATGCGTTATTTCATCGCAAAGTTCATCGTGATCGGGCACAAAATAAAATTAGCTAAGCATAATAGAAAGGGAAACACTGAAAGTAAAAGAAAAAGATTTCATTTGCATTGCTTAAGAAAGAAGAAAGGTACACAATAATAATACTAAAAAGGCAAGATAATATTGCACTAATAAAAAGACTATTACAACAATAAAGAAAGAAATCTACTTAGCAACAAGGAAAGAAGAAAAATAAACTATTAGTAGCTATCTAACTTGCTCTCCACAATACATCCTCCTCATGCTCTAGGCAAAGGGTTCCTTTTATAGGAGAGAAGGAAGAATCTAGAATGAAAGTAATATGAGGGGACAAGGGGGTGGCCGGCCATGTGTGGTAGAGAAAATGCATGAATGTCATAATGTGGGAGAGAGAAAATGGGAGGTTCAATGTATTTCATTTAGGGAAATAAAAATAGAAAATATGGAAAATAGAAGGGGGATGAATGTGGAATAAAGAGAAGAAGAAAACAATAAAAGGGGGAGAGTAAGAGGGGGCCGACCATAGGTGGAAGATGCATGAATTGGAAAGGTGCATGTATGGAGAAATTAATGAGGAGGGGAGAGAGAATATATGAGGTGCATGCATGAGTAAGTGGGCTCGGGTAGTCTACTTGGAAGGCTTGTGAAGGGCTGCTCCATGGGCTTCTTGTTGCATGTAAGTGCTCGGGTAGGAGGGCTGCATGGTGAGGTGGGCTGGCGGATCATGGATGAAGGGCTGCTCCAAGTAAGCTTGAACAAGAGGGCTCGTGTAGGCTGCTTGGAAGGGCTCGGGTAGCATGGGTTGAACCAAATGGAGGGGATGCATGAACCTACATGAAAATAAAAGAAGAACATTAATTATAAGATAAAAAAATAATTAAAACATTAATATCATAAAGTAAACATAAAGTAAGTTATGTTAAAATAACTAGAAACATAAAAACTAGAATAACAGAACATAAAATAGCATAAAGTAAAAAAACATAAAATAAAAAAATATAAAAACTAAAATAATAAAAACATAATAAACACACAATACAACATTACAAATAAACATAATATATAACATATTAAAACATATTATCAAAATTAAAACATAGCATAAATAAAACATAAAAATAATAATTAAACCTAGGAAAAATTAAACTAAAACTAACCCAAAAACGATGACTAAAACTAGTCATCATGCTATAAAGATCTATTTTTTATGGAACATGTAAATAAATAATTGTAAGTATAAGTAATTAATTAGCCCATAACTTAGTGAACAAAAGAAAATACCAGCCATCTGGCACCTGCGGTGGTGGGAACCTACCCAACACACAAACAACAAAAACTTCACAAGGGCCCAAGAAAGGTGGTCCTATACCTTGACAAACCCAAAATTGGGGAAAAACCGGCACATGCGGTTGTGGGAACCTACCCAATACGCCAGCAGTCATATACCCACACCAGGCAAACCCACCGTGGCAATAATTCACCAAAAAAACATCAGGTTGGTGGTCCTTAATCTACTACCAACCTAGCCATAAACATGCAACCAAAACACTGTCCGCCATAGTCAAACATAGAAAAACCACAACCAAAACACTGGGCTTCTCCAGTAATGAATGGAGGAATAAATCCCAAAAATTGACCTAAGGCCAAACCCGACGAATTAGATACAATTTGGCCACTAAAAACCAAGTCCATACTGATTCGTCGAGTATACTCGACGAATACAGTAGGCACTCGATGATTTTTATATAACAAAACCAATCCACTAGAGATATACAACGATTCGACGAAAAAATCCTAAGTCCACGAGAAAAGCGTCGAGTATATTCGACGCTGCGTTGAGTGAATTCAACGCACTCGACGCCAACCAGCTAACTCAACGATTCTGCCTTCACTCAACGACGCGTTGAGTCCATTCAACGCTGTGTTGAATCGACTCAATGTTTTGACTTGGTCTCAAAGCTACTCAACGCCAAGGTTTCACTCAACGTTGTTTCACTCAACGTCACGTTGAGTGCATTTAGCGCACTTAATGCTTTTTTCCTTAGCACCAAATTATCACCCGACGCACTCAATGCCAAACTGGTGTTACTCGAAGAATTCGTCGAGATTACTCGACAAATTTAACTTGGTCTAAAACATCACTCAACGCAAAGTCTTATACTCGACAAACTCAACGCCCAATACTCGACGAATACAGCAACACTCAACACCAAGTCTTATACTCGACGAACTCAACTCCTAATACTCGGCGAATATAACAATACTCAATGCCAAGTCTTATACTCAATGAACTCAACGCCTAATACTCGACGAATACCACAACACTCAACGCCAATCATTACCCGACGAAATTATATCAGATACTTGATGAATTTGACTCTGCTCCTACTGATACTCGTCGAATTTTACTTAGCCCAAAAAAAACTCAAACTATATTCGACGAATTCTAACCTGCCTAATACGACTAATCCTGACTTAGACTGATAGCGGTATAAGCCGAATCTAGACAGATTAACAGACAGCTTGACACTCGACGGATTTTGCCTAGGCTAACAGTCATATAAGATTAATTTACTTAGTATAATAGGTAAAAATCGACGGGTTTAAACACTATTAGCCGAGAGATGGTAAATCTAACTCATACTAACAATCAAATACGACAAATGTCCCTTGACAAGAAATTTTGCAAAAAGTAGCAGGTATAAATGACCAACCCTACCCTAATCCCAATTTCTAAGAAGGGAAAGGAAAATAACAGAGAACACAAGGAAAAGAAAGCTTGATAAGGGGAAGAAATCACTACTTGCCTCGTTCTTGCCAAAATCAGGCCGGACAAGCACTCCTCTTCACGGATCTGGCCGCAAGAATAATTCCTGAAACCTTTCAGGATGAAGGAGGGTCAAAACGAAATTCTTAACACAAAAAATTTCACGAAACGGGAAAAAAGACCGTAAAAACGTAGATCTTGGTAAGAGTTAAACGGATCTACTCTCTGATGACGATTTCGTGCACCAGAGCTCCTACAATCAACGGTCGAAGGCTTCGCAAGGTCCATCGCTCTCGTCTTCTGCAATACAGTCCGACGGTTTTAAGAAAGATGATGAATAGGGTCTCCATATTTTCCCAAGGTTATTTATAGGGGATAAATCATATAATATATTATTATTATAATTAAAATGCCAAAATGATCAAAACTCGCACTAACTCGGATTTTTACGAAAATCGCATCGTAGCTAAATATCGACGATAAGAATCCAACGATGAAGTCGAAATACGACAAACTAAACTCGGGTAAACACTCCCCGAAGTCAAAACATCAAATATCCCAAAAATGCTCCGTCGTGTTCCAAAACGAACCCCGGCTCTCAAGGGAATACAAAATCATAGGAGAAATTAGCCAAGCTAATACTACCAAACCAAAACCTCGGATACCAATGAGCAAAAGCCACGCTCCGACAATGGTACCCACCAACTACGCGTCAACATAACGCCCTGATGTCCAAATACATCACTAAAGGGATTTTAAATAAACCTTGAAAATTCAGGGGCGCTACAGCCACCCCTCCTAAAAGAAAGTTTCGTCCCGAAACTTTACGTACAAAAGATTCCACTATGGAAGGAAAATAATCAATGATTATAGAATGGAAATACATACCGAAAGAAACTAGGAGAACAAATGAGGATGAGCCTCCCTCATAGCTGACTCCAACTCCCAAGTCGTGCTTTCCACATCTTGGTTCTACCACAAAACTTTAACCATTGGTATGGTATTCCTCCGCAACACTCGATCTTGAGTATCCAGAATGCGAACAAGAAACTCAACATAAGAAAGGTTGGGATCCAATTAGGGCACAAAGTCAAGAACCTGCCGGTCGCTAAGCACACATTTCTGCAACTGGCTTACATGAAACACATCGTGCATAACAAGAAAACTTTCAAGCAAACCCAGCCTATAAGTTGACATTCCAATACATTCAATAATATCGAAGGGTCCCACATACCTTGGATCAAACTTATGGTTCACACAAAACCTCTTGACACCAGACATCGGGGAAACTGTATGAAACACCATGCCCCCAACAATAAATTCCAAATCAGTCCTTCACTTATTAACGTTCTTCTTATAACACTCCTGAGCTATACGAAGCTTCTATCGAATATGCTTCACAGAAATATCCATTTCTTTCAAGGCTTCTAGACCCAACAACGATCTTTCAACAACCTCATTCCAAAACAAGGGAGTTCTGCAACGTCTCCCATACAAGGCCTCAAACGGGGCCATTTGCAAGATCTCTTGATAAATATTATTATAAGCAAATTCCATCAGCCTCAAACGCTCATCTCACGCTCCTCCATGGTCCAAGATGTAACATCTTATCATGTCTTCCAAAATTTGATTAACTCTTTCTGTTTGACCATTTGTATGCGGATAATAAGTGGTGAAATACCTCAGATCGGTACCCAACCCTTCCTGTAAGCTTTTACAAAAACAAGATGTAAACCTGGAGTCTCGATCTGACATAATACTAACAGGAAATCCATGTAACCTGATAATCTCATCCAAGTATATCTTTGCTATCTTCTTCATGGAGTAATCAATCCGGAACGGCACGAAGTGAGCACACTTCGCCAGTCTATCTACTATAACCCATACAGAATCATGTCCCTTGGGAGATCTCGGCAACCCAGTAACGAAGTCCATAGAAATACTCTCATACTTTCAACTTGGAATCTCTAAAGGCGTCAACTTGCCACCAGGCCTCCTATGATCAGCCTTAATTTGCTTACAAGTGATGCACTCAGATACGAACTTGGCTATTTCCTTCTTCATACCATACCACCAAACGATCTGCTTTAGATCTCTATCCATCTTGTAGAACTAGGGTGGTAGACAACACTGGATCCATGCACCTCACTGCACAGCTTAACTCGAATATCCTCAATAGTAGGGATGTAGTATCTACCGCGGTACTTCAAAGTACACGCATCATCAATAGAAAAGTCAGGTAGTTCTCCTTTCTCAGTTCTATTGTAAAGGTGTAGAAAATTAGGATCATCCATTTGATGTAGCCTTATAAGCGTAATCCATGAAGGCTCTACTACATCCAAACTGCTCGACAAGTCGCTACTCCCAACCGAGATACCCATTAACAGAAACTCTTTTTCCAAGGATTCAACTGAAAGTCCAAAGATTTGCGTGGTCTTCCTACTCAGGGCATCAACTACCACATTAGCTTTGCCTGGATTGTATTGGATTTCAATATCATAATCTGCGACATATTCTAACCATCTCCACTGGCATAAATTAACCTCCTTTTGAGTGAAGACATACTTCAAACTCTTATGATCCATGTAAATTTTGCACAATGCGCCATACAATAGATGTCTTCATAACTTCAAGGCATAAATGACTATAACGAACTCTAAATCATGCATATGATAGTTCTTCTCATGAATCTTTAACTGTCTCGACCCATACGCAATCACTTTCCCTTCTTGCATCAACACGCAACCAAGTCCAACTTGCGATGCATCTACATAAAAAACATATTCTAATCCTTCGGTACGCAAAGTCAAAACTAGAGCAGTACATAATCTCTTTTTCAACTCCTGAAAAGCTTCTTCGCACTTATCACTCCAAATGAATGCTGTGTTCTTCTGCATAAGCTTAGTCAGTGGCACAGGTATCGTAGAAAATCCTTTCACAATCCTCCTATAATACCCTGCCAACCTTTGGAAACTTCTTATCTCTTTGGGCGTGGTAGGTCTGTTCCAATCCATCATGACATAAATCTTCTTCGGGTCAACAAAAATTCTGTCCTTATTAACCACATGACCCAAGAAGGAAACCTGAGGAAGGCAAAACTCACACTTACTTAACTTGGCAAACAAGTTATGCTCCCTCAAAGCAGATAGAACTAATCACAAGGGCTAGGCATGCTCCTCAACACTCCGGGAATAAACCAAAACATCATCTATAAAAATGACAACAAAACGGTTCAGAAAATCCTTGAACACTCTATTCATCATGTCCATGAATGCAGAGGGTGCATTTGTCAAACCAAAGGACATCACCAATAACTCAAAATGTCCATGCAGAGAACGAAAAGCGGTCCGTGGAATATCCATCTCATGAATCCTCAATTGATTGTAGCCTTAATGAAGGTCAATCTTTAAAAACCATACTACCACGCAATTGGTCATATAAGTCATTTATTTGTGGCAAGGGAAACTTGTTCTTGATAGTTACCTTATTCAGTCCCCTATAATCAATGTATAGCCTCATGGATCCATCCTTCCTCTTTATAAACAACATGAGGGCACCCAAGGCGAAGAAATCAGCCTAATAAATCCATACTATAAAATCTCATCTAGCTGGGTATGCAACTCTTCCAGCTCTCGAGGGGCCATACGCTATGTTGCCTTAGCAATAGGACGAGTACCCGACTCAAGATCTAAAACAACCTCTACATCCCTCCCAGGTGGAAGACCAGAAAGACTATCAGGGAAAACATCCAGAAACTCACGCTCCACCGGAACCTCCTCGACACGCGGCAAACCACTAATAGTTCCCAAAACGGAAACCAAGTAAGCAAAACAACCAAAATATAAAAGCTTCCGAGCACATACCGCAGAAATAATCGAGGAATCCTGGCACGGATAACCATAAACACTCCTGGGATGACCATTGTCTATCTTGAAGTCCAAACACTTGAACTTGTACTGGATAACTACATCATATCTGGACAACCAGTCTATGCCCAAGATCACATCAAAGTCCTCTAGGTCTATCATCTTCAAATCAGCAACAGCTAGGAAATCTCCCAAAGAATCGGACAACCCAGGATACCCTAATCTGACACCACCGAATCACTAAAGGGAAACTTAACGTGAATCGAATAGCCAATTTTATCAAGAGTCAAACAATGGCGCTATACAAAGTCCCTAGCCACAAACAAGTGGGTAGCACCAGATCGAAAAGAACGCGCGCCCAACAGTTCTTTACCTTAAACTTCCCTATAAAATCACATTCATAACTAACCAAGCAACATCGAAACTACAACTATGAGCAAAAAACAAATGAGGTTAAGATCTAAATTGAGATCACCTGGGTGGATGCATGCGCTTCGTCAATGGTCACCACATTTAACTTGCCCTTCCATTTGTCCAAATGCTGCGGTAGTGGCAAAGCCTGAAGTGGAATATGCTGTAGCTTGGGCTGAGACTGCGAGCATTTTTACTTAACATGCCCTTTCTGTCCAATTTGGAAGCAAACCTTTTCCTTACCCCAACAATGGGCAGCATCATGCCCCTTTTATTTGCACAAAGAACAAACAAGTTCTCCTTTGGGAGCGCTCTGAATGGCATGCACCTGCTCTTACTTTTGAGCATCCCAATCTCTTGAAACATTTCTCAAACGGGTGGCCTAATCGGCCACAGAAACTGCACACCTCCTTGCTTTTCTTCCTTGAAGCAGGATCAGATTCCTTAGAGTTCTTACCCTCATCAGACTTCCTCTTATCTTTCCTCATCTACTGGCCTCGATTCTTAGCATTGTCGATCGCTTCGACCTTTAGGGTGGCATCTACTACTTCATCATAACTTTCAGATACATAAGCACTAGCCAACTGTTGGATGTCATTCCTCAGACCACCCAGAAATCGCTTCACTCTACTAGATTCCGAGGAAACTAGATCCGGGGTAAACTGACTCAATTTACTAAACTACACTTTGTACTCACTAACCGTGAGCTGCCTTTGCTTCAATTGTAGAAAATTATTCATCAAGTTGTCTTGCTCGACTGATGGTAGAAACTTCCTCAATAATAACTCCTTGATGGCTTCCCACGAACATCCGTCCTTCAGGTTCTCCTTTTCTCTTAACCACCAGCTCTTTGTCAGACCTTTCAGCTAGTAAGCAATGACAATCACTCTTTAGTCAGTAGAAATCCCTGAGTTTGAGAACATCTCCTCGATCGCTATAATCTAGTCGTCCAAGGCCATGAAATCCGCTCTACCATCATAGGTAGGATGTCCTAATCGCTGGAAATGTGAGATAAAGTTCAACCTTGCTGACAACAAAACTGGAGGAACCAGAGGTGTAGGGGGAACTGGAATGGCCTGACCCACAATATGGTCCTGCACTCTAATCGGTTGCCCGAAAACAACAGACAACAAATCCTGGACCTGCGACTGCATCTCCAATAATTTACTGGACAGATCCTCATTGCTCTATCACAGTCCTTCGATCACTGCCTCACTCTGTGCCCCAGACGACTTGCCCTCATACTAGGGAGTCGACCTTGTCGCAGGATGCTTCGACGACATTCTAATAACATAATAAGCAACTAATCAAAACCTAGCTTACCGCTAGAACTACACAACTTAGTTCAGACAATACATGTACAAATACTTGTTCAAGCAGCTAACTTGCTATGGGAATTTAATTAATGATGTCATGCTCAAACCTAGGATGATGTACCGTCATCCCACTTACTTATGTGCATAGAACATGAATGCATGATTTCTTACTTTTTTGACTTAAAACCTTGTGTGTACATGTGTCATCATATAAACCTTTAGCTTGGCATGTGTGCTAATGCAATGCTATGTCATGCATGTTGTGCTATGCAATCTAATAAAGGCATTAGTACATGTTATGAGCGGCGTACATATGAAATATTATGCATCCCATACTACATAATATCGCATGCAATGAAAAGTAAAATCTAATGTGCATTCATGTGATGATTGTTATGCATCCTATATTACATAACAGTCACATGTTGCTTTCTATGAGGATCCATATACAAACACATATTATGCATCCCATACTATATAATATGCCCCGTATACTTCTTGTCATGCTTATGAGTGTAGTGTTCATGCTTCAGCCAAGACGTACTGATGACACATCAGTGTGTGTATGCAATGGAACAATAAAACTAAAACTAACTTGAGATGGTTGTTTGACCAATTGCCAAGAAACCCATCCCTCTGATACCAACTATCGTAACCCGCATTTTCTCAGAATTAAAATATGCATCAGAGTAAGAGAAAACACGCGATGTGTTGCCACACCATGCAGGGGATAACTGCAGATGTTCAAGAAAACTCCAATCCTAACATAATTTATTAAAATACCAAGTTATGATGTGAGAAAAACATGTTTCAAGTTAAGTTTTGATGGCCATATCCCTCGGCTCAGTGGATATACTAGCACATGACTGAAAATATAAGTATACACTGCGAAAATAGTTTGTTTACAATGGTTAACATCGTACATGAGCATAAACGTCCCCATAGGACAACTCATGTCATGTATGAAGTGATAGATGTAATACTTATATAATTTAAAATATCTAACATGCAACATAACATAAAATATTGATAGAGAGCAAGTAAATATTACAAGTCATGCAGAAAAGGCTTAGCAGCTTGCAAGTACTTAACATTATACAAAAATCCAGTGGGCGTCAACAACCTAACACGAACTGACTAAACGATATGTATGTCTGAACTAAAAGAAAACAAACAACAACTTTCTCACAGTCAGCGAGGAAACGATAGCTGCAGAGTAACAGCCAAAAACCAACCCTAACCGCTCAACTAGCTACTTCTCCAAACCTGAGGCATTCAAAGAAATAACACCTCAGCAAGAAAGAAAATATAAGTGGAGATCATAGATCGAAAGGTTAGCAATAAACCAAAAAGGAATTCTTGGGTTACCAACCTTAACCCAAGAATAGTGAGAAAAGACTAACTTACGAGCGAAAAGGTAAGGAATTTGCACCAAGTGCTATAAAGATCTATGATTTATTGAATATATAAATAAATAACTGTAAGTATAAGTTATTAATTTGCCCATAACTTGGTGAACAAAAGAAAACATCGGCCATCCGACAGTTGCGGTGGTGGGAACCTACCCAACACACCAACAACAAAAACTTCACAAGGGCCCAAGGAAAAGTTGTCTTATACCTTGACACACCCAAAACTGGGGAAAAACCAGCACCTGCAGTGGTGGGAACCTACCCAACACGCCAGTAGTTACATACCCACACTGAGAAAACCCACCAAGACAATAATTCACTAAAAAATATCAGGTTAGTCGTCCTTTATCCACTGCCAACCAAGCCATAAACATGCAACCAAAACATTGTCCACCATAGTCAAACACAGACAAACCACAACCAAAACACTGGGCTTCTCCAAAAATGAATGGATGAATAAATCCCATAAATTTACCTAAGGCCAAACCCGATGAATTAGTTATAATTCAGCCACTGAAAAGAAAGTCCATACTGATTCGTCGTGTATACTTGACGAATACAGCAGGCACTCGATGATTTTTATATAACAAAACCAATCCACTAGAGATATATAATGATTTGGCGGAAAATTTTTTAAGTCCATGGGAAAAGCGTCGAGTACACTCGACACCACGTTGAGTGCATTCAACGCACTCAATGCCAACCAGCTAACTCAACGATTCTGCCTTCACTCAATGCTGCGTTGAGTCCACTCAACGCCGCGTTGAGTCCACTCAATGCTTTTGACTTGGTCTCGAAGCTACTCAACGCCAAGGTTTCACTCAAAGTTGTTTCACTCAACGCTACGTTGAGTGCATTCAACACACTCAACCCTTTTTCCTTAGCGCCAAATTATCACCCAACGCACTCAATGCCAAACTAGTGTTACTCAACGAATTCGTCGAGATTACTTGACAAATTTAACTTGTTCTAAAACATCACTCAACGCCAAGTGAACTTCACTCAACGCAAGTCTTATACTCGACGAACTCAATGCCTACTACTCGACGAATACAACAACACTCAACGCCAAGTCTTATACTCGATGAACTCAACGCCTAATACTTGACGAATACAACAACAATCAATGCCTTGTCTTATACTCGACGAACTCAATGCCTAATACTAAAAGAATACTGCAACACTCAATGCCAAGCATTACCCGACAAAATTACATTGGATACTCGACGAAATTGACTCTCCTCCTACTGATACTCACCGAATTTTACTTAGCCCAAAAAAACTCCAACTATATTCCACGAATTCTAACCTACCTAATACGACTAATCCTGACTTATAGTAATAACGGTATAAGCCAAATCTAGATAGATTAATAGACAACCCGACACTCGACGGATTTTGCCTAGGCTAACAGTCATATAAGATGAATTTACTTAGGCTAATAGGTAAAAATCGAAGGGTTTAAACATAAGCAGCCGAGATACGACAAATCTAACTCATACTAACAATCAAATACCGAGAATGGCCCTTGACTAGAAATTTCGCACTAAGCAGCAGGTCTAAATGGCCAAACCTTACCCTAATCTCAAGTTCTAAGAAGGGAAAGGAAAATAAAAGAGAACACAAGGAAAAGAAAGCTTAGCAAGGGGAAGAAATCACCACTTGCCTCGATCTTGCCGAAATCCGGTCGCACAACCACTCCTCTTCACAGATATGGCCGCAAGAACACCCAAGCAACAATTCCTGAAACCTTTCTGGATGAAGGAGGGTGAAAATGAAATTCCTAACACCAAAATTTCACGAAACGGGAAAAACTCACCGTAGAAACGTAGATCTTGGTGAGAGCTAAACAGATCTACTCTCTGAGGATGATTTCATGCACCAGAGCTACTACAATCAATGGCCGAAGGCTTCGCAAGGTCCGCTATTCTCGTCTTTCGCAATACAGTTTGACGGTTTTAAGAAAGATGATGAATAGGGTTTCCGTCTTACCGCAAGGCTATTTATAAGGGATAAATAATATAATATATTATTATTATAATTAAAACGTTTAAATGAACAAAACGCACACTAACTCGGATTTCTACGAAAATTGCTCCGTAGCTAAATATCGTCGCTACGAATCCAATGAAAAAGTCGAAATCAAAATCCGATAAACAAAAATCGTGTAAACACTCCCTGAAGTCAAAACATCAAATATCCCAAAAACACTATGCCGTGTTCCAAAACGAACCCCGACTCGCAACGGAATACCAAATCATAGGAGAAATTAGCCAAGCTAATACTCCCAAACCAAAATCTCAAATAAAAGCAGCTGGACTAGCAATCCAATTAGGCAAGTATACCTATAGAACTGTAGATAGGGGATACAAGTATTGTATTAAAATCTGAGAACTGTTGAGAACACTTACTCACACGAAGACTATTATTTTATCGACGAAAAATCTAGGGTTCAGAGAAACTAATTGCAATTAAGGAAAGGAAATAAAGCTAAAGAGAACTACTTGCACTAAAAAGGAAGAGAGTATTAAAGAAACGATTACGATAAAGGGTTGGAACAATGAGGTGGAAATGCACTCGATCAAGAATCACCTCGGCTAAAGTCGATTAAAAACACGATAAATAAACCTAAACTTAATAGGCTAAAGGTCCTTGACCGTGGTGGTTCCTAAAGATTGAACACGCTTCTCTCGAAGTCGTGCCCAACTGAGTTTAGGAAGGTCCGACCGACTCTCATCTAAAACGGAGGCCTATAGCTCGCTTTATGCGGTGAACCTCACTATTGGATTTTACTCCAATCCGGGAGATTTGGACGTCTGCCTCTATTGAAGGGTGCGTACAACTCCCTTTACTCTTGAGTGCTCACTTCAAACTATCGGAATCTCGGCTAGGCAAGAATGAAAGCAAAGGTGTAGAATATATATCGATGATATATCTCCAACCCAAAATAAATCAAGAGTAATTCAAGGCCAAAAACCCTAAAAGAAAAGGTAAATTCAAAGCATCATAACTTAATCACTCGAACCTCAAATCATCAAGATCGAGTATAAAGTGGATTAGTTAATCATAATGGAGTGGAGGAGGGGGAATGAGTAGTAAAGCATTAAGAACACAAGTTAATAAAGGAGAGAAAACAACACTTTTCTATTAATGATAAAGAAAGATTACAACTTGAAATGAAGGAGCTACACTTGAATGGAAATGAAAAGAATAAGCTAGTAATACATTGAACTACTAAATGAAGTACAAAAGTTTTTACAAAAGCTAAACTAAACTAGGGTTAAGAAAAACTAAAAAGAAAAAGAGAGAGAGAGGGAGAAAAATACAAGAAAAACTTCACTAAGCAAAGGGGAAACACCTCCCTACACAATCCAAAAAACTACATGGAATTCTTGGAGAAGGGCTCAATTTATAGAAAAACTTAAGATGTGACACGGCTAGAAACACGGCCATGTTGGTGGCCGTGTCCTGTAAAGGTTGAACTCGGGCAGTGGTTCTGGCGGGAGTGATCATGACGTCATTGAAAAAGTGGGCTCGCCCATGCTGACACGGCAAGCGACACGGCCGTGTTGGTAGCCGTGTTGACAGCAGTTGATGGACACTGATGTGGAATGCATTTATGGCGGGCAGAAGGCTTCGATGTGATGGTGACATGCCCAACGACATGGCCGTGTGGGTGGCCGTGTCCTTCTCTGGAAAGTCTTCGGCTTTTGGCAACACGGCGGCGACACGGCCGTGTTTGGTGGCCATGTCCTTCTCTGGAGAGTCTTCGGCCTTCAGTCAACAAGGAGGCAACACGGCCGGGTTGACATGGCCAACAATACGTTTGGAGACACAGCCGAGTCCACTGGCCGTGTCCTTCTCTGGATGATTTCTGGATTTTTCCTCTGGTGACACGCCATGTTTACATGGCAAGGTTGACACGCCCTATGACACGGCCGTGTTGGTGGCCGTGGGTCATTTTTGGCCAAAATTCAGGAAACCTGCAAAATTAGAAATAAACATTAGTGGCATAATTAAATATAAAAGGAGGTCAATATATAGGCTTATAAGACATGATTTGCACATTATAAACTAGAAAATACGGTAATAGTTTAGACTACAAAACGTATTACCAAATTCCCCCAAGCTTACGCTTTGCTTGTCCCCAAGCAAAAATATAAAACTAGATAATCATAAAAAGGACTAATAAAAAGATTCTAATTATGCCTACACAAGTACTATGCGAAACTCTAAGTAGGGAAAAGGTGAAATGTAAATCTAAAACAATTAGTTAGCTATAGTTTAACTTTTATAAACTTTACTTAACGCAAATAAATCATTCAAAATTTTAACGAAATTCTTTAAATAGATTTAAGCAAAGCAACGAAAATGAAAAGACGCATTGAGTTGTTACTAGATCCAAGCAACGCATTTTAATTATATCAATTAAATAACAAAAATCTTAGTTTAAATTCAAAACTAATACTGATTTACTTTTCTTCTTTTCTTAGTTATTAAATAAAATTCAAAAGCATGAATCAAAAGGACTTTATTAGGACAGAAATGTTTTATTTAGGATTATGATTAGGAGTGGAATTCAAAGATAAACAGGAAGACTTAAAATCACACTAAACTTAAACAAAAAGTTTCAAAAAAATATATAAAAAATATTTTTCTTTCTTTTTTTCTTTTCCATTTTTTTCTTTTTCAAAACAAAGGCCAAGAATAATTTTTTCATTTCATTTTGAATTTGCCAAACAAAAGCAAACATTTCTTTTTAAAAAAACTTTTCCCAAAAATATCACAACATAACCTATCATAATCAAGAAAATATTTTATGAAACTCAAAAAGGCTAGTGTGATTAGATAGGTTGGAAATTTTGGCTTTGGTGAAAATGATATGAAAGAGGAGCTATCAAATGCAATTGAAAAAAGGCTCAAAAGCGGCTAACTAGTGATGAAAGTTTTTAGGTTTGCAGGAAAGCTCAAATGAAAAACAAAAACGACCTAAATCATTTTCATGCTTTTAAATTTATTTAAAACATAGATTTGAAAAATTTCAAAAAGCAAGTCTTAGATAATAAAAGAAGATTGATGAAATTATCTTGAAAATAGAAATAATAGGTGACTTGGATCGTTCACATCTACTACGTTACAAAAGTTTACCTTACAAAAATTTTCTAAAAATGAAAAGGAAAATAGTGGATGATGAATATTTTTTTGAGAAAGTAAAGAAAATAAAGAAGGAAAACCATAATAGAAATGCGAGTTTTTAAAAAATGTTTTACGTTAACTTGCAACCGCAAATTAGAAACACAACATGACCAATATTTTACTTGTGAAACATAATTAAAAAGGGTGATTAGAAATATTATAATTAATTAAGTTGTTTATATGAGATTTTGAGAAAAAAAATAAGGGGTACTATTGAAATACCAAAATGTCTAAACTATTAAAGTAATGACAAAAAGCATATATATATATTTTAATTTTGAAATATTTTCTATTTTTTTTTATTTTTAAGATATTAATTTTTTTGGTTTTTTGAAAAATATTCACAAAAGGAAAAATATTCACACAAAGCAAAAAGGAGGAAGTCCACCCCCAAGCTTAAAATAGACATTATCCTCAATGGCAAAAGAAGAGAATTGAGAGAGAGAGAAAATGAAATTACAGAATTGAAAAACAGGTACTTCCCCAGATTTATTTGCTGCGAAAGCTGAGTGATACCGCTCCCCTATGCTAGCGCTTTGGATCTTCATGAAATGTCTTCTTTGGACTTCGTGATGGATACAACAATGTTGGAGCAGGCGATCACAGAAGCTTCAGCTTGTCGGAGCTGTCCGAGGCAAAAATTGTAAAATAAAGAAAACAAAAAGAAGATAACTTGGGTTGCCTCCCAAAAGCGCCCTTTATTTAAAACGCAGTTTGAGCTCGACGCATCAAAAAAATATTGTCCAACTATATTATCCCAAAAATATTGTCCAAAAATATTATCCCAGAAATATTGTTCAAAGTTCTAATAATAATAATAAAACAAAGTTTTAAAACTATTCAAAAGTCAAATCATGGAGGATAGAGTTAACACAGTTAGGACTGACATCACCACATAAATATAGTTTAAGACATTGGCCATTCACTTTGAAATTATCCTTATCAGGGTGTGAAATCAAAATAGTTCCATAAGGAAAAACTTCTAAAACAGTAAAAGGCCTAGACCAACGCGATTTTAACTTTCCCTGAAATAAACGTAATCGAGAATTATAAAGAAGAACCTGGTCACCCGGCTTAAAGGTTTTCGGATGCCTTAAGTGTTTATCATGCAAACGCTTCGTTCGCTCTTTATAAAGTTTGTTATTTTCGTATGCGTAAGAGCGCCACTCGTCGAGTTGAAATTTTCTAAGGTCGCCGAAAAAGTGGGGATCAAAGTTTAAAAATCTTAAGGCCCAAAAAGCACGGTGTTCTTGTTCTACGGGTAAATGACACGATTTTCCATAGACCAATCGATACGGCGTACATCCGAGGGCGGTTTTGTACGCTGTTCGGTAGGCCCATAGAGCATCGTCTAATTTGGCTGACCAGTCTTTCCTAGAATTTGAAACAGTCTTTTCTAATATTCTTTTTATTTCTCTATTCACTACTTCGACTTGTCCATTATTTTGGGGGTGGTAGGCAGTTGAAAGCTTACGTGTAACGCCGTATTTAATCAGAATTTTAGAAAATTGCGCGTTATAGAAATGGTAACCCGTGTCACTAACATTGGCTCATACCGAATCGAGAAAATAATTTTTTCAAAAAGATAACTACAACTCGGGAGTCGTTCGTGGGAAGAGCTTGGGCTTCTGCCCATCGTGAAACATAATCAATGACAACTAAAATATACTTATTTCCGAAGCTAGAAGGAAGGGGGCCAACAAAATCGATCCCCCTGAGGTCGAAAATATCGCACTCAAGGAAATAGTTTTGCGGCATTTTATTTTTATTGGAAATGTTGCCCGACCATTGGCAACTATCACACCTACTCACAAAGGCTTGCGCGTCTTTAAACAGGCTAGGCTAGTAAAAACTCGTGCAAAGCACCTTGTGAGTGGTGGGAGCAGCTTGATAGTGCCCACCAGTCGGACCTTCATGTAATTATTTTAAAATATCAACTCCTTCTTCATAAGAAAAACATCTCCTTATCACTTGGTCCGCACAGACTTTGAAAAGATGCGGTCCTCCCAAAAGTAGTTATTTAAATCAGAAAAAAATTTCTTCTTTTGCTGAGAGAACTCTTTTGGGAGCACACGAGCCACTAAATATTTGACAATGTGTGCAAACCAAGGAGAAGGAGAAGTGCTAATTGAAAGCAGCTTCTCATCAGGAAAATAATCATTAAAAGATTTTTCATCTAGATTTTCAATATAAGGGTAATCTAGGCATGAGAGGTGATTTGCGGCCAAATTCTCGGCTCCCCACTTATCACAGATCTCTAAGTAAAACTCCTAGAGGAGTAAGACCCAACGAATAAGGCGCTGCTTGGCATCCATTTTGGAAAGAAGATATTTGAGGGCCGAGTGGTCCGTAAAATGATAATTTTTGAAAGAGTAATATAAGGGCGGAATTTATCATAAGCGAATACTACAGCTAGGAGCTCCTTCTCGGTGGTGGTGTAATTTTCCTATGCAGATGTGAGTGTCTTACTTACGTAATAGATGGGGTGGAAGCTTTTATATATGCGTTGACCTAATACGACTCCCACTGCGAAACTACTCACATCGCACATTATTTCAAATGGAAGGTCCCACACCGGATCTATCATAATCGGTGCGTTGATTAACTTTTCTTTTATTAATTCGAAGGCAGAAATACGAGAGTCATCAAAAATGAATGGGGCGTCTTTTTCTAAGAGATGGGTAAAGGTTTTGGTGATCTTGGAGAAATCCTTTATGAAATGACGGTAAAAGCCAGCATGCCCTACGAAACTTCTTATAGCTTTGATGTTCGTAGGAGGCGGCAGCTTCTCGATAACTTCTGTCTTAGCAACATCTACTTCAATACCTCTCGCAGAAATTTTATGACCCAAAACTAACCCTTCCCTCACCATAAAATGGCATTTTTACCAATTTAGGGCAAGGTTAGTGTCTTCGCATCATTCTAAGACTTTTTTGAGATTTTCTAAACATTTTTCAAATGCGTCACCGAACACAGAGAAATCATCCATGAATACCTCCATAATACTTTCTACGTACTTGTCAAAGATAGCGAGCATACATCGCTGGAATGTAGCTGGCGCATTACACAATTCAAATGGCATCATTCGGTAAGCAAAGGTGCCAAAGGGACAAGTAAACGTAGTTTTCTCTTGGTCCTCAGGAGAGATGGGGATTTGAAAATACCCCGAGAGACCATCGAGAAAACAATAAAAGCTATGGACGGATAATAGTTCTAAAATCTGATCGATGAACGACAAGGGAAAGTGATCCATGCGGGTGGCGTCATTTAACTTACGATAATCTATACACATTTTCCACCTCGTCACTTTCCGTGTCAGGATTAAATCATTATTTTCATTTACAACTACAGTTATCCCTCCCTTCTTTGGCACTACCTGAACAAGGCTAACCCACTTACTATCTAATATGGGATAAATAATTCCTGCATCTAAGAGTTTCATAACCTTGCCCTTAACTACTTCTTTCATGTTCGAGTTTATACGGCGCTGAGGTTGTATGGAGTTACACGAATTATCTTCCATTAAAATTTTATGAGTGCAGAAGGATGGGCTTATGCCATTGATATCGGAAATTTGCCAGGCAATAGCTCGACGATGCTTACGTAGAACTAAAAGAAGATTATCATTTTGTGCATCCGTGAGGTAGGCCAGAACTATTACTGGTAGTTTGGAATTTTTTTTCTAAGAAGGCATACTTGAGATGTTCAGGAAGTTCTTTAAGTTCTAGGGTAGGGGGTTCTTCATAAGAGGTTTTAGAAATTCTTTCTTTTTCAATATAATATCTTCATAGATTTTTTAGACAGAAATTAAAAGGGGTGGAGTTGGTGGCCAAGGCGGCTTCTTGTAGCATATCAGTTGGAAAAGTAGAGGAGGAACAAAAATAAGAAAATTCTTTTTCAAAATCAGAAAAGCGATATAAGGATTCTTCACTTAGGTGCATCGATTCAGTTGGAAGAGAAGAGGAGGAAAAAAAATCAGAAAATTCTTTTTCAAAATTAGAGAGGCAATAGGAGGATTCATCACTTATGGAATCAACGAAAAAATAGGAGTTATCATTTGCTAAGGTGTTTTTCATCGAAGGTGTGATAGAGAAAGTCACTTTGTCATCACCTACTCGAAGGAAGAGCTTACCATTGCTTACATCAATGATGGCTCGGGAGGTGGCAAGGAAGGGTTGGCCAAGGATCAGGGGAACCTCGACGTCTTCTTCGATGTCCAAAATTACAAAGTCAACCGGGAAGATGAACTTGCCGACTTTTACTATGACATCCTCCACTATTCCTAATGGGTACTTGACGGATCTATCAGCAAGCTGGATACTCATGCATGTGGGGTCGAGGCTACTAATTCCTAACTTATTAAACAATTAGAAGGGCATCAGATTAATACTCGCACCAAAGTCAGCTAATGCATTCTTGATAAAAAGATCACCAAAGACACACAAAATAGAAAAACTACCCGGGTCACTGATTTTCTTTGGTAAGCCGTTTGTTAAAACCGTAGAACACTCGACATTTAACGTGACGTGCGACAGGTTCTCTAACTTGTTCTTGTTGGTCAGGAGGTACTTAATGTACTTAGCGTACTTTGATATCTGGGAGATCGCTTCATGGAAGGGGAGATTAATGTTGATTTGCTTGAACATCTCTAAGATGCGGGAGTACTTATCATTTTGACGTTGCTTATTAAGTTCGGAAGGGTATGACGGAGTTGGATTATTTTTAAAGTTGGGTGGTGGAGTGAGGTCTTTTTCTAAAACGGGGGTGATAACTTCTTTAGCAGAGGGTGGAATTTTTAAAACGGGGGCGGAACTTTGATTTTTTAAAAACAGGGGCGGAGCATGCCTTGGACTCTTCACTAACCCTCCCAGAAATATGTTTCCCACTCCAAAGGGTTATAGCTTTCACTTGCTCTCTCGGGTTTGGCTCGGTATTGGAAGGAAGAGACCTGGCGGGTCGCTCAGAAAGTTTTTTTGCGAGTTGTCCTACTTGATTTTCTAGACTTTTAATGCTTCCGGTTAAGGTTCTCAACGTAGCGTCATTTGTGGTTATATATTTTGAAAGTAAATCCTCCAAGATTGGGGGTTTTGGATAATTTTGAAGAGGTGGTGGTGGTGGTGTAGAAAAATCATTTTGTGGTGGAAGGTGCATTGCGTTCGAAGGATTACTCCATAAAAAATTCGGGTGATTTCTTAAAGTAGGATTATAACTATTCGGAAAATTAAAACCCGGAGCAGGAAAATTCGCAGCAGAAAAAATTAAGAAAAGCATTTCTAGGCATATTGTTAACAAAATCTAATTGTTCGGGGGCAGGAGTTGCAGATTCCCATACCTGTGGTGTAACGACCGCGTTTGTCTTATGAAATATAATAGAGGGTCCGACCGGGGTCCCACGACATATTCCACAAACAAGCGGGAACATTACTAGTGAATATCATCTTACTACTCGTACGCTAGCTTAGAGCATGCTAGCGAAATATTTTAAGTTAGCAGAACTCAAAATAATACGAATGTCCACTATATATAAATCAACCTTTATATATATCTCAATAGGAATGTTTACAAGTATACACACTACTCTTGGCCTTAAGGCCTTACAATTCCCTTTAACAAGTGTGGATTACATACATCGACACGTAGGCCGGCCACATATGAATTACAACTAATTACATTATCCTTCATGGGCAAGCATAGCAACACAAGCAACGGTCCACTATATCCATCTCCGCTCTCCAACCCCTGTAAACGGAACAATCCACCAAGCAGTGGCAAACAAGGCAATGGTCAGCATTCAGCTGACCACTTATAACGACCCTACCACTTACCCGGGGTTGCGGTTCCTTCCCTGCATGTAGTGCATAACAACATCTATATATCTTAAGAATATATATCTCAAACAAGTGCATACAAGCATATCCATATCACACACGTCGGCCTCACTGCCAAACACGCAATTCACTCAGGGCACCTTCTCGGTGTACCACTATCCTGGGTCCACCGCCGCTCTTGAGGCGCTTAAATTGACGACAATGGAGCAATAGTACAACCAGTGCGCAGACCGACGACCCTCTCACCAATTCCATTCAGAGTGTTCCACCTCACGATAATCATGAGCATTCTCGAACCGACGAGCCCTTTCCGGTCTCCCAACCAATCACACGAGTCCATCCGGGAGGCAGGCCGGAGACTCCCATCATACTTTTCGATGAGTCAACCGATCACAATCGTACTAGCATAATGCATGTCCAGGTCCACCGAACACCATTTCTCATATCGTCAACGCATGATGCGGGTCGATTATCCCCCTTTCCTGTTTGGCATGCAGCCTACATGGGAGCACATGCTCTCACCATTACCACACAAGCTTGGGAGCACACTCTCACACCAATTCCACAGAAATAGGGATCCCACGCTCACCATCCACACAACACAATAGCCATAATGTCTCCTCAAGACTGGCTCAACAAGCACAGATATCTGGGAAATCACCTCAAGCAATCGTAGCACAATCAATCTGTGTTCTATACACTGAGTCTTCTCCGGTTCGCAGTATGCAGCATCACCAATCCAGACCAACCTATCTAGATGGGCTTCACACAGTATGCCTATTTCGTACTACTCACTTCCGGATCTATATGCAGACTCAACCGGGGATATCATCTATCAACCCATCAGAATCGCTTACGCTCTTTCATCTTTTGATGGAGGATTCCATACACATACATGCATAAACAAGGGCTTCACCTGCCCAAGGAAGAAATATCGTTACCTGAGTAATACGCTTTGGCCCCATGATGAAGAACTAGTCGGATGGAAAGCACCGTAGTAGCCTTGCCTCTACAGATCCGTTCTCCGCTCGCAAGATGGGGAACCTTAGCTCCACCAGTGGCTGGATTCCTCCACCACCTTCTTCCCTTAGCTCTCCCCTCTTTCTTCCTTTAGAAAGAGAATGGAATGGCCCAAATGAGGAATAAATCCTCATCTCCCATATTTATTCAATCAGTAAATATGCAGGGCCCTTGGATCTCCAGCAAAGGAAATGACTGGCCTAGATCGTCTCTGAAAAATACCCTGACACGCCTGTGTTCGGGTCGACATGCCCGTGTTCGGGTCAACACGCCCGTGTTACGCTAATCTGACATACCCGTGTGTCACACCGCCTTCAGCCACTGCACTTCTCCAGCACAAAATGTGTGCTTAACACGCCCGTGCCATCAATGACATGACCGTATTCCACTGCTCAGCAAACATTTGCTTTAAGCCGACGAAACCCGAGAAGGACACGACTAATCTGACACTCCCGTGTCATCCACTTGATACCCGTGTCGACCACTCGACACTCGACACTCGACGCTCGACGACCATGGAAGGACACGACCTGACGACACACCCGTGTTCACCAATGACACGCTCATGTTCACCAATGACATGCCCGTGTCACTTACCTGACACGCCCGTGGCCTACCCTGTATACTTTCCTTAAAACATTTCTCGGCATATCCCGAGCAGGACACGACTAAGGGACATGCCCGTGTTCCAGGCCGTGTGCACCTATGCAAGCACAAAAATAGCCTTAAAATGCTATCTCGTTTTGGGGTGTTACATGAGGGGCGGAGGAAGCAGTCATCTCCGTTATCCTTTTGCTTAGAAGTTCCACTTGCAGAGCTAGTTGGAAGACGTGTACACTTCAAAGATACCTGCAGGTTTGTTTGTGCGGGACCTAGGCACATTCCATTTATAAGTGTTCACGACCATGTCCTCGAAAAGATCAACAGCTCCTTCCGGGGTCTTATGGTTTAAAGTACCGCCAGAAGCTACGTCTATCATTTTCTTTGTATTTTGATTTAGCTCGTTATACAACATCTGCACTTCTAACCATACATGCAGCGCGTGATGTGGGCATCATCTTAATAATTCTTTAAATCTTTCCCAAGTTTCATATAAGGTTTCAGAGTCTATTTGTCCAAAAGCAGAAATGTCGTTCCTAAGTTTTGTAGTTTTAGCTGGCGGAAAATACTTCGCCAGAAATTTTTCAGTTAGTTGATCCCAAGTTGTGATGCTATTTTTAGGTAGAGTATTCAGCCACTGCTTAGCCTGAGTTCTAAGAGAGAAAGAAAATAATCTTAGCCTAATAGCATAATTTGTGACACCATTTATCTTGAAGGTGTCACAAATCTCAAGAAAGCTTGCTATATGTGCGTTCAAAGGTTCATCTTGAAGTCCGTCATATTGCACATACTACTGCACCATTTGAATTATGCAAGGCTTTAGTTCAAAATTATTATTAGCTATAGCAGGGCATACTATACTAGATTCAGTTCCCTCCAGATTCGACTGTGCATAATAGTATATAGGCCTTTGCACGGCTTCCTCCACTTGGGGTTCTTCCATTCTTAAAGTAAAAAATGACTCAGAGTCCTCAACCGGTACTTGGATAGTAGTACCTTGAAATCGCGATCTTCTCCGAAGAGTACTCTCAATTTCGTGGTCCAAGTCCAAAATAACCGACGGTCTCCCGCGGGTCATATACTAGAAGAAGAGAAGAGAAGAAAGTGAAATAAATAAACTAGAAAAAAGCTAGATTTTTTTTTGAAATAGATTTTTTATGTATTAACTCCCGAACTTCCCAAGGGCTACCCAATGAAGGATTCACAAGGTACTAGACAAGATAGTGGCACTTAAAGCCCTTTGCCCTTTTCAAGAGAATTAGGTGGCGTAGAAAAATTGTGAAGTTGGTTTCTATTAAGAGGGATAATAAATAATTTTTTTTTGGATTTTAAAAATTTTTAGAAGGAGGATGAGAAAGAGAAATGTTAAAAGTAATAGGTTCGTGTTTTCGATATATCAACGAAAGTTGATCCCCGGCAACGGCGCCGAAAACTTGGTGGTCAGCTATTCGTTAAGAAAATAAAAGCAGCCAAACTAGCAATCCAATGAGGCAAGTATACCTATCGAACTGTAGCTAGGGGACACAAGTGTCGTATTTAAATCCGGGAACTGTTGAGTACACTTACTCACACGAAGACTATTATTTGATCGACGGAAAATCTAGGGTTTAGAGAAACTAATTGCAATTAAGGAAAGGAAATAAAGCTAAAGAGAACTACTTGCACTAAAAAGAAAGAGAGCATAAAAGAAACAATTACGATAAAGGGTTGGAACAATGAGGTGGAAATGCACTCGATCAATAATCATCTCGACTAAAGTCGATTAAAAACATGATAAATAAACCTAAACTTAATAGGGTAAAGATCCTTGACCGTGGAGGTTCCTAAAGCTTTAACACGCTTCTCTCGAAGTCGTGCCCAACTGAGTTTAGGAAGGTCCGACCGACTCTCATCTAAATCGGAGGCCTAAAGCTCGCTTTTTGAGGTGAACCCCACTATTGGATTTTACTCCAATCCGGGAGATTTGGATGTCTGCCTCTCTCAAGGGGTTCGTACAAATCCATTTACTCTTGAGTGCTCACTTCAAACTATCGGCCTCTCGGCTAGCCCAGAATGAAAGCAAAGGTGGAGAATATAAATCGATGATATATCTCCAACCCAAAATAAATCAAGAGTAATTCAAGGCCAAAAACCTTAAAAGAAAAGGTAAATTCAAAGCATCATAACTTAATCACTCGAACCTCAGATCATCAAGATCGAGTACAAGGAGGATTAGTTAATCATAATGGAGTGGAGGAGGGGGAATGAGTAGTAAAGCATTAAGAACACAAGGTAATAAAGGAGAGAAAACAACACTTTTTTATTAATGATAAAGAAAGCTTACAACTTGAAATGAAGGAGCTACGCTTGCATGGAAATGAAAAGACTAAGCTAGCATTACATTAAACTACTAAATGAAGTATAAAAGCTATTACAAAAGCTTAAACTAAACTAGGGTTAAGAAAAACTAAAAAGAGAAAGAGAGAGAGAGGGAGAAAAATACAAGAAAAACTTCACTAAGCAAAGGGGAAGCACCTCCCTACAAAATCCAAAAAACTATATGGAATGCTTGGAGAAGGGCTCAATTTATAGAAAAACATAAGGGGGTGACACGACCAGCAACACAGCCGTGTTGGTGGCCGTGTCCCGTACCGGTTGACCTCGGTCAGTGGTTCTGGCGGGAGTGATTATGGCGTCGTTGGAAAAGTGGGCTCGCCCATGCTGACACGGCCAGCGACACGGCCGTGTTGGTAGCCATGTAGACAACAGTTGATGGACACTGACGTAAAATGTATTTATGGCGGTCATCAGGCTTCGATGTGATGGCGACACGCCAAGAGACACGGCCGTGTGGGTGGCCGTGTCCTGCTCTAAAAAGTCTTCGGCTTCTGGCAACACGGCGATGACACGACCGTGTTTGGTGGCCGTGTCCTTCTCTGGAGAGTCTTTGGTCTTCAATCAAATGGCGGCGACATGGCCGGGTTGATACGGCCAGCAACACGTTTGGAGACACGATCGTTTCAACTGGCCGTGTCCTTCTCTGGATGATTTCTGGATTTTTCCTCTAGTGACACCCCATGTTAACACGACAAGGTTGACACGCCCTATTACACAGCCGTGTTGGTGGTCGTGTTAGGTCATTTTTTGCCAAAATTCAGGAAACCTGCAAAAACAGAAATAAACAGTAGAGGCATAAATAAATATAAAAGGAGGTTAATATATATTCTTATAAGACATGATTTGCACAATATAAACTAGAAAATACGATAATAGTTTATGTTGGTACCCTAGTTTGATTTGAGTTTAGTCTTCTCCTTTATGCTCCTTGACCCAAGAATTATCTATGGTCAATGGTTAGTAGTCTAGCTGTAGAGTCCTCACTTTTCCAGATTGAGAATTTGGTGAAGTAGTTTTTCGTTCGACTATAGTCGAACGCCGCTCGACTATCGTCTATCGGCTGATCGACAATCGTCTATCAGTTGGTCGACGCTCTGTCTGCATTGATAGTTCGACTATCTGTTCTGATAGATCGACTATCTGATAGGTCGACTATCTGTTGATAGGTCGACTATCTGTCGTCTTTGATAGTTCGACTATCTGTCCTGATAGTTCAACTATCTGATAGTTCGACTATCTGTTGATAGATCGACTATCTGGTCTGTTTTGATAGGTCGACTATCTGTTGATAGGTCGACTATCTGTTTTCTGAGGTAGGTCGACTATCTGCTTGATAGGTCGACTATCTGTTTGTTTCTGATAGTTCGACTATCTGTTGATAGGTCGACTATCTGATAGCTCGACTATCTGTTGATAGCTCGACTATCTGTTTTGCCCTGATAGTTCGACTATCTGTTGATAGGTCGACTATCTGATAGTTCGACTATCTTCTGGTAGTTCGACTATCTGCTGTGATAGTTCGACTATCTCCTTTGATAGTTCGACTATCTGGATCGTTCGACTATCTGCCCGATAGTTCGACGATCTCCGTGCGTCGGTCGACGATCTCCGAAGGTCGTTCGACGCTTTCTGTCTACCTTTATATTTTGTATTTATTTATTATATTTAATTAATTAATACATTTTCTGGCACGTTGTTTTATGTATTATGATAATATTTCCAGGCATATCTGCTCCATTCTCTTTGCCTGAGTCAAATCTTTTTAGATAAAGTTATTTGTCTTATTAGCTGACATTATAAATTACTTTATCTGCTGTCAGCCCTTTATAGCCGTTAGACTGAAAAGTCTTCTTTTTGCTATAAGGAGTTTGTTTCTGATATGACTTTATTTAGTACTTTATTATCAAAATTGTTTCCTGCAGCTTCCTAGAAAAAGGGTTATTCCTTTTATAGAATGTTTCTGCTGCAGAGTTTGTTCTGTCTTCTTGATATTTACAGCTCAGGTCTCAAGTCTCAGAAGAAGACAAGTTATTCAAACTGAAGAGAGCCGTTGCTTGCTGATGTTATATAAAGGACCCTTTGAAGAAGGATTCAAGCTAGTATTACAGATTTTTTTCAAGCATTCAAGCCTTCATCAAGATCAAGCTTTCTGCTCTCAGCAATTTCCATCTAACTGAGAAGTGTTAAGATCTTCCACTCTTCTTCAACCTGAGTTCTCCTGCTTTCAGGAAGTTCAAACTCAGAGTTCCTTTGAAGAAGAAGAAGAAGAAGATAGCTGCTTGAAGATCTTTATTTTATTATTTATTATCTTCTTGTAGTTTTACCTTCAAAGTTTTCTGAAGAGTTTTCTGCACTGAAGCAAGACTTCACCTGGACATCTTTGAGCCAGGGGGAGCCTTGATTCTTTAGAGCCTTCTAGCTCAGTGCAAGTTTCTGTGCTTCTCTAATCTTTATAAAATAGAGAAGACATCTTAACCTTCTTCCCCCTCCTGTACAGGGTTATTACTCCCTTCAAAAGTATCCCTTGGTGGCAGGGCACCTGATCAAAAACCTGTGCTTGGTTTTTAGACACCTGATCAAAAGTCTAAAGGGTTTCTGGATCTACCTGAAGCAGATCCTGTTGGTGGCAGGGCACCTGATCAAAAACCTGAGTGGATTCCTACCGTGTGGGTAGAAGAGTGGACGTACCCAAGTTATTTGGGGAACCACTATAAATTTCCTTGTGTCGTCTGGATTCACTTGTTTAATTCCTGCATTGTGGCTGTGAATAGATATAACTAGGATTGCTAGTTGCTGATTAGGTTTTCCAAGCCTTAACTGTAATTACAGTTAGCTTGAGTTTGTACACATCACTTGTGTTAGACTTTAAGGGTAAATCAATATCTATAATCTTTTCATTCCGCACCTCACTCCAAGGGAGTTGGGTAGACTATTAAGTTTTGTCTAGTGCAAAATTTGATAACTCTATTCACCCCCCTCTAGAGTAGTATCTATCCCTTCACTTTCAATTGGTATCAGAGGGAGGTTGACTGACTGAATAGGCTAACACCTAAGTCACAAGATCCTGATAGATACCAAAGCTTATAGATATTCACTATCATGGCCCAGTCCAAGGAATATTCTAGTACCAGACCTCCAGCATGCAACTTAGCTAAGTTTGGCATCTGGAAGGCAAGGATTAAATTATATATGAATTCTATTGATGAAAGCATCTTTGCTTCTATTTTGTCAGGTCCCCCAAGAGCACCTGCTGCTGCTACTGCCTCATCATCTGATATGAGTGCAGTGCCCCCTCCAGATTACAATGATGAATACAAGAAGGCCAAAATAGCAGATGCCAAGGCAATGAACATACTGGCTCAGACAATGTCTGATGAGGTATTCCAGAAGGTTGCTGACTGCTCCTCAGCAAAGGCCATGTGGGATACACTGAACCAGATTGTAGCTGGTTCAGCTGATGAAAGGAAGGACAGAAGGTCCAACCTGATCTCACAGTATGAGAACTTCAAGAAAACTGATGCTGAATCAGTTGAAGCCATGTACACCAGGCTCAGCTCAATCATCAATGAGCTGAGGACCCTGGACAAGGACATATCATTGACAAAGGTCAATGATAAGATTCTTATGTGCTTCCCTAGCACATGGGATCTAAGGATCTGGCCCATCAAGGAAGCCAGAAGTACAAATGAGATCTCCATTGAAGCCCTCCTCGGCAAGCTCAAGTCTTTTGAGCAAGTGCTGAAGACAAGGGAAGCAGAAGCTGAAGCAAAGACCCCCACTCCAACAAGAAAAGAGCAATCTCTAGCTCTTAAGGCTGCTGATGCTTCTGAAGGCAGCCAATCTAATGAGGAACTAATGACATTGTTTGCCAAGAGGTTTCTCAAGATGGGAAGAAAGGAGTTCAGAAAGAAGTCTTCACGCTATGAAGACAAACCAAGGTATGATCGCTCTCCTGCTAAAGAAATTATTTGTTATGGTTGCAGGAAGCCTGGACACATCTTGCCAGAGTGTCCAGAGGAGAAGAACAAAGAAAAGAGAAAAGAAAAGGAACAGCACAGGAAGCACTCCAAGCCATCCTCCTACAAAAACAAGAAGAAGGAGAGAGGTTTCATTGCTGAAACCTGGAGTGATTCTGATGAAGAATCCTCCTCATCAAGCTCCAGTGAGGATGAGGAAGAGAAGAAGGCAAAAGAAGTTTGCCTGATGGCAATAGATGCCTGCAGCAACCACTCTGCTGCAGAGAGTTCTGATTCTGATGAAGAGATGCCTACAGAAGATGAGGTACTTTCTTCTTATGATTTTACTTCAGAAGAATTTAAATTAGACTTTAAATCTTTATGCTTAGATTTGATTAGCTCTGAAAAGGAAATAAAAGAACTTAGAAATAGGTTAGCTGACTCAAAATCAATAGCCTCTGAAAATGTTAGGTTAAAGGAAGAACTCACTACTTGTAGTGAAGAAATTAAATTTCTTAAAATAGAGTTAGCTAAGTCTAAGAGATTAGAGGAATCACTTAATGGTAGAAGCCTTAAGCTGTTAGAAATTACCAGCATGACTAACACTAGGTCAGGTAATGATAAACTAGGCTTAGGAGCTTCTCCCAGTGAACCCCCAGTTCTACTTAAAAATAACCTTTCAACTCCAGTAAACTTCATTTCAGCTAGTGGAATGAAGAATACTGAGCAAATAAATCTAGTTAATAAAACCTTAAATAAAGCTAAGAGAGAAAAGAGAAAGAAATTCTTTAAAGAAATGCAAAGAGCGTCGAACGCCGCTCGACGATCGGAAGCTCAATGGTCGAACGAAGCTCGACGATCTGAGCGCCCATCGTCGAACGTCGATCGATGATTTCAACATGATTTTCAAAATCATAATCAGTACTATAGAAACCTAAATGAAAATAGAAACCCTAGGTTTGTTGACCCATCATCTGCATGGAGAATCCCACCTAGGAGATCTCACCCACTAGGTTATCACCCTCAGCCTGCATTTTCATATATTTCCAGTTTTTCTTATGTGAAAAACAAGGGACCCAAGGTTACCTGGGTCCACACTGTCTAAATAATTGTCTTGCAGGTGAAGGCCTATCCAATCACTCAAAATAAGTGGTATTTGGATAGTGGATGCTCTAAGCATATGACAGGAAATAAAGATCTTCTATCAAAGTTCAAAGCTAAGCTCGGCCCAAAGGTTATCTTTGGAGACTCCAGCTGTGGTCAGACAGAAGGCTATGGCAAGATCACAATTGGAGCAGTTACTTTCAAGAGAGTTGCATATGTCAATGGTCTGAAGCATAATCTGATTTCAGTCAGCCAGCTATGTGATGCTGGCTACCAGGTTTCATTTTCTAACTTCTCTTGCAATATTACTTTAAATAATAATGTTGTTTTAGTAGGCATTAGAATAGGTAATATTTATTTAGTAGATTTCAATTCATCTCATTCTGAAATTTGCCTGTTTAATGAAGTAACCCTTAATAATAATTCTTTATGGCATAAAAGGCTTAGTCATGTAAACCTTAAAAATATATCTAGGTTATCTAAACACAACCTTGTTAGAGGTTTACCTTCTTGCCCCTACAAGAAGGAGAGCCTATGCAAGGCTTGTCAGCTAGGCAAGCAAACCAAAAACTCTTTTAAATCTGTAAATAAGAGTGATTCTCCTAGAATCCTGTATCTATTACACTTGGACCTTTTTGGCCCAATAAATGTACAGAGTTTAGGAGGGAAGTATTACACTTTAGTAATTGTAGATGACTTCTCTAGGTTCAGTTGGGTTTTCTTTTTGAGAACTAAGTCTGATAACTTCAAAGCCCTTACAGACTTTCTACTATGTGTGCAGACTGAGTACTCTACTCATGTGGCCTTGATCAGAAGTGATCATGGTACTGAGTTTGACTCTCTTCTCATGCAAGAATTCTGTGAGAGAGAAGGTATCAAACATAGCTTCTCAGCTCCTAGAACTCCTCAACAAAATGGGGTAGTTGAAAGGAAGAATAGAACACTCATTGAAGCTGCTAGCACATTGTTGGCAGATGCTAACATGCCTCTCTCCTATTGGGCAGAAGCTGTTAGCACAGCCAATTATGTCTTGAATAGAAGTTTGATACACAAGCTTAAGTGTAAAACTCCTTATGAGTTGCTTAAGGGAAAGAAACCTAAAATTAATTATTTTAGAGTTTTTGGCTGTATTGTTTATATTCATAATAATAATAAAGAATATATTAGAAAGTTTGAAGCAAAAGCTTCAATGGGAATTATGCTTGGATATTCCCAAGTAAGCAAAGCTTATAGGGTTTATAACAAATCTACCTGTAAGATTGAAGAATCTGTGCATGTGTCATTTGATGAGCATCAGATGTTTTACAAGGAGAAAGAAAATTCTCCTTCCTCCAGTTCATTGCAGGTACCTGATGCCCCTCAAGAAATTCTCCAACTATCAACTCTTCAGATCACTAAATCAGATAGTGATGAAGACATTGCTGAAGTAGTTGTTGTTCCACCAACAGTAGATCAAATTCCTCCTGAGGAATTAATCCCAACTGTTGCTGAAGATCACATCCCACCTGCTGATATTGTCACACTTAGAGATCACCCCACATCTCAAGTGATTGGAGACATATCAGCTGGTGTGCAAACAAGACACCAATTAAGACAGGATGTGATGCATGCTTGTTTCCTCTCACAGGTTGAGCCCCTCACCTTTAAAGATGCAGAGCTAGATCCCCACTGGATCATTGCAATGCAAGAGGAGCTCAATCAGTTTTAGAGATGTAAAGTTTGGACTTTGGTTCCAAGACCTAAAGGCCAACTGATCATAGGCACCAAGTGGGTGTATAGAAACAAGTTAGATGCAAATGGAATTATAGTAAGGAATAAAGCAAGGCTTGTAGCTCAGGGCTACAGACAGGAGGAAGGTATAGACTATGACCAAACCTTTGCTCCTGTTGCAAGGCTAGAAGCAATAAGGATCTTCTTGGCCTATGCAGCCTACATGAAGTTTAAGGTGTTCCAAATGGATGTCAAAAGTGCATTCCTGAATGGTGAGCTTAAGGAAGAGGTGTTTGTTGAACAACCACCAGGGTTTGTTTCTTCAACTCAGCCCTCACATGTGTTTAAGTTACAGAAAGCTCTTTATGGACTAAAGCAAGCTCCCAGAGCCTGGTATGAGACTCTAGCTAGTTTCCTTTTAGAGCACAACTTTACTAGGGGAGTAGTTGATAGAACCCTTTTCGTCAAGCATCACAAGGACACAATCCTGTTAGTTCAGGTGTATGTAGATGATATTATATTTGTCTCCACTGATCCCAAACTTTGCAAAAGGTTCTCTGACCTGATGCACTCTAAGTTTGAGATGAGTAGTATGGGTGTGCTGTCTTACTTTCTTGGTCTCCAAGTTAAGCAAGATGCTGATGGTATCTTCATCTCCCAATCCAAATATGCCAAGGAATTGGTAAAGAAATTTGGGATGGCTGATGCTTCAGCAATGCCTACACCTATGGCTACTAATGTAGTTATCGATTCTGATGATCACGGCAAGCCAGTTGATCAAAATAATTATAGGGCCATTGTTGGTTCCCTATTATATCTAACTGCAAGTAGGCCTGATATAATGTTTGCTACATGCCTTTGTGCTAGATTCCATGTCAACCCCAAGGAATCTCATCTGATTCTTCTAAAGAGAATCCTGAGATACCTGAAGGGATGTCCAGATCTAGGACTTTGGTACCCAGCTGAGTCAGAGTTTGAATTAATTGGATATTCTGATTCTGATTATGCTGGTTGCAGAGTTGACAGGAAGAGCACCTCAGGAACTTGCCAGTTCCTGGGAGAGAGATTGGTCTCTTGGTTCTGTAAGAAGCAGGCTTCTGTCTCAACTTCAACTGCAGAAGCTGAATATATAGCTGCTGCTAGTTGTTGTTCACAGATCCTGTGGATTCAAAACCAGCTTGTGGATTATGGTTACTCACACAAGAACACCAAAATCATGTGTGATAGTACCAGTGCTATCTCAATTGCACAAAATCCAGTGCACCACTCTAGAACGAAGCACATTGAGATTCAGCACCATTTCCTGAGAGATTGTGTGGAAAAGAACAAGATCTGTCTTGAGTTCATATCCACTGAGTTTCAGAGAGGTGATATATTCACCAAGCCTTTAGATGAACAGAAGCATCTGTTCTTTTTAGTTCAATTAGGCATGATTAATGGACGAGACTAAGTGTGACTATATCTGCCTATATTGAAACTTGTTTGAAGATAGTCGAACGACGTTCGAAGATAGTCGATAGGGTCAAGCCCATCGTCGACCTATGGTTGATGAAAGTTTGTCTGATTGAAGATCGTCGACCGACGTTCGACCATCGTCGAACAGGTCGAGCTCATCGTCGATCTCTGAACGACGACAGCTTGTTGTTTGTGAAGCCAGAAATAGTCGAACGATGGCTCGACTACTCTGCTTCTGAGCCGATCGTCGAATGGCCGTTCGACTATCGGGTCTAGTATCTTTTTAATAGATCGACTATTTCCGGTCTAATATAAAGCCGATAGTCGACCTAGGTTAAAAGATCTTGTGTTTTATCGTCGACGGAGCGTGCCTTTTCGCATTCTGCCTTCCCGCTTGCGATTTTCGGGCGTTTCGTCTTCTTCGTCCTCTCCAGCTTTCTCGAGCTTTCTCCAGCAAATCAATGACGGTCTCTCCAGCAGTTCTAGCAGTTGTGAAGTTTGATGATGGCTTTAGTGTTGATTTCGACGCGTTCAGTAGCTGCGATGTCGGGATCGTAGAAGTTCTTCAGCTATGCAGGGATCAAGGACTCGAGAGGTTAATGTCTGCAAGGATTAAGATAAACATCCCAGAGATCAAGGAATGGGCCTTCACGTCGTCCTCTACCGACGAATCAATGACTGGTACCATTGGCGGAGAAGAGGTAATCCTAACTCCGGCCGTTTTGACTGAAATTTTTGGTTTAATAAATGGTGAAGAGGATTATGAGCAAGATGGTCAAGATTTTGGAAGAATGTTAGTTGAGCTGGGACATGCTGAGGGCATTCCCACGAAGCTGCTCAAAGTAAATTTCCCCTTCAAAATTAAGTTTCTTGCTGAGTTGGTAGGAAAAGTGCTCCTGGGTAAGCACTCTGCTCACGATAATATAACAAGGCAGCAATTCGCACTCATGTGTGTGATTGTTAATCGGAAAAGGATAGATTGGGCGGGAGTGATGTTTGATTTAATAAGGAAAAAGAATGGCAAGAAGGAAGTTACCCTCGGAAGGGTTATTGGAATCTTCCTTAAGGAAAAATACCCCCAGCTGCTGAGTTCAACCGCAACAACAATTAACGCAAGCAAGAAGATGGATCCTAACCTATTCTCCAAATGGAAGAGAACTTTTGTAAAACCCGCTCTCACAGGGGTTTCTCCAGCAACATCTGAGGACACCAGGACTGAATCAGTCACTTCTCACCATGTCGAAGCTGGCTCAGCTCTTCCCTCCTCCTCTTCTGCTTTGCTGTCTGCCTCAGTTGAAGTACCATCAACTTCAGCTGAAGTACGACCTTCTCCCTCTTCTGCTCCAGAAATAACCACGGTTGTTCCTCTTTCCCCTCCAGCATCTCCTCTTCCTGCACATCAGACTAGGATATCTGTTCCTAGTTTTGATTTGTTAGGATCTGAGAGAATTCCTACTCCTCCTTTGTCTCCCATTCATTCCCCAGTTAATTCTCCAATTAACTCTCCAGCTCCTTCTCCTATTCAATCCCCTGTCCACACCATTCTTCACCCCAGCAGTTCAACCATATCTGCTGCAGCTCCATCCACTTCACATCTATCATCTTTTGAGATCACTCCTGAACTTATCTCCCGCATTGTGGAGTTGATTACCCCGTCAATCAAAACCATGATTGAAGAGGCAATCGCTCCCCTTGCATCCTCCATTGATATCTTAACTGCCTCCATCAAATCTCTTTCAAAATCTGCTGAGCCATCTTCCTCAAGGGGCCTGGTTTCAGTCTCCACTGAAATCAGGCAGGGGGAGATGTTCTATGAACATGCCTCAGAACCTCCTGCCTCCCTTCCAGCAATAACAGATACTATAATGACAGCCCTGGAAGAGTCTGCTCCAGCTGAGAAAGAAGTAGTTCCAGTGTTATCTGATAAGGAAATAGCTGATGGGATCATGCTATCTGAAATTGCAGTAAAAGTCTGCCTAGAAGATCTCACCACTCCTGTGGTTGCTAGATTCCTAGAAGGAATTATAACCTCATATCTAGATGAATCATGGGAGATGGTCAAGTATGAAGGTAATTCACTTATTCGATTTATTGACGAGTCAATTAATTTGCTTGCTAGTGAATACCTTGAAGGAATGATTATTGCTTATTTAGCAGATCTGTATTCATAATTCTACAGATTTTATTAGAGAGGATTTATCTGCTCAGATAATAGTAATTGTCTCAGAGGCTGCCCCAAGTGTTCCTGTTATCCAAGTAATCCTGAATTGGAATCTTTTTTAGATGATAGAGAAGATGGGCCTGAAAATCAAGATGAAGTCAAAGATGACACTCCTGCTCTGAGTATGGAAGAAGTAAAAGCAAGAGCTGCTTGGGATCTAAGAGTACAGTCTTTAAAAGAGAAAGAAAAAGATCTGCAAGTTGAAAAGTCAACCATCTGGGATGACTCACCAGGGCTGGACTTAGATTCCCTTCTGGCTCTGGATGCCATGGAAGAGGAAAGAGAGAAATCTGCTCTGAAGCTTAAAGAAAAGGCTGTTTCTGAAGCCTATGATCCCTATGATAATCCCCCATCATCTCACTCTAATGATGAGGATGATTCTGATGTATCTGAAAAGTCAAGGAAAAAAGAAAGCTGCCCAAAAGAAAAGGAAAGCTGCTGCTCCTCCTCCTCCCAGTAAAGATAATGATACTCCTTATTATATTCTGAAGGGCATTGACCCTAAGTCAAAGGAATTTCAGCACTGGATGTGGTTCTCAAAGAACCAGCAGAAAGAAAGGAAAAGATCTAAAAGATATGATAGTCCTGTTTCAAGATGGACTCCCAGAGGTCCTCCTCCTCCTCCTCCAAGTGCAGGAGCTTCTGGTAATCTTTCTGCCAACCCTTCTGCCTCTTCAGGAAAATCTGCTCCATCAGCAAGACCTGCTTCATCTCAGCATCAATCAAGGAAAAGCTCTCATAGCTCTCATGGAAAGTCTCATTCTGACAGTCAAATGCATGAAGCAGAAGTGAAAGAACAAGTTAAGGAGGTTGTGTATCTAAAGCCAACTTTTTCACCTCCTCCTTCTCCTAAGAGAAAGGTTTCAACAGCTGCACCAGTTCAGTCTGAGAAAGTTGTTTTAAAAGGTAAGTAGTTTACTTTGTTTTAAAATTCTAGCAAGAACCTTTTGCTAAGTCTGCTCCAATATCTTATCTAGATAAAGAATCAGATGCTGCTCCTCCTGAGCCTGTTTATGAAAGTCCAGAGCTAGATCCTAACTTTAGGATGGCTCGTTTTCACGAACTAGTTGGAGCAGCTCAAATAAGAAAAGCAAAAGCAGAAGGAAAAGATATTACTGGTTTAACCACTATGTCTGCTTTCAGAAAGAAAGAGTTTGAAAAGTTCCAGGTCAATCCTGATGTATTTGATCCCTCAAAATATATGGAAAAGCATCCTGAAGCAGTAGTCCCAAGAACTGCAGAATTGAAGATCATTGGTGTGCAGGACTTGAAGCTATCAAAGAAAGAATCTGATGATCCTTTAAGGAAAATCTCTTTTGTTCCTAGTTCCTCTGCCCCCTTACCAGACTTTGTAGATTCTTAATAGTTTGATTGACTGCTGTGATATATTTGTTTATTATCTATCTGGTTGATAATCTGCTAGTTAATTGTTAACTATTTCCTGCATTAATTTTAGTGTTCTATAGCTAGCTGTATGCTCTAGATTTTGAGAGACTTAACTCAAATAGGGGGAGATTGTTGGTACCCTAGTTTGATTTGAGTTTAGTCTTCTCCTTTGTGCTCCTTAACCCAAGAATTATCTATGGTCAATGGTTAGTAGTCTAGCTGTAGAGTCCTCACTTTTCCAGATTGAGAATTTGGTGAAGTAGTTTTTCGTTCGACTATAGTCGAACGCCGCTCGACTATCGTCTATCGGCTGATCGACGATCGTCTATCAGTTGGTCGACGCTCTGTCTGCGTTGATAGTTCGACTATCTGTTCTGATAGATCGACTATCTGATAGGTCGACTATCTGTTGATAGGTCGACTATCTGTCGTCTTTGACAGTTCGACTATCTGTCCTGATAGTTCAACTATCTGATAGTTCGACTATCTGTTGATAGATCGACTATCTGGTCTGTTTTGATAGGTCGACTATCTGTTGATAGGTCGACTATCTGTTTTCTGAGGTAGGTCGACTATCTGCTTGATAGGTCGACTATCTGTTTGTTTCTGATAGTTCGACTATCTGTTGATAGGTCGACTATCTGATAGCTCGACTATCTGTTGATAGCTTGACTATCTGTTTTGCCCTGATAGTTCGACTATCTGTTGATAGGTCGACTATCTGATAGTTCGACTATCTTCTGGTAGTTCGACTATCTGCTGTGATAGTTCGACTATCTCCTTTGATAGTTCGACTATCTGGATCGTTCGACTATCAGCCCGATAGTTCGACGATCTCCGTGCGTCGGTCGACGATCTCCGAAGGTCGTTCGACGCTTTCTGTCTGCCTTTATATTTTGTATTTATTTATTATATTTAATTAATTAATACATTTTCTGGCACGTTGTTTTATGTATTATGATAATATTTCCAGGCATATCTGCTCCATTCTCTTTGCCTGAGTCAAATCTTTTTAGATAAAGTTGTTTGTCTTATTAGCTGACATTATAAATTACTTTATCTGCTGTCAGCCCTTTATAGCCGTTAGACTGAAAAGTCTTCTTTTTGCTATAAGGAGTTTGTTTCTGATATGACTTTATTTAGTACTTTATTATCAAAATTGTTTCCTGCAGCTTCCTAGAAAAAGGGTTATTCCTTTTATAGAATGTTTCTGCTGCAGAGTTTGTTCTGTCTTCTTGATATTTACAGCTCAGGTCTCAAGTCTCAGAAGAAGACAAGTTATTCAAACTGAAGAGAGCCGTTGCTTGCTGATGTTATATAAAGGACCCTTTGAAGAAGGATTCAAGCTAGTGTTACAGATTTTTTTCAAGCATTCAAGCCTTCATCAAGATCAAGCTTTCTGCTCTCAGTAATTTCCATCTAACTGAGAAGTGTTAAGATCTTCCACTCTTCTTCAACCTGAGTTCTCCTGCTTTCAGGAAGTTCAAACTCAGAGTTCCTTTGAAGAAGAAGAAGAAGAAGATAGCTGCTTGAAGATCTTTATTTTATTATTTATTATCTTCTTGTAGTTTTACCTTCAGAGTTTTCTGAAGAGTTTTCTGCACTGAAGCAAGACTTCACCTGGACATCTTTGAGCCAGGGGGAGCCTTGATTCTTTAGAGCCTTCTAGCTCAGTGCAGGTTTTTGTGCTTCTCTACTCTTTATAAAATAGAGAAGACATCTTAACCTTCTTCCCCCTCCTGTACAGGGTTATTACTCCCTTCAAAAGTATCCCTTGGTGGCAGGGCACCTGATCAAAAACCTGTGCTTGGTTTTTAGACACCTGATCAAAAGTCTAAAGGGTTTCTGGATCTACCTGAAGCAGATCCTGTTGGTGGCAGGGCACCTGATCAAAAACCTGAGTGGATTCCTACCGTGTGGGTAGAAGAGTGGACGTACCCAAGTTGTTTGGGGAACCACTATAAATTTCCTTGTGTCGTCTGGATTCACTTGTTTAATTCCTGCATTGTGGCTGTGAATAGATATAACTAGGATTGCTAGTTGCTGATTAGGTTTTCCAAGCCTTAACTGTAATTACAGTTAGCTTGAGTTTGTACACATCACTTGTGTTAGGCTTTAAGGTTAAATCAATATCTATAATCTTTTCATTCCGCACCTCACTCCAAGGGAGTTGGGTAGACCATTAAGTTTTGTCTAGTGCAAAATTTGATAACTCTATTCACCCCCCCTCTAGAGTAGTATCTATCCCTTCACTTTCAGTTTAGGCTACAAAATGTATTATCAAAAAGCAACGCTCCGACAGTTGTACCCACCAACTACGCATCAACATAATGCCCTGACATCAAAATACGTCCCTAAAGGGATTTTAAATAAACCTTGAAAAATCAGGGGCGTTACATGATAAAGGCTATGCAAGAACTCAAAATGATTTAAAATAATCAGAGCCTATTTTCAATGATGTTAGAGGCTATGTAAGACCTCGAAGCAATGAAGATTATTTTGAGAAACCTGTATTTTATTTTTGATAGAACCCATGGTTCGCATCTCTTTAGTTTGACAATATCAATCTCATGTTATATTTGATCACACGTGTGTTAGGTATAATGTGCAGCTTTACAAGTACAAAAGAACAAGAAGATCAATCACATCGACCTATCGCCGAGCGCAAGCGCTACCGCCCACACAAGCTTGGTATTAAATCTGCATGAGTTCTCGGTGACCTACCGCGTGGCGTTAGCCATACCGCCAGGTTCTAGCTATCTCAACGAACGTCGAGTCATCTTCATCGAGAAGATACTGCTACCGCTAGGCGATAGTTTTGTACCGCGCCACAGTAGCTTAAAAGCCGAAAAATATTTTACTTTGATATTTTTTAAAATCTACTAGACAACTATCAACTTCACGCACATCGACCTACCAACGAACGCTAGCTCTACCGCCGACAGTAGCTTATTTTTCAAGATGTATAAAAGGGCTCGTTTCTTTTCTTGGAGAGAACATGGGGAGAATAATTCATTCCAGGGTTCGGCCGCCATCTGTAGGAGGTTGAACCTTCATCTCCATCAAAGGAAAAACATTATTTCTTCCTCCCTCTCATGATCAAAGAACTTCGGCAAACAAAATCTTCAACGTCCATTCGCGGCTTTGTAGGAGAAATCTGTAACCAGAATAATATTCAAGAGCATCGATCACACACCGTTCTTTGGAGGAGTTCTACGCTTGAGGGAGAAAGAACTTCTAAACTATTTATTCTTTAATCTGTATTTTTATTTTGATTATCTTATTTGTGTGTGAGGGAAATCAATCGGGGGGTGGGGTGTCAGAATCCATGAAGGGCTTCATAAGAAATTGTCCCTGTGAGGGACGTCTAGATCGGGGGATCTAGTTGGGCTCAAAGACCCTTCTGTTGGAACACCCTATTACTAATTTGGGTAAGGATCACTATGTGCTTAGGAATTTGTATTTACCTTTCTGTATAGTCTGATAGGTCAATTTGAATGAGTTTTATGGTTAGTACTTAGGTTTGAAAGCTTCACTCAAGACCTTTTAAAGATCAGGATTCAGTGCTGAGGACCAAGACAATTTTCGTCGAGCTCAGGTCGACGTTCTGTCTCTAGTTATTTTCCAAGTCTCTGAGCTCAGTTCGACGATCGTAGAGCTCAGTTCGATGATTTCTGTTTCAAGTTTAAATACAATCTCTTAGCTTAGTTCGACGATCGTTGAGCTCAGATCGACGATTTCTCTAAGAGATCGACGATTTCAGGATTCAAATTCAGGACAGTTATGGAATTCATTCAGACTGATTTCCAGCATTTATGGCAAAGGATTTTGTAGCCGTTTCAATCAATCTGGAGCAAGTTAAAAGGAATACTAATTGGAATGTTTCTTAAGGACTTTCCTCCAGAGGCAGAAATAGGTTAAGGTAGTCATTTATGACTGATTAATGACTATCAAGAAGTCAGAATCTGATATACTTCCTAGAGAATCTTTTTGAACATGAGAATTGACAAGATTTGAAAAAGAATACAGAAGAGAGAACAAGAAAATTATTCTGCAAGAATTCATCTTCTGGGAATACACTCAGTAGACAAAAATCTACAGAATTACTGAGTCAGAATTCTTTAAGAACACAAGGAACATTACTGTGAAGGAGATCATCTTCTAATATACTCCTTCAAGCATCAAGTGTTCAAAAGCTTCTTCATCAAGAACTCCAGACATCACACATTTCAGCATCTGCTGAAATCATCTATTGTTGGAGATCTGAAGAAACTGAAGGCCTATCACCCTAAGCAAAGCTCATCTTCCTGAACCCTTACAGATCTCAGGGGGAGCTTTGACAACATCTTCCACTTGTCTTCTCTCAGATTATTGACAGAGAAGAACAACTCAACCTTTTTTTTTCTTTATTCCTTCTGTAAAAGGGTTTCTCAAAACTCCCTTCAAAAGTTTTGTGCCTGGTTTATGAGACCTTGTAAAAACTCAGTGGTGGCAAGACACCTAATAAAAAAATCTAGGTTTGGTTTTTTATCACCTTATCAAAAGCTCATTGGTACCCAGGACACCTGATCAACTATTCCTGCAGTGGATTCCTACCTAGGGTGGTAGAAGAGTGGATGTACCCAGGTTGTTGGGGAACGACTATAGCTCCTTGTGTCATCTGGCTTGCTGTGTTTTGTTTTTGTTGTGTCCTGTGATTTCTTATTTCTTGCTTACTTAGTTTTTCTTTTTGCAAGCACCTTGCACATACATAAATCAAGACTTCCACTGCTTTACAGTTTTAAATTGTAAATTATTTTAAAATACTCTATTCACCCCCTCTAGAGTAAAGGTAGATCTTTCACTCACTTTAAATTGGTATCAAAGCGAGATTGGTTACTCAACAACTGAATCTTCACTAGATTTATTGTTCCTACAGGCTAACACCTGAACCAAAAGATCTCTGATACGATCAATCTTCTATTAAGGGTTATTATTTGTATTATATTTATATTCTTACAAAACCATGGCACAGAACAAAGATTATGCTAGCACCAGACCTCCAGTGTGCAACCTTTCAAAGTTTGCACTTTGGAAGGCAAGGATTAGGCTTTACATGAATTCTATTGATGAGGACATCTTTAATTCTGTTTTGACAGTTTGTCCAAGACCTCCAAAATCACAAGTACAAGTGCTGTTCCACCTCCCTCAGGAATAGATGCAGAAATAAAGAAATGGAAAGTTGTAGATGCAAAGGCTATAAATATCCTTGCTCAGACAATGTCTGATGAGATATTCCAAAAGGTGACTGAATGCAGTTCAGCATAAGATATATGGGATAAGCTTTCTGAGATTGTATCTGGATTTACTGATTAAAGGAAGGACAGAAGATCCCATCTCATATCCCAGTATGAAGAATTCAAGAAAGGAGAAACTCAGTCAGTTGCTGATATGTACAACAGGCTCAGCCTAATTGTTAGTGAATTAAGAACATTGGACAAGGAGGTCTCACTCACTGAACTAAATGACAAAATCCTAATGTGCTTCCCCAGCACTTGGGATTCAAGAATCTGGCCAATCAAGGATGCCAGAAGCCTAAGTGAGATCACCACAGAGGCTCTTTTGGGCAAGCTCAAATCTTATGAGCTGCTCATCAAGAATAGAGAGGAAGAACAAAAGGTTACTTCTCCAACAATCAGGAACGAAAATACAATAGCATTCAAAGCTACAGAAGATCAGCCTAAAGACAAGGTCATAGGCAATGAAGAATTGATGAGCTTACTGGCCAAAAGATTCTATAAGAAGGCCAGGAAAGATTTCAGAAAGAGGTCATCCAGAGGGCATGAGAAGCCAAGGTATGACAAATCTAATAATAAAGAAATTATTTGTTTTGGATGCAGGAAACCAGGCCACATTGTGCCTGATTGTCCAAAAAATCAAAATAAGGACAAGAGGGACAAGAAAGATAGGAGAAAAGACAAGGACTCCAGGAGAAACAACAATGACCAATCCTCCTCCAGCAAAAACAAACACACCAGGAAGGGATTTGTAGCTGAAACCTGGAGTGAAACTTCAGAAGAATTAGAGGCTTCATCAAGCTTAAATGATGATGAAGATGATGCTGAAGAGAAGGAGTTCTGCATGATGGCTATCAATGCCTCCCAACATAATTCTGATGAAGAACATGAATTAGAATCTGAATCTAAACATGAAGATTAAGAAGACCAGGTAATAGATTCCTTTGATTTTAATTCAGAGGACTTTAAATTTGAATTTAAAGCACTTTGTTTAGACCTGCTAAAGTCTGAGAAAGAGATCATCTCTCCCAGAAATCAATTGTCTGAACATAGCACTTTAAAATCAGACAACCTCAAACTCTCTGAGGAGTTAGAATGCTGTAGGGTGTCACAACCCGCATTTTCTCCGAATTAAAGAATTATCAGAGTATGATAAAATGTGCGTCATGATGCCACGTCAAGCAGGGGATAACTGTTGACGCTCAGGCAAAACCATCTACTACACTTTATGAAAGAAATTCATGAGTTTGATGATTAGAAAATCAGTTATATTATAGAGGCCGTATCTCTCGGCTTGGTGGATCACCTAGTCGACAGTTAAAAACTATACTTATGCGTTGCGGAAAAATACTTTATTCAGGTTTGACTTCCCAAGGAGTGCATAAGAGCCCTAAGAGGACCACTTATGCTATGCAAGACTCTACATCTAATTTATATTATATATAGGAAAATGATCTTTATACGCTGCTTGGAAAATAGTGATTTATTTTTACAAATCATGCTGATCAATGCAATATATTTACAATATTAGTTATAGTTTCAAAATAACTAGCAACCTAGCATAAATCCTCCCTAGAGCAAGTAGACTATCTCCAGAAAATGGTAGCAGCAAAAGTAATTATATCTAGTACAAACGTAAAAACTACCAGTGGGCGCCAACAACCTGACACGAACCCACGGGCAAATATGTATGTCTGTAAGAAAAGTACAGAAAAACTACCTCACTAACAAAGCAACAGGATCTCCAAAGTCCAAGTGACCACCAGCAACACCACCGCAACCTAGCCACCAAACTGGCTACTGCTTAGAACCTGAGGCATTAAAAAGAGGAAAGAATACCTCAGCAAGCAAAACAAGGAAAAAAACTGCATGGAAGTGTCAACCAGGGAATAAATGAAAGAGGAAAACACAAAGCAGTAAAAGTCACAACTGCCCAAGGCAAGACAATAAGGAATGCACTACGTACGAGGAAACATCGTCAACCCTGCCCAGAACTACATCCTGCAGGGTCTACTAGGCTTCCAAGAGCCCAAAATGCTGCAATCTACCAAGGAAGAAACACCTAACACCCTAAGCTATGGGAGGTGGTAGTAGCAAAAACAAATAACATGGATCCGGGTTGGAGGCAAACTCAGTCCCCCAACCTCCATTTCTAAGCCAACAAGCACAAGGGTCTACATATGAAAGCACAAGGGACCTTCCACCCCCTTGCCCAGCCCGTGCCTGGAGCAAGATAGAAGAATATGGGTGGCCTTGGCTAAATTACACAACGCCTCCCCCCATGAAGAGCTTCAAACCACCACTACTAACCACGACCCATGATTCGGCCTTTAGGAAAGAAAAACATGGCCGACAAAGAAACTACAAATATAATCATGGAATTTACTTAGGAACAAAAATCGAGGTAAGGGAAACAGTGTTGAAATCACTCAACACGGCTTGGCGTTGAGTGGGACCCAATCAACGCCTAACCAGACCTTGGAGTTGAGTGAGTTAGCCTCACTCAGCGCCAGAATAGCCATGGCGTTGAGTGAGAATAACTCACTCAACGCCCTCCGCAAGAACAGCTCTGGCGTTGAGTGCGGTCCACTCCCTCAATGCCTTCAGCAAAAGAGGAAGTGGCATTGAGTGAGCTAACCTCACTCAATACCAAAACAGCTATGGCGTTGAGTGAGGTCCACTCCCTCAATGCCCTTAGCAAAACCACAAAACCCAACAGTGGCGTTGAGTGAGTCCACCTCCCTCAACGCCAAAACAGCTTTGGCGTTGAGTGAGGTCAACTCACTCTACGCCAAAGTTCATTCCCGCAGGACAACCCTAAACCATCGCCAACAAGAGGAGGTCGGCGGGAATGCTGACTGATTCTCGCCGAATCGGCGGGAATGCAGGATGACTCTCGCAGAATCGGCGAGAATCAAGGATGATTCTCGCCGATCGACGAGAATCCAGAATGATTCTCGCCGAATCGGCAGAAATCCAGAATGATTCTCGCCGAATCGGCGGGAATCAAGGATGATTCTCGCCGATCTGTGGGAATCACTGACGTTACACGTCGAAATCGGCGGGAATCACTGATCACTTGGTGATTCCCGTCGATTTTGACTTAGACGAAAATTCTCACTCAATCACCCCACCGCTCAGCCGCAAGGAACAGACCAAACTATGGCTTTGAGTGTGCCCACCACACTCAACGCCAAGTCTGGGCGGCTTTTGGCTTTGAGTGTGAGCACCAAACTCAACACCAAAACCCGAGAGTCTACCAAGACTGGTTCTAACCAGAGCCCTACCACAACTTCCTCCCTCACTCTCTCTCTCTCGGCACCACCCGCAAAAGCACCAAACTAGAACTACAAATCTCGAGTCTAAATGGTGAACACAACTAGAAGGGTCGAGAAAACAACACAAGGAGGGGGGCTCATAGGAGAATCTAAGCCCTAAATTTAGCAAGATAAAGGAGAACATGTTTGGTTTCTACCCTAAGGCTAACCGGGAAATATTCCAGAATTCAAAAGAACAACATTGGCAAGGGCAAGAATACCAATTGCCTCGATTTCCGGTGAAGCTTGGTCGGCTTTCCCTCCTCTTCATTCTGCACTAGAAGGAGCAGCACCTAACAAGCAAACCCGCACTTTAATGGCGGAAAACCACAAGAAACCGAAAATCCAAGTCTCCTAAAACTCCACAAAAAACAAATCTCTTACCATCAAAACGTAGAACTGAGCGAGAGCAAGACAACGCCGCTTTCGGAATCAAAATCCGTCCACGAACACTCCCGAAATAGCCGTCCGAAGGAGTAGCAGGTCTGACAGTTTTCCTCCGTTTTCCGCGAATAGGAGCAGGCGACAGTTTCAGTTTTGGGAAGAAAGAAGAGAGTGGGCCCACCAACTTCTAACCAAAGCTTTATAAAAAAGCCTTACCATGCTTGATCAGCCTAACCGTCTCCCTAAGCCGCCGGTTCATTAAAACATAGAGGTTTTCTAATTAGTCTTTACTAATGGCACACCCAAAACGACACGAAACCAAACTATCTCGGAATTCAACGAAATTTGCACCGTAGCTAAATATCCACGCTACGAACACAACGACGAAGTAGAAATTAACTTTTGACGAACAAAACTCGAGTTATACCCTCCCGAAGCCAAAACACAAGCATCCCCCGAGAGGCCACACCGGGTCACCCAAAACGACTCGGCTTGCTAGAGAGATCTTGCCAATAGGCTATAAAATCGGGCAACCAATTCTAAGGAGTTAAGACCCACACTACACAGATGGCAGAAGCCAAGAAAATGCGTCGACGTATCGCCAAACGAGAATAAAATAGTTGCAGAAAAAAAATCGGGGGCGTTACAGTCACTCCCCCTAAAAGGAAGTTTCGTCCCGAAACTTTACGCACGACACTTCTACTTTAGAAGGAAAGTAATAATCCAAACATTTCAAGAAGAAAAAAAAACAAACCAAATTAATCAGGGAAACAGTTGAGGGTGAGCCTCCCTCATAGCCGACTCTAACTCCCAAGTCGCGCTTTCTAAACCCTAATTCTTCCATAGAACTTTCACCATAGGAATGGACTTCTTTCGCAGCACCCATTTTTGAGTATCCAAAATACGAACCGGCACTTCAACAAAAGAGAGGTTGGGCTCCAACTGGGGCACAACGTCCAAAACTTGCCCACTTCTGCGCACACACTTCCGAAATTGACTAACATGGAAAACATTATGAATACCTGGGAAGTTTGCTGGCAAATCCAACCTGTAAGCTGACACGCCAATCCGCTCAAAAATCTTAAACGGGCCCACATACCTCAGGTCCAATTTCCGATTCTTACAAAACCTCTTTATACCAACCATCGGGGAAACCTTAAGAAATGCAAGGTCCCGTACAGAAAACACCAAGGCAGACCTACGCCGATTGGCGTTCTTCTCGTACCTCTCTTGAGCTAAACGAAGCTTCTCTCGAACAAGCTTCACTGCGACTTCCATTTCCTCGAGCGCATCAGGACCCAACTAAGGCCTCTCACCAGCCTCAGCCCAAAACAACGGTGTTCTGCAGCGCCTCCCATACAAGGCTTCGAACGGAGCAATCTGCAAGCTCTCCTGATAACTATTGTTGTATGCAAATTCCATAAGTCGGAGCTGCTCATCCCACACTCCACCGTGGTCTAAAATGTAGCATCAGATCATATCCTCAACTATCTGGTTCACCCGCTCCGTTTGCCCATTGGTCTGTGGGTGGTAAGCAGTTGAATACCTCAGATCGGTACCCAAACCCTCCTGCAGACTCTGCCAAAAGCGAGAAGTAAACTGGGAATCTCGATCAGAAATGATGCTAACCGGCACACCGTGCAGTCGGATGACTTCGTTCAAGTACAACTCTGCTATCTTCTTCATCGGGTAATCAATCTTATATGACACGAAGTGAGCACACTTCATCAGTCTATCCACTATGACCCAAATAGAATCAAACCCCCTTGGGGATTTCGGTAAGCCCGTGATGAAATCCATAGATATACTCTTCCACTTCCAAGTCGGGATCTCTAACGGAGTCAACTTGCCACCAAGCCTTCCATGATCGGCCTTCACCTGCTTGCAAGTGTGGCACTCCGCAACAAATCGGGCTATATCACCTTTCAGCCATACCACAAGGCAATTTGCTTTAAGTCACGATACATCTTCGTAGATCCTGGATGTTAGGCAACGCTGGATCCATGAGCCTCTCTGCAAACCATACTCCTAATGTCCCCAACCACGGGGATGCAAAATCTGCCGTGGTACTTCAAAGTTCCCGCATCATCGATGGAATAATTCGGCAACTCTTCTCTCTCAGTCCTGGAGAATAAGTGTAGAGGATTCAGATCGTCCTTCTGGTGCAGTCTGGCCAAAGAAATCCAAGACGGCTCTGCCATGGACAAACTACTCTGCAAGCCACAACATCCCACTGATATATCCATAAGGAGGAACTCCTCCACTAAACGATCGGCGGTGAGATTAAAGATCGTTCCCGTCTTACGGCTCAGGGCATCTGCCACCACATTGGCCTTGCCTGGATGATACTGGATTTCTATGTCATAATCGGCAACATACTCTAGCTACCGACGCTGGCGCAGATTCAACTCCTTCTGCGTGAACACGTACTTCAGGCTCTTATGGTCGGTGAAGATTTTGCATTGAGCCCCATAAAAAAGGTGTCTCCATAGCTTCAACGCATAAATAACCGCTGCGAACTCGAGGTCATGCGTAGGATAATTCTTCTCATGAGTCTTCAGTTGCCTTGACCCATAGGCAATCACCTTACCAACCTGCATTAATACGCATCCCAGACCCACATGCGAAGCATCCACGTATACCTCATAATCCAAACCCTCAGTAGGCAGTGTCAGAACGGGAGCAGTGCATAATCTCCTCTTTAACTCTAGGAAGGCTTCTTCGCACTTCTCGCTCTAAACAAAAGCCACGTTCTTCTAATTCAGCTCAGTCAAAGGTGCAGCTAGGGTAGAGAAACCCTCCACGAACCTCCTGTAGTAGCCGGCCAACCCTAGGAAGCTCCTGATCTCCTAAGGCGTGCCCGGCCTACTCCAATCCATCACTGCTGCGATCTTTTCTGGGTCGACCGAGATCCCATCTTTATTCACCACGTGGCCCAGAAACGAGACCTGAGGCAACCAAAATTCGCACTTGCTCAACTTGGCGAATAACTTGTGGTTCCTCAACTCCGATAGAACCAAGCACAGATGCTGCTCATGCTCCTCAGCGCTACGAGAATAAACCAAAACGTCATCGATGAAGACCACCACGAACTTTTCTAGGAAATCCTTGAACACCCGGTTCATCATATCCATGAATGCTGATGGTGCATTGGTCAATCCAAACGACATTACTAAGAACTCAAAATGTCCATGCCTCGATCTAAACGCAGTCCGTGGAATATCGCTTCACGGATCCTAAGCTGATGATAGCCTGAACGAAGATCAATCTTGGAGAAGACCGTGCTACCGCACAACTGGTCAAATAAGTCATCGATCCTCGACAGAGGGTACCTGTTCTTAATTGTGACTTTGTTCAGCTCCCTATAGTCGATGCAAAGCCGCATTGACCCATCTTTCTTCTTCATAAATAGAACAGGTGCACCCCAAGACGACGAACTCTGCCTGATAAACCCTTTCGCTAACAACTCATCTAGCTGGACTCGCAACTCCTCTAGCTCTCGAGGGTCCATCCGGTACGGCGCCTTAGCAATAGGACGCGTACCCGGCTCCAAATCGATCACAAACTCAACCTCCCGCTCGGGAGGAAGACCACGAAGGTCATCAGGAAAAATATCGGCGAAATCACGAACAACTGGAATCTCCTCTAAGCGCGGTACACTAATAGCGGTCCTAACCACCGAGACCAAACAAGCAAAATGATCCTAAAGAAAAAGCTTCTGAGCACATACCGCAGAGATGACAGTAGAATCCTGGCTCAGATCTTCATTCGCGCTTCCAGGATGACCGTCGCCCATGATGAAGTCCAAGCACTTCCCTTTGCACTGAATGACTATATCATACCTAGACAGCCAGTCCATGCCCAAAATAACATCGAAGTCCTCCAGATCAATCATCTTCAGGTCTGCCTTCGTAAGGAAGTCCCCCAACAAAATAGAGTAATCTAACACGCCCAAATCTGACAACACAGATTCACCAAAGGGGAACATGACACGAAAGGTATCCCGAACTCGATCTAAAGTCAACCGATGCCGCTCTACAAAGGCTCTAGCAATGAACGAGTGGGTAGCGCCGGAGTCAAACAGAACACGCGCCCAACGGTTCTTCACCTTAAACTTCCCTATAGGAACATATATAACTAAGGAACTACCACAACAATACTACAAACATTCTAGCAGGACAAGAACCAAAACATTAAGGCTGGAAAGATAACTAACCTGAGATGACCTGGGTCGAAGCTTGAGCCTCCTCGGAAGAGATCACGTTCAACTATCCCTTTCCTTTGTCCACACGCTGAGGTGGAGGTAATGGCTGCATAGGAACTGCATGAAGAGCAGGTTGGACCTAAGGACACCTAGACTTGATGTGTCCCTTCTGCCCACACTGAAAACAAACCTTATCCTTGGACCAGTACTGGGCAGCATCATGCCCGGGTCGCTTGCAAACGGAATAGGAGACATCTCTCTTAGGAGCACCCTGAATCGCATCAACCTGCTCCTTCCTCTGAGCTGCTGCCCTTTTGAAACATCTCTCGACAGGGTGGCCTGACCGGCCACAGAAGCTGCACACCACCTTGCTCTTCTTTCTCGGAGCTGCATCAGGTACCTAAGGTTTCTTCTCCTCCACAGACTTCCTCTTATCCTTCCTACTTTGCTGTCCTCTGCTCTTCGCGGTCTCAATAGCCTCCACCTTCAGAGCAACCTCCATTACTCATACATAAGTCTCTGACCCATAAGCACTGGTCAACTGCTGCACCTCACTCCTCAAACCACCGAGAAATCGCTTAACTCGATCAGCCTCAATGCTGACCATTCCAGTGGCAAAACAGCTCAGCTTGCTGAACTCTATCTCATACTCACCCACCGTGAGCTGCCTTTGTTTCAGATGGAGGAAGTCGTTCATGAGGCGGTCACGCTCGACTGAGGGTAAGAACTTCCTCAACAACATCTCCTTGAACACCTCCCAAGAGCATCCAGCTACCAAGCTCTCCTTCTCTCTCAGCCACAAATTCTTAGCCAAACCTTTAAGCTGATAGGCGGCTAACATCACCCTCTGATCATCTGCAATCCCTGAGTACGAGAACATCTCCTACAAGGAGATCAGCCAGTCGTCTATCACCATGAAATCTGCCTTCCCGTCATAAGTGGGAAGGCTCAGCCTCTTAAACTACGAGATGAAGGCCATCTCCGCTGGCACCACCACAGGAGGTCTTAAGGGTGCAGGAGGGGGAGGAATAGCAATCCCACCTGCAGGGCCTTGCACTCCCTGAGTCTGACCTTCAACAGCTGCCACCAAAGACTGGATCTGGGCTCGCACCTCCACCAACTGCCTGCTCAAGGAATCACTACTCTGCCGCAAGCTTTCGATTACCGCATCATTCATAGCTCCAGATGACTCACCCTCAGACAGGGGAGTCGATCTAGTCGAAGGACGTCTCGCCATCCTAAAGTCATAGCTATACTAGTTAGATCCTAGTACAACGGCTAGACCAAACTACAAATACAGACAATACATATATAGATATGAACTTAAAGCTGCTAAACTTACTCTGGGAGTTTATCTTTTTACAAAAATTGACATTATGCCCTAACCTAGGATGGTTAACCACCACCATACTAATTCTTGTGCCTAGATCTGGAATGCATGACTTTATATTTTTTTTTGACTCGAAAACTTATGTGTGTACATATGTCATCCTGCCAGTCTTTAGCTTGGTACGTTGTGCTTATGCAATGTTATGCTATGCATGTTTGTGCTATGCATTCTAAAAAGGCCCTAATGCATGTTATGAGCGGCGTACGCATGAAAATGTTATGCATCCCATACTACATAACTTTCGCATGCAACGAAAAAGAAAACGTGCTAGTCGCAGCCATGTGGTGAGGTTATGCATCCTATACTACATAACCCTCACATGTTGCCCCTATGGTGGATCCATATACCAACACATATTATGCATCCCATACTACATAATATGCCCCGTATACTTTATGTTATGCTATGAGTGTAGTGTTCGTGCTTTTGCCAAGACGTGTTGATGACATATCGGTGTGTGAATGTCATGATGCTGAACTACTAATGCAATCAAAAGGGAAGGTTGCCCGACTAACTTGTATGGCAACCTCCCTCTGATACCAACTGTCACAACCCGCATTTTCTCCGAATTAAAGAATTATCATAGTATGAGAAAATGCGCGTCATGATGCCACGTCAAGCAGGGGATAACTGCTAACGCTCAGGCAAAACCATCTACTATACTTTATGAAAGAAATTCATGAGTGTAATGATTAGAAAATTAGTTATATTTTAGAGGCCGTATCCCTCGGTTCGGTGGATCACCTAGTCCATAGTTAAAAACTATACTTATGCGCTGCGGAAAAATACATTATTCAGGTTTGACTTCCTAAGGAGTGCATAAGATCCCTAAGAGGACCACTTATGCTATGCAAGACTCTACATTTAATTTATATTATATATAGGAAAATGATCTTTATATGCTGCTTGGAAAATAGTGATTTACTTTTATAAATCATGTTGATCAATGAAATATATTTACAATATTAGTTGTAGTTTCAAAATAACTAGCTACCTAGCATAAATCCTCCCCAGAGCAAGTAGACTATCTCAAGAAATTGGTAGCAGCAAAAGTAATATATCTAGTACAAAGGTAAAAACTACCAGTGGGCGCCAACAACCTGACACGAACCCACATGCAAATATGTATGTCTGTAAGAAAAGTACAAAAAACTACCTCACTAACAAAGCAACAGGATCTCCAAAGTCCAAGTGACCACCAGCAACACCACCGCAACCTAGCCACCAAACTGGCTACTTCTCAGAACCTGAGGTATTAAAAAGAGGAAAGAATACCTCAGCAAGCAAAACAAGGAAAAAAACTGCATGGAAGTGTCAACCAGGGAATAAATGAAAGAGGAAAACACACAGCAGTAAAAGTTACAACTGCCCAAGGCAAGACAACAAGGAATGCACTACGTGCGAGGAAACAATATCAACCCTGCCCAGAACTACATCCTGCAGGGTCTACTAGGCTTCCAAGAGCCCAAAATGCTACAATCTACCAAGGAAGAAACACCTAACACCTTAAGCTGTGGGAGATGGTAGTAGCAAAAACAAATAACATGGATCCGGGTTGGAGGCAAACTCAGTCCCCCAACCTCCATTTCCAAGCCAACAAGCTCAAGGGTCTACATATGAAAGCACAAGGGACCTTCCACCCCCTTACCCAGCCCGTGCTTGGAGCAAGATAGAAGAATAAGGGTGGCCTTGGCTAAATTACACAACACCTCCCCCCATGAAGAGCTTCAAACCACCACTACTAACCATGACCCACGATTCGGCCTTTAGGAAAGAAAAACATGGACGACAAAGAAACTACAAATATAATCAATGAATTCACTCGGGAACAAAAATCGAGGTAAGGGAAACAGTGTTGAAATCACTCAACACGGCTTGGCGTTGAGTGGGACCCACTTAACGCCTAACAAGACCTTGGCGTTGAGTAAGTTAGCCTCACTCAGCGCCAGAACAACCATGGCATTGAGTGAGAATCACTCAATCAACACCCTCCGCAAGAACAACTCTGGCATTGAGTGAGCTATCCTCACTCAACGTTAGAACAGCCATGGCGTTGACTGAGGTCCACTCCCTCAACTCCTTCAACAAAAGAGGCAGTGGCGTTGAGTGAGCTAACCTCACTCAACGCCAAAACAGCTATGGTGTTGAGTGAGGTCCACTCCCTCAATGCCTTTAGCAAAACCACAAAACCCAACAGCGGCGTTGAGTGAGTCCACCTCCCTCAACGCCAAAATAGCTTTGGCGTTGAGTGAGGTCAACTCACTCTACGCCAAAGTTCATTCCCGCAGGACAACCCTAAACCATCGCCAACAAGAGGAGGTCGGCAGGAATGCCGACATATTCTCGCCGAATCGGCGGGAATGCAGGATGATTCTCGCCGAATCGGCGAGAATCCAGGATGATTCTCGCCGATCGGCGGGAATCCAGGATGATTCTCGCCGAATCGGCGGGAATCCAGGATGATTCTCACCGAATCGGAGGGAATCCAGAATGATTCTCGCCGAATCAGCGGGAATCAAGGATTATTCTCGCTGATCGGTGGGAATCACTGACGTTACACATCGAAATCGACGGGAATCACTTGGTGATTCCTGATGATTTTGACATAGACGAAAATTCTCACTCAATCACCCCACCACTCAGCCGCAAGGAACAGACCAAACTATGACTTTGAGTGTGTCCACCACACTCAACGCCAAGTCCGGGTGGCTTTTGGCTTTGAGTGTGTGCACCAAACTCAACACCAAAACCCGAGAGTCTACCAAGACTGGTTCTAACCAGAGCCCTACCACAACTTCCTCCCTCACTCTCTCTCTCGGCCCCACCCGCAAAAAGCACCCAACAAGAACTACAAATCTTGAGTCTAAATGGTGAACACAACTAGAAGGGTCGAGAAAACAACACAAGGAGGGGGGCTCATAGGAGAATCTAAGCCCTAAATTTAGCAAGATAAAGGAGAACATGTTTGGTTTCTACCCTAAGGCTAACCGGGAAATATTCCAGAATTCAAAAGAACAACATTGGCAAGGGCAAGAATACCAATTGCCTCGATTTCCGGTGAAGCTTGGTCGGCTTTCCCTCCTCTTCATTCTGCACTAAAAGGAGCAGCACCTAACAAGCAAACCCGCACTTTAATGGCGGAAAACCACAAGAAACCGAAAATCCAAGTCTCCTAAAACTCCACGAAAAACAAACCTCTTACTGTCGAAACGTAGAACTGAGCGAGAGCAAGACAACGCCGCTTTCGGAATCAAAATCCATCCACGAACACTCCCGGAATCGCCGTCTGAAGGAGTAGCAGGTCCGGCGGTTTTCCTCCGTTTTCCGCGAACAGGAGCAGGCGAAGGTTTTGGTCTTGGGAAGAAAGAAGAGAGTGGGCACGCCAACTTCTAACCAAAGCTTTATAAAAAAGCCTTACCATGCCTGATCAGCCTAACCGTCTCCCTAAGCCGCCGGTTCATTAAAACTTAGAGGTTTTCTAATTAGTCTTTTCTAATGGCACACCCAAAATGACACGAAACCAAACTACCTCGGAATTCGACGAAATTTGCACCGTAGCTAAATATCCACGCTACAAACACAAAGACGAAGTTGAAATTAACTTTCGACAAACAGAACTCGAGTTATACCCTCCCGAAGCCAAAACACAAGCATCCCCCGAGAGGCCACACCGGCTCACCCAAAATGACTCGGCTTGCTAGGGAGATCTTGCCAATATGCTACAAAATAGGCCACCCAGTTCTAAGGAGTTAAGACCCACGCTCCACAGATGGCACAACCCAAGAAAACGCATCGACGTAACGCCAAACGAGAATAAAATAGTCGCAGAAAAAAAATCGGGGGCGTTACATAGGGAGGAGATAGCTTCACTAAAAAGTAAACTATCTCAGGCAAAGAAGTTTGAAGAATCCCTTAATGGGAGAAGCATCAGACTGATGGACATCACAAACACAGTGAACTCTAGACTTAATAGTACACTGGGTTTGGGTGCTTAATCCAGCCAACCTATAGTGTTAACAACCCCAATCAAGTTTATCTCAGATAAAGGGAAGGGAGTTGTAGAGGTGGCTAGGAAGAACCCTGATTTTCCTAAGAAAACTAAAGTTCAACGGAAAACGTCGAACAGAGGTCGACGATCGTCGAACAGAGCTCATCGATCTCAAGCTGAATCATCGAACTCAGGTCAACGACTTCTTAACTCTGAACTCTGGCATAGTCGATCTTCGAACGGAGCTCGATGATTTTACCCAAGATCATCGAACTCAGCTCGACGATCGTCGAACGGAGCTCAGAGCTTTGAACAATCTTTCAGAGGTAAATCTAAAATCAATCCTAGAAGTCCTACATCCCAAAGCTTCAAACCTTATACCGAATGGATAGTACCTCCTAGTAGATACCATCCGGAAGGATATAAGAGTCAGCAAGGGATGTCTTTTATTTATGAGTTTAAAGGTTATCAACCTAGACCCAAGGTAAACCGGGTCAAAAACATATAAATTGTTTATGTGCAGGTGAAGACCTATCCAACAATGAACCAATAATGGTATCTGGATAGTGGGTGCTCAAAGCACATGACAAGGAACAAGGAGAATCTAACATCCTTCCAAACCAAACTTGGACCCAAAGTGATATTTGGTGATTCAAACTTTGGTCAAACAAAAGGATATGGTGCTGTTCAGATTAGCTCAGTCACATTCAAGAAGGTGGCTTATGTTGAAGGACTGAAGCACAACCTAATCATCATCAGTCAACTCTGTGATGAAGGCTATCAAGTGATATTCAACAAATCCTTATGCAAGATCAAGTCAGAGGATAACACAATAGTGTTAACAGGTAAAAGGAAAGGTAACATTTATCTTATAGATTTTCTTTCCACTAAGATAGATATTTGTTTATTTAATTAAGTTTTCAAACCAAATGATCTTTGGCATAAGAGACTAGGATATCTAAACCTTAGAACCATTGCTAGGCTATCCAATGACAACCTTGTTAGAGGACTACCTTCTGGCCCGTACAAGAAGGAAGGACTTTGCAGGGCTTGTCGATTAGGCAAGCAAACTAAAAACAGTTTTAAGTCACTTAATAAGAGTGATTCACCTAGGATCTTGTATCTATTACACATGGATCTTTTTGGACCCATTACAGTACAAAGCTTATGAGGGAAATCTTACACTTTAGTGATTATAGATGACTTCTCTAGATTCACTTGGGTATTCTTTCTAAGGAAGAAGTCTGATAAATTTAAATGTTTGACAGATTTTCTCAAATGCATACAGATTGAGTTCAATACTCACATTGCCCTGATCAGAAGTGATAATGGGAAAGAGTTTGATTCTCTTATTATGCAAGAGTTCTGTCAGAGTGAAGGGATCAGACACACTTTCTCAGCTCCTAGAACTCCTCAAAAAAATGGGGTAGCTGAAAGGAAAAATAGAACCCTATTTGAATCTTCTACTACATTGTTGACAGATGCTCACCTCCCTCTCTCTTTTTGGGCAGAGGCAGTGAACACCTCCAATTATGTGTTGAACAGAAGTTTGATACATAAACTGAAGGGCAAGACTCCCTATGAATTGCTCAAAGGGAAGAAACCTAAAGTAGACTATTTCAAAATTTTTGGTTGCATTTGTTATATTCACAATAATGACAAGAAATACTTAGCAAAATTCCAAGCTAAAGCTGATGAAGGAGTGTTTCTGGGATACTCCATGATCAGTAAAGCTTATAGGGTTTATAACAAATCTACTCGTAAAATTGAAGAATCTGTTCATGTATCTTTTGATGAGACTAACATGTTTTATAAGGAGAAGTCTACTTCTACCATAGTGCCATTGCAGGTACACTCTCTTTCAGAAAGTATGGACAGATTTCATATTAAAGAAAAATATACAGCTCCTCCACCTATCCAGCAAAAGGATGAGAGCAGTGATGATGAAGAGGAAGCTCATCATCTAGAAGAGCCAGTTGTTGTTCAACAAGAGGAAACAACAACACAGGTTGGTGAACAATCAACACCCCCTATTGATTTAGTAACATCAAGAGATCATCTAATCTCCCAGGTGATTGGAAACATCTCAGCTGGTGTGCAAACCAGAAATCAGGTAAACCAGAACATGATGCACACTTGCTTTCTATCTCAAGTTGAGCCTCAATCCATTCAAGATGCAGAACAAGATACACACTGGATCATTGCAATGCAAGAGGAACTACATCAATTTGAGAGGAATAAAGTTTGGGAACTAGTGCCAAGGCCTAAGGATCACTCCATTGTTGGAACAAAGTGGGTGTTCAGAAACAAGTTGGATGATCAAGGGATCATTGTAAGGAACAAGGCAAGGCTAGTTACTCAAGGATATTCTCAAGAATAAGGAATAGAATATGACCAGACCTTTGCACCAGTTGCAAGGTTAGAGGCCATAAGAATATTCCTAGCTCATGCTGCTCACAAAGAATTCAAGGTCTACCAAATGGATGTGAAGAGTGCATTTCTCAATGGAGACATCAAAGAAGAAGTCTATGTTAGACAACCCACATGTTTTATCTCTTCAACTTATCCTGACCATGTTTTCAAATTGTATAAACATTATATGGTCTCAAGCAAGCTCCTAGAGCATGGTATGAGACCTTAGCATGCTTTCTGTTGGAAAATGATTTTATAAGGGGTAGAGTAGACCAAACTCTTTTTATTAGAACCCATAAGTCCCATACCCTACTAGTACAAATATATGTAGATGATATTATCTTTGGATCTACTGATTCAAATTTGTGCAAAAGGTTTTCCAACCTGATGCATTCTAAATTTGAAATGAGTAGCATGGGTGAGCTTTCCTTCTTTCTAGGATTGCAAGTCAAACAACATGCTGAAGGCATATTTATTTCTCAAACCAAGTATGCAAAAGAACTGGTTAAGAAATTTGGTATGTCTGAAGCATCTTGTATGAAAACACCTATGCCTACTAATGCTGTATTAGATGCTGATGAACATGGAAAACATGTTGATCAGACAACATATAGAGCAATGATTGGATCTCTATTGTACCTTATAGCTAGTAGACCTGATATAATGTTTGCTATATGTATATGTACTAGGTTCCAAGTAAGCTCTAGAGAGTCACACCTAACATTAGTTAAGAGGATTCTTAGGTATGTAAAAAGTTGTCCAAATCTAGGTCTCTGGTATCCAAAAGACTCAGGATTTGAATTAACTGGATTTTCAGATACTGATTATGCTTGATGTAGAGTAGACAGGAAAAGCACTAGTGGAACTTGCCAGTTTCTTGGTGAAAGACTTGTCTCCGGGTTCTGTAAGAAACAAACATTTGTGTCCACCTCAACTGCTGAAGCGGAATATATGGCAGCAGGTAGTTGTTGCTCACAGATTTTGTGGATTCAAAACCAGCTCCTAGACTATGGCTACAACTTAGAAAGGTCTAAAATTCTTTGTGATAACACCAGTGCTATTTCTATAGCACAAAATCCAGTCCTCCATAGTAGGACAAAACATATAGATATTAGGCATCACTTCTTAAGAGACAATGTTGAGAAAAATAAAATTTGAAATTCAATATATCCCAACTGATTTGCAAAGGGGAGATATTTTCACCAAACCATTGGATGAAAAGAAACATACCTTCTTCCTAAATCATTTAGGAATGTTAGATGGAGGAAGTTTAAAATAAAACCCAAGATTTTAAAACTCTAAAAATAGACCAAGACTAGGCTAAAAACTTGATCTTTCTAGTGTCTGTAGGCTATTTTTAGTCCCTGGACTGCGCTCGACGATTTTCCCAAAGATCGTCGAACGGCGATCGACGCTTTCCGAAATCGTCGACCGGAGTTCAGTGCTTCCAGATAGCACTAGGTTATTCTCTTCTGGTCAGAGATCGTTGAACGGAGTTTGACGCTCTCCAATATCGTCGAACGGAGATCGATGTTATTGAAGACTCTTCAGATTCCTTTAGTAGCCCAGATCGTCGAACGGAGTTCAACGATCTTTCCTTTCCAGCGTCGAACCCTAATATAAAATTCATTCTTAGGCCATCGTTCTCCTTTTGCGCTTTCATACTCTCTGCTTAAACTTTTTCTTTCCCTCCAAACCTCTCTCCACTTGATCGTGTTTGTTCATTTTTGTAGGTAATACAATGGCAGTGTCTGTTGCCGCCTCACCAAAATGAAATTCGACACAGGTTTTGATATAGACATGGATTCCTTTGACGACATCGATCAAATTTTCAAGGATATACTGGAACTTTTCATGGAACAGCAGTTGTCCCTGATTATGTCTACAAGAATAAAGCTGGCAGCCGAAGAGATAAAAGAGTGGGTATATACTGCACAGAACATGGATTCAACAACAGTGGTCGGTACAATAGCAGGAACACAGGTACCTCTAACACCTGCCCTGCTTACAGAGGTTTTTCAGTTAAGTTTAGGACAAGATTCTGTTGATTTGTCTTGAGAGGAATTTGAGATGATATTAGATAGAATGGGGCATTCTGCAGCAAACCCTAACAAGCTGCTGAAAAAGAATCTGTCTGTTGAGTACAGATTCCTTGCAAATGTTGTGGGCAAGGTCCTGCTAGCCAAACATTCTGCCCATGATACCATTTCTAGGTATCAATTCTGCTTGATGGGTGCACTGCTTGATAAGAAGCACTTAAACTGGGGAGAAATTTTCTTTGAACTGATTAAGAAGAAGGTAAACAAAAACTTTGTTAATTTTGGGAGGATCTTAGGGCTGTTCTTGAACAACAGGTGCCCTCAGCTGCTGGTGTCCTCTGGCATGGATATTAATGCCTCCAAGAGGCTTACCTGTGCCCTTTTTGGCAAATGGGACAAGCAGATTGTTAAGCCAACCAGGACTACTTATTCTTCAGGCACAAGGACTGTTGTAGTCTCTTCCCCTCAGGCAACTACCCTCATGGAAAATTTTCCTGCCTCCCCCTCTTCTCCACCTTCTCCAATTGTTCCTTTAACCATCCCCTCATACACCATCACAATCTCTATCTCTTCCCCCATAACCATTTCATCTCCACCTCCAACCACAGAAGACCAATTCCATCCCCTACACTTCTATCCACCTCTTGACCTAGACACCACCATACCATCCTTCAATCTCATGGAAGATTCCTTTATGGATGATTCCCCCTCCTCACCTCCTTAGCTTCCATCATCCACCACATCCTATCAACAACTCCTTCATGATATTCTTTCCCAACCATCATTCATTCCATCCACTTCTACTACCATAACCTCTATCTCCACCATTCCAATATCTCAACCAACCATCCTACCATCCACAACCACACTTCCTGCAGCCCATCCATCACCAGCCCCAGTCACTCCATCTTCTACCTCTACTCAAGTATCACTTTAGCAAGTGGATTTCTCTGCCCTGGCAGATAAGCTTTATGGGATGCTAGCTCCCAGGCTAGTATCCTTGCTGGAGACCTCCATGGCTCCACTCCTGAAGTCTATACAGGAGTTATCTGACAGGCTTTCCTCCATTTATCCTCATCAGGTAATCCCTTCTATGGGGTGCCTTGATCCAGTTTACACTGAATCTAGGCAGGGGGAGATGCCATATGAAGAAGAGTTAATGCCTGCTTCAGAGACTCCAGAAGTGCAAGCTCCAGCTCCAACACCAGTAATTGCAGTTGACCTAAGGTCACTGTCATCCAGTTTTGACATTCTTCACTTCAACTATTTTCCAGTACAGGAAGTGGAAGATCTGTCCAAGGCCATTGTGCCTTTTGATTACAGCGATCCCAGCCTGATTGCTTCTTATATCAATTCTCTTAAGGCTGAGGAAATTATTGTTTCTGATTGTGCTGTTGCTACTGCTGATATAGTTGCTGATGAAATTGTTGAGTCTGCTGAAATTGACGTGTTGCCTGCTGTTAGTGATGTTCCTGCTGCTGCTGATACAATTGCTAATACAGTTTCTGATGAGATAGTTTTTGATGCTCCTATTGAGCCTGCTACTGCTGATAGTGTTTCTGCTCCTGTTAAGCCTGTTGCTGCTACTGTTATATCTGAGAGTGATGCTTCCATCACTGTTGCTGAAAAAACTAAACAACAGGATAAATATATTCAAAGGATTGATGAGCTTTATGATAATCCTCCAAGTTCAGACAGTGACCAACTCCATACTGATTCTGATGACTCCTCTGCAACTATTGCAAGGAAGAGGAAAGCAAGAAGCAAGGTACTAAAAAGAGTTCCTCCAGAAAAAGTAAAACATGACAATGATATACCTTATTATATTCTTCATGACTGTCCAATTTCTGAGCCTTGGATGCAATATTTCAGAAATCAACTTAAGGCCATGAAGAAAAGGAGAAAACTTGATAAGTATGAAAAGGGATCCTCCCAATTCCATCCTCCTCCTCCTCCTCAAGATTCAGGATCTGGTGGAGGTTCAGCTTTTCAGTCTTCTTCTGCTGCTAGGCCAAGCTCTTACCAGTATCAAGATAGATATCAACTAAGAGGCCAACAACAAAGAGGATATCAGTTAAGGAGAGATCAGTCAAGAGGCAGACAGAGAGATTACCAGACTCACTTCAGAAATCAAGCTAGAGAACACCCATATCAAAGGGAAGGACAAGGCCCTACTAATTCTACATCTGGTCCCTTCCCTTACAAGCTGAAAGATACAGTTGTCACTAGAGCTCCTCCTACTGACTCAGTGGAATTAAATAGATATGAACCTCCATTTCCATTTGAAGACCCTGAGAATAATCCACTATCATGGATAACAAGAATGAAAGAACTTGCAACATTAGATCAGATCAAGAAAGCAAGAGAGCAAGGCAGAGATACCTCCAACATCACAACACTATCAGAGCAGAGAAAGAAAGAATTACAAAGATATGCTTCCAGAAAATTCTTTGATCCAGAGAGCTACATGAAGCTGCATCCTGAGGCTGTTGTTCCAAGGCCAAATTCTCAAACCTCCTTAGGTGCAGATGATGATAGAAGATCCAAAAAGGAAGCCCTCAATCCCAATAGAGAAATTCTTTTCAAAAAGGGCAATGAGTAAATTGAGTAAGCTGATACTTATATCTATTTCTGACTGAATCTGTGATTCTTGCTGTAATTCTGCAATGCTCAACATGTGTTATCTGCATTGTTGTTTCTGTTTTATTTTTAATTCTGATGTATGCTTGTTATTTCATATTCTGTCATGTAAATAGTAATCCTAACCCAAATAGGGGGAGATTGTTTGAACACCCTATTATTAATTTGGGTAAGGATCACTATGTGCTTAGGAATTTGTTTTTACCATACTGTATAGTCTGATAGGTCAATTAGAATGAGTCTTAGGGTTAGTACTTAGGTTTGAAAGCTGCCCTCAAGACCTTCTAAAGATCCGGATTCAGTGCTGAGGACCAAGACAATTTTCATCGAGCTCAGGTCGACGTTCTGTCTCTAGTTGTTTTCCAAGTCTCTGAGCTCAGTTCGACGATCGTAGAGCTCAGTTCGACGATTTCTATTTCCAGTTTAAATCCAATCTCTGAGCTCAGTTCGATGATCATTGAGCTCAGATCGACGATTTCTCCGAGAGATCGACGATTTTAGGATTCAAATTCAGGACAGTTATAGAATTCATTCAGACTTATTTTCAGCATTTATGGAAAAGGATTTTGTAGCTGTTTCAATCAATATTGAGTAAGTTTCAAGGAAGACTATTTGGAATGTTTCTTAAGTACTTTCCTCCAGAGGCAGATATCAGTTAAGGTAGTCATTTATGACTGATTAACGGCTATCAAGAAGTCAGAATCTGATATACTCCCAAGAGAATCTTTTTGAACATGAGAACTGACAAGATTTGAAAAAGAATATAGAAGAGAGAACAAGAAAATTATTCATCAAGAATTCATCTTCTGGGAATAGACTCAGTAGACAAAAGTCTACAGAATTACTGAGTCAGAATTCTTTAAGAACACAAGGAACATTACTATGAAGGAGATCATCTGCTAATCTACTTCTTCAAGTATCAATTGTTCAAAAGCTTCTTCATCAAGAACTCCAGACATCACACATTTCAGCATCTGCTGAAATCATCTATTGCTGGAGATCTGAAGCAACTGAAGGCCTATCACCCTAAGCAAAGCTCATCTTCCTGAACCCTTACAGATCTCAAGGGGAGCTTTGACAACATCTTCCACTTGTCTTCTCTTAGATTATTGACAAAGAAGAACACCTCAACCTTTTTGTTTTTCTTTATTCCTTCTGTAAAAGGGTTTCTCAAAACTCCCTTCAAAAGTTTTGTGGCTGGTTTCTGAGACCTTGTCAAAACTCAGTGGTGGCAAGACACCTTATCAAAAAATCTAGGTTTGGTTTTTTAGCACCTTATCAAAAGCTCATTGGTGCCCAGGACACCTGATAACCTATTTCTGCAGTGGATTCCTACCTAGGGTGGTAGAAGAGTGGATGTACCCAGGTTGTTGGGGAACCACTATAGCTCCTTGTATCATCTGGCTTGCTGTGTTTTTTTTTTGTTGTGTGCTGTGATTTCTTATTTCTTGCTTACTTAGTTTTTCTTTTTGCAAGCACCTTACACATATACATAAATCAAGACTTCCACTGTTTTACAGTTTTAAATTATAAATTATTTTAAAATACTCTATTCACCCTCCTCTAGAGTAAAGGTAGATCTTACACTCACTTTCACCTTCCGAGAACAAAAGTGAAGAGCTGGCTTGAAGACCTTTTTTTGGGGGGGGGGGGGGAGGGAGAGAGTAAACCGGTCCAGGTAGAGGGTCGTTATAGAAATAAAAAGAGAAGTTTGTATTTCATTGCCTTCGATCTTCGGCATCATAGAGATCTAGTTTTGCTATTGTAAACAACTGTTCTTATTTTGAATAAAATTATATATTGTTTATTACATCTCAAAATTATGGTTGTTTATTGTTAGTGGTTTGAGTACTGTGTGAGAGATCAGAAAATGAAATCTTACAAGATTATCCTTCTCTGTGACCTAACACTGCGTCGTAGTGGTCTACCGCCCCGTGGTAGCATCCAGAAAGTGTTTTCTTGGAAAATTTCATTTTAATTTCACGCTCTCTTCATAAACCTCATTCACCCCCCTAAGGTTGGCCACCAGATCTATCAAGTGATATCAGAGGAAGGTAACTTTAAAAGGGATTAACATCCTGAAGTACGATGGTAAACATGAGTCATGCTTTCTTTTAGGGTTAGGGTGTGAGTAGACCTCCATTATTTATGGGGAGTGACTACAGTCACTGGAGAACACGCATGAAAATTTTCTTGATGACACAGAACATGGATGTGTGGGCCATGACCGAAATGAATTACACTGCACCCACTATCACTATAGGTGATGAAATTTTTGAGAAACTACATGGCAAATGGGATGACTCTGAAAAACTGATATGTATTAACAATGTGAAAGATATGAACTCTCTTTTCTGTGTGGTAGACAAAACTGAATTTAATTGAATTTGCAATTGTGAAAATGCGTAATATATATGTCGATTACTAGAGCTAACACATGAAGGTACTTCTCAGATAAAGGAGTCAAGGTTGTTTCTACTAGAGTCTGAATATGAACAATTCTGGATGGAGATCGATGAGGAGGTGGATAGCATGTACACATGCTTCACAAAGATCTTCGATGCCTCTATATCTCGTAGAAAGACATTATCAAATGGAGACTTGGTGTGGAAAATCTGTGATCTCTTCACGGTTCAATCTAAAAGTGACTGTCATTGCTGAGTCACGCAATATTAATACCTTGGAAATTGAAAGCCTTATTGGGAATCTGAAGACCCATGAACTAGTGCTGAAGATACAAAGTGAGGAATATTCAAGGGAGCCAAAGAAGAAAGCTCTAGCACTGAAAGCAGTAAAGGAAAAGGAGGTAGAAGAAGAGTTTGATGATGAAGATGAAGAAAGCATTTATGTTCTGGAATTTAGAAGTCTCTTAAAGAATCCCAAGAGGCAAGGGAAGTTCAAAAGTTTTCTAAAGAAAGGTTTAATAGAGAAGAGGAGATGGACCAAACCATCAAAGGGGTTAGAGAGCGATAAAGAAAAGCCTATTCCTTAGTGCTTTCATTGTCACAAGTCTGGGCACATGAAGAGAGACTGTCCAAAGCTCTAAAAGGAGGAAAAGGAGAGGCAAGGCAGAGGAAAAGGAAAGAGGAAAGTACTCAAAAAGTCGACATGGGACGATGTTATTTCTGACAAGTCGAGCACCTCTGGCTCAAGCAATGAAGAAGAGGCGAATCTTTATCTAATTGGGGAACATCACAAAGACTCAGATGGTGAATCCTAGCGAAACTGAGGTAACTTCTCCCACTTACAAAGAACTCCTTGAATTATATGAAACATTATGTGATAAATTAGATGATTTGAGTAATAAAAATAATGTTTTAAATCTGAAAATAAACAAATGAAAAAGGATTTAAAGAGTTTGAATAACGAACAGATTAAATATGGAAAAGAGAAGATCAAGCGCCAAGAATGTTCTCACTCCTTGAGCACAATAAGAGAATTGGAAGAGAACCTCTCCAAGACTTCCTATAAAAATGAAACTCTTACCAAAGAGAGGAAGGACTTGGAAAGGAAGCTTCAAACTTCTCTTGGCCACATTGAAAATGGGAAGAAGCAATTCACAAACCGGTGTGTGATGTTGGTCACAAAAAAATAGTGCTAAAGGCAACGATCCATGACTTGAACCATGCCATCCAAAAGTTTAGAATAGGCCAAAAATCTCTTGATATGCTACTAGGTTGCCAGTGTCAGGGATCTGGAAAATTTGTGTTTGGATACAAACACTGTGAGCTATCGTTTGATGGTATCTATACTACCGGCTATAGCTCATATCCAGCAAATCCAGCCAAAAAGTTTATGAAACAACGCTAATCATAATAAATCTTGAAACCCACATCCATCTTCCAGCAGGAGCCCTAATACATTACAAGAGGTGGTATCCACCGCCTATGTTACGTGTGCCAAATGTAATAAGTTTGGTCACACTTCCGGCTCATGCTTGAAGAGAGGTTCAAAGAATTAATGCAAATCTGGGTACCGAAGTCCTCTACCTATATTATGGGTGGAATAAATTGGGTAACTAGATATTTACCCTCATCCTCTTTTAAAGTGTGTTGGCAGGCTAAGGATAGGGAAAACGTGTGGTGCTTGGACTCCGGTATTCGAAGCACATGACTGGAGAAGAAGTCAAGTTCCTTAGCCTGAAAAATAACAAAGGAGACATGATGACCTTTGGAGACAACTGCAAAGGACGTATTCTTGGCGTCAACAACATAGGTAACAAAATATTTTCTATTTCAAATGTTCTATTTGTAGAAGGTTTAAAGCACAATTTAATTTTCTATTAGTCAACTTTGCATTAAGGGCTTGAATGTGTTGTTTTTAAACTTCTACGAATACATGCAATATTATAGATGCTAAATCGAACACCATGTTGCTCACTACACATAGAAAACATAGGTATATATATATATATATCCTTAGGAACAAATGCATAGCTATGACCACGATCATTCACCCATTGTTTGTATCTCACAATAATAGGGGCGTAGGGTTGTGTGCATTATAGAAGCTAACATATAAACCACGTCTTGTCCTTAACCGGAGAGGGTTCTAGTAGGTCCTTGAGTAGCGCTTGGGGGAAAGAGTGTTAGGTTGAGCGGGCTGTTTTGTATACATATGGGATCAACACTCTAACCTACAAAATTTTGTCCAGCTCCCATGCCCATCCGTCACTTAGTACAGGGCTAGGGTGTAGATATACTGCTTTGGTTGTTTTCATCTTGGGCATGCTCATATTTGTTTTAATCACATGACTTTTATTTCATGCATACACTTGTGCGAGCATGTTAATTGGCATATCCCTTGATAGTTAGGGCTTACATAAATTAATCATTTTTTTCAAAAAGGTTGAAAGCGAACATTATTAAAATTTGGTAAATTTTTAACGATCTTAAGTTTTTGTGAGTTACCGCCGTACGGTAGCACTAGCACTGCTTGTAAGTTGTCATTTTTGAATGCTCATTTTGTGTTATGTTTTTTTGTTTTGCATGTCTTTCAGTCCTTATGTCTGGTGTGTATTTTTCTATAAGTGTGCTTTATAATTGAAAATGAAATAAAATTTTGAAACATCCCAAAAATAAAAAACAAGTTTTTATTTTCAGTAAGATTTGTTTAATCATTGAATATTAAAACAAAAAAAATATAAAAGATTAAAATGAAAAAAATGGAACGATCATTCTTAGGACATCCATGACTAGAGCCTAAAGCATAATGATTACACGCAAAGTTTGATTTCTAGGATATGTTAATCTCTATTCAACATTGTTTGTCTTTGTCATGATGTGACTAATCTATTAGTACTTAGCTACTGAGTGCGACTAGACAATATAGTGTATGTTGAATATGCCTCTAGGTATGTGTGAGGATTTAGGTAGCGTAATGACATCTCACTATTCACACATCCCTAGAAAATACACTCGTGTAGAAATTCATGTTTATATGTTATAACTCGTGATATTGTGTCTAACATACTAGAAATAACTTGAACAATCAATGTCACGGTGTTCATTTTGTGCATAAGGTTTAAAATAATGAGCCAATATTCTATTGAAAATATCATCTGTATATAAGTTAAAGTGTATCTATTTATGTGGGTAGATTTCAATTGAATTGGGGTCCTTGAACTCAAAAATGATATAAAATTGATAGTAAAAAAATGAATGAATGAAATAAAAAAAATGAGTATCTCATATGCTATCAAATCATGTGACAAGGATATCCCTAAGCACTAATCACTCCTCCTGATAAGTCTTCATGAACATTGTGAGGATGATCACCTTAGTCAAATGAATCGTTTTGATCTTGTGCAAACACTACAATTTAAGTTAACGCCCCTTGTTCGAATCTTGGAATGAAGTAGATAGCAATGTGACCTGATTTTTCACTTTATTTATCTTTTGCTACCATATTGAATTATTGAGATAAAGCGTGTACTAAAGATTATTTGTACTTGATGTTTTTGTGCTACACGTACACATGTCATTATTCTATCTAAATGCTTCCATGCATAAGAATTGGACTTACACTACATTATATGTCTATAGAACATCTGTACTAGTACATGATTTCTATTCTCGACTCTTACAATGTTACACTACATTAACTCTATAAACCTCCTAGTATTGTACTCCAAATTGTGTGTATTTAGTTTCACATGTGCTGTCCAAATTTCTTTTACTTTGAAAAGCTCTTAAAATCAATTATTTTTTTCTTGTGTTTGGTAGGTCCATATTCATGGTGTTCCGCTCCAAATTTTGCCCCTATTGCTTATGATTTTTCATGCATGTGTGCATATTTTCTCATCTCTTTGTTTCACGAGAAATGTTCATTAATCTCGATCGTTTTAATAATATCAAAAGGGGGAGAGTTGAGTGTTCATGAGTGTATCCTATACTTAGTCATCCAGGGGAAGATCTCGTGTAGGGGGAGAACACTTGTAGAGGGAGTACTATACAACCCCATATCCAGGGCGCGGGATCGATAGGAGCCGGCTCCGTCACGTGGCATAGCTCAAAGACCACCCGCCCAGTAACATGTGCAATCTAGTGTTCACCGAGCAAGCCAAGCGAGCCCATCCCTTAGCGTTGAGTGAGGCGCACTCTGTCGATGCCTTTAGCTCGCCTGGCATTAAGTGTGGTTGGATCTGTCGATGCTTTCAGCTCATCTGGCATTGAGTAAGGCTGGCTCTGTCAATGCCTTCAGTTACTTGGCATTGAGTGAGGCGAGTGTTGTCGACGCCTTTAGCTCGTCGTGCATTGAGTGAGGCTGGCTCTGTTAATGCCTTCAGCTCGCTTGCCGTTGAGTGAGGCTGGCTTTGTCGATGCTTTTAGCTCGCCTGGCATTGAGTGAGACTGGCTTTGTCAATGCATTCAGTTCCTTAGCATTGAGTGAGGCGAGGCTGTCGACACCTTCAGCTTACCTGGCATTGAGTGAGGCTGGCTTTGTTAATGCCTTCAGATCGCCTGGCGTTGAGTTCAGCTCGCTCTGTCGACGCCTTCAGTTTCTTTGCGTTGAGTGAGGCAAGTGCAGATGATGCCTTCAGCTTGCTTGCTATTGAGTGATGCGAGACCCTTCCAGAATAACATTCGCCCATAATGGGGTGCCGTGGAGGCAAGTGTCTGGCTTACCCAGCACTCGCCCCTTTAGGCGAGTGGCGCCTTCATGGTCTACTGGCCCAATTAGGTCAAAAGGTGGAATTACCTGGATGCCCTTACAGGGCTGCAAATAGCCTTCTAGAATAGTGGAGTTTGGTTGTTGGCAGTCCACTTTTGGCTACCTATAACCATTCAGAATAGCGGAGTTACGCTATTTGCAGGCTAGATTTTAAAAACTATAAATAAGCCCAAGGGGGTACCTCGGAAGGCAAGTTTTTCCAACTCTCTTACTCTCTTGTCTTATAACGCTTTCTGAGGTGCCCTTAGCTCAGCACAGGCTAAGGAGGGAAAGCGCTTTTAGATTTTCCGTGTGTGTGGTGGGACCTCCAGGATAGAGCCTTGGGTAAGTTCCAAGTTCTAAGTATTCAGTCAGCCAAGCTTGCTAGGAAGAGTAAGTGTGTGGTCCCGCCTTCCCCAAAGGTTCAGACTCAACAAGAAGCCGATTTATGGTTTCAACATTTTTGTGCGGTGAGCGTGGATCATGGTCAGCACCGAAAAACTTAGGGAGCTCAATGAATTGAGGCGAGGGGCAAGGTTCTGACCAGGTTGACTTGCCACCCCTCCCCCTCTCTCCACTCTCCACATGTTTGAGGATTTACGCCAAGAGATGCGTAACCTCATCATGTTCACACTCGACACCAGCTATCCCAGTTTTTATAGCCCCAACCCTGTGCAAGAATGCCTCTGTCAGGCAACCTGGGAAGGAGGTAGTAGAGGAAGGCGGCAAGCAGGATCTGCCGGGGCGAGCTCTATTCACCGACTCAACAAGTGCGGGCTGAATCAGCGAGTTTGATGCGCGAGATTGCCCGAATCGCCTAGCAGGGGATGACAGCCCCTTCAACGAGTTGGCTTATCCTCCCCAGTTCTAGAACGGTTTCGTGAACTAGAGATGTCCTACTACATAGGGAGGGATGATCCGGTCTAACACATCCAGTGGTTCGAGGATGTGGTTTTGATCAGGAAGATGTCAGATGCCTTCAAGTGCCGACTCTTCCATCAGCTCTCTGCCAGCTCCATCTACTTCTTTGAGGACCTGCGTCAGAGGTTCTTGCTAAGGTTCACAATTTCCAAGAAGAGTAAGAGGGAGTCGGAGTCCTTGTTTCTTATTAAGCAAAGGGTAGATGAGACTCTAGGGAGCTATGTGGACAAGTTCCAAGAGGAGGTCCTCCAGGTGCATGAGATGTAAGGGCATACCCTCATGGTAACCTTCACCCTGGGGATGCAACAGGGGTTCTTTAGGATGGATCTGAAGAGGGTGCCTCCGCTGTCCTTCGAGGAGCTAATGGAGATGGCTTCCCGGGAATTCAAGGAGGAGGCATCAAATACAGTGTTTTCCAGGAAGCTGGCCAGGTGGGCCACAGAGGAGGAGAAGGAGCTAGGAGGTGGTAGGGCGTAGGAGTCCAGGAGGGCAAATCCTAGGCAAAGGGAGCAGCAGCAGTAACAGAAGCAGTCAAGGTGTGGACACTAGGAGCCGAATTTTTGGCTAGGCTAGAGGCAGCCAGAGCGGCAGGACCAGGGCCCGTGGAGAGGTTTCTATGGAGGAGCCCACCACCAAGGGGGGCAAGGCTAGTTCAACCCTCTAGGTTGGAGGCAGGGCTAGAGGCCACCCACCCTAATAAACATCAAGTTATGGCGATAGCTCTAGGGAGGAGGAGAAGAGCATAGAGGTGGAGGTCGGAGGGTAGAGCGGAGCTGCCCTACTATTACTTCCACCAGGAAGAGGGCCATGCTACATCTACCTTCCTAGAGTTCCTAGAGATGAGGGGAGCAAGGGGGCAAGCCTATCAGTAGCAGAAGTAGCTCCGCCAGGAGGTGCGTATCGAGGAAGTCCTGCTAGGGGTAGAGGAGGACAGGTGCGAGGAACGAGCTGATGTTGGAGGCCGAGGAGGAATTAAAGTGATCCATGGGGTGGGGGGGGGAGTAGTCAAGGCCTCCCGCAATGCGAGTCTCCACACTATATACCGCCGGAGCTTTGCCTCCACATCCCTAACCCTGCCCCAGAAGAGAATATTACCTTCTCTAGGAAGGACATGCCAAACCATGAAGATCTATTCTGCGATGCACTGGTAGTTCAGGCCGTCGTAGAAAATTTTACTGTCTCCCGGATCCTCATGGAAAATAAAAGTTCCGTTAACATCGTCTTCAAAAAGACGTTCGATGTGATGAAGATGGAGGCCAGGAGGGTGTTGGCCTCGGATGGTCCTCTCTTCGGATTCTCCAGGGAGAAGAAGGAAGTGGAAGGAGGAGTGGGACTCCATGTTACACTGGGGGGGGCCAGTCCAGAAACTGACGATTCGTCATCGTGGATGCTCCCAGCAGCTACAATGCAATCTTCGGACGTCCACTCATCAACACCTTCCATTGCGTGCCCTCCTCATTCCATCAGTGCCTCAAGTTCAATGCTGAGGTCATGCAGGTCCGGGTCCGAGGAAACCCCAAGGTAGTGAGGGAATGCTACGTGACTGCGGTCAACTCCATCTCCTAGCATAGAGGAGCTGAGGAGATTGAGAGGAGGATGGAGGAGCTGTCTGGCTAGGAGGGCGTGGGAGGAGCTGAGGAGATTGAGGTGGAGGAGGATGAGGTCTGCACCCATGTGTAGGTGGAAGAGGAGGTGCTTGAGGGGCAAGTCGAGGTGATGGTCGTTGAGTAGGCTGAGGAGGAAGCTCTTGCCCCCGAGAGGGGGCCGTGGGCGAGTGGGGATACCAGTCCCAGCTGGAGGTAACAGAGGAGGTAGTGGAGATGGAAGTTCTCACTCGGGAAGGAAGGGTGGAGAAGGTGCGTGTTAGCGAAGGGCTGAGCTAGGAGGATAAGGGAAGGATGTTGGTGTGCATCCAAAAGAACACCGACATCTTTGTATGGAGCATTGTGGACATGTCAGGTATTGATGCATATATTGCATGCCACTTCCTCAACCTTGATCCGGAGGCCCTTCCCATCCGGAAAAATAAGAGGTCCACTGCAGACAAGCTGGCCGAACCCATCAGGGAGGAGTTTGGTAAGCTCCTCAAGGCCGGATTCATTTAAGAGATCCAGTATCTAGGCTAGGTCTCCAATGTTGTAATGGTTAAAAAAAGGAGATTGCCGCTGGAGGATGTGTGTAGATTTCTCTCTTTTGAATATATCATGTCGTAGGATTGTTACCCCTTGCCTCGAATCGACGCGCTAGTTGACTCAGCTGTCGGTTTCTCTCTAATGAGTTTCTTAGATGCTTTTTCAGATTATCAACAAATCAGGATGCACCCACTCGACATAAAAGATGTATCCTTTATCACTAGGGATGGGTGCTATAGCTATAAAATGATGCACAATGGGCTAAAGAATGCAGGGCGACATATCAAAGGATGATAAACCGGGTCTTCCAGGAGCAGAAGGGAAGGAATCTGGAGGTGTATGTGGATGATATCATGGTCAATAGGCAGGATGTTTACTCTCACCTCTAGGACCTTGAAGAGACCTTCGACCCTGTGAAAATATAAAATGAGGTTGAACCCCTTGAAGTGTGTCTTCAGGGCTAGCAGGGGCAAGTTCCTAGGCAATCCCCTTACTCCTAAAGGAGTGGATCCCAACCCCTACAAGATAAGGGCCATTATGGAGTTGGGGTCACCTTAGAATTCAAAGGAGATCCAGCGCCTGATAGGGAAGCTAATGGGTCTGAGCAGGTTCCTCTCCAATGCTGGAGGGAAGTGCTCACCTTTTTTTTAAAGAGTTGAGAGGGGCCAGAAATTTGAATGGTCTGAGGAATGTGAGGGAGCCTTCCAGGCCTTGAAGAGGCAGCTGACCCATGCTCCTCTGCTCCAGGGACCAAAGGAGGGGGAAGATATATTCCTATACCTTGGTGTTGTGGCCGAGGCCCTAAGCTCCATTCTGGTTCGGGAACAGGGAAAGAAACAATTGCCTTATTTTGGAGAAGTTGTCCTTCACCCTGGACATCTCGACTCAGAGGCTCTGCCCGTATTTCTAAGCACACTCTATCCGGGTGGTGACTGACCTCCCACTCCACAACATCTTTGAGGGGTGGAGCATTTTGGAAGGCTTGCGATGTGTTTAGTGGAGTTGAGTGAGTTTGACATCTCATTTGTCCCTCGCCTCTCGATCAAGGCCCAGGCAATGGCCGACTTCCTAGCTGACTACGTAGTCGAGGTGTCGGAGGACAAGCATATTTACCCAGTTCCTTGGAGGGTGAAGGTGGATGGATCATCGGGGAGGCACTCCTTGGGGGTAGGGGTGATCTTGGAGAGTCCACAAGGGACAAAAATTTAGCAAACCATGGTTATTCATTTTTCCCATCACTAACAATCAAGTAGAGTATGAGACAGTGATCGCGAGTCAACGGTTGGCCAGGGAGCTAGGAGTGCAGGACATGGAGGTGCTAACAGACTCCATGGTGGTGTCCTCCCAGATAAACGGCGAGTTCAAAGCGAGGGAACCTACTCTCTAACTATGCTTGGCAAAGGTGAAAAGGTCATCGACATGTTCCAAACGTTCTCCATCAGGCATTTTCCGCGGGAAGAAAATGAGCAGGTGGACCAGCTGGCCAAGTTCGGACCTCGTATGGGGGGGAACTCTTACCAACCTCTTCCTCCCTTCCATCGAACAGGGGGAGCTGATGGAGGTGGATCAACACCCTTCCTGTATGGACCCTATCACAACCTTCTTGTCCTCAGGAGAGTTCCCAGAGGGTATGGATAAAAAGCGCTTCAAATATAAGTTGGCATACTATCTGATGCGCGATGGGAGGCTATATCTTGAGATTCTCTCAGGGCTTCTGGCACATTGCGTGGCTGAATAGGAGGTCCCAAGGATCTTGGAGGAGGTTCATTCTGGGGAGTGCAGGAGTCACTCAGGGAGCAAGACCCTGGAAGGGAGGATTGCAAGGCAAAGGTATTTTATGCTGACCCTGATCAAGATTGCCACCGAGTTCGTGAAGAAGTGCCAGAAGTCTCAGCTATTCGCCCCTATCGAACTGCTACCAGCCCAAAGACTCAGCATCACAGCGCCCTGACCCTTTGCTATCTGGGGGAATGGATCTTATGGTACCTTTCCCCCAGGCCAGCAGGCAGAGGAGGTTTCTCCTCTTTATGATCGATTATTTATCTAAGTGGTTGGAGGTGAAAACACTAGCCAAGGTGACCTCCCAGGTGATCGAGAACTTCGTATGGGGGGAAATCATTTGCCGTCACAGGGTTTCCTCAGGCCATTATCACGAATAGTGAGCCACAGTTTGCCAGCGTAGAGTTCATCAGCTTCTACGGCCAGCTCAGGATTGATCTTCGGTTTACGTCGGTCCACCACCCTAGGAGTAATAGGCAAATGGAGGCGGAAAAAAAGATCATTGTGAATTTATTGAAAAAGAAGGTTGAGAATCTGAAGGGGAGTTGGGTGGAGCAACTTCCTTCAGTCCTTTGGGCCCTAAGGACCACCCCCAGCATAGCCATGGGGGAGACCCCCTTTAAACTCTCACATGACTGCAAAGATGTACTCCCAATCGAGTTCGAGGTCCAGACATTGTGAGTGGTGGAATCAGAGGAAGGCAGGGAAGAATAAAGGGTTGAGAATGAGGGTGAGATACGACCCTCTTTGGACCTGATGGAGGAACTCTGAGATTTGGCCGCAATCAGGCAAGAATAAATCAAATGGCAGATGAATAATTACTTTGAAAAATATATTAGAATCAAACAGTTCGTGGAAGGGGACTTGGTCTTCAAAAAAGTAGATGCTGCAGCGAGATCAGCTGTCGTGGGAAAACTCAACCCAAACTTGGAGGATCCATTTATTATCAAGGAGGCATTGAAGTCAGGGGGTATTGTCTTTAGAATATGGAGGATGAGGCCCTAAGTCACACCTGGAGTGGTGATTACCTAAAGCGTTTCTATCCTTAAAACATGTACGTAACTTCTTTTTTCTAATATGAAGCTTCTTGATATTCCAGTTTAATTCTATAATGATTCACATGAATGGGTGAAGAGTTCACTGAGTTGATTCTGAGAAAATCTCACTAACAAGGCTCTCACTAGCTGGCAGGGATGGAAGTCACTCGGTGGAGTTTGGAAAGTTAACCTCAAGATGGTTCAGCTGATTGGGCTCTCATTAGCTGGCAGGGCCGGTTGACATCTTGGAGGTGGCTTAGACATGTTGGCGCCCAGATGGTCCCGCTGACCAGGCACTCATTAGCTGGTAGGGCTTGTTGATATCTTGGATAAGGCGTTGACAAGTTGATCCAGATCAGATCCTGCTGACTTGGGTCTCACTAGTTGGCCAGGCTAGAAGTCACTCAGTGGGATTTGGAAAGTTAACCTCAAGATGGTTCTGTTGACTGGGCTCTCATTAGCCGGCAGGGCCAGTTGACATCTTGACGGTGGCTTAAACATGTTGACGCCTAGATGGTCCCACTAACTGGGTCTCATTAGCCGGTAGGGTCGGTTGACATCTTGGAGAAGGCATTGACAAGTTGATCTAGAGTAGATCCCGCTGACCAGGCTCTCACTAGTTGGTAGGGCTGGAAGTCACTTAGTGGAATTTGGAAAGTTAACCTCAAGATAGTCCTGTTGATTGGTCTTTCATTAGCCGGCGGGGCTGGTTGACATCTTGGAGGTAGCTTGGACATGCTGGAACCCAAATGGTCCCGCTGACCGGGCTCTCATTAGCTTGCAGGACTGGATGACATCATAGAGGAGGCGTTGATAATTTTATCCCGAGCAGATCCTGCTGACCAGGCTCTCACTAGCTGGCAGTGCTGGAAGTCACTCGGTGGAGTTTGGAAAGTTAACCTCAAGATGGTCCCGCTGGCCAGGCTCTCATTAGTCGGCAGGGCAAGTTGACATCTTGGAGGTGGCTTGGACATGTTGGCACCCAGATGGTCTCGCTGACCGGGCTCTCATTAGCCGGCAGGGCTGTTGACATCGTGGAGGAGGCGTTGACAAGTTGATCTCGAGCAGATCCTGCTGACCAGGCTCTAACAATATGACAGGGCTGGAAATCACTCAGTGGAGTTTGGAAAGTTATCATCAAGATGGTCCTGCTGACCGGGATCTCATTAGCCGGTAGGGTCGGTTGACATCATGGAGGTGGCTTGGACATTTTGGCGCCCAGATGGTGTAAGATCCTAGGGGAAGCCGCCGCCACCCTCAACCACAACCACCATCGGTCCGTATCCCCTCCCCTCTTACTGTACTAGTATCCTAGATCATCTAGGTTAGAGGTCGAGCTCAAACGAGCTCGACATAGGAATCAAAAAGCTTAAAAATAGGTTTAAAAATGGCGGCCTGGGAGCTCTTCGGGTTGGTTGCGCCGCCGCCGTCCGCCGCTCTCCGCCGCCCAATCGCCGGCCAGCCCTAGCCCCGACCACCGTGAGGCCGGGGGATGGCTTGGCCGGAGGTCCCGCCGCCGGCGATGTCCGGAAACCACCCCGCAAGGGTGGCCTGCACGGGTTGGCCTGCATGCATGTGCATGGAGAAGACGCACAGCCACCGTTCGATTGGCTTCTAGATTCGTGCAAATTTTAATATTAATTCTGCATCATTTAATTTTATGTATAAATGAAATAGTGTCACATGGTAACAGTTATTTTGCATGCTGTTTATGAGGTACTTAGAGGCCCCACCTTAGGTTGAACCCTGAATGAAATATTTAGGTAGATGAGTTAACTTTAAAATGCCACAGAAATCATAGGTTTTGGACCAGTAGGCTGCCCTGTAGGACTGTTTTCCTAAGACTGCCCCCTAACTAGGGCAGAAATTAAAACTGATGCCCTGCTCAAACCCTAAGTCCAAATGGACTGAGATTTTGGGCATGTGGCTTATTTGGTCAAATCTAGGCCCTCACCAAAAATCAGAATTTTTGGGGAACATTTTGCTATAGTTTTTACAAAAATACCCAAAAGTAAATAAATGTGATTTTTGGAGTTTCCTAACTCCAAATGGCCCCAAATTTTGGTGGCACCCTCTCATGGGTATATTAGACCCATGGTTAAAATTTGGGCTAAATTGATTCACTGCATGATGAGGAATCTCACTTGCATGTTTGAGAAATGAAATTTGACTTGGGCTGCAAATAGCAATTTTGCAGAATTTCAAATGGCTGCCCAAGCCAAACCAGAAGCCCCCTTGACCTGAGATTTTGGTCAGAGGTATAATTAGGGCATATTCAGGCCCTGCCCAAAAATGGGCTTGATTGGAAAACAAAATGTGGGAAAATTACTAAAATACCCCTAGGGCTTAGCTAGGTGATTCTTGGAGTTAGCTAACTCCAAATGGCCCCAAATTTTGGTGGCTGGCCATTAGGGACCATATAGACCAGTGGTAGAAATTCCTCTGAAATTGGAACAAGTCATGTTGGGAAAGACCCACATGCAAGAATTGAACTACTTAGGCTCGGGGTGCAAGTAGCAAGTTTTTGATATTTACCTAAAGGGGTGCAGTTAGAATGCACACCCCCCCTGAGTTAGTAGACCAGTAGGGTATAATTTAAAACCCTAAGTTAGTTGGGATTTTTGGGGAGCAAAAATCCCACACTTAATGAATTTGACTATTTTGATAATTTGGTGAGCACGTAAGCATTTTCTAAAATGATTCAGACTAGGGTTTAGAAGATTTATAAAACCCTAATGATATTATATAAACTCAAGGGAGACATATTCGAACCCTTGAGATTCGACTTGATAAATTGAAGATTTGAATTTATAAGTATTCGGGAAAATGACGATTTTACCCTTAACAGTAATTGAATGATTCTGACGATGATAAGTAATAAATAAATCGACGTGTCCTATTTATAATAATCTCATGTGATTAAACACAACACAATGCATTTGGAAGTTCATTCAATGGATCATTAGATAGGTCATCTCACCCTAGTCATTCAGTCTCGATAGACGCGTACGTAAATGCTTATCTAGAGAATACCACCCTAGGTTAATGAACAGAACGATGGGGATGGTAGTATAACTTGGAAATGGCAGGGTGGTATTAGGTCTGGGGCTACATTTAGAATAAGTAGGATTACTCTACTAGGACCACCGGGAGATAGAATAAAATGGGATAGTCGTGGAAATCGGGAATAAACCCGGGTGGTGTTGATGGCATCATAAGTATAGCAACGAGTGATAGAGTGCAAATCACTTTACAATAGGCATAACGGAGTCCGACGGAAGACCGTCGCCTTTCCGATAATAATACCATAAGTTATTAGGCTACTAAGGAGTAACACTAAAGGAGAATCGTGGGTAATGGGTAAACATCAACTAAAACTAATTATCCTTGCGAAAGGGAACTTCGGGTTTCATGCCCGTCTTGGTTCCTAGTGCCCTCGAGACCCCCTCACGGGGCATGCCTTGGGCAGTCCTGGGATTCACTCTAAATCACTAGGTATAATAATAAACCTTAGACGAGAGTAGTCTAATAGGTTTGGTGTTCTACGCGATAGGTTCGCCGGTTAAATAAGGTTGGAAACATCATATGGGTTACTTGCTCACCTGTTTCACAAGGTTGGAGGGATACAAGTAATGAGCTCATCCTAACCGGGTTGGAGTGGCTTGCTCACCTGTTTCTTAAGGTTGGAGGGATACAAGCACTTGCTCACCCAAATTGGATTGGAGGGAATGTGCTAACAATATCAGTACGAGCAGGAAGCTCCGATTAATACCTTGCATGTGCATAAAATTAGTGGCGAGTCACGCGGGACTGGCCAGTCGATGCACCGATGGCAGTACGATGACTCGGGCGAGGAGTACGGGTGGAGGGGCCAGTATGCTAAATATATAATACTGCGGAATCCCCGAAGACGTACACTCGACCTACAAGACTGACGGGTAGTCAGCAAAATACGTACGCAAAACTCTAGAGTGCACCTAGGACGTGTACAGAGGCGTATGAGAGGGGTCTAGGTCTGGTAGTGCTTATACCTACCTAGAAGTGGAGAGCCCGCTCCACTGTTGCCGTAGCCACAACGGTAGTACCCGAGAGTGATGCAAGCTCTCAAAAAGAGGGAACTAAAGGTCTGTGATCACGGAGTCGTGTGTGTGTGTTGCACTTGCATGTTTAACATATTCATCATAACATACATTCATTCATTAGGACATACGCTTCATAGATCCTTATCATATAAATTGTATGGGCGGTTTATATGATAAGTTACTTTTGGAAACCCTAACTTATAAGTTCGTATGGGCGTTCATATAAGTTAGGGTACTTATGTGATATTGATAGGAGTAGGAGTAGCAGTAGCGTACTTTCCTTTCTGTACTACCTTTACTTCCAGTTCTACCTTTTACTGCAGTCCTTCTCTTTCTGCACTGTCTTTACTTACTTGCACTTTATATAGAACTGCTAGATCATATATAGAACTGCTAGATCATATATAGAACTGCTAGATTTTACTTACTCCTGCTAGATAGAAATGTCACCTGCTTCCACTTTGCTACCCCTTGTTGTCCTCCGCATCTTCCTTCCATCCGGTGCCTAAGAGCGACAGGAGGAGGTGTTGAGGATACGACTTAGTCTTTTTGACTAACATACGTTGACTCCCCCTTTTTAGGAGCTCGAGGAGATAGACCAGCACGTCCAGCGGGACGAGGAGACAGGGCATGAGGAGCAGCTACCACCACCACCAGACACTACTACCGTACGTCCTCAGGTGGGAGGAGATGTAGTAGATAGCTTAGTTTACAGCTTTCTGTTTTGTGAGAGAGAGCCTCATTTCTATTGATGTATATGGGCATAAGCCCTATTTCACTTTTGTACTCATTTTGGACTGTAGTAGCTTTTCATTCCTTATATATGATATGCTCTGTGACTTATGTGGACATGTGTATTGGGTTGTTTATACACTTTTACTTCCGCATCTCTAGCGAAAAATGATCGTAATAGCCGGCAGAATCGGCGTCTTACGGTGTCGACTAACTCAGGAGTTAGTGTCACCGTAAGGCGGCGGTTCTGGGCATAAGATCCGGGTTAGCCTCGGGATGAGGAGACAGGATCTTACAAACTGGTATCACTTGAAAAATACGATCATTAGAGAAAGAAGTCCACAACACTGGAACACCCCGCTCGAGAGTAGTTTGCGGACAAACTATTCAGCGGAAGCAATGGTGTGCCCATGTGTAAAAGTCACATTAAACAGTCCATTTTAAGCAATGGGTTAGGCCAACCCAACTAGGACACCACCCTAGTTTGACTTACCAAGAGGATTTTGTGTCGTACCTAAGGCCGAAGATTGACTTAAGATATAGATTAGTTGAGGTACGAGGATAACCAAATCCGGGGTCAAACTGGTTGAGTGCGTTCAGGAGCCTGTCCCCGCCCATGTACCACGGGACGGAGAATGCTGTGAAGACAGAGGAATGGCTGGAGGCCATACAGGAGATGCTTGCAGGCATCAGTTGCCCGGTGCAACAGGCGGTACCCTTGGCAACTTCTGCTTTAGATTCACATGCCTGGAGATGGTGGAAATCCATGATGGATTCCACATATGCTGATAGGGACCCATCAGAGATCTCCTGGGTGGAGTTCAGTGAGTCCGTCCTTGGACATTTTGTGTCAGATACAGACAGAGATGAGTTGGAGGAGAGGTTCTTGAACCTCAAGCAGGGGACTCGTTCAGTGATTGAGTACCAGAGGGAATTCTCCCATTTGGCCAGATTTGCAGGCTTCCATGATCTAGAGGACCGGAGGTATGCAAAGAAGTTCTACCGAGGACTTAGGGATTCAGTGCGGCAGGCACTGCTATTTATTTCTCATGGATCATCGACAGAGATCATCGAGATGGCAAAGAAGCACGAGGCGGACCAGCTTATGACACAGAGTAGAGGGAAGAGGCCACTTGATGGGCCATGGCACGGAGAGAGTAGTAGAGGCCCCCAGAAGGGCAAGGTCATTGGGTTCAAACGAGGCGGGGGACGTCGCCGTCCCAACTACCGGCAGGAGAACTACAGGCAAGAGAATTACAGACAGGAGAACTACAGGCAGGAGCAGAGGCCTCCTCCAGTGTATGCTCCTCCACCTCTTCAGATTCATGGACCGATCGGGCAGGAAGATCAAGGTCAAAGACAAGTGGTCTGTTTTGGGTGCCACCAGCCGGGGCACTATAGAGCTGATTGTCCACAGCAGTTCCGTCAGCTTCCTCCTCCTCCTCCACCCCCTCCAGTGGCCCCTCCAGCATACCAGGGTCGAGGTCGAGGACGAGGCCGAGGCCGAGGACGAGGACATCACGGCCGAGGCAGGGGTCGTGATCAGATGTACGCCTTGGATCTTGCCGTTCCAAGAAACCCAGAGGAGGTCATTACAGGTAATTTAAAACCTTAAAAGTTTCATTTCCTTCAAATTACTTGATCTTATAAGCTCATTAAGCCTCGTAGAATAACACTCGTTAAAATAATCAAAACCTCAGGCATAGTCATCGTCAATGGCAAACCTGCCCATACCTTATACGACACGGGTGCTACACACTCGTTCATATCAGAAGCCTTCATCAAAGGGCTAGATGGCGTGGAAAGATTCACAGGCGCGGAGAGAAGGGTGCGTCTGCCTGACGGCTCGGAGATAGTGACTACGGAGCATTGCAACTTGGAGGGAGAGATCGCTGGCAAGATATTCCAGATACCGGGGACGATCCTGATGCTGCAGGACTTCGACATTATTCTGGGCATGGTGTGGTTACATTGGAACTACGCCCAGATAGACTGTCTGTCCAAGAGGATCACCCTCAGGCATGGCGACTCCTACGTCACCATCAAAGGTATCCGACCTATCCCACCTCTTTCATTATCTTCCATACAGGCTGTCAAAGCCTACGAGCAGGGCGAGGAGGTGTATCTGGTATGCTTCGAGATGATAGTGGCGGAGACGGCCATTTCCGATATACCCGTGGTCCGGGATTTCTCCGACGTATTCCCGGAGAAATTGCCCGGACTACCACCGGCCAGAGACACCGACTTCCGTATCCAGTTGATACCAGATGCCAAGCCCGTATCCCGGGCACCGTACCGGATGGCTCCAAGGGAGCTGGCAGAGTTCAGGACGCAGTTACAGGAGCTAGTGGAGTCCGGATTTGTCCGGCCTAGTTCTTCACCCTGGGGAGCACCAGTTTTATTCGTGAAGAAGAAAGACGGTTCGCTCCGGTTGTGCATTGATTACCGGGAATTGAACCGGCTTACGGTCCGGAACACTTACCCACTGCCACGGATTGATGAGCTATTCGATCAGCTTCAGGGAGCATTCTGGTTTTCGAAGCTGGACTTGAGATCTGGATACTATCAGTTGCGGATCCAAGAGGAGGACATACCGAAGACGGCGTTCAGTTCTCGGTATGGCTTGTTTGAGTTCACGGTGATGCCCTTCGGGCTCACGAATGCGCCCTCAGCATTCATGAGTCTGATGAACCGTGTATTCGAGCCTTACTTGGATCGGTTCGTCATAGTCTTCATCGACGACATTTTGGTCTATTCCAAGACCAAGGAGGAACATGCGCAGCATCTATCGTTGGTTTTGGGGAAGCTGAGGGAGCATAGCATGTATGCTAAGTTCTCTAAGTGCCAGTTCTGGCTTGAGGAAGTAACGTTCTTGGGACACACCATCAGTGGGGCTGGACTAGCCGTGGATCTAGCTAAGATCGAGGCAGTTAGAGATTGGCCGCAGCCGAAATCGGCCACGGAGATACGCAGCTTCTTGGGGCTAGCAGGCTACTACCGCAAGTTTGTGGAGGGGTTTTCCAGGATAGCTCTCCCCCTCACATCGTTGACGAAGAAAGAGGCAGGATTTCATTGGTCTGAGAAGTGCGAGGCAGCGTTCCAGGAATTGAAGAGCAGGCTCACCTCATCCCCTATCCTTGCACTTCCAGCTGGGAAGGAAGGATTCCAGATTTACACTGACGCATCATACCAGGGAATGGGGGCTGTCCTAATGCAGCACGGTCATGTGATAGCATACGCTTCGAGACAGTTGAAGAAGCACGAGCACAACTACCCAGTCCATGACCTAGAACTCGGGGCAGTGGTATTCGCATTAAAGATATGGAGGCACTACCTGTACGGGATCCATTGTGATATTTTCTCCGATCACAAGAATCTCAGGTACATCGACACTCAGAAGGATCTGAATCTACGCCAGAGAAGGTGGCTAGAATTCCTATGTGACTACCAGTACAAGATCCATTACCACCCGGGGAAGGCAAACACTGTGGCGGATGCCTTGAGCAGGAGAGCCGGCACTACTGGTCCGGAACCTCGGGTGGGAGCTATGTCGTTGGCTCAGATGGTGGAGGGCCTGCACATTACTGTGGTGTCAGAGACTGAGCCAGAGCTGTACCGGGAGTATCTGAACTCCATGATTAGTGATTGTGACATTCGGGAGCGCATCTGGGCGCATCAGAGGCAGGATGCAGATTTAGAGCCGATATTCGGAGCCCTAGCTGAGGGCAAGGCAGAGGATTACACGCTACGCGACGACCTCGTTCATTTCCGTGGCCGTATATATATACCCGCAGGAGGTGGTATCCGGGAGGACATACTCAGGGAGTCGCACCAATCACGGTACTCAGTGCACCCCGGTATCACCAAGATGACGGCTGATTTGCGGAAGAGCATGTACTGGCCCGGGATGAAGAGGGAGATCATACATTATGTTACACACTGCGAGGCATGTCAGCTAGTGAAAGCTGAATGCAAGAGCCCAGGAGGGTTATTACAGCCATTACCGGTGCCAGAGTGGAAGTTTGAGGATATTACTATGGATTTTGTGCATGGGTTGCCTCGCTCCCACTCTGGGCACGATTCCATTTGGGTCATCGTCGATAGATTGACCAAGGTAGCCAGATTCATACCGATCCGGAAGGACGCCCCAGTTGCCGTATTGGTGAGATTGTTTGTGGAGCAGTTCGTTAGATACCACGGCGTCCCCAAGACGATTGTCTCGGATCGTGACGGTCGATTCACTTCTAGGGAGTGGAGGGCAGTGCATGCTTACTTAGGTTCGCAGCTCTCTTTCAGCACTGCCTTCCATCCACAGACCGACGATCAGACAGAGCGGACCAACCGGACTATGGAGGATCTGCTGCGTCTTTGTATTTTGGATACGGGGAAGCCCTGGGAGCGACTGTTGCCCTTGATTGAGTTTTCTTATAACAACAGTCACCAGGCGAGCATTGGGATGGCTCCTTACGAGGCACTATATGGGAGGAGGTGTCGGACACCTCTATCATGGGTACAAGATGAGGATACACGAGCTCACGGTTCAGAGTATGTCGAGGATACGGAGGCTCAGATACGTCTGGTCAGAGATCGGATGTTGGAGGCCCAGAGCAGACAGGCGAAGTATTACGATGCGTGGCATCGTAAGGTGGAGTTCCAGGTGGGAGACGGGGTTTTCTTGAAGATACGTCCAGTGCACGGTGTTTCCCGGGTGCGGAGGCACAAGAAGCTCAGTCCGAGATATATGGGGCCTTACTTGATCCTGGAGCGGATCGGCCCCTTGGCTTACCGACTGCAGCTACCGATAGAGTTGGGAACTCTGCACGACGTCTTTCACGTCTCCTCCCTACGACGAGCACTCCTTCGCCCTGAGCAGCATATTTCTACTACCGACGGGCCAGTAGCATCGGATCGATCAGTTCGTTTAGAGCCGGTCCGGATCGACGATACCGCCGTCCGAGTGTTGCGGAAAAAGAAGGTCCCTCTCGTGAAGGTGTTGTGGTCCAACCACGGACGGGAGGAGCACACCTGGGAGCCGAGGGATCTCATGATGGAGCGACACCCGGAGCTATTCTCCTCAGGTACAACTTAGTTTTATATTTTCCTTCTAGTTACGTTTCAAATCTTTATAAGCTTGTCGTAGAAACCCCGTAGCCCGAACTTAAATTTCGGGGACGAAATTATTTTTTTTTGTTTATAGGGTTTGTAACATCCCAAATTTCAAATGACTTAGATTTGGGTTAGACATGTGGTTGCTAGGGTTTAGCCAGGTTTGACCCTAGGAGGAGGATTTAGACCATGTGGGGCCCACTATGGGGCCCAAGTCAACCTAGGTCAAACTAGGCTAAATAGAAACCCTAGCCACACCATGACCCCACCACATTGCCCTAACCCTAAATACAATCTAAGTGGACCCCAAGGTAGGCCATGGGGTCAACTAGTTGACCCATGTTGGGTCAAGCCAACATGTTGACCTAAATAGTGAAAATGGTGCCCTAGCCCATTTCACTAGGTTGGGTCCACCCAAACCAACCCAAATTCATCATGTGGGCCTAAAGTGACCTTATAAACCCTAGGGGAGAGAAAAATAGGGGCATGCAATGGTAATTTTGGGAATTACCTAGGAGAGAGAAAATGTGACAAATAGGAGAGAGAAAGTGTTAAGGAAGTGGTGTGGACCATTTGGGCTCATCCCACCAACCCATGTTGGGTTGGCTGACCATGTAGGTGTATTAGGAGGTGTGAGGACCCACCATGCAGCCTTGGGTCAAGCCCAAGCCCAAACCCGACCCAACCTAACCTATTTCATTAGGTGAACCAACTCCCCCTCCTCACCACCCACCCACATTGGCCCCAACCATGAAACCCGACCCTTAGGACCTAATTAAACCAGCTGGAGTAGTGGGGCCCACTCCCAAGCCACCTAGCCGGCCAAGATACCCAACCCGAGCCCTCAACAATGTTGAAATCTCCCCTCCTTGGTGAATCCGCCCCAAGCTTTGGTGAAGTCGCCCCCTCTCTTAACTCAGCCCCAAACCGAGCCTATCCCTCATTCCATTCATCCCTACCCCAGAGAGAGAGAGAGAGAGAGGAAGGAAGCCACCTACAGCCATGGCAAGCCAAGGAACTCGCCGGAATGTTCATGCTAGGGGAAGCCGCCGCCACCCTCAACCACAACTACCACCGGTCCGTATCCCCTCCCCTCTTATTGTACTAGTATCCTAGATCATCTAGGTTAGAGGTCGAGCTCAAACGAGCTCGACATAGGAATCAAAAAGCTTAAAAATAGGTTTAAAAATGGCGGCCTGGGAGCTCTTCGGGTTGGTTGCGCCGCCGCCGTCCGCCGCTCTCCGCCGCCCAGTCGCCGGCCAGCCCTAGCCCCGACCACCGTGAGGCCGGGGGATGGCTTGGCCGGAGGTCCCGCCGCCGGCGATGGCTGGAAACCACCCCGCAAGGGTGGCCTGCACGGGTTGGCCTGCATGCATGTGCATGGAGAAGACGCACAGCCACCGTTCGATTGGCTTCTAGATTCGTGCAAATTTTAATATTAATTCTGCATCATTTAATTTTATGTATAAATGAAATAGTGTCACATGGTAACAGTTATTTTGCATGCTGTTTATGAGGTACTTAGAGGCCCCACCTTAGGTTGAACCCTGAATGAAATATTTAGGTAGATGCGTTAACTTTAAAATGCCACAGAAATCATAGGTTTTGGACCAGTAGGCTGCCCTGTAGGGCTGTTTTGCTAGGACTGCCCCCTAACTAGGGCAGAAATTAAAACTGATGCCTTGCTCCAACCCTAAGTCCAAATGGACTGAGATTTTGGGCATGTGGCTTATTTGGTCAAATCTAGGCCCTCCCCAAAAATCAGAATTTTTGGGGAACATTTTGCTATAGTTTTTACAAAAATACCCAAAAGTAAATAAATGTGATTTTTGGAGTTTCCTAACTCCAAATGGCCCCAAATTTTGGTGGCACCCTCTCATGGGTATATTAGACCCATGGTTAAAATTTGGGCTAAATTGATTCACTGCATGATGAGGAATCTCACTTGCATGTTTGAGAAATGAAATTTGACTTGGGCTGCAAATAGCAATTTTGCAGAATTTCAAATGGCTGCCCAAGCCAAACCAGAAGCCCACTTGACCTGAGATTTTGGTCAGAGGTATAATTAGGGCATATTCAGGCCCTGCCCAAAAATGGGCTTGATTGGAAAACAAAATGTGGGAAAATTACCAAAATACCCCTAGGGCTTAGCTAGGTGATTCTTGGAGTTAGCTAACTCCAAATGGCCCCAAATTTTGGTGGCTGGCCATTAGGGACCATATAGACCAGTGGTAGAAATTCCTCTGAAATTGGAACAAGTCATGTTGGGAAAGACCCACATGCAAGAATTGAACTACTTAGGCTCGGGGTGCAAGTAGCAAGTTTTTGATATTTACCTAAAGGGGTGCAGTTAGAATGCACACCCCCCCCTGAGTTAGTAGACCAGTAGGGTATAATTTAAAACCCTAAGTTAGTTGGGATTTTTGGGGAGCAAAAATCCCACACTTAATGAATTTGACTATTTTGATAATTTGGTGAGCACGTAAGTATTTTCTAAAATGATTCAGACTAGGGTTTAGAAGATTTATAAAACCCTAATGATATTATATAAACTCAAGGGAGACATATTTGAACCCTTGAGATTCGACTTGATAAATTGAAGATTTGAATTTATAAGTATTCGGGAAAATGACGATTTTACCCTTAACAGTAATTGAATGATTCTGACGATGATAAGTAATAAATAAATCGACGTGTCCTATTTATAATAATCTCATGTGATTAAACACAACACAATGCATTTGGAAGTTCATTCAATGGATCATTAGATAGGTCATCTCACCCTAGTCATTCAGTCTCGATAGACGTGTCGTACGTAAATGCTTATCTAGAGAATACCACCCTAGGTTAATGAACAGAACGATGGGGATGGTAGTATAACTTGGAAATGGCAGGGTGGTATTAGGTCTGGGGCTACATTTAGAATAAGTAGGATTACTCTACTAGGACCACCGGGAGATAGAATAAAATGGGATAGTCGTGGAAATCGGGAATAAACCCGGGTGGTGTTGATGGCATCATAAGTATAGCAACGAGTGATAGAGTGCAAATCACTTTACAATAGGCATAACGGAGTCCGACGGAAGACCGTCGCCTTTCCGATAATAATACCATAAGTTATTAGGCTACTAAGGAGTAACACTAAAGGAGAATCGTGGGTAATGGGTAAACATCAACTAAAACTAATTATCCTTGCGAAAGGGAACTTCGGGTTTCATGCCCGTCTTGGTTCCTAGTGCCCTCGAGACCCCCTCACGGGGCATGCCTTGGGCAGTCCTGGGATTCACTCTAAATCACTAGGTATAATAATAAACCTTAGACGAGAGTAGTCTAATAGGTTTGGTGTTCTACGCGATAGGTTCGCCGGTTAAATAAGGTTGGAAACATCATATGGGTTACTTGCTCACCTGTTTCACAAGGTTGGAGGGATACAAGTAATGAGCTCATCCTAACCGGGTTGGAGTGGCTTGCTCACCTGTTTCTTAAGGTTGGAGGGATACAAGCACTTGCTCACCCAAATTGGATTGGAGGGAATGTGCTAACAATATCAGTACGAGCAGGAAGCTCCGATTAATACCTTGCATGTGCATAAAATTAGTGGCGAGTCACGCGGGACTGGCCAGTCGATGCACCGATGGCAGTACGATGACTCGGGCGAGGAGTACGGGTGGAGGGGCCAGTATGCTAAATATATAATACTGCGGAATCCCCGAAGACGTACACTCGACCTACAAGACTGACGGGTAGTCAGCAAAATACGTACGCAAAACTCTAGAGTGCACCTAGGACGTGTACAGAGGCGTATGAGAGGGGTCTAGGTCTGGTAGTGCTTATACCTACCTAGAAGTGGAGAGCCCGCTCCACTGTTGCCGTAGCCACAACGGTAGTACCCGAGAGTGATGCAAGCTCTCAAAAAGAGGGAACTAAAGGTCTGTGATCACGGAGTCGTGTGTGTGTGTTGCACTTGCATGTTTAACATATTCATCATAACATACATTCATTCATTAGGACATACGCTTCATAGATCCTTATCATATAAATTGTATGGGCGGTTTATATGATAAGTTACTTTTGGAAACCCTAACTTATAAGTTCGTATGGGCGTTCATATAAGTTAGGGTACTTATGTGATATTGATAGGAGTAGGAGTAGCAGTAGCGTACTTTCCTTTCTGTACTACCTTTACTTCCAGTTCTATCTTTTACTGCAGTCCTTCTCTTTCTGCACTGTCTTTACTTACTTGCACTTTATATAGAACTGCTAGATCATATATAGAACTGCTAGATCATATATAGAACTGCTAGATTTTACTTACTCCTGCTAGATAGAAATGTCACCTGCTTCCACTTTGCTACCCCTTGTTGTCCTCCGCATCTTCCTTCCATCCGGTGCCTAAGAGCGACAGGAGGAGGTGTTGAGGATACGACTTAGTCTTTTTGACTAACATACGTTGACTCCCCCTTTTTAGGAGCTCGAGGAGATAGACCAGCACGTCCAGCGGGACGAGGAGACAGGGCATGAGGAGCAGCTACCACCACCACCAGACACTACTACCGTACGTCCTCAGGTGGGAGGAGATGTAGTAGATAGCTTAGTTTACAGCTTTCTGTTTTGTGAGAGAGAGCCTCATTTTTATTGATGTATATGGGCATAAGCCCTATTTCACTTTTGTACTCATTTTGGACTGTAGTAGCTTTTCATTCCTTATATATGATATGCTCTGTGACTTCTGTGGACATGTGTATTGGGTTGTTTATACACTTTTACTTCCGCATCTCTAGCGAAAAATGATCGTAATAGCCGGCAGAATCGGCGTCTTACGGTGTCGACTAACTCAGGAGTTAGTGTCACCGTAAGGCGGCGGTTCTGGGCATAAGATCCGGGTTAGCCTCGGGATGAGGAGACAGGATCTTACAGATGGTCCCCTTGACCGGGCTTTCATTAGCTTCCAGGGCCGGTTGACTTCTTGGGGAAGGCATTGATAAGTAGATCTAGAGTAGGGCCAACTGACTAGGCTCTTACTAGCTAGCATGGATGGAAGTCACTCGGTGGAATTTGGAAATTTAACCTCATGATGGTCCCGCTGACCGGGCTCTCATTAGCCAGCAGGGCCGGTTGACATCTTGGAGGTGTCTTGGACATGATGGCTCCCAGATGGTCCTACTTACCAGGATCTCATTAGCCTGCTAGGACGGTTGACATGATTGAGGAGGCATTGATAAGTTGATCCTGAGAAGATCCCCTGACCAAGCTCCAACTAGCTGATAAGGTTGGATGTCACTCGATGGAGTCTCCCAAGTTGACCTCCAGAATATCTCACTACCACTAGTTGGTAGAACAGAAGGTCACAAGGGAAAAAAGTGTCAGACCCAACAATACCCAGAGGTTCAGGAGGTGGCGAGTCGAGATTTTGCCAAGAAGAAAGGTATGGTAATCGCTCGGCAAAACAATAAGGCAAAGAAGGTGAGTCACCCCTCTTAGGGGTGGATCTCGCAAAAAGGTGCACTTATCTGCATCAGCGGTAAGAAGGTGAGCTGAGTCTCACCCTCAGCTCGCACTTACCTCCTGAAGGGACTCACAATAATTTTTAGGCGAGTGCAAATATATGGGGCTATTCTTGGCAATCACATTCCATCCCATCAGGCTTTTACTTAGGGAAACCGGTCCTTGAATAAATCTCTAAGGGGTGGTGAGATCTCAAGGTCTCTACGCGGGTATGTATTCCAACAGCCAAATAACATCTAGCGGAAAGTTCCACCTACGCGAGTGCAATACATACGCAAGTGCGACGCATGAAATAAACATTGAAAGATAAGAGACATTTGTTAAGTACAATTTTCATTAATATTTTTTTGAGTACAAAAGTACTCGCCTTGCGACGAGGTTACAAAATTAGGGGGGAATCATTACAGTAAAATGAAAGAAAAGTACAGGTCATTTCTCGCCCTCTCCCCTAGAAGGATCATCCTGAAAGCATGACACTTCTTTGAAGACGGAGTCAAAGCTGTCTTCCGGCTTGCCAAGATTAGGGATAGGGAGGAATAACTTCGACACTAGGTCCTTAGTGGTCACCTCCTCGCAGTCCGCTGTCAGCACCTGTAGATCTCACATGACCTGTAGAGTATGATCAACAGATTTGATGGAGTTGAGCCGCAACATTTTGTTGACCTCCGCCTAGCTGAAGATCTTCTCGTCCTTGCCTTGGGCGCTCGGCTCGTCTCTAGATAGAGGGAAGAGAGTGTCCATCAGGCTGCTGACCTCACCATGAAGCAACTTATTCTATTCTTCTAGCCGCTTGTCCTTCTCCTCGTGGTCAGTCGCGTGAGTGCACAAGCGGTTGGAAGTCTCGGCATCCTTCGAGGTGAAAAGCATGAGCCAAAGAATTATGAAAGCAATGTAAAATAGGAAGAGGTTGAATAACACTCACCACCCCGCAAACGCTCTTGCTAATGATGTTCTCAGTGATTCCCAGCTGCCTCGCCAAGTCGGAGGCATCGTCTTTGGAGATATGCCGGTCTTGCTCGGTACTCGCCAATTTGTGGCTGAGGGTGAAGCTACGGCGGATGGACATGAGGGAAAGCTCCATGGAATGCATTTGGGCATGCATGCATTCCTGGGCAAGCCGCTGGAGGGTCATGTCGTCGAAGGACTCGGCATCCTTGCGTCCATAGAAGCTAAAGACGAGGGGAAAGGTGAGACTGCTGGGAGGGTAACGCTCAAACCAGGAGGGGAGAATGGATGAGAGGGAGACTCTGTGGGCCCGTTTGTCCGACTGGACGATCAGCTCACCGAGTTGGTCCTTTGCCTTCCCACCAAGGCCAAAGTGTCGATGGTCCTTCGGCAGGTTTGGCTCACGGACCTTGAAGTCCTCGACAACTGGGGAAGCAGGAGGGCCGTCGTCGCCTTGCTCTTTCTCCAGCGAGTTAAGGACGATCTGCTTCCCCCTGGAGACCACCTGCCTCTTCAGTTTCTTCGGCGGAGGTGTACAGTAAGGCAAGCTGGAGCTCGAGAGGTCGGGTCGCTTCTTGCTAGAGGGAGATATGGCTGATTCTGGCTCCCTCCGGCAGGATGCCACTGCTGCCCTTTTGCGCGTGAGTGGGTCTTGGTATAACCCTGAATCCGCGAAGGGTGTGTTCTCCGGGTTCAGTCGCTCCTATGCAAAAAGTATCTTGATTAGCAATGGATCGTCTTGGCAAGCCTGCAATGAAAGTAATAATAACAAGACATACCTTCTCCAGGAAGGACCGACGAGAACGAGTCGAGGCCCCTTCGCAGGAAGGCAAACTCAAAGTCCTTATGCAGGAAGAATTGGTGGAGGCTGGCGTCGTTGCCCGTTATGGTCGGTGACCGGTACACCTCCTCGCCCCCTGGATTGGCGAGAAGGGTATGTTGCCGAGTTCGCCCTTGATGATGATGAACTTCATGAACCAGTTATGGTTCTTTGTGGCCATCTCGCGCACCTTGAGCTGCGAGCTAGCAAATAAGGCGACCCCGTCGCTGGTTGCGGTAGATTAAGAGCTTTCGGAAGATAATGAGATTGAATTCTGTTGGGTCCATTGTTCCCAATGTCCCAGATTTATAAGAAGTCAAACAAGTCAATGGTATATACATAGTTGTATTTGATGTATGTTTATGTATATGCATGCAGGTTAGTCTATGTCATATTGATTGGACAGGTGGTCCAAGTGACATTGACAGGTGGACTCAAAGAAGCTGACTAGAAAGGCAGGAAATGGCCTAAGTACACAGGCATTGAGTGAAGCAAGCTCACTAAACGCCTGTCTAATAAGAAGCCAGTGAGAGTGCAGAAAAATGACTAAGTCCACAGGCATTGATTGAAGCCTGATCACTCAACGCCATATAGCTAATAGCATTGAGAACGAGCAGGAAGTCAAAGCTTTAAGTGTTGCCAAGGCAGAAAAGTGGCTAAGTCAACAGGAGTTGAGTTAAGTCAACTCACTCAATGCCATATAGCCAAAAGGATTGAGTCATGTTGTTTCTATCAAAGCCATAAAAGAAAGAGATAAAAAATTGGTTAAGTCCAGAAGCGTTAAGTTAAGCTTGATCACTCAACGGCATGCTAGTTCTGTCAAAGCTAAAGAAAATCTATCAAAAAAAATTGGTTAAGTCCAGAAGCGTTGAGTGAAGCTTGATCACTCAACGCCTTGCTGATTCAATCAAAGCTGTGGAAGAAAGATAGGAAAATCTGTCTAAACACAAAAGCGTTGAGTGAAGCCAGTTCACTCAATGCCAGATGACAGATAAGCATTGAGTCATGCTACTTCTGTTAATGCCTAAGGAGAAACCAAAGTTTGACCAAGTACAGAATCATTACGAGAAGCCAGTTCACTCAACGCCTAGTCAAATGTTGAGGCAGAATGACACAATGTTGATTGAAGTCAACACACTCAATGCTATCAGGAAGAGCAGAATTATTCTATGTCTAGAGTCGTTGAGTAAAGCTCATTCACTTAACTCCTTCATGTAGAGAAGAATTATTCTATGTCTAGAATCGTTGAGTGAAACTAGTTCACTCAACACTCTCAATGACAATGTTTCAGGAAGGGCTGAAGATGAAGCTAAGGAAAAAAGTGTTGAGTGAAGCATATACACTCAATGCTCTCAACGCCTAGAGTTGTAGAAGGATGCAGAATGTTGACTAAGTTAAAAAGTGTTGAGTGGAGCTTACTCACTCAACGCCTAGCAGAGCAGGAAATTTTCTAAGTCCAGAATCATTGAGTAAAGCAAGTTCACTCAACACACTCAACACCCAGAGTGATTTTATGAAATTGGCTAAGTCCGTAACTCATGACATCAACAAAGTAAAAAAAAATGAACAAAACTCAAAATGATCAAAGAAAAGAAGCAACTCATCACTAACGTCGTCGTCAGTCTCATTCTATAAAACTAAGGATATAATCAGCCGTTAAAGCAATGTCACGTATCAATCATCTCGCTGGATGAAGGGATTATAAATAGAAGATGAGATCTGGATCGAAACAAGGTTCTAAGTGATCAATTCGTTTCGAAAAAGAGGAGTGGGACTTCGTCTTCTTCCTTTTCCATTGTTGCAGATACAAGTGCATCAATTTAACAAATCTGAAGCGTCTCTGATTTAGCTGCTGTAATCGACATATGCAACAGTAGGATCAGAGGATTTCTTTGAGGAAGAAGAATCAGTCGAGGAAATTCCTAGCCGAAGTTGCTTCAAGGTTCAATCTGAGCCAAATCTAAAGATAAACCTCTAGATCATTGAAGATTTTTACTGTTCTGGATTTTCTCAGAATAGAAGGAGAGGCAGAGCAATCTAATTTCTGTAAATTTAGGTTGGCTGATTAAAGACCATCATTCTTGATCTTCCCCCTTTCATCAGCAAGATCGTAATATTTCTTCCAGCACAAGTAATAGATCTTGATGAACATCAATCTTATTGCTGTGAATTACATAGGACTGAGATTCACTCGACTAAGAAAACTGTAGACTCAGAGAACAAATTCTCTTGAGTCAAATCTACATCAAACCTTTTCAAATTATGTAAGATATGTTTTAGATCTGAGTTGTAAGCTAGATTATAAAGGCTGAGTGGTGGATCTGGTGAGATCTGTATTGTAAGCCTAAGTTATAAAGGCTGAGTGTAGGATTTGGTATAGATCTGAGTGGTAGGATCCAGTCTTGGATTTGTGTGTGGTAGGGCTATTTTTCTCAGCCTATACTGTTGGGCATTTGTGGCCGTGGTAGGTGATCAGGTGATTACTAAGTGGTTTGGTTGTGAGACTGTGTTGTAAGTCTTAGTGGAGACTGAGTGATCCCGTGGGATCGTGTTGTAATCTCTGAGGAGCCAAGTTGTTGGAGAAGTGCCTTGTCTAATATTCTATTAGAAAGGCGGGAGGGACAGTGGATGTACCCATATACTGGGGAACCACTATAAAGCTACTGTGTCGTATAGGTGATAATCTTGAATGCATCATCAATAATATCATAACACACACCATAATCCGATAAAGGTTAAAAGTAACTAAAAAGCTCAAGAAACATATTCACCCCCCTCTAGGTGATTAACTAACATTGTATTCAATGACTTTCAAATTTAATCTGCTCCTTCCGAAGGAAGCTCACAAAAGCCACAAGCATGGCGATAACATTGGAGTTCATCTGCGTGGGGATGGCTCCAAAGTACTTCAGCACCTGGAGGACCTCCGGCTAGATGGGGTGTAAGCCCCCATTTTTTTCTTTTTAAACCACCACGATCTTATGCCCAGAATCGCCGTTTTGCGGTGACACCGACACTCGGGAAGGTCGCCACTACAAAACGCCGATCTTGCTGGCCTTTATGATCACCAAAGAGAAAGAAACTTAAACAAGTTCTGATAAAGCTAAGTCTACAATCACATATAATATAAAATATGAGAAATCACATCAAGTCCACAAGATAATCGACGTACTGAAATATAACAGAACCGGAAATATAAAAGGGCTTAGGCCCGGTACATCCAATCCTCACTACAAACACTCGCGGAAGATATGTAAACTACTCACTCACGGAGCTAGCCACCGATGCTCCTGTGCTAGACTGGCCCACCTCCATGCGCACCATACTCCGCTAGTGTTGTACCTCCCGCTGATGCTCCCTGTCTCCCATCCGGATCCCCTGAAATGTTGTGGTCCACCGACCGTTAGTCAAAAAGACTAAGCCACTATCGTCCTCGCCTCACCCCCGCGACTCCTAGACACCGTATGGGAGGAGGAAAGGAAAGATATTATGGTGGAGAATAAACAAGATCAGGTGACGGCGGAGCTACTCTTGCAAATTTATATATACAGGTGAAGTAAAGCAGAGTATGCAAGGTAAGCCGTAAATGTATGAAAGGTAAACTAAGAAGTATGTAAACTTAACTTATAAGGTGCCCATACAACCTTATAAGTTAAGGGATCTTTTACAAGGCTCCCATCGTATAAAAAGTCCCATACCAATTTACATGATGGGGTGTCGGGTTGTAAACAGGTAAAAAGTAATACAAAAAATAACCGTAACTTATAAACTTGCCCACATAAGCTTATAAGCTAAGGGGTCATTTTGAAGGACCTAATGTATAAAACTTCCTAAACCGATTTATACATTAGGGGTAAGGGTTGAATGATGATGCAATGATATGCAATGCTATGTAGGTGAATGTTATGTTCATGTAGTGCAACTCTCACACACAACTCTATGCACACAGACCTTTAATTTGGATAGCTAGCTTAACTCCCAGGAACCTCCATAGTGGCAAATAGAGACAGTGGGTCGGGCCCCCCACTCCTAGACGGGTATCCACACTACCAGGCCTAGCCCTTTCGTACGCCTCTAGAAGGACACAACCTAGAGTTACCACATACTAATGCTGGCTATATCCACCAGACTTTCTTTGGCTATGTGTTAACCACACCCGCCGAGTAATTGTATCGACGTCGGTGTGAACGACCGTCTAATACCAAAGACCCACCACCTTATTTATGTATCCAAATCCTTCCGAGCCACCGGCTCCCTGGACTATCCCGTCCGTTACATCTACCTTCTGAACCTACCATTTGGATGACTAATCAAACTAACCTAACCAACCTCCCGAGCTACCTGGGTGTGTGAATTATGAATCCCTACTTATACTAATTGCTCTTTTATATTTATTCTTAAAATTTAGGTTAGCCAAGGACTGCCCTCGGCATACCCAGAGAAGGGTTCTCAAAGGACACTAGGAACTATGATGGTTGTTGAAGCCCATCGTTCCCTTTCACAAGGCACTTACTATTATTAGTTATTACACAATACCCGATCCTTTTTATATTATACTGGATCTAATCCTTGTGTATTAAGACTCTTCCTTAAACTACAGGGATGACGATTTTTAGTCGACCCCGAACACTACCTACATTAGTCAAACCATCATTACTCCTCATCATAACTCCCGATTATGAACTCTTTTATACTTTACCATAACCAGCAACCTAATACCCTCACTTCCTAAGTTCATTTCTCACCCAACGACCATTTCTGCAGTTTTATTATATGTAGACCACTGAAGTTACATGATGTGTACGATAAAAGGTACTCCAATTTTTCGTCCAAAAGCCCTATAATATTTACTGGGGGTCTACCATGATATATTTAGTCTAAATTCAGAAATTTTTAATTTTCTAATTAAATTTGACATTTAATTAATTTTTCCCAAAATAAATCCCTCGGTGATTTGAACATGAAGTACTAGATTTACTTAGGGTATGACCATATAAAAATTATGAACACTATAGGGTAACATGATATTTGTGAATATTAAACTTTCATAAAGTATTTAACCTCTAAATATTTAATCCAAAATAATTCATATACTTAGGGGTATTGAAGGAAGTACCAAAAATACTTGCCCAAAAATTCCTCAAAAATTAACAGAGCTATAATATGATCATAAGATTTTACTTCCTAAGTTTCAGGTTTTTAAAGTCAGAAAACCATGTAAAATAATATCTTAATGAAACCATCATAACGCACCTTGTGAAGATTAATCCTTGTAAACTCAATTAAACAACACTTAATAAATTTTCCATGCTTCTATATGCCCTAAAATGTTCTATGGTAAGGTATAACAATTTTCCGGCAAGCTATAATATTTATTTCCTTTTTATCAAGGTAAGGTGAAATAATTTACTTTACAAATGAAGTACTACAAAGAAAGCCTTAACCACTTCAAATAAATTACTAGTGCCACAACATGAAATTTTATTAGCTTTTCCAGAATTTCGAACAATTTTAATACATATACATCATAATTACATCAATAACATCAAAAAGGGAAATATGGAAGCTACAACTAAAAGGGTAAGCTACTTATCTCTAACCACCCTAAGATAAATTCCAGAGGTTAATATTACAATAAAATTAACCTTACCAAATTACCACCAAGATTCAAGGTCATAAGACCCATTAAATAATTTCTAGGGTTTAAAGTCCTAAATACTTATTAAGTGGTTTAAGTGGGATGCATGTGTCCCAATACCACCATATCCCTCCCTAGGGAATTTCACCACCCTAGGATCACATGGTCTAATCCCCAAGTCCATCCAAGAACATAACATCCTATGTCCTTCACAAGCCCTCAAAGTTCAACCTTAAGGTTTGAACTAGGGTCCTAGGGCAAATCCACCCTAAACCACCCCATAAATCATATGAGGGTGTTTAATGTCATGTCAAATCAATGTCCCAAGTTTCAACCTCTGTTGTGGTGATTTGGCCACCTAAACCCACAAGGGGCACTTTGACCTAAATACCCCTCTTAGGGCAAGGCTAGGGTTTGCAAAAATCCAAACAAAATCATCACCAAATGGGATGAAAATTTATACAAAGGTATATATTAACCCCAAAAACCTCTCAGAAAAATTTGGGAGCATTTGGAGATCATTAGGTCCCCTAATTAATTTAATCATAGTTTAGAAAATAATTAAAAAAACTATAGGAAATTTATATCCAAAAATTTCCTTTTTTGGATATGTTGTTGGTATAGATGAGAGTGACCCCCAGTCAAAATTTCAGGTCATTTAAATATCTGGATTTATGGAAGCACTCAAATAAATCTATGCTCAACCCTATGTATAGACCTTACCAAAATGAGTGCTATGGTCAAACCACTTACCCAAATGGGTTGAAATTGATTTTAAATTAAACTAGACTTCAACGGCTATAACTTTCATGTTGGCCACTATTTCTATTTCAACCCCTAAGGGCCCTATTGTTCTATTTTAAAATGAGTGCAGTAAAGGGATAAAAATTCACAAAATAAAGCAAATAATAAAATCAAATAATGAATGACCATGATTGCGCCTTCAACCTCGAGCCCATGGTCGCTATTTTCCCGGCCTGGAAGGAATTTAAACCCCATTTACTGGCCACCCGGCCACCTCCCTGGTCGGCCACCGCCCCCACCACCTCCATTGAGGTAGTGGCTATCGCCCAGCGATGGTTTGGCCGCCGGAGGTGGTGGTTTCTGGCGAAACCGCCACCCCAAATTTCCATGAATTTCCATGGAAATTTTTAATTGGATTTGGCTCGATTGAGCCCTATTCTGACTTCTAACAACCTAGGAACCTAGCATATAGGGAGAGAAGGAGAAGTGGACCTGCAATCGTGCTTGCTGACGGGTTTGGTGGTGGTACGCCATGGTCGGTGGTGGAGGTCATTGGTGCTTTGCAACTACACTACCAACTGACTCAGCTCCTTCAGTGGGATTGGGGAAACTCCTCCTCTGAGTCTAGTGACGCTTTTAGGAGGGAAAAATTGGGGGAGAGGAAGGGTGTTGCACCAATGGCCATTATTGTCCATGGAGGTGAAAATTTCGGCCAACAATGGGTTCACAGAACTCGGCCATTTAGGGCTGATTATGGCTATTGGTATCCTATTAATTATCCATGGAAGATGAATCCAACAAATGGAGGTGAGGGGAGGGGCTCTTGATCTCCTATGGCCATTAATGGCTTTCTCTCCCCTATTTCTCTCTCTTTATTATGGGAGAAATTAAATTCAGCCACTTTGGTGGCTGGCTATGATTATTCAACTCCTCAAAACTGATGAGGGAGAATGCATCCATCAATTGGAGAGGCCCTTGGTCTCCCTTGGTCATGAATGGCCCTTTAAACCACTTTCTCTCTCCTCCATTAAAGGGTAAAATGGAGTTTTCTCTCTCCTAGTCATCAAGGCCAAATTTGTTCATCTCTCTAGCCTAATGGCAGCACATTAACTTATAATATTAGATAATTAAGATGGGGTTAGCCCAAATGGAAAGGGCTTGAGCTTGGGTTAGCCCATTTGAGCTAAGTTTTACCTTACACTAGAATAGGGTTGACCTTGGTCACTTTACTATTTTGAGTTACCCTCAATGGGTCCTTGGTGACCCATTGGCCTCCCCTAAGGTCTAGGTAGGGTTAGCTTGGCTCCTTGTAGGTCACCTGCCCCTTAGTTAGGGCACTTTGACCATTTTTGGGCTAGGGTTGAATTGGGTAAACTTAGCATCTTGTGTTGACCCTAATGGGTCCCTGGTGACCCGTTGACCTCAGTTTAGGGTTAGGAGGGCATGTGTGGGGTCCACTTGGCTAAGGAAGGGTCAACTAACCCTAAGTAGGCTAGTTTGACCAATTTAGGGTTAGGGTGGACTTAAGCCAACTTGGCCACTTTGCCTGTCCCCATTGGGTCTTTAGTGACCCTATGGACCACCCAAGGGGTTTTAGGATGTTGTAGTAGGGTCATGGGGTAAAGTTGGAGCCCTAAAGTCAAACCCTAGATTTAGTGGTGAGGCTGTGCTATAGGCAGACCAAGGTGATCTTCACATTAGCCTTTGTTCCCTTGGTCTTGAGCTTCTAATAGTTTTGTCATGACCTAGTCATGACAAAACAAAAACCTAAGGGTGTAGTTGTTTGAGGGATGTTACAAATCCCAATATATAAAAATAAAAATTTCGTCCCCGAAATTAAGGTTAAGCCTACGGGGTTTCTACTGAAACAAAAGTATGTAACATCCCTAGGAATTGAAGGTATACCTGACTCGAAGAGATCTGGGTACTTTTGCCACATCAAGTCCTATGGCTCCCATGTGTGCTCCTCCTGCCCATGGTTTCTCCATAGATCCTTGACCAGCAAAACCTTCTTGCGTCGCAAGACCCGCACTGCCGTATCATCGATCCTGATCGGCTCTATATTGACTGATCGATCTGAGGCCACCAGGCCGTCTGCAGTGGAAATCAACTGCTTAGGGCGTAGTAGAGCCCTCCTAAATGAAGAGACGTGGAAGACATCATGCAATCCCGCCAACTCCGGTGGTAGCTCCTGTCTATAAGCCAAGGGGCTGATCCGCTCCAGGATACTATAAAGCCCCATATATCTCGGACTGAGCTTCTTCCGCCCACGAACCCGCGAGACCCCATGCATCAGCCATATCTTCAAGAAGACCCAGTCTCCCACCTTGAACTCTACCTAACAATGCTGTACATGGTAGTATTTGGCCTGCCTGCTCTGGGCTTCCAACATCCTGTCTCGGATCAATCTAACCTGAACATCAGTGTCCTCCACAAACTCCGAGCCAAGTGCCTTTGGATCCTCATCCCGAATCCAAGATAGTGGGGTCCTGCACTTCCATCCGTATAATGCCTCGTATGGGGTAATTCCTATGCTGGAATGATGGTTATTGTTGTACGAAAACTCAATCAGCGGCAACAGTAACTCCCAAGGCTCGCCGTGGTCCAAAATGCATAGGCATAGAAGGTCCTCCAGTGTCCGGTTGGTGCGCTCCATCTGACCATCTGTATGAGGGTGGAATGTCGTGCTGAACGTCAATCGAGAACCCATATAAGCCTGGACCGACCTTCACTCCTTGGACGTAAACCGTCCATCCCGATCTGACGCGATCATCCTGGGCACTCCATGGTAATGAACAAACTGCTCGACAAACCTCCGCACTAAAATACTGATCGGAGAATCCTTCGCAGCTGGAATAAACCTAACCACCTTTGTTAGTCTATCGATGATCACCCAAATCGAATTATTCCTCGCATTAGATCGAGGCAGTCTATGTATAAAATCCATGTCTATGTCCTCAAACATCCACTCCAGCACCAGAGGTGGCTGTAGTAATCCGGGCGGATTTTTGTACTCGGCCTTTATGAGCTGGAAATCTTCGCAATACGTCACCAAATATGTAATGTACTTCTTCATACTCGGCCAATACATCATCCTTTTCAGGTTCGCTGCCATCTTAGTGATCCCTGAGTGCACTGAGTATTTGCTACAGTGTGCCTCCGACATGATATCTTCTCGAATCTAGCCTCTTGGCGGTATATAGAACCTGCCTCTAAAACATAGCAGCCCGTCTCTCAGGGAGTAATCTCCTACCATGTCTTCCTCCAAGGCCCTGAATATCGGCTCTGCCCTCGCATCCAACCTGTGACCGCCCCTGATTTGATCCCGAATGTCATCGGTGGCAGTCATCGATTCCAAGTACTCTCTATATAGCTCGGGATAATCCTTAGACACTAAGGATATATGCATCTCCTCCAACATCTTAACCAACTCCAAGGCCATTAGCCGAGGACCTTCTCCCGACGTAGTTGCTCTCCAGCTTAAAGCGTCTGCAACTACGTTTTCCTTCCCGGGATGGTAGTGCATGGTGTACTGATAGTCCGACAAAAACTCTACCCAGCGTCTCTGTCTGATGTTTAGCTCCTTTTGCGTGTCCACATACTTCAAGTTCTTGTGGTCCGAGAAAATATCGCAGTGGACACCGTATAAATAGTGTCGCCAGATCTTCAGAGAAAAAATAATCGCCCCATCTCTAATTCGTGCACCGGGTAGTTCTGCTCATGTTTCTTCAACTGGCGGGAGGCGTAAGCTATCACGTACCCGTTCTGCATCAGAACGACACCCATCCCCTGATATGATGCATCCATATATACATGGAATCCTTCCTTCCCCGATGGAAGAGCAAGGATAGGGGCTGAGGTAAGCTAACCCTTTAGCTCCAGAAAGGCAGCCTCACACCGTGGCGTCCAAACAAATGGAGACTCCTTCTTCATCAGGGATGTGAGAGGGAGAGAAATTTGCGAGTATCCATTCACGAACTTTCGGTAGTATCTGGCAAGCCCTAAGAAACTCCTGACATCTGTTGTCGTCTTCAGTGGTGGCCAATCCCGTACTGCTTGAATCTTTGCTGGATCTATCGCCACTCCTGCTCCACTGATAGTATGGCCCAAAAAGGCAACCTCTTTTAGCTAAAACTAGCACTTGCTGAACTTAGCAAATAGCTTGTGCTCTCGGAGCTTTTCCAGCGTCAGAGCAAGGTGTCTTGCATGCTCCTCTTCTGTCCTCGAGTAGATGAGGATGTCGTCAATAAACACGATGATGAAGACATCCAGATAAGGCTCAAATACCCGATTCATCAAACTCATGAATGTGGGGGGTGCATTCGTGAGACCGAAGGGCATCACGGTAAACTCGTACAATCTGTATCTACTGCTTAAGGCTGTCTTCGAGATTTCCTCCTGAATGTGCAGCTGGTAGTACCCCGACCTTAGATCCAGCTTTGAAAACTAGTGAGCTCCCTCTAACTGATCAAATAGTTCATCTATCCTTGGTAGAGGATGCGTGTTCTGGACCATCAGCCTGTTCAACACCCGGTAGTCTATACATAATCGAAGTGTCCCATCCTTCTTCTTGACGAACAACACCGGAGCTCCCATGGTGAAGATCTAGGCCGAACAAATCCGGCTTCCACTAGCTCCTGTAGATTGCTTCGAAACTCCACCAACTCCTTTGGGGCCATCCGGTAAGGAGTTCTTGATGCCGACTTAGCCCCCGACACGAGCTAAATCTGAAAATCCTTCTACTGGTGCGGGGTAGCCCTGGTAGCTTATCCAGAATTACATCGGCAAAATCCCATACCACCGGGATATTCGGAATGGAATTTTTGGCCTTGGCCATCTCAAAAGGCACCTGATACACCTCGTCTCCCTATAGATGGGCCTTGATGCCTTAAATAGAAGATAACAACATACGAGGTGCGAGTCCAATACCTTGGAAAACGACCTCCGAGTCCTTATGCCTCAAGATAATTTGCTTTTTTGCACAGTCAATTCTGGCGTGGTGCCAACATAGCAATTCCATGCCCAAAATAAGATCGAACCCCAGTATTTCAAATACCATTGCAGGGGTTTCGAAGGTGTTTCCTCCAATACAAACTTCCATATTGCACTTTGCGGACGAAGTCATCACGGAGCCGTATAGGAGGCGTACTCTCCGAGTGATGTCGGTAAAGCGGTGCTCGTCACCTAAGTCTTTAGCGAAGTCCGCCAAAACGAAAGAGTGTGTGGCACCGGTGTCGAACAGAGTATAAGCGGGCTTGCCACTGATAGAGACTATGCCTAAGGTAGTTAAATGTTATAGAATCCTAGTTATGGTTTTCTTTTCTATTTCTAACTATTTTATATCTATGAATCTAGTTTTTTTTGGAAAGGAAAGAACTTAAAATTTACTGGCATACCTGTTATCACCCGCCCCGGGTTCCGAGGCTATGCCAGGTCAAGGGCATATACTTGCCCTCTCTCCTGCCAGCGGTCTCTGTCCTGAAATCTGAGTTCTTGGTCGTGTCCTCAGCCACCAAACTGTTGAGGTGGTGGGGCATCCTGAAGTGCTGGTGGGGGTGCTTTACTTATGGGGCAGTTCCTCTTGAAGTGTCCCAGCTGGTTGCACCGGAAACATGTCGGTGCCTTCTCCACTGTCCTTGACATCTCTAACATCTATAAAGGCTGAGGAGTCAGCACGACCGGGTTCCTATACTCCTGCCTATCCTCCCGGTAAGGTTGATCCCCATTCCTCATTTCCCCAATAACCTAACCTCGAGGACGATCTCTAAGGCCTCCAATCACTGCGTCGTCAGCTGATCTCTTCTGGCTCCTGAGTGTGAGCTGATCTGCCTTTCTCTTCTTGGCCATCTCCAAAATCCTAGCCAATCTCCCCTCAAAGACAAAGAGGAGGTCCTGTCTCATGTCATCATGAAGACCCTTGTAGAATCTCTTTACGTAGCCCGCGTCATCCAACTGATACAAATCTGCATAGCGGGCTAGGTGAGTAAACTCCTGTTAGTACTCTAGCACGGTCCTATTGCCCTGCCTTAACTACAGGAACCTATCCTCCAACTCATCCCTTGCTGATAGAGGAACAAAATGTCCTAGTAAAGCTTCTCTGAACTCCTCCCAGGAGATGTTTGCGCAATCCACTCCAGCAAAGGTGGTGTCCAACTGTGACTTCCACCACCTCTTCCCATGTGACTCTAGGCAAGAAAATGCCAAAGCAACTGCCTCCTTTGTCGGGCATCGAATCCCCGCAAGTATATCGTAGATGATGTCTAACCACTCCTTCGTGCAGACTGCTGACTCCGTCCCTAGGTAGGATGGAGGAGAAAGCCCCCGGAAGGCACTCATCTAGTTGGCCTTAGGATTTGGCTGTCGAGCTGGGGCCTGCTAAGCTCTGAAGGCCTCTAGAATGGCCGTCAGTGCTTTTCCCATCTCCGTCTGCTGGAATGGAGCAGGAACCTACGGGGGTGGAACCATATTCTATGCCTGAGGTGTCCCATGCTGTGGGGTAGGGTTCGTCGCAGGCTACAAGGAAGAATTCCAATTGTTAGATAGCGTACAAATGGAATTAATGGAAGAGATAAAGTGGACTTTTACATGTGATTTCCCTTATGGGCCCACCAGTACTTCTGCTGCTAGTTTGTCTGCAAACTAAGCTCACGCGGGGTGTCCTAGTGTTTTTGTGGACTTCTCTTTCAATCTAGTGTGTCCTTTGATACCAGTTTGTAAGACCCCTTTTTTTCTTTTTAAACCACTGGGGCCTTATGCCTATAATCTCCATTTTGCGGTGACACCGACACTCGGGAAGGTCGCCACTACAAAATGTTGATCCTGTCGGCCTTTACGATCACAAAAGAGAAAGAAGCTTAAAGCAGTTCTGATAAAGCCAAGTCCACAATCACATATAATATAAAATATGAGAAATCACATCAAGTCCATAAGATAATCGAAGTACTGAAATATAGCAGAACTGGAAATATAAAAGTGCTTAGGCCCGGTACATCCACTCCTCATTACAACCACTCACGGAAGCTAAGTAAACTAATCACTCGCAGAGCTAGCCACCAGTGCTCTTGTGCTAGACTGGCCCACCTTCATGCGCAATATAATCTGCTGGTGCTGTACCTCCTACTGCTACTCCCTATCTCCCATCCGGAGCCCCTCAAATGTTATGGTCCACCGACTGTTAGTCAAAAAGATTAAGCAACTATCATCCTCGCCTCACCCCCGCAACTCCTAGGCACCGTACGGGGATGAGGAAAGGAAAGATATTATGGTGGAGAATAAACAAGAGCATGTGACGGCGGAGCTACCCTAACAAATTTATATATACAGGTGAAGTAAAGCAGAGTATGTAAGGTAAGCGGTAAATGTATGAAAGGAAAACAAAGAAGTATGTAACCTTAACTTATAAGGTGCCCATACATCCTTAAAGCTAAGGGATTTTTTGCAAGGCTCCCATCGTATAAAAAGTCTCATACCAATTTACACGATGGGGTGTCGGGTTGTAAACAGGTAATAGGTAATACATAAAATTACCGTAACTTATCAACATGCCCACACAAGTTTATAAGCTAAGGGGTTGTTTTGCAAGACCTAATGTATAAAACATCCCATACCGATTTATACATTAGGGGTAAGGGTTGAATGATGATGCCATTGTATGCAATGTTATGTTGGTGAATGTTATGTTCATGCAGTGCAACTCACACACACGACTCTACATGCACGGACCTTTGTTCCACCCATTTGGGCAACAAGCTTCACTCCCAGGAACCTCCGTAGTGGCAAATGGAGACAGTGGGTCGGGCCCCCCACTCCTAGGTGGGTATCCACACTACCAGGCTTAGCCCTTGTGTACGCCTCTAGAAGGACACAACCTAGAGTCGCCACGTAATAATGTTGGCCATATCCACAAGTCTTTCTTTGGCTAAGTGTCAACCACACCCACTGAGTCAACGTCTTGACGTCGGTAAAACGACCATCCAGTACCGAAGACCCACCACCTTATTTATGTATCCAAATCCTTCTGAGCCATCGGCTCCCCGGACTATCCCATCCATTACATCTACCTTCCGAACCTACCGCTCGGATGACTAATCAAACTAACCTAACCAACCTCTTGAGCTACCGGGGTGTGTGAATTGTGAATCCCTACATATACTAATTTCTCTTTTACATTTATTCTTATAATTTAGGTTAGCCCAGGACTGCCCCCGACATACCCGGTGAAGGGTTTTCAAAGGGCACTAGGAACTATGATGGTAGTTGAAGCCCATCATTCCCTTTCGCAAGGCACTTACTATTATTGGTTATTACCCATTACCCAAACCCTTTTATATTATACTGGATCTAATCCTTGTGTATTAAGACTCTTCCTCTCACTACAGGGATGATGATGTTTCGTCGACCCCAAACCCACCTACACTAGTCAAACCATCATTACTCCTCATCATAACACCCGATGTTGAACTCTTTTATACTTTACCATAACTATCAACCTAATACCCTCACTCCCTAAGTTCATTTCTCACCCAACGACCATTTCTGCAGTTTTACTATATGTAGACCACTCAAGCTACGTGATGTGTATGATAGGAGGTACTCCAATTTTTCGTCCAAAAGCCCTATAATATTTACTGGGGGTCTACCATGATATATTTAGTTTAAATCCAGAAATTTATAATTTTCTAATTAAATTAAACATTTAATTAATTTTTCCCAAAATAAATCCCAGGGTGATTTGAACATGCAGTATTAGATTTACTTAGGGTATGACCATACAAAAGTTATGAACACTGTAGGGTAACAAGATATTTGTGAATATTAAATCTTATAAACTTTCATTAAGTATTTAACCTCTAAATATTTAATCCAAATAATTCATATACTTAGGGGGTATTGAAGGAAGTATAAAAAATACTTGCCCAAAAATTCCTCAAAAATAAACAGAGCTATAATATGATCATAAAATTTTATTGCCTAAGTTTCAGGTAAATTTAAAGTCAGAAAACCATGTAAAATAATATCTTAATGAAACCATCATAACACACCTTGTGAAGATTAATCCTTGTAAACTCAATTAAGCAACACTTAATAAATTTTCCATGCTTTTATATGCCCTAAAATGTTCAATGGTAAGGTATCACAATTTTCCGGCAAGCTATAATTTTTATTTCCTATTTATCAAAGTAAGGTGAACTAATTTACTTTACAAAGGAAGTACTACAAAGAAATCCTTAACCACTTCAAATAAATTACTAGTGCCATAACATGAAATTTGATTAGCTTTTACAGAATTTCGAACCATTTTAATACATATACATCATAATTACATCATTAACATCAAAAAGCGCAATATGGAAGCTACAACTACAAGGGTGAGCTACTGATCTCTAACCACCCTAAGATAAATTCTAGAGGTTAATATTACTATAAAATTAACCTTACCAAATTACCACCAAGATTCAAGATCATATGACCCATTAAATAATTTCTAGGGTTTAAAGTCCTAAATACTTATTAAGTGGTTTAAGTGGGGGTGCATGTGTCCCAATACCAGCATATCCCTCCCTAGGGCATTTCACCACCCTAGGATCACATGGACTAATCCCCAAGTCCATCTAAGAACATAACACCTATGTCCTTCACAAGCCCCCAAAGTTAAACCTTAAGGTTTGAACAAGGGTCTTAGCGCAAATCCACCCTAATCCACCCCATAAACCATATGACGGTGTTTTATGCCATGTCAAATCAGTGTCCCAAGTGTCAACCTCTGTTGAGGTGATTTGGCCACCAAAACCCACAAGGGGCAATTTGACCTAAATACCCCTCATATGGCAAGGCTAGTGTTTCCAACAATACAAACCAAATCATCACCAAATGGGATGAAAAATGTATAAATAGACCTATATTGACACCAAGAACCTCTCACCAAAATTTGGGAGCATTTAGAGGTCATTAGGCCCCATAATTAAATTAATCATAGTTTAGTAAATAATTACAAAACCTATAGGAAAAAATATCCAAAACTTCCCATTTTTGGATATGTTGTTGGTATACATGAGAGTGACCCCCAGTCTAAATTTAAGGTCATTTAGATGTCTGGATTTATGGGGGCACTCAAATCAACCTCTGCCCAACCCTTTGTATAGACCTCACAAAAATGAGTGTTGTGGTCAAACCACTTACCCAAATGGGTTGCAATTAATGTTAAATTAAAGTAGGCTTCAAGGGCTATAACTTTCATGTTGACCACTATTTCTGTTTCAGCACCTAAGGCCCCCTATTTGTCTATTTTAAAATGAGTGCAGTAAAGGGATAAAAATTCACAAAATAAAGCAAATAATAAAATCAAACAATGAACGGCCAGGATTGCGTCTTCAACCTCCAGCCCATGGTCGTGATTTGCCCGACCTGGAAGGAATTTAAACCCCATTTCCCGGCCACCCGGCCACCTCCCTGGCCGGCCACCACCCCCACCACCTCCGTTGAGGTGGTGGCTATCGCCCGGTGGTGGTTTGGCTGCCGGAGGTGGTGGTTTCCGGCGAACCCGCCACCCCAAATTTCCATGAATTTCCATGGAAATTTTGAATTTGATTCAGCTCTATTGAGCCCGATTCTGACTTCTAACAACCTAGGAACCTAGCACAGTAGGAGAGGAGGAGAAGTGGACCTGCAATCGTGCTTGTCGGTGGGTTTGGTGGTGGTACGCCATGGCCGGTGGTGGAGGTGATTGGTGCTTTGCAACTACACTACCAACTGACTCGGCTCCTTCAGTGGTATTATGGAAACTCCTCCTCTGAGTCCAGGGATGCTTTTTAGAGGGCTAAATGGGGGGGGGAAGGAAGGGTGTAGCACCAATGGACATTATTGGCCATGAAGGTGAAAATTTCAGCCACCCATGGGTTCACTGAACTCAGCCATTTAGGTATGATTATGGCTATTGGTCTCCTCTTAATTATCCAGGGAAGATGAATCCAGCAAATGGAGGTGAGGGGAGGGGCTCTTGATCTCCTATGGCCATTAATGGCTTTCTCTCCCCTCTTTCTCTCTCTTCCTTATGGGAGAAATTAAATTCAGCCACTTTGGTGGCTGTCTATGTTTATTTAACTCCTCAAAACTAATGAGGGAGAATGTATCCATTAATTGGAGAGGCCCTTGGTCTCCCTTGGCCATGAATGGCCCTTTTAAACCACTTTCTCTCCCCTCCATTAAAGGGTAAAATGGAGTTTTCTCTCTCCGGGTCATCATGGCCGAATTTGATCATCTATCTAGCCTAATGGCAGCCCATTAACTTATAATATTAGATAACTAAGATGAGGTTAGCCCAAATGTAAAGGGCTTGAGCTTGGGTTAGCCCATTTGAGCTAAGTTTGACCTAACACTAGAATAGGGTTACCTTGGTCACTTTGCCCTTTTGAGTTACCCTCAATTGGTCCTTGGTGACCCATTGGCCACCCCTAAGGTCTAGGTAGGGTTAGCTTGGCACCTTGTAGGTCACCTTCCCCTTAGTTATGACACTTTGACCATTTTAGGGCTAGGGTTGTCTTGGGTCAACTTAGCCTCTTGTGTTGACCCCAATGGGTCCCTAGTGACCCATTGACCTCACTTTAGGGTTAGGAGGGCATGCGTGGGGTCCACTTGGCTAAGGAAGGGTCAACTGACCCTAAGTAGGACAGTTTGACCCATTTAGGGTTAGGGTGGACTTAAGCCAACTTGGCCACTTTGCCTGTCCCCATTGGGTCCTTAGTGACGTTATGGACCACCCAAGGGGGTTTAGGGTGCTGTGGTAGGGTCATAGGGTCAAGTTGGATCCCTAATGTCAAACCCTCGGTTTGGTGGTGAGGCTGTGCTATAGGCAGACCAAGGTGATCTTCACCTTAGCCTTTGTTTACTTGGTCTTAAGCTTCTAATGGTATTGTTATGACCTAGTCATAAAAAAACAAAAACCTATGGGTCTAGTTATTTGAGGGATGTTACAAGGGGAGGAGCAACCCCACCTCAAAATGCGAGATGGGGAAGGCGAGTTCGTTAATGTAGACAGTGGTTATCGACTCGCCTCGCCTAGGCCGATGCGCGGTGAACCCTGGCGGGACATAGTCGCCATGAAATCATTAAGTTCCTCCTCCATGGTATTCCTGTCAAAGAATGGGTATTCTGAAAACTATTCAGCGCACTTTGACCATCTACCGACATCGGGTCGCGTCTTGCCCATTTTATAGATCTCGGGGCGAGTGCAAGTGGTAAGAAGAGCAATAAAGGGGGGTTTAAGATGGCAATAAATGTGATTGCCAAGGGTAGGTAAGTGGTCCTATTTATAGAAAGCAAATTAAACTTGTCAAGCCGACTGCTATAGTCTAGCTCGCAGGTCCCGACTCGGCAGACCCCCACGACCTGTTCTACCATAATGCGAACCGAGTCTGAAGCGCAGCATAATTCACAAGCAACAAATATTGGAAATCAGACTTAAAAAATAATAGTTAAACGTATTACACAGCAATGTCAAATGTTCATAAATTACAGGACAAGAGAAATTATTGTCTTAACCTGTGCGAGCTGGGGGTCTGGGGGGCGAGTGTAGGTAGGCTTAACAGGGGAGCCTTTTCCATCTACCCTGGCCTCGCTTCCCCATCCCCAGAGGTTTGCATGGGTTATTGAACTTGCGGATGAGCTCTAGATCCTAGGGATGAACTGCATATTATCGTTTATCCAATCTATAAAGGGGTCCTGGGGAAGTCATCTCGCTTTCCGAGTCACGCCTCACCTCATCCGCCAGCAACACGTAGTCTTGTTCCAGCATGCGCAGCTGCTCCCCATCAATAGCTCGCTCTTTTTGGATCTCGCGTAGCACAAGCCCGTACTTCCTGAGAATTCCAATGGTTTTACTCCTCTTCTCGGCGGGCTCTAGGGAGGCATCCAGAAAGCCTTCTAGTGGATTGGGAGAAGGAGGTGGCGAGTAGCCACTGGATCAGAGGATTCCTCAGCTTCAGATTATCTAGGAAGGCCTGCGATGATAAGTCAATTAAAGTAAGGGACCTGGGGTCTGAAATATGGCTAACGTTCCAACTAACCATGCATGGCGAATGCCCCTAGAGGTGCGTCTGGCGAGAAGAACTCGGTTGTCCCTACAGAGGCCGAGAAGGAGCAGAGACAACAGTCTTTCTGCGACTCAGAAGGTAAGTGCCTGGGGAGGTGACCAGCTCGATGGTGGGGACGAGGATGTCTTCAACATCCTCCCCTTTGTGACTGCAAGCTGACAAGGTCGGCGGCTGCAAGCCCAGCCCGGTGGTCCCAATGTTGGGTGTCGGGCTCTTTGTGCAATAATCAGTGGCAGCTTGGGTGTGCGAGCCCACATTAGGAGAATCGGCTCTCACCGGAGGGGTACCCACATTGCCTGGCCAGGTATCAGGATCAACGGGGATGCCTTCAACCCCCTTCCATTTTGGTTCTGCGGCCGAATTGGAGGAAGAGGCGAGTCCATGATCCGGTGTAGGGACCATATCTGCATGGATGGCCTCGCCAACCTTGGGGTCAGATTTGGCCTTTTGCGGACTTATGTTACAGTGACCCGCTAGGTGACGGGTTTGAGAGCCAGGGGCTCAACTTGGCAGCACGGGAGGTGTTGAGAGCCCTTGAAGAGGCCTAGGGATCTTCCGTAAGCATGCCGACACCGTTATCAATATGCCAGGGATCAGCATCTCCATCAATCATCCCCCGCTCTAAAGTACTCATCATCGATGAGTTTGCTTGAATGTACTGGCGCAAAGGAGCATCATCCAAAAGAGCCACCTCTAATTCAAGTAGCCAAGAGTCATCGAAGGCCATACGATCACGCCACCGATTTAAGTAGCGACGAATGTCAGTACTTGGAGAATATAACACTTCATCCTTGATTATATTGTCAGGCAAAAAGGAGGTCTTGGGGAACCTTGCAAAAGCAGTATTCAAAGAAGGAGAAAAAGATTTCTACATAAACATTCAACGTACCTCTAGTGGAAGTCATAGGAGAGAGCGATCCAGGACCCAGCTCACCCCTCAAACCATTAGAAGACATAGTGGATGGAATAAACGGAGAGGCATATAATTCAAGTGGTGGAGAAACATAAGGCCCTAAATCCAAAACATTGGAAATAGGGGAAATACCCCAATCAGTAGGTATCTCCGAAAGATATGCGTTTTCTCCTAACCTCTTTAAAATTCGAAAAGGATCGGCTTGGCGATTTGCAAACTTTTTTATGGAGCTCAAAAGCATCTGTTAGGGAATGAGACGCACCAAGACTAAATCATCAACATTTAAGTGAGATGCTCTCCTATATACGTTAGCATGAGATTGATAAGCCGCGTATTGGGTAGTTAACATTTCATGAATGTGCTCATGTAAATTGTGGGCATGCAGAGCGAATTCTTGTGCAAAATTACTTGATTTATAAGATGGAGGTAACATAACTAAATCTTGTAGAACCGGTGCCTTATAGCCGTGCAATATTTCATTATGGGATAAGCCCGTAGATCTATTTTTTGATTTATTGTATGCAAGCTGAGCATGGGGAAGGATCAAGTCCTAGGTGCCTAAATGGTCACCAACAAGACAACGTAGTAAACTACCCAAACTTCGGTTTACTTACTTCTGTTTGCCCATTCGTTTGTGGATGGTAGGCCGAAGAAAACACAAGTTTGGTACCCATAAGTTTCCACAGGGTCTTCCAAAAATAACTAGTAAATTTTACGTCCCTTTCCGTGACTACAGTCTTGGGAATGCCCCGATGTGCAACAAATTCCTTAAAATATAATTTAGCTATTGATGGGCTAAACCCGAACAGGCAAGCGTACCTGTCGAATTATAGTACCAAGGTCGTATTTAAACACAGGGTTGCCAATTACTACTACTCACGCTTGAAATATTATCCTACCGGAAAATAGTTAGATTTTGAGAATTTTTAAGTAAAATGAACGATAAATTGCGAGACGAAAACTTATATAAAAAAGGCTAGCATTCGATCATTGATTCACCATGAAATGAAACGAGAAAATAAAAGGGCATAGTTTTAAATTTGCAAATCCAACTCGGCCGTGACGGATCCGAAAATGAGACAAAATCTCGCTAGAGCATTAGGCCTCCTAACTTATAGACTCTTTGATCGAAATCTCTTTACAAACCAACGAAGCCTAAAGTTGCATTATCGAAGTGATCCGCACTATTGGATTTGACTCCAATCCGGAAGATTTACGTCGTCCTATCTCTAGGGTTGCGTTCAACTCCTTCCTTCTTTGAGTGATCTTTCACATTCACGAGCCTCATGGCTACTCGAATATGAGATCATAAGCCTACTACCGTATACCGGAAATACGGAGTCGACGAAATAATTATTCAAAGAAGGACCGAGTAGAATTACGCAAAAATAAAACTATGAAATAAAAATAATTCTCATTTCAAATCCTGGATCCTCATGATCAAATGCTAAGAGGGAATTAGCTACGCATAATGGAAAAGAAAGACAAAATAAAAGAAGAGAGGAACATTTTCATTACTTGCAAAGATAAAAGAGAAACAATATTAAGAAGGACAATATTATATTATGATGAAAAGAGAGATTACAATAATGAAAAGACCACAACAATAATGAAAAATAACAACTCACTAGCTCTCTTGCTCTCTACAATTCAACTCCAAATTTAACTTAAACTTCACTCCCAAAAAAAACTAACTCCTTGGCTTGAGGGATGGGGAAGCTTATATAGGGGATGGAGAAGCTTCTAGATGATAGGAAATTATGAGGGGACAAGGGGGGTGGCCGGCCACTTTATTTGAGATAGGTTCATGCATTGCTTTAATGAGGGGAGAGAGAAAAGAGAAGATGCATGTATAACATTTAATAAAATTAGATGGGGGATGCATGGAAGCTTGTAGAAGGGGGAAAAGGAGAGGGGCCGGCCACTTCATGGGGAGATTCATGCATTTGGATTTAATGAGGAGAGAGGGAGATGCATGCATGAGATAATAAGTGGCCGGCCATATGTATTGGTGGGCTGCTCCTAATATTCATATTTGGGCTGCATGGGCTCGGGCTAGAGGGGAAAAGGGAGCAGCTAGGTGGGCTCGGGTAGGGGGATGTAGGCTGCATGGGCTCGGGTAGGGGGATGTAGGCTGCATGGGCTCGGGCTGCTCCATCCTTGCTTGGTGGGCTGCTCCATGTGGGCTTGATGGCTGCTCTAAGGGCTCGGGTAGGGCTAGGTGGCTGCTCCAAGTGGGCTCTTGAACCTACAACATATAAAATAAAGCATTAGCTCATAATTATGATATAAAATTTAAATAAAACTAACATAAAACATAATAACTCATACTAGTAATTAGTTATATAAAAAAAACTAAACATAACATAACATAAATCATTATAACATAACATTACATATAAACTATAATAAAGATGATAATTATTATAAATAACCTAAACATAACAATAATAACATAAAACACAAAATAACAACAATATATAATAAAACTATAGATTCTTATATAATAATAATAATAGCACAACAACATCATAACAAGCATACAAAAACACAAAATTAATATAAAACTTAGGAAAATAATCTACTAAATTACCCCAAAAAAGGATGACTAAGACTAGTCATCAAACTCCCCTATGCTTAGACATTTGCTTGCCCTCAAGCAAATAGAAATAAAAACTAGGGAGAAGCAAAAAGAAAGCAAAAGATATATAATATATATATTATATATATTATTTTAAGTTCCATAGTTAAGAAAAACAAAACATGAAAAATTAAACTATCCCTATGTTCATGTTATCAACTAGTGGGGTGAGAAGTGCACAATAGAAAAGTTGAAAATGGAACCCTAAAAGTCTCATTAAAACATAAGAAAAGTCTACTAATTTCTCAATCTTAAAAACAAGGCATCCAAAATAAATGAAAATAAGGAAAACAAAAGTAGAGGTTCTAAATAAACGGCGCATTAACAAACTACTAGGTTGCTAGATAAACATTAATCCTAAAACACTCCAAGATAACCTCCAAAGAAATCCATCAATGATGGTGGCCATAGGCTTGTACGTTCACACTTTCTCCACTACGCGAATTTAAGTTCTAAGATCATTAGGACTTCTACTAGGCATTAAAACTTGGCTTAGGTAAATGATTAGGTAAATGAAATCAAAGATAAACATGAGGGCTAAGACACTAAACCAAGGTGAGCTTTAAAAATAAAAACATGATAACAAAATGAGAAATGACAAGCAAGTCATTTCTCCAATTTATACTACAAAATAAGGCAATGAAATTTTTTTCTTTTATAAACTTGGCCAAACATAACCCTTTTTTGCATTCATTTTTTTTTTATTTTCATTTTGATTTTTCATTTTCTCAATTTTTTTCCTTTTTGAATAACATTTGATAAGAAAGCTCCAAAAATAAGCTTGAGAATTTCCTATTCATTTCAAAAATAATACCCCTCCAAAGAAATAATTTTTAAGCTCAAGGTTATAGTGCAAAAATAGGAAAGGTATTTGGCTTTGGTGATCATAATGAAATGAAAGGTGGAGCTAAAAACAAAGAAATTAAGGAAAAGGCCCAAAATTGTTTTGCAAGGGTTTTGTTTTTGGTGGGCAAGAAAAGCTCAAACTATTCAAATGGTGGCCTAAATCATTTCTAAAGAACGTAAAAACGGCGCAAATGCTTTGAGAGTAGCTTGGTACAAGTTTTAGACACCAAGAAAGACTACCCCGCAAATGAAAAAGAACTAATGATACCTAGTAACCATTCGTAAGCAATTAACCGAATAAAAAGACATAACTACACGTTGCTAGCTTATAACATAAAAACTGGATGCCTCTATTTAAGAAAAAGAAACTAGTAGAACTAAACTATGCTAAAATGATAGGTTTAGAAAACATTTTCAAAGGATTCTACATAGAACTACAAAAACCGCACGGGCCTACACATCACTAGAAGAAACATAAAAAATAAAGATAGAAATAATTTTCGATTTTGTTTTTCAAATCGATTTTAGCACACTTTTTTTTGAGTTTTGTTTTTATTTTTTATTTTTTTGGGTTTTGTATTTTATATATTTTTTTGATTTTGAATTTTGATGACATAAAATACTATACTAATTTAAAACATAAATTTTTTTTCTTTTGAAAGAAGAAAAACAGAAAGAAAAGACCAAAAGAAACTAGACCCCCCCCCCAAGCCTAAATTCTTCATTGCCCTCAATGAAGAAAACATATAGAAAAAGAGAAGGGGACTGAGAAGAAGAGAAAAAGAAAAATGCAGGAAAATAAATAAATAAAAACAGGACTTCCCCGGGTTCGTGAGATGAAGGCGTATGTCGCTCCCCCATGCTTGCTTTTTAGAGTACTTGATCGTCAGCAGGTATGACTTGATCCATCTGATATCAGCAGCGGCGGAGCGGCGACCACGATCATGGACTTGATTGGCCTCCGGTAGAAAGAACAAAATAAAAGAAAAAATAGAGAGTCCGTGGGCAGATGCCCAATAATGTTTTTTATTACAACAGTTCAAAGTCCGAATAAAAGAGTTTCATAATAATAATAATAAATGTCCAGAAATAAAAATATACATAAATAAAAGTGTCCATAAAAAAAAATAAGATAATAGTCCAAAAGAAGAGTCTCCTTTGCAGGAGTCACAGAATCATTAGAAAAATAGAGCTTGAGTCTATGGCCATTAACTTTAAAGTCCCCCTTATCGGGGTGCGAAAGTAACACAGTGCCGTAAGGAAAAACATCCTTGACCGTAAACGGTCAAGACAATCGAGATTTAAGCTTTCCAGGGAAGAGACGTAAGCGCGAATTAAAAAGAAGAACCTGATCGCCTGGTTTAATCATTTTAGGATGGCGCAGGTTCTTATCGTGATACAATTTCGTGCATTCTTTATAAATTTTATTATTTTCATATGCGTACGCTCGCCACTCGTCAAGATCATTTAGTTGGTCTTTTCTATGCTCGCCGACCGAGTGCGGATCGAAATTAAAAAACTTTAACGCCCAGTACGCACGATGTTCTACTTCTACCGGAAGATGACACGATTTCCCATACACTAATCAGAAAGGAGTACAACCGATGGCAGTCTTGTACGCTGTCTGATTGCCCAAAGAGCATCGTCTAATTTTAAAGACCAATCCTTACGAGAAGTAGAAATGGTTTTTTCCAAAATTCTTTTAAGTTCGCGATTGACTACCTCGACCTGACCGTTAGTTTGGGGGTGATAAGAGGTGGATAGTTTATGCGTAACGCCATATTTAGCTAAAGCCTTAGCGAGTTGAGCATTGCAAAAATGACTTCCCCTATCACTAACGATCGTGCGAGGAAAACCAAAGCGAGAAAATAGTTTTTTAAGAAAATTAACAACAACACGAGCATCATTAGTTGGTAAAGCTTGGGCCTCTGCCCACCGAGAAACGTAATCGACTGCGACTAGAATATATTTATTGCCTAAGCTGGAGGGAAATGGGCCGACGAAGTCTATGCCCCACAGATCAAAAACTTCACACTCGAGAAAATAGTTTTGTTCCATTTCATTTTTATTGGAGAGATTTCCAGTCTGCTGGCATCGATCGCATCCGCCCACAAATATTTGTGCATCTTTAAATATGCTTGGCCAATAGAAGCCAGCACTAAGCACTTTGTGGGCGGTGCGGTTTACTTGATAATGCCCGCCAGTCAGACCTTCATGAACATGTTTTAAAATTTGATGACCCTCTTCCCGCGAAACACATCTCCTTACCACCTGATCCGCATAAATACGAAATAGAAATGGGTCTTCCCAAAAATAATACTTCAACTCAGAAAAGAATTTCTTCTTTTGGTGAGTTGAGTATTCCTTTGGGAGGACCCGGGCCACAAGATAATTGGCCAGATCGGCGAACCAGGGTGTAGAAGAAGAAGAAATATTTAAAAGACGCTCATCCGGAAACGAGTCATTAATAAAATTTTCATTTAAAATATCAAGAGTGGGATTTTCAAGACGAGAGAGGTGATCAGCTGCTAAGTTTTCCGCTCCTTTCTTATCCTGAATCTCCAAGTCGAATACTTGAAGCAAGAGGATCCAACGGATAAGACGCGGCTTGGCATCCGGTTTAGAAAGGAGGTACTTCAAAGCGGAATGATCCGTGAAAACAATAACTTTAGAAAGAGTAACATACGATCGGAATTTATCAAAAGCAAAAATAACTGCTAAGAGTTCTTTCTCCGTCGTGGTGTAATTTTCTTGAGCAGAAGTGAGAGTTTTACTAGCATAGAAAATCGTATGAAAGTTCTTAGCAATTCGTTGACCTAGAACCGCACCTACCGTATGATTACTCGCATCGCACATTATTTCGAATGGTAAATCCCAAACTGGGGCGATCATAATAGGAGCATTTATAAGTTTTGATTTTATTAATTCAAATGCCTCGAGACAAGATTTATCAAAAACAAAAGGAGTGTCTTTTTCGAGCAGGTGGGTGAGAGGCTTAGTGATTTTTGAAAAGTCTTTAATAAATCTACGATAGAATCCCGCATGACCTAAAAAACTTCTAATTGCTTTAACAGTTGTAGGTGGCGGTAACTTTTCAATTATTTCAATTTTTTCCTTGTCCACTTCAATTCCCATAGCGGAAATTTTGTGGCCAAGGACTAAACCCTCACGTACCATAAAGTGGCACTTCTCCCAATTTAAGACTAAATTTGTCTCCTCGCAACGTTTTAAAACTTTTTCTAGATTTTCTAAACATAGTTCGAATGAGTCACCAAAAACGGAAAAGTCGTCCATAAAAACTTCCATAATATTTTCTACATATTTATCGAAGATGGCTAGCATACACTGCTGAAAGGTAGTTGGTGCGTTGCATAGCCCAAAAGGCATCCTACGGTAGGCAAATGTTCCGAAGGGGCAAGTGAATGTTGTCTTCTCTTGGTCTTCGGGTGCAATAGGGATTTGAAAGTATCCCGAAAGACCGTCGAGAAAGCAATAAAAACTATGCCCGGATAAGCGTTCTAAGATTTGATCGATAAAGGGGAGGGGGAAGTGATCTTTAAGAGTGGCATCATTGAGTTTACGATAATCGATGCACATCCTCCATCCCGTTACCGTCCCAGTTGGAATTAGATCGTTATTGTCATTTGTTACTACCGTGACGCCACCCTTTTTAGGAACTACCTGGACCAGACTTACCCACTGACTATCAGAGTTGGGATAAATGATCCCCGCTTCTAATAACTTGAGAACCTCACCCTTCACAACCTCCTTCATGTTGGGATTAAGACGTCGCTGAGGTTGGACTACACCTTTTTTATTATTTTCAAAGAATATTTTGTGTTTGCAGAAAGAGGGGCTTATGCCAGGAATATCAGAAATTTTCCACGCTATAGCTCGGCGATGCTTTTGTAGTAGTTCGATCAATTGATCGTTTTTGGATTGAGAAAGAAAAGCCGAGATTATAATGGGCAATTTAGAATCTTTTGCAAGAAAGGCATATTTGAGGTGGTCAGGCAGTGGTTTTAAATCAAGGTGGGGTGGTTCGTCATAAGAGTTTTTTAGATTCTTTTCTTTTTCAAAAACAAGATTTTCATATTTTTTTCTACTACATACAAAATCATTTTCAAAATTTTCTTGGATCGACATCACCGCGTTTTCAAAATTATTTGAAGAAATTTCGGAAAAAGAAGAGGAAAATTCATTTGAAGAAATGTTGGAAAGGGAAAGGGAAGAGTCTTCATTTAGAACATCAACAAAAAAACATGAGTCATCATTTTTTAAAGAGTTTTTCATGGATTGATTAATGGAAAATGTGACCTCATCATCTCCCACACGCAAAAACAACTTTCCGTTACTAACATCTATAACTGCTCGAGAGGTGGCTAGGAATGGTCGGCCAAGGATAAGAGGGACCTCGACGTCCTCTTCAATATCAAGAATGATAAAATCCACCGGGAAGATGAATTTGTCGACCTTTACTAGCACGTCCTCAACGATACCTAGTGGATACTTAATGGACCTATCAGCTAGTTGGATACTCATCCTTGTAGGGTTAAGAGTGCCCAATCCTAACTTTTTAAATAATGAAAAAGGCATCAAATTGATGCTCGCTCCTAGATCCGCTAACGCGTGCTTAACGAAACGATCACCAAAGACGCAAGGAATGGAAAAACTACCCGGGTCGTTTATCTTTTTAGGAAGATTAGACTTTTTAACGACCGCCGAGCATTCTTCATTTAATGTTACATGTGATAAATTTTCCAATTTCGTTTTGTTCGTTAAGAGATCCTTAAGATATTTTGCATACTTCGGCATTTGACTAATAGCTTCATGAAATGGCAAATTAACGTGAATTTGTTTGAACATTTCAAGGAAGCGTTTGTACTGATCGTCTAGTTTTTCCTTCCTAAGTCGAGCCGGATAAGGAGGTGGCGGAGATTCCTTTATAATAACAGGAGCATCATCTTGAAAATCATTTTTTTCTTTTTCAGAATCAGTAAAAATAGTGATATCTTTTTCTTTTTCAAAATTAGATTTTTCTTTTTCAAGATCTAAGTTGTTACTTTCCGTGGGGGTAAAAACAGGAGGGACAATCACCCTTGGCTCTTCCCTTGTGGTGGGCTCATTAACAACCTTACCGCTCCGAAGGGAAATCACATTTGCGTGCTCCCTTGGGTTAGGCTCAGTGTTCGAGGGAAGAGTTCCAGGTGGTCTCTCATGAAAAGCCTTGGCGAGTTGGCCGACCTGATTTTCTAAGTTTTTCATTGATCCCGTTAAGTTTCTAATAGTAGCATCGTTCGAGCTTATATACTTAGCGAGGATCTCTTCCAAAGGGGAAGGTTTTTGAAAATTTTGTTGTGGTGGTGGTGGTGTAAAATCGTGCGGTGGGCATACAACATTAGCGTTATTACTCCATGAGAAATTAGGATGGTTACGCCATCCGGGGTGATAAGAATTAGACGAAGAATTAAAACCAGGCGGAGAAGAAAAATTCGGAAAAGCAGAAAAATTGTTCGCAGAAATATTTTGAGCAGGCCTGGGTATGTTCCCCAGATAATCCACATGCTCGGCAGCAACAACATTTTCATATACCTTAGCGGCGGAGGGAGCAGTCATCTCCGAGATCTTCTTGTTGAGCATTTCCACTTGCAGTGCCAGTTGCGACACCGAATCCACTTCATATATACCTGCAGGTTTAGATGGGCGAGACCTAGACGAATTCCACTGATAAGTGTTCATCGCCATGTCATCGATAAGCTCAAGAGCGGCTTCCGGAGTTTTGCAGTCTAAAGAACCAGCGGAAGCGACATCTATCATCTGCTTAGTTTCTTGATTTAGCCCATTATAGAATGTCTGGACCTGCAACCATACAGGCAGAGCATGATGTGGGCATCTTCTCAAAAGTTCTTTGAACCTCTCCCAAGTGTCATAGAGGGTCTCAGAATCAATTTCAGAGTATGAAGTTATATCATTTCGCAGCTTAGCAGTTTTAGCGGGGGGGGGGGGGGGGGAAATAACGAGAAAGAAATTTTTCAGTTAAAATGTTCCAAGTAGTGATTGATCCTCTTGGAAGAGAACTCAACCATTGTTTGGCTTTAGTTCTTAAGGAGAATGGGAAGAGTCTTAGCCTTATCACATCGTCTGAGACACCATTAATCTTAAAGGTGTCATAGATTTCAAGAAAATTAGCAATATGCATGTTCGGATCTTCATCTTGTAATCCGTCAAACTGTACATATTGCTGCACTATTTGTATGATGTTAGGCTTAAGCTCGAAGTTATTTTTCGCAATCGCAGGTCGAACAATACTTGTCTCTGTCCCTTCCAAGTTGGGTCGAGCATAATCAGACATAGACCTTTGCTGAGCCATTCCTGGGTTAGGGTCTCCCATCTCAGAATTAAAATTACAATCCCCATAGGAATCCTCAACCGCTGTTTGAGAAGTGGAAGCCCTGAATCGTAGTTGTCTCCAAAAGGAGCGTTCGATTTCCGGGTCCAAATCAACAAGTAGCGACGGATTCGCTCGGGTCATGCACTAGCAAAGAAGACGAAGGAGAATGAAAAAGAAAACTTGAAAAAGAAAGAAAAAGAGAAGAAAGGATTTTTTTTTTGAATAGATTTTTTTACGGCTTGGCTCTCGAACTTCCCGAGGACTACCCGGTGAAGGGTTCGCCCGGTACTAGGTAAAATGGTGGCGCTTAAAGCCCATTACACTTTTCGAGAGATTTTAGGTGGGGTAGAAATAAGGTGAAGTGGGTTGATTATAAATATTTAAATATATAAATATAAATTTTTTTTTGATTTTTTTGTAGAAGTAATAGCGCAAGCGTTTTCAAAATATTGACGAGAAAACTCCCCGGCAACGGCGCCAAAAACTTGATGGGCGAAACCCAAACAGGCAAGCGTACCTGTCGAATTGTAGTACCAAGGTCGTATTTAAACACGGGGTTGTCAATTACTGCTACTCACGCTTGAAATATTATCCTACCGGAAAATAGTTAGATTTTGAGAATTTTTTAAGTAAAATGAACGATAAATTGCGAGACGAAAACTTATATAAAAAAGGCTAGCATTCGATCATTGATTCACCATGAAATGAAATGAGAAAATAAAAGGGCATAGTTTTAAATTTGCAAATCCAACTCGGCCGTGACGGATCCGAAAATGAGACAAAATCTCGCTAGAGCATTAGGCCTCCTAACTTATAGACTCTTTGATCGAAATCTCTTTACAAACCAAAGAAGCCTAAAGTTGCATTATCAAAGTGATCCGCACTATTGGATTTGACTCTTATCCAGAAGATTTACGTCGTCTTATCTCTAGGGTTGCATTCAACTCCTTCCTTCTTTGAGTGATCTTTCACATTCACGAGCCTCTCGGCTACTCGAATATGAGATCATAAGCCTACTACCGTATATCGGAAATACAGAGTCGACGAAATAATTATTCAAAGAAGGACCGAGTAGAATTACGCAAAAATAAAACTATGAAATAAAAATAATTCTCATTTCAAATCATGGATCCTCATGATCAAATGCTAAGAGGGAATTAGCTACGCATAATGGAAAAGAAAGACAAAATAAAAGAAGAGAGGAACATTTTCATTACTTGCAAAGATAAAAGAGAAACAATATTAAGAAGGACAATATTATATTATGATGAAAAGAGAGATTACAATAATGAAAAGACCACAACAATAATGAAAAATAACAACTCACTAGCTCTCTTGCTCTCTACAATTCAACTCCAAATTTAACTTAAACTTCACTCCCAAAAAGAACTAACTCCTTGGCTTGAGGGATGGGGAAGCTTATATAGGGGATGGAGAAGCTTCTAGATGATAGGAAATTATGAGGGGACAAGGGGGGTGACCGACCACTTTATTTGAGATAGGTTCATGCATTGCTTTAATGAGGGGAGAGAGAAAAGAGAAGATGCATGTATAACATTTAATAAAATTAGATGGGGGGATGCATGGAAGCTTGTAGAAGGGGGAAAAGGAGAGGGGCCGGCCACTTCATGGGGAGATTCATGCATTTGGATTTAATGAGGAGAGAGGGAGATGCATGCATGAGATAATAAGTGGTCGGCCATATGTATTGGTGGGCTGCTCCTAATATTCATATTTGGGCTGCATGGGCTCAGGCTAGAGGGGAAAAGGGAGCAGCTAGGTGGGCTCGGGTAGGGGGATGTAGGCTGCATGGACTCAGGTAGGGGGATGTAGGCTGCATGGGCTCGGGCTGCTCCATCCTTGCTTGGTGGGCTGCTCCATGTGGGCTTGATGGCTGCTCCAAGTGCTCAGGTAGGGCTAGGTGGCTGCTCCAAGTGGGCTCTTGAACCTACAACACATAAAATAAAGCATTAGCTCATAATTATGATATAAAATTTAAATAAAACTAATATAAAACATAATAACTCATACTAGTAATTAGTTATATAAAAAAAAACTAAACATAACATAACATAAATCATTATAACATAACATTACATATAAACTATAATAAAGATGATAATTATTATAAATAACCTAAACATAACAATAATAACATAAAACACAAAATAACAACAATATATAATAAAACTATAGATTCTTATATAATAATAATAATAATAGCACAACAACATCATAACAAGCATACAAAAACACAAAATTAATATAAAACTTAGGAAAATAAGCTACTAAATTACCCCAAAAAAGGATGACTAAGACTAGTCATCAGCTATATGTGAAGCATCATTGGTCTTTCTACAAGCAATAAAATAGGCCATTTTCGAAAACTGATCTACAACCACAAGGACATAATCACGACGTTTAAAGTGACGGGTAGTCCCAAAACGAAGTCCATACTAATGTCTTCCCAAGGAATGGAGGGAATCAGAAGAGGAGTATAAATACCGGCAATCGTCTTGTTACCCTTAGCTAATTGGCACACACGATAACTCCCCACAATTTTATTTACCGTAGACTTTAACCCAGGCCAATGAAACTTGTCCTCCACTAACGTACTGGTCTTATCACGACCAAAGTGACCACCTAACCCACCGATTTGCAACTCCAAAATGATGAAATGGTGAAAGGAAGAACGTGGGATACATAGCTTCGAATGCTTAAATAGGTAACCATCCTGAATATAATAGGTTGAAATGGTGGTGGGAGAATGGTTTTGAGAGGATAAATAGATTTCCTTGAAATCTGGACAATGTGCATACTCATCCTTAATCCCATCGAAACCAACGACTTTCACTTCCATCGTAGACACTAATAACGTGACACGACTAAGGGCGTCAGCCACATGATTCAGAGTCCCCTTAAGATGTTTTAATATAAATGTGTACTCCTGCAGATAGGAGACCCACTTAGCATGCCGGGGACTTACCTTGCTTTGGGAGTTGACAAATCTCAACACGTCGTGATCGGATTTGATGACAAACTCCTTAGGGAGGAGATGGTGCCGTGAATGTTGGAGGCATCGAATAATAGCGTAAAACTCCCTATCATAATTAGAATAATTCAACTTCGGACCCGCGATTTTTTCACTAAAATACCAAATCGGATGACCCTCCTGACTTAAAACGCCACCTATGCCGACCCCAGATGCATCAGAAGACAACTCAAAAACCTTATTAAGATCGGGCAACCTTAAAAGTGGAGCTTCCGACATTCGTGATTTAATCGTTTGGAATACTTTGGCGGCCGATTTGGTCTATGTAAAATCACCTTTCTTCAAACATTCTGTTATCGGCGCCATGATACTACTAAAATATTGAATGAAGCGACGATAAAAGGTAGCCAATCTGTGAAAACTTCTAACATCCAGAATGTTTGTGGGTTCTGGCCAATCCTTAATGGCTTGGACCTTTTTAGGGTCCACATGTATGCCTTCCGAACTCACAATATACCCAAGGAATTCTACAGACGTCACATAAAATGTACACTTCTTGATATTGACAAATAATTTTTTCGTACTCAGTGTGTTAAGGATAGTCCTCAAATGTGACTCATGATCAATCAGAGAAGTACTAAAAACAAGGATATCAACAAAAAACACTACTATGAATTTTCCCATGAATGGCTGGAAAACATGTGTCATCATCATAGAGAAGGTACTTGGGGCATTGGAAAGCCCAAATGGCATCACTAACCATTCGTAATGCCCATATTTGGACTTGAAAGAGGTCTTCCACTCATCTCCCTCTCTAATCTAGATCTAGTGATAGCCACTCCTAAGGTCCAATTTCGAAAAGATCGTGGCCCTGGATAACATGTCCAATAAGTCGTCCAATCGAGGGATGGGAAATCGATATTTAACAGTAATTTTGTTAATTGCTCTACTATCCACGCACAACATCCAAGTTCCATCTTTCTTAGGGGAAAGTAAGGCGGGTACGGCGCATGGACTTTTGCTATGGCGGTTGAATCCCTTACCTAACCAGTCAGAAATTTGGTTTTGCAACTCTAGGTGTGCGGAAGGGTTTAGCCGGTAGTGGGGAAGGTTGGGTAAAGTGGAACCCGAAATGAAATCTATCACTTGTTGGATATCCCGCATGGGGGTAACATGGCCAGTAACCCATCCAGATACACATCCTTAAACTAGTCTAAAAGTTTCTGCAACTCTGGCGGTAAATTGTCAAAAGAGGAGTCATCTTCCTTCACTTGCAAGCAAACTAACGCATACATGACACCATCTAGAAACGTATTGCACGAAAACTCCTTACCTATCAGACTTAGAGTTTTTTATCTACAGGAATAAGAGTGTCTTTAGAGGGGACGGTAGGTGTCATAACCCGCATTTTCTCCGTCTTAAATAATACGTCAGAGTAGGAGAAAATACGCGCGGTGATGCCACGCCGTTCAGGGGACAACTACAAATGCTAAGGCAACTCGTCCTCACATTTTTTTTGTAAAATACTTTTGAAATTAAGTTTAAACATACCTATAAGTTCTTTGAGTTAACTGACCGTGTCCCTCGGACGGGTGGATCACTAGTCCATGGGTGAGAAAATGTATATGTTTACGCAACATAAAATACATAGTTTGATTCATTTGTTATCCTATATAAGAAAGAAAGCCTAGCATAATATAATGATGATGTAACTTCTGCATTTAATATAAATAAAAAGACTTTTATAACTCTTAAAAGTAGTTATATTTGCAGTTAAAAGTTATGGCATATCAATATTCCAGAATGCAGTTATGTATACTTAAAAGTAACTATGTGTATCCTAACATAAATCATTTCTAGAGAGTAAGTATTAACAAGCAATAAATAACGGCAGTAAAGTAACAAGTAAACTATCATAAGAAGTCTAAGACTTTGAGCGTCAACAACTGACACAAACCCTTAGAGAAAAAGTCATGTCTAACAAAACAACTACCTCCACACTCTGAGGTGGAAACAAATGGCCGCAACAACTCGCAACACCAGAAGCACAACTCTTTCAGCTAAACCTGCTACTGCTCTGGACCTGAGGCATTCAAAAGAAGAATACCTCAGAAGCAAGCTACAAAGAGTGCAAAAGAGTAAAAAGAAGACTAACAAACCTCGAAGTGAACGAGGGACAAAAAATCAGCTGCAAAAAAGTCAGTAGCAAAGCAACAAAAACAAAACAGTAAATCTAGCTGAGCAAGAAAGGCTAATCACATCAATTGGACGGATCGGAGTGTCAAACATCAGAAGTTCATATATTTATCCTTCTTTATTATCCATGTTATTCATCATTTTAAATGAGACTGATCAGCTCAATAGGAAAGGGTACTATGCCGGGAAAAGGGGTACACAACGCGCACAAACCTAGCCAAAAAGGCACTATGCTGAGTGAGAAACCCCAACGAGCACAAACCGACAACTAAGGTAATGTGCCGGGGATGAAAGTCGACAACGCGCACAGACTCAAGCATAAGGAACTATGCCGAGGCAGAAACCCCAACGCACACAGACCATCAGAGTTTTCTTTAGTTACCTTATTATACGTGCAGAGTTTCTTTTATTCATCATAGACTAACAGTCAATAGACGACTTGGGCTGTATAAGGACATTGTAAGGGTTAAGAAAGGTGTGACGCAATCAAAACAACGAGACGCACAAGGTGTCACAATGTTCAAAATGACTCGATGGTTAAAGAGACGCGGCCACTACATTTGTTTACCCACCTTACGAGATAAAAATGAGAGTAATGGTTCTAGGTGAAACACACGTCATAATCCAAGAAAAATAATTTAGAAATTCAAAACAAGTTTCTAAGAAATTTAAACATGTCAAACCTGCAACATTTGGCGAAAAAATTTGGAAGAAAAAAGCAAGATGGAGGGCAAGAACATCACTTACCTCGGTTTCTACTCCAATCGGTCTTCCAATTTACTGCACGTCATGGATCTGGCCAAAAAAAGGCGCGGGGAAGCGGAATCTACAAGGATTTCGGCAAAGGAGAGGTTAGGGCCGAAAACCCTAACAAAAAACTTCCACGAAACAAGAAATACTTACCACGATCGTGAAGATCTCGGCGAGAGCTTTCCGGATCTATGCTCGGTTTGCGATTCCGAGCACCGTAGCTCCGACGGAAGCGATCTGAAGCTTCACGAACTTAGAACTATACCGTCACTCTCGCTCTCTGGTTTGGTCAAGACGTAAGTAAGAAGATGAAGTTGATCTATTTATCCTTAAATACAAGAATATTTACACACACACAGATATATATATATATATAAATAAATTCTTTTGTCTAAATAGGAAAGAGGCGGGTAACTTAGGCGCAGGTCAGCGGAAAATGAAAATAGAGGTTTATGATGGCTTCAAATAAAAAAGTGCTCAACATGAAAGTTGTAGATCTCATCGAGACAAACAAATTTCATGTTAACCATTTTTTATACGACCTTATTTTGACCCTCAAAATAGTGTCTGAACGCAGACTGGAACACATTTCTCGGGAAGGACGATCGACTACTCGAGAACAAGATTAGAAGTACTCGACAACTACCAGCAGAATTACTCGAGTACTAATGCATTACTCGAGTACTAATAGATTACTCGAGTACTAATACAATACTCGAGTACTAATACATTACTCAAGTACTAATACATTACTCGAGTACTAATTCATTACTCGAGTACTAATACATTACTCGAGTACTAATACATTACTCGAGTACTAATACATTACTTGAGTACTAAAAGCAAGAACATTATTGATTTGTCCTGTTGAATAGTGGTTTTTACAAATTTACCCTTGATCAAACTTTAGGAATGTGTTGGGTACATTGAAAAATGTGTACCAAATTTGAAGAAGTCTCATCTTCGTCAATGATATGCATCATTTTGTATTGGATAGATGTTTGAGTTACATTGTGCAGGTTTAAGAATTTGAAGAAATTTTCTAAGTACAAGTGTCAACACTTGTGAAGAAGATGTGTCGACACCCAAAAATTGTGTCGACACTTATGAAGAAGTTGTGTCGACACCCAGAAGCTGTGTCGACACTAATGAAGAAGTTGTGTCGACACTCAAAGCTAAATCGACACTTAAAGAAGGACCTGTGTCGACACCCAGTATTGTGTCGACACCTGAAGTAGAAGTTGTGTCGACATTTAAAGCTGAAGCTATGTCGACACTCAGGAGCTATGTCGACACCAGAAGCAATTGTGTCGACATACAGGACTTGTGTTGACACACACTCAACGCCTTTTGGACACACTCAACGCTGTCGACACACTCAACGCCATCTTCCAGCAATAGCTGTGTCGACACTTGATGTAGTTGTGTCAACACACAGGACTTATGTTGACACACACTCAACGTTGTTTGACAAACACTCAACGCCATCTGTCTGTAACAGATGTGTCGAGACAAGAAGTTGCTGTGTCGACACACAAGACTTGTGTCAACACATACTGCAGAAGAAGTGTCGAGAATCAGAAGTATGACTGTGTCGACACTTGGAGTATTGTGTCGACACCATGAAGACTTGAAAGTGTAAAGTTGTCAACCTAAATCACCTAGAGGGGGTGAATAGGTGAATTGTGCCTCTATTTGCGGAATAAAAATTTTAACGATCTAGCACAAGAAATCAAGCAATCACAGAAAGACAAGAAGATTTATAGTGGTTCCCCAATCTTGGGTACGTCCACTTTACCTCACCGATCTAGCAAATCACTAGACTCGGCTACTCCACTATCTCGGATTGAAAATAATCCTACGCCTCGGAACAAAGTTCCTACAAACTCGATTTAAATGGATCTACACTCGGAAGATAAACAAAACTTCCAACAACTCGGATAACAATGCTCCTATACTCGGAGAATAATCTCCTACAAGATAACAAAAAGATTTGGAAAAATACAAACAGAGATTTCTTAGATCTGGAAAAATTCAGCCCTAGGTCTTCTTCTTGAATTGGCGGCTCTTTCAGAACTGTTGAAGAAGACTTGACGATCTGACCTGAGAAAGCTTTGGCCTACTCGATCAAGGAGAAGATGATGATCCATTGAACAACAAGTCTTCTTGGATCGAAAGCAAAAAGATCGAGCTACTCGTGAGTGGCAGAGGCGGCTTCAGAACGTGTTCTTTTGGAAAGAGAAGGCCAATCCAGAAATTTAGAATATACGGAAATCCGCTCCTTTTAATTGTTAGGGTTTTGTATTAACAAATAGACTTTATATAAGATTACCCTTAACGGCTAGAAAAGACATTAATGATGACACGTGGACCAATAACGTCAAGTCATTTGAAAATCCGGCTGATCTAGACTTAAGATAATTTTCTGAAAAATTAACTTACAGTTCTCGAGAAGTAACTTTAGTTCTCGAGATCTAGAAACTGAGTTCTCGAGAGCTATCAGGACTTCTCGAGAACTATACTGCTTAGAAGAATTCTGGACTTCTCAAAAATAGAAGGCTGAGTTCTCGAGAACTAACTGACTTTTCGAGAACTATGGAGTCTTCTCAAGAAATAACACTTAAGAAAGATTTATGAGCAACTTTTGACTATTCGAGAAATAGGGCTGGCAGTTCTCGAGGACTTAAGCCAAGCTTTTTGAGAACAAGATAGACTTCTCGAGAACTATAATTGAGACTTCTCGAGAATGGACCAAGACTTCTCGAGAACACAGAAGACTTCTCAAGAACTCTGACTTAGAAAAATTCTTGAACCTGTCTGGACTTCTCGAGAACCAAAAGCTGGGACTTCTCGAGAACTCTAAGGACTTCTCGAGAACTAAGAGGCTAAGCTTCTCGAGAACTCTAAGCACTTCTCGAGAACTTTGAAGCTAAGCTTCTCGAGAACTCTAAGGACTTCTCGAGAACTAAGAGGTACTTCTCGAGAAGTGGACTTAGAGAATTTTCTGAACTTTAGAATAAAAATCTTTCTCTTCTCTTCAAGAGTCAAATCTTCATTCCATGATCCAAGGTTTGAATATGAAGTGTATCCAAATAGAGAGGCTACACATGAGTCAACACCTTGGATCAAACAGTGAGGGATTACACTATATGGTCCTGTGTTCATGACCCACTGTAGACCTACATTGGTCTACACTTAGCAATGGTACTCTGCAAACACACAACTAAAACAAGGATATCAAATACAACTTAATTCATCTTAGTTCAAGGCTGACTTCATGCAAATCTGGGTTATTATGGATGCAATACCCAACAATCTCCCCCTATTTGTAGAAGTCAGAACTCTCTACACTAAGGTAAATTATGACAATTAAGAAAGAACTGGAAATGAATAATTTAATTTAAATGCAATAACAGATTAACTAAAGACATAATTAGGAAAAACTAAAGATTGTATATATGTAATATTTTAGATTTCTAATCAACAACCATTTCATCCAAATTCTCAAAAACAAATCAACAAGAGGTCATTCTTTTCTTTGATGTTGTCTGTCCTTCTTTTCTTGCTGTCTCCTCTGATAGTTGAAGGGCTTAGGATAGTACCTTGGAGGCTTAGGAGGAGCTTTGGGATTATTCCTGCCAAACTCTCGATCATATATCTTTCTCTTGGTCATGGACTTCTCATATAATTCCCACTCAGATGAGCTGTAGTGGAGATTTTTGTTCTCATTAAAGTCCATCACTAATTTTAGAGTATCAAGAATTAAGCTTTTAGAAGTGGGGCTCCAAACTTTAGCAAACTCCTTTGCTTTCCTTTTCTCTGCATTTGGCTGGGGAACAAATTTGCTTGCAGATGGACCTTCTCCATACTTTCTCTTCTTAGAGGTGTGAATTTCTGGTAAATCCTTAGGAATAACATCATCCCAAACCTGGTCATAGGAAGCAGGAGGAAGATCCTGATCTTCTGGCCTTGGAGAAAAAGTAGGCATTTGAGGTTGAGGCATCTTGCTGGATTGACCTTCAGCAAGGGGGTTTAGGTGATGAGGAATAAGATTAGGATCAGCCTGAAAGTCAGGGAATATCTGGTTATGCATTCAGAATGTAGTATCATAAGTATGGAATTTCACTGATTGGATTTGGTCTAAAACATTCTTATTTATCTGAGTCAACTTCTCATTCTAGAGAGATTTTGCATCTGCAGTAAGTTTTTCCACTTGTTCTTTCACTAAACTCTCCCCCCTTTCTGATTTCTACACAAAGCTTTGCTATGGTGTCTTCTTTAAATGTACCAACTTCCTCATAGATTTTCATCACATGTTCTTGAGCTTTCTTTTCCAACAGAATTTGATTATTCGCTAGAGTGACAGACTGTTCCATGACCTGACCAATACAGGTAATGGTGTGGTCAATAGCTTTGCCACCAATTCTGAACTGCTCTTTAAGAGAATCTGTGTTATGTTAGATCTCTGCAAATCCTCTGCTCATTTCCTTTTCTAGAGAGGTGACCTGATCTTTGATTGACTTGAGAGATTCATCAAAATATTGCCTTTGGGCAGCCATCATATCTTTAATCCTAGATAGAATATCTGAACTTACAGTTGCAGCAATAGCAGGAGTGGTAGAAACAATGGCAGTAGGAGTGGCACTATGTGTAGCAATCTGAGGTGTAGGAGGTACTTTCCATGGAGGAATTTCTTCTATTACCACAGAGCTCTGGGCTCTTACAGTGTGAGATACTATATCAACCTCCTCATCAACAAATTTTAGGAGGGAGAAGTCAAGGTTCCTGAGAGGGGCTTCCACCTCTTAGGGTTCTGGCTCATCCTCTTCAGATAGAGGAATGGTCTCTGAAGGAGTAGATTTTTTTATTTGGAGAGGGAGAAGGAGGTGGAGTAACTTAGGGTGAGGGTGGTGGTGAAGGTTCTTTTGATGGTTCTGCAGAGGTTTCTTTGTGAAGGGGAGGAAGTGGTTCATCTGAAATTAGTTCTTTAATCATGCTGTCAATTGCTGCACTTGTGTCCTTGAGGGTTTCCTGTCCTGGAACATCTGATAGGGTGGCATCTGGAGAATCTGCCATAGGGCTCCTGATTGGAGATCTCTCTAGGCTTCTGAGAGGAGATCCTCTAGCTGGTCTGGATGAAGATGAAGGAGTAGGTCTGACAGCAGGAACAGAGGCTGCAGGCTCCCCCTTAGTTGTTGCACTAGATGGTTTAACAACATGATGAGAGGAGGGAGATAGGATCCTGAACTCAGAGGTAGAAGCTGCAAGTACTTTAGCTAACTGCTTGGAATTCTTCAGCTTGAGATCCCATCTTTGGATGGAGGCTAATTAAATCTTTTTCAGATGATGGATATGAGTACCTTTAGAGGTTTTGAAGGTGACTGAGTCAATCTCACTCAACAACAGGGAGATTATCCTTGCAAACTTGGGAGCCTGAATACTATCCCTGATCAATTCAAATACCATCATTCCATATTGAAATTTCTTTCTGCAGATAATAGTTGTTATAACACCAAATAGATCATTTGTTATAAAACTAATAGACCCTATTCTGCACCATAAGATTTTTCCAATTAAATCTACTAGAAACTTTCCTACATCATTGAAGAGATTTCTCCTTAAAGAGTTGAACTCCTCAAAAACTCCAATGAAGGAGTAAGTTCTGTCATAATCTTCAAGTGTTAGGTCATCCTCCTCATCCACAACGGGCATCTTTAGAAGCTTTGAAACATTGGTTTTATCCAACTTGATTTTGATCCCTCTGACTTTAGTTTTAAACACTGTACCATTTTGCCTCACCTTGGCATTTCAGAATAATTCCTCTACATCTGGAAATGAAATCTTGCAGGGTTCTGAGAGAACGAACATCAGACCGGCCTTATCCAGGAGAATGAGCAAGTTCTTGAAGTCATCTGAAATGTCTGCAGTCCCTGCGACTACAAGTTCACTGCCGACTCCTATCTTTGAACTCTGCACCATGGACGCTGACGGCGGCGATGGACGGAGCGCAAGACGATGAATGCGACGAAGCTTTCTGTCGGCGGAAGATGAAGAGTTTTCGATAAGAGGAAATTTGAAATGTCGGTTGATTATTGATTTCTAGAACTTTATATATATATAATCCTAGTAATGTTAATTAAGTGTCTAATTAATCTAGGGTTAGGACTGAAATCAAGCGGGTTTTCGAAAATAGAAGAAATTAAACATAAGTTGAAAAGAAGATGAGCATTTCTCGAGATATAGGTTTAGTTCTCGAGAGCTGTCAGTATACTTTTTGAGAAGTATGATATAGTTCTCGAGAGCTGAAGTAGCGTCCTAAGAGCCTACACGGATGGCGTCGAGTTTTCTCTCGCCACGATAAACAATCTCGTTCTACACGCAAATGAAACGCAGCACCACCAATTATTATATTTATCTTAAGTGCCAACGTTCGGTTAGACAATCCGATAGAGATCGAACCACGACTAGAGGCCGAGTTCCGATCAAGCTAAAGGGACAAATATTCGTGTCCGTACGAGCGATGTTGTACCAAAGAAAGATCCACCAAGAAAAATACTGATTCGCAAAACAGTTGATCTTTCCACAACAAGAAATAATGAGGATCGCCAATCCTCCCGAGAGTAATCAAAAAATCAAATGAAAAACTCATAGATCTAATAAGAAAACGACGCGAAATTTTCTTCCGTTTCACAAAGTCACGCAAAAATCGTCCACCACACAAAACAATCTAGAAGAGGAAAACTCTTGAGTAGAAATTTTGTTACCCCTCTCGGAATAGTAGATCCGGGAGATTGGTTCCACTAGAAATGATCGCTCTCCTTTGTCCTCCACGGAAGATGCTCCAAGGATAAAGAAACTCGACCGTCTTCCCTGCTTTGCACCGTAAAGTTTTTCCCAAGTCCTTTGGTTCTTGCACTCAACTTGTCTCCTCCAAGGATGGCCGGCTAGGATGAAATAGGTGGAGAGAATCGTGGGGGTGGATGTGTAGTAGGCGGTAGAAGGAGAATAGGAGGAGGATGGAGAGAGAGGGAGGCCGAAATTTTGGAGGAGGAGAACCCCAAGGGGGGGCGACGGCTAAGAGGAGGGGGAGAGGAGAGACAATTAGGTTAGAGGAGCCTTGTTTAGCAAGCAAATAAAATCTGAATTTTATTTAGAGTCTTAGCCTTATATAGGCCTTACAACACAAGCGCTAATAGCAGCCCAAAATTAGTGCTAGATGCACACCAACAGGTCTAAATAATAAAATACAAACCATAAGTAAATTCAAGCCATAACTTAGCAAACATAAAAATTCAAGCCATAACTTAGCAAACATAAAAATAATAATTAATTCTTGTGGCATGGAAGAAGATTATAGCCGTGGTCGCCACGACGCCGCAAGTCTTTAGCCGAAGGGCCAACATCATCATCATCCGTCGCAACTCCATGATCAACCAATGCGCCATGTACGTCGTCGTCATCATCAAGTTGGCCGTCATGGTGGCGGTCGCCATCAATCCTCCCCCGCTCAAAATGACTCATCACCGATGAGTGGGCAGGAACGTAATGACGTAGGAGATCCGCATCAAGTAGCTCCACCTCCGACGCCGAGAGCCAAGAGTCGTCCGAAGCAGGACGACCACGCCAATGAATCAAGAACCTGTGAACTTCACCGTCGCGAGTTGGAATCATAGCATCTTGCAAAATCCTGTCAGACAAGAAAACGGTCCGGGGGAACCTCGGAAATGCGTTAGGCAAAGAAGAAAGACAAGTTTCATCATCAGTAGGCGGCATACCTCCCGTAGAGTCTGCAGGAGAGAGCGATCCAGAAACAATCTCACCACCCACCCCATTAGAAGATTTAGTGGAAATAGTAAACGGCGAGACAAAAAGTTTAGGTGTTGGAGCGACATAAAGCGTTAAATCGGAAACGTTAAAAATAGGGGAAATTCCCCAATCAGCGGGTAACTGTAATTAATATGCATTTTCGCCCAACTTTTTTAACACTCGAAAAGAACCGGCTCGCCTATTCACCAATTTCTTTATAGAGCCCGAAGGACCCCGTTTAGGGGTGAGACGAACCATTACCAAATCACCAATATTCAAGGAAACCACTCGCCTATGTACGTTGGCATTCGATTGATAAATAACATATTGGTTAGCTAGCGTCTCGCTAATGTGCTTATGGAGATTGTGGACGTGCGAGGAGAAATCCTGAGTGAAATGACTAGACTAAAAAGATGGTGGTAATGGGACCAAGTCAAGAGGCACGAGCGCCTTATAACCATGAACGATCTCGTTCAAAGACAAACCGGTGGACCTATTCCTTGAATTATTATAAGCTATTTGAGCGTGAGGAAGGATAAGGTCCCACGTACCTTTATGATCGCCAACTAAGCAACGAAGCAAACTACCCAAGCTATGATTAACCACTTCTGTTTGCCCATCCGTTTGGGGATGATAGGCCGACGAAAACATAATTTTTGTACCCATAAGCTTCCAAAGTGTTTTCATAAAATAGCTAGTGAATTTAACGTCCCTATCAGACACTATCGTTTTGGGGACGCCCCGATGTGCCACGACCTCTTTGAAATACAATTTAGCAACATGGGATGCATCGTTGGTATTGTGACTAGCAATGAAATATGCCATTTTAAAAAATCGATCAACGACGACAAGGATGGAATCGTGTCTTCGAAATGTCTTAGGTAGGCTCAAAATAAAGTCCATACTAACATCCTCCCAAGGAACAGACAGAATATGAAGTGGAGTGTAAAGACCGGCATTGGTTTTGTTTCCCTTCGCTAACTTACATACGCGGCAACCCCCTACGATTTTATTGACCATTGGCTTAAGCCCCGACCAAAAGAATTTATCTTCTACTAGTGTTATCGTTTTATCCCGGCCGAAATGTCCACCTAACCCTCCACTGTGTAGCTCCCATACAATGAAATGGCATAGTGAAGAGCGGGGAATACACAATTGCGTGTGCTTAAATAAATAACCGTCACGAATGTAGTATGCCGAAATAGTAGAGGGAGCCTGTTCCTGAGCGGCTAAATAAACATCCTTAAAATCCGGGCATAGGACATACTCGTCCTTAATGCGTTCAAATCCTATTACCGTCACCTCCATTTTTGATAATAATAGGGTGACACGACTAAGGGCTTCCGCAACTCGATTTAACGTACCCTTAAGGTGCTTAATAATGAATGTGTACTCATGAAGATAGGAGACCCATTTGGCGTGCCGAGGGCTGATTTTACTTTGAGAGTTTACAAATTTTAGCGCCTCATGATCCGAGAGGATTACAAATTCTTTCGATATGAAATAGTGTCGCTAGTGTTGGAGACAACGTATCACGACACTAAACTCACGATCATCATTGGAATAATTTAATTTTGGGCCCGCAAGTTTCTCGCTAAAGTATCCAACAGGATGTCCCTCTTGGCTTAACACTCCTCCAATTCCTATCCCCGAAGCGCCGTATGATAGTTCAAACACTTTATTAAAATCAGGAAACCGTAGTAGGGGGCTTCGGACATCCGATCCTTAATCATTTGAAACGCGCTAGTGGCCGATTTGGTCCATATAAAATCACCCTTCTTCATACATTCAGTGATTGGTGCCATGATACTACTAAAATTGCAAATGAATCGTCGATGAAATGTAGCCAATCCATGAAAGCTCCTAACCTCCCTAATATTTTCTGGTTCCGACCACTCTCTAATAACTTGGACCTTCTTAGGGTCAACATGTATACCCTCAACGCTCACTATGTATCCTAGAAATTCCACGGAAGTCACACCGAACGCGCACTTCTTAAATATAATGTATAAGTTCTCTTGGCGCAATGCAGTAAGGATTGTCCGCAAATGAGTTTCATGATCGATCGACGAGGTACTAAACACCAAAATATCATCGAAATAGACTACGACAAATTCACCCATGTATGGCTTAAATACTTGAGTCATTAACCGTGAGAAAGTACTTGGTTCGTTGGTGAGTCCCTCTCCTAGCACTAACCACTCGTAAAGCCCATCCTTAGATTTAAAGGCAATTTTCCTTTTGTCTCCCCCCGAATCCTTATTTGGTGGTAACCACTCTTTAAATCCAATTTTGAGAACACGGTGGCACCGGATAACATATCCAATAGATCGTCCAAACGGGGAATGAGAAACCTATACTTGACAGTTATTTTATTGATGGTCCGGTAGTCTACACACAACCTCCAAGACATATCTTTCTTCGGGACCAACAAGGCTGGGACGGCACAAGGGCTTTTACTATGGCGGATAAATCCCTTTGCTAATAAATCGGAAATTAATATTTGTAGTTCATTATGTGCGGAGGGATTGAGTCGATAATGGGGTAGATTAGGCAAGGATGAGCCCGGGACGAAGTCAATTTTGTGTTGAATATCCCTGATGGGTGGCAACTTGGAAGGTAAATCTACCGGATAGATGTCCTTATATTCTTCCAATAACGTGCGCAGAGATAACGGTAGGTTCTCTAAAGATGGTGAATATTCTTTTACTTGTAGGCATACTAACGCATAAATGATGCCATCTAGAAAGGTCTCGCGTTCTAACTCCTTCCTACTTATAAAACTTATCGTTTTCCTTTCCGCACGCACCACTGTGTCCTTGGAAGCAATCGACGGGTCCTTAGGTAGTGTGGGTTTCAAAACAATGGTCTTATCATTGAACTTGAACTCGTAGGTGTTGGCTCTGCCAAATGGGTCACGTCATAATCATAAAGCCATGGACGTCCTAGTAGAACGTGACATACATCCATAGGAATGACATCGCACCACACCTTATCGACATAGCTCTTCACCGTAGCGGTAACAAGCATCATTTAGAAACTGCGATAGATGTTTTGTTCACCCATGCTATCTTATACGGTTGTGGATGCGGCTCAGTGACTAAGTGCATTCGAGTGATGGCATTCTCCGAAACGACGTTCATACAACTACCTCTATCGATTATTAACTTACACCACTTGTCACCGTTCTTAAAATTTACTGAGAAGATATTCGTCTGATTTTAATCATCCGTAGCACGCGGTGTATTCAGAATACATCTCATAACCATCATAAAAGAGTCGTCATCAATATCACTTGGCTCGGCGTCAGACTCGGTACCGGCTTCATAAACGATCTCGGCGGGATCAGATGTAGAGTCTAAAAGGGCTAGGGGTTTTCCCTTAGTGGGGCACTCACTAGAGTAATGCCCTTGGATTCCGCAAGAATAACATGTGGCGTTAGTCTTATTAATTTGTCCTATAGGAACTCTCTCACCATTGGGATTTTTATTGTTCCTAGCGGTAATTACTATGGAGCTTGAGTCAGTCGATCAGAACTTTTCTTTGTCTCGCATGGATGACGAAGGTGGGGGTCCTAAGATGGATTTTCCTTTCTGGAATGCTCGTCCCTTGGACTTGTTGGCGTTGTGTTTTTCTATATCCAATGCTGCATTGAATGTTGTGTTACGTGTGACCATAACGCAAAAGCTTGCCTTGGATGTCCGTATTAAGCCCCTTACAGAAACGAGATAGTGTGACCTCGGGCATTTCTCCGATGTCACAATGCACCATCATATCCTTGAGTTGTCCCATGTACTCCGCTACCGATTGCCCCCCTTGACGAAGGGTGGCTAACTCGTCAAACATTTGGGTTCGGTGATACGTCGGGACATATTGGTCATGCAAGAGTGCCTTCATGGCAGCCCACCCAATTCAGGGTGCTCCATTCACGGTGCCTAGACGCCTCTCTTCGTTCAACCAGAACGTTTTGGCTCTAACTAGAAGTTTCATTCATGCTACCCGCACCTTCTCAATGTCCGTCAGGTGGTGCCACTCAAAATAGCGCTCAATATCCATGATCCAGTTTAGAAATACTTGGGGTTCACCCATGCCATCGTAGGATGGTGAATCAATTTTGACAGCCCTAGTTAAGTTGAACTCATGAGGGGCTCGAGGTGCGTATTCGTAGTCCTGATCACGAGGGTGATTTTGTCGCTCTTCTCGTTGGTTGGCATGCTGGGGTGGTGGCCCCGGTCAATTTATCCCAAAGCCGGGATTTTGAGGCGCCGCCTGATTGACAGCCAACCCTTGTATTAACTGTGTGAGTGCATCGAACCTGGTGTTAAACTCTTCCCTAAGCGCCGCAATGGTTGCAGGAGCGTGCTCATCATCATGGTTGTCGGCCATGTGTGAGGTAGAGGAAGGGTACTCCGTGCCGAGCCTCGTGCGCATGAACGACAGTGAAGCAGGGTGTCTCACCTAGACCAAAGACTGTTTCGACAAGAATTTTATAATTCAGGATTTTTATATGCTTAAAAACTTGGAGAACGAAAATATTTTTTTTGACTTTTATGCTTAGAAAATAGGTAGAATATTCAGATTTTTTTGTAAATTTTTTTGCAGAATTTTTTGTTTTGATTTTTGTTATATGTAGACCAAAAGGAGAAAATTTCAGATTTTATGACTACGAAACATGCACGACCAAGTGTAGGTCGACGTCCTATGACAGGAAAAGCGTAAGGACGGTGTCGATTGAGAAATCAACACGAACGTCGCTTTGATACCAAATTGATGTAGCGCCGTCCTAAGAGCCTACACGGATGGCGTCGAGTTTTCTCTCGCCACGATAAACAATCTCGTTCTACACGCAAACGAAACGCAGCACCACCAATTATTTTATTTATCTCAAGTGCCAACGTTCGGTTAGTGAATCCGATAGAGATCGAATCACGACTAGAGGCCGAGTTTCGATCAAGCTAAAAGGACAAATATTCGTGTCCGTACGAGCGATGTTGTACCAAAGAAAGATCCACCATGAAAAATACCGATTCGCAAAACGGTTGATCTTTCCCCAACAAGAAATAACGAGGATCGCCAATCCTCCCGAGAGTAATCAAAAAATCAAACGAAAAACTCACAGATCTATTAAGAAAACGCCGCGAAATTTTCTTCCGTTTCACAAAGTACGCAAAAATCGTCCACCACACAAAACAATCTAGAAGAGGAAAACTCTTGAGTAGAAATTTCGTTACCCCTCTCGGAATAGTAAATCCGGGATATTGGTTCCACTAGAAATGATCGCTCTCCTTTGTCCTCCATGAAAGATGCTCCAAGGATAAAGAAACTCGACCGTCTTCCCCGCTTTGCACCGTGAAGTTTTTCCCAAGTCCTTTGGTTCTTGCACTCAACTTGTCTCCTCCAAGGATGGCCGGCTAGGATGAAATAGGTGGAGAGAATCGTGGGGGTGGATGTGTAGTAGACGATAGAAGGAGAATAGGAGGAGGATTGAGAGAGAGGGAGGCCGAAATTTTGGAGGAGGAGAACCCCAAGGGGGGGCGGCGGCTAAGAGGAGGGGGAGAGGAGAGACAATTAGGTTAGAGGAGCCTTGTTTAGCAAGCAAATAAAATCTGAATTTTATTTAGAGTCTTTGCCTTATATAGGCCTTACAACACAAGCGCTAATAGCAGCCCAAAATTAGTGCTAGATGCACACCAACAGTTCTAAATAATAAAATACAAACCATAAATAAATTCAAGCCATAACTTAGTAAACATAAAAATTCAAGCCATAACTTAGCAAACATAAAAATAATAATTAATTCTTGTGGCGTGGACGAAGATTGTAGCCGTGGCCGCCACGGCGCCGCAAGTCTTTAGCCGAAGGGCCAACATCATCATCATCTGCCACAACTCCATGATCAACTAATGCGCCATGCACGTCATCTTCATCATCAAGTTGGCCATCATGGTGGCAGTCGCCATCAGAAAGTACTTAGTCTTTTAGAGTAATGGTCGTTGACCAAATCATTTTAGGGGATCATGGAGCCGAACCAGGAGATGCTTCCCGAGAGGTCGGTGCGCTTGGACACGGGACAGTTAAGAACTGGAGTTCAGGAAGCAGGGACAGTGAGTCCCGATCATTAGTAGATATTATAGATTTGCTTCCACGATTGAGTGATTGTAGTGAGGATTTTGATGTATGGGGTAGGAGCCCTCTCTAGTACTTTGCTTTATCATTTTTGTGGACTCTCCCATTGTGGAGAATTATTTATATATATGTGATTCTGGTGGACTAGTATTGAGTTTCATTTTACTCATGTACTCTTTTATTTATTCTACTCTTCTACGATCGGTATGACTTGCAGGATGAACGTTTTGTAGTGACGGCCTTCCCAAGTTTGTTGGTGTCACCGCAAAGCGACGATTCTGGGCATAAGAACCGCGATGGTTTAAAAGAAAAAAATGGTGTCTTACAAACTGGTTTCAGAGGGAGGTTTCGATCCTCCGACCTGTGGGTTATGGGCCCAAACTGGTATCAGAGGAATCATCGATCCAAGAGAAGTCCATGAAAACCCTAGGCCACCCCTCACAAGCTCAATTTGAGGAATAACTAGCAACAGAAGCAATGGTGTGCCCATAAAGGGAATCATATGCAAAGGTACAACCTATCTTTATTTCCACTTGTACATCAGCTAATTATTAGAATTATTCTTTGTTTCCTGCGGCAAACCCTGCCCCCTGTAGGGATCACCTCCGGCTGCGAAGATATCATCTTATAATTCTCTAGTCAACGAGTTAGACTTAACCCACAAGGACACATGACTAACCATGACAACTTATAGTATGCCCTAGTCGTAAATAGACCTTCGGTATGAACTTAGTTAAGGTAAGGAGATACCCAAAGAGAATAAAGGAGGAGTTTAATACAAGAATGGATACCAAAGATATAAACTCAAGTGTCCCTACGGTCCCTATCAAGGATTACTCAAACCGTTAGGACTGCCTTAAGGAGAATTAAGGCCAATAATCTATTAGCAGAATGGCAGAAGTCACTTTGTCTCAACCCTCATACGAGTAACAAGAATACCTAGAGGCAACCACCAAGACAAACACCGAGGGTCGGATAGGAATTCAAGTTCGGAAGAGACCCTTTTGGAATTGGGAACATTTTGACCGTGATAAGTTTGTCGTAAACGTGACTTAGAGGGTTTAAAGTATGGAGTATATCGAGAAGTTTTAGTATGGAACCCCAAATCTAGGGTTGATGCACTAGGGATTGTGTACACAACTATGATAGATATAACATGGCAATATCGAAGATACTTAGCCCAAGGTAGGTAGGGGCTTATGTTTTGTTTATTGGGCAAATTAGTTATTGACTTGGGATTCCTTAGACTTAAATTAGAAAATGTGGTGTCACAAACATAATGAGATTAAGTTGATCTTATTCGACGTTATTCGGGTGAAGATAAGATTTTGTAAAAGCGTGTTTGGAATGATGATCTGTAGCATTACCAGGACAATGTCATGGTAATGAGCAGGAGTAATTAAGAGATTTAACTATTACAAGATATCATGTGAAATTAGATGACTGGTAACAAGATTCAGGATATTTGGGAAGATTAGATTAAATCACTATGTTGTAACATCGGAAGTATGATGACTCTAGGAAACTGCAAGAAGTTGGCAGAGAAATATTGAAAGGCATAGACCTTAAATTTGTTTCGTATAGTTGAATTGATTGATTACTCGGGCATACTCGAAGGAATAAGAACATGATCGTGTAGAGAATGTTTATAGAGTTGTTGTCTACACTCACAAATGAGAACTCAAATCACCGGAAAAAATTGAGTTTATTAGAACGTGTAATTCCCCCGAATTAAGAAAGATGTCATGGATTCGGTGACGCATGGTGAGGTTTATCAGCTGGAGGAGGTCAAGTGCACAAGATGATCGCGTCAGATACGAATGGAAGGTTATGGACAAGGAAAGAAGATCAGTCTAGGCTTATCTGGGACTCTCGGTCGACATTCTACATAACTCTACACCATCAGACAGAAGGGTAGATGAAGCGTACTACCCTGTCACTGAAGGATCTTTTACGCTTATACATTATGGACTATGGAGAGCCATGTGAGAGACTTTTGCCACTGATCAAGCTCTCTTATAGCCACATTCATCTATCCTGTATAGGCATGACCCTCATGAGATATTATACGGACAGAGGTGAAGGACTCAACTGTATTGGATCTACTATAAGGATCCAAAGGCACTCAGCTCGAAATTTGTGGAGAACCTAGATACCCATATATGATTGATTCGAGATAGGATGTTGGAGGCCTAGAGTAGACAAGCCAAATATTGCGATCCGCGACATTTCCAAGTAGAGTCTCAAGATCGAGACCATAGGTTTTTGATGATACGTCATATGCATGGGGTCTTGCGGGTATGCGAGCAAAAGTTGCTCAGTTCGAGGAATATGGGGCCCTACAGGATCCTGGGGTGGATCGGCTTATTGGCTTACAGACTGGAGCTAACGCAAGAGTTAGCGGGTTTGCATGATGTCTTCTACGTCTCCTCTCTTAATAAGGCTCTACTATGGTCGGAGCAGCAAGTTACTAAAATAGATGGCTCGTCAGCTTCAGATCGATTGGTCCTCTTAGAGCCGGTCAGGATAGAAGATATAGTAGTGTGAGTCTTGTGGTGTGAGAAGGTTCCGTTGATGAAGACTATATGGTAAAATCATGGAATGGAGGAGCATACCTGGGAGGCACTAAATCTGATACAAAAAAGTACCTGGAGCTCTTTGCTTCAAATATAACTTCAATTTCTGAGGGATGTTACATTCAGTTACTCTCAGTAGAAACCCCACAGACCTAACCTTAATTTCGGGGATGAAATTATTATTTTTGTTTATTGAGATTTGTAACATCCCTCAAACAACTAGACCCCTAGAAGTGGTTTTTTCATGACTAGGTCATGACAAAACCCTAGGAAGCCCAAGAAGACCAAGTGAATCTTGGAATGAAGGTGAGATCACCATGGTCTGCAAATAACACATTCCGACTATCGTACCTAGGGTTTGACTTTAGGGCCTTACCTTGACTCTTTGACCCCATAATAACATCCCTAGCCCTTTAGAAGGTTCATTGGGTCACCAAGGACCCATTGGGATCAATTAAAGAGGGTAAGTTGACCCAAATAAACCCTAGTACTAAAAGGTCAAAGTGTCCTAACTAAAGGTCAAGTGACCTCCATATCCAAACCAACCCTACCCATGGATTCCTAGACCTTAGTGGAGGCCAATGGGTCACCAAGAACCCATTGGGGTCAACCCAAATGGTCATGTTGACTAAGGTCAACTCTACCCTAGTACTAGGTCAAACTAGCTCAAATGGGCTAACTCAAGCTCAAGCCCAATCCACTTGGGCTAAAATATTATTTCCATGAATAATATGGGTTAGTGGGATGCCATTAGGAAAGAGTAGTCAATAAAATTGGCCTTTATGACTAGGGAGAGAAAACTCGATTTTCCTTTTAATGGAAGAGAGAGAAAGTGAAAAAGGAGGCCATTCATGGCCAAGGGAGACAAGGGCCTATCCAATTGATTGATACATTCCCTCTCATACATTTGAGGAGTTGAATAATAATAGCAAGCCACCAAAGTGGCTAAATTAAATTTCTCACATAAGGAAGAGAGAGAAAAAGGAGAGAGAAAGCCATTAATGGCTATGAGAGAGCAAGAGTTCCTCTCCAATTGATTACAAAGCCATGATTCATCTTCCCCTCATCAGTTAGAGGAGACCAGAGGTTTTTCCCAACCTCTAGGTTGCTGAATTCAGAGGATCCTATCTTGGCCTAAATTCACCTTAATGGCCATTAATGGCAATTGGTGCTTGACCACTCCCTTCCCCCATTTTACAATCTTAAAAGCTTCCCCAAGTTTAGAGGAGACCTTTCCACTCTTTACATGAAGGAGCCGAGTGAGTTGGTAGTGCTGTTGCAGAATACCGATCGGCGCCACCAACATCAATGTCATTCCGGCGATCCGCCCACCTCCAGCTCTCCGAATAGGTCCTCCTCTAATCCTTTCTTCGTGGGCTAGCATCTTAGATCTTTTAGGAGAGAAATCGGGCTCAATTGAGCCCAATCGGGTGATAGAAAATTTTGTATTTTCATTGCTTTTTAAGTCTTGCGAGTTCAGCGGAAATGGCCCCTCTGGCGGCCGTACCGCCGCCCGGCAATAGCTCCCTACCTCAACGAAGGTGGTGGCAGTGGTGGCCATCCAGGGAGGTGGTTGAGTGGCCGGCAATAGCTCCCTAACTCAATCTACTTTAAGATCTGTGCTAGATCAAGTGTATTAAATTTTGATTTTTTTATTTTCTATTATAGTTATTGGGCTGTTTTAAATTAATTATTAAAAATACATAGGTTCCCCAACAATAAAAGAGGTCTACGTGAAAGTTGTAGCCCTATGAGTCTAGTTTAATTTAAAATTAATTTTAACTAATTTGGAATTCGGGTCAGAACACATCACACATTTTTGTGAGGTCTATACATAGGCTAGATCAGAGATTACTTTGAGTACCCCCATCAATCCAGCCGACCAAATGACTTGAAGTTTTGTATGGGCGTCACACTTATCTATACCTAGAACATATACAAAAATGGGAGTTTTTGGTAAAAAGTTTCCTAAAGTTTTTGTAGAAACCTAATAATCCATGTATGAATTATTTATAGGGTCTAATGACCTCCAAACTCTCCCAAATTTTGGAGAGTGGTTATTTGGGTCAATATAGGACTCGGTATAAAATTGCATTCCATTTGGATATGATTTGGTTTGGAATTTGGTAAGCCCTAGCCTAGTCCTAAAAGGGGTTAATTAGGTTGAATTATCCCTTGTGGCGTTGAGTGACCAAATCACCTTAATAGAGGTTGAACTAAGGCCTCTAATTTTTTATGACATTAAACACCCTCATAAGGACTTTGGGGTGGATTGGGGTGGATTTGCCCTGGAACCTTAGATCAAACCCTAAGTTTAAACTTTGGGGGTTTGTGAAGGATATGGGGTGATATGTCCTTGTATGAACTTGGTGTTTAGTCCATGTGATCTTAGGGTGGTGAAATGCCCTAGAAAGGAATTTGGTGACATTTGGAATTATGCACATAACATAAACCAATTAGGGATAGTTTAGTCCAATAATTTTTATGAAAATATTGGAGGGTCAAATGATCTTTGATCTTCATGAGATTTTGGTAGCAGTACTTATATAGTGATATTGACCTCTGAAATTTATTATAGGATGTTTAGAAAACAGTGGCCTATACTTGTAGTTATAACCACCATCTTTCCCCTGGTGATAATTTTTGAGTAACCATTGTTAGATTAACTTAGAATGATATAAAACTCTGACAATGTTAATTAAATGTCATTTAGAGGCACTAATAAATTATTTGGATCATTTGGGCATCTCCTCTTAGTACTTCATGTTAAGTGAACAAGTGCACCATATTTGATAAATAGATAATAAATATTATTTCTTATTGGAAAATTGTTTTATTTAGCCAGAGAATCTTTTAGGGCATAATAAAGCCTAGAAAAAATTATTACTTGTCATTTTGATGAATTTATAATAATGTTGCTTCATAAAGTGCACTTTAATGAAATTAATTGAAGTATTTTTATGCATGACTCACTGACCTTAAAATTGCATGAAACTTAGTCAGTAGTGTTTTAAGATCATTATAAGGCTCTGTTAATTGTTATATAATTTTTGGACTGTGATTTATAGTACTCGCTTCATTGACTCTAATTATTTGAGTTTCCTTCAATTAATTATTTAGAGGCTATTACATCTATATAAGTCTATGAAATTTGGAATTCAGTTATATTTTACTATCAGACACTGATCATAAATTTTGTGTGGCCATAAATTAAGGAAATCTATTACTTCATGTTCAAAATTACACATGGTCTAACATTTGGGAAAATCTAATAAATGCTAAATTAATTAAGAAAATTACAAGTTTCTGGATTTGGGCTAAATGTGTCATGATAGACCCCCAATAATTATATTAGGGCATTTGGATGAAAATTTGGAGTACCTCCTATCATGTACATTATATAGCTTAGGTTTGTAAGCATTTAGTAAAGCTGCATGTCGAAGTATGAGACCGTGCGGTCTGGCGGTTTGAGCCTGGCGGGTTGTAGACCGGGCGGTCTGGCGGTTTGAGTCCGGCGGGTTGATATCCAGACTGTTGTTGTGTGGTGTCTGGCGGTCTGACGGTTTATCTCGGGCGGCTTGGAAACCGGGGCAGTCTAGCGGTCTCCTACAACAACTCTCTCTTGCTTCTGGTATTGCCGAGCGATTAGAACATTGTCTAACCGCGCGGCCTGTTCCGGTCTGTTGTTCTAGCCGCCCAGATCTGATGTATAGCTTTAGTCCCACATTGTTAGTTTGTATTCTATCCTCTTTCCTCCATTCTATAAAAGGGAGGCTATAACTTTGTAAATGATATCTTTTTGGATAATAAAATTTCAATTATTCAAAGTTCCAGCTTGTTTTCTAGTCATTTGTTCAGTACTTTAGTCTTTTGTTCGCTACTTCTCACATGCTATCAGAGGACTCGATATTCTCCTCCTGATTCTGTGCGCCCTGTCCGCGCGGCTTGACTCTTTTTTCTTGCGACCTATTCTCGCGGTTTGTCTCTTCCGCCTGCCTGCGCCCTATCCGCGCGACCGTCTATTCCTTGCCTTTCAGTCGCAGCGACCTGTATCTTTACTCGCCGCGACCTGCTGCCTTTTTTGCCTTGTTCGTTCATCCCTTCTATTCGCGCGGTCTATCTTCTAGCCGCTCGACTTCTTTCCCTGCTTGGATCTGCGGCTTGGTCGTGGCTTCTCTGGCCTCTGGTGTCTGTCATCGTGACCGCCGCAGCTCTTCTTCTTCCTATCCGCACGGCTTGTATTCTAACCGCGCGGCTTCTCACTGTTTTCTCCTATGGCCCTTTTTGAAACCTCCACTACCACCACTCCTATCGTCACTCCAACGCCGCTTCCTACTGTCTCTGGCAACCTTGGCACGGTTTCTAAACTTGTTGGCTCCAACTATCCGGATTGGAGCGTTTCTTTCACCTTTCTTCTTCGCTCTCAGCGCAAACGTCATCACCTCACCGATGACCCTCCTCCTCTAGACTCTGCTGAATTTGATGACTGGGATACCAGTGATGCGCTCACTACTAGAAAAATGGCTTTTAGCCATGGGGGAAAAATCGTGGCTATTAGTGAGTATTAGCCACGGTTTTTATTCCGTGGCTAAAAGTCTAGTATTAGTCACGGTTGACTAATCCATGGCTAATATTGGACTTTTAGCCACGGTTTGCCTGAACCGTGGCTAAAAGTCTAGTATTAGCCACGGTTTGCCTGAACCGTGGCAAAAGGTCGTGGTTACATTTAGTCCCACATCGCCAAAACAAAATGAAATTTTGGGTTTATAAGGAATTTATTTCAATTAGTATTTGAAATAAATATGTCGGCGGCGGCCGGGCGGCGGCGGCGGCCGGGCGGCGGCGGCGGCGGCGGCCCGACGTCGCGGGGGCGGCGCGCCAGCTGGCCTGAATTTTTTTATGTTATGAGGGCCCTTTAACCACGACAATTAAACCGTGGCTAAAAGTCTAGTATTTGCCACAACAATCAAACTGTGGCTAAAAGTCCAGTATTAGCCACGGTTTTGGACTTTTAGCCACGGTTTGGACTTTTAGCCACGCTCGCATTGCCCACGCCCATTTTCCCGTGGTAGACCGTGGCTAAAAGTCATTAGCCACGGTTTTGGACTTTTAGCCATGACAATCTGCCGTGGCTAAAAGTCAGTTTTCTAGTAGTGGCTTGTCCGCACGTGGTTGTCTAACAGCCTCTCCGATGAATGTCTTCATGTCATATGCCATGATGAGACGGTCAAGACCGCGTGGCTTCACCTTGCTGCTCTCTACTCGAAGGGGGCCCAGACATCCCGCATTTATATTCTCTACGCGGATCTCTTCGCTCGCCCTTCCATGTCTTCTGCTGCGGCTTATAGGCAAGTTCAGGCTCTTGGCGCTGAAATCCTCCAGAATCGCCCTTTCTCCGCGGACTTGGCCGAGCAGCACAAACACTTCCATGAACTCCTGGTTGTTTGTTATCTTCTACGGCTCCCTGAGTATTTTGATATGATCCGCCAGCAGATCTTGGGCGAAACCGAGTCTCCCACCTTGGATGCCACCGCGGCTCGCATCGCCGCTGTTACTTCACTGCTCCACCGTCCTCTGTTGTCCTCCCCTTCTCCACATGACTCCTATGCTCACCAAGTTCAGCGGGGTGGCAATAGTGGTCATAGCCACTTTGGCACGCGTGGTCCGTCAAGATTCCTCTGCTCTCACTGTGGTCGTACCAGCAACTCTGTTGACCGCTGCTGGCAGAAACATCCTCATCTTCGTCCCTCCGGTGATACTTCTGTGGCCATGACCTCAGGTAGTGCGCACGTCGTTACCCAAGGTAAATGGCTGATTGACTCTGGTGCTACAAATCACATGACCGGAAACCCTCAGTGCTTCTCTCTCTTAGAGACGCATGATCGGTTACCCCCGGTTCTTGTTGCGGATGGTTCGCCTTCCCTAGTTCACGGAACGGGCATAGTTCAAGTCACCCCGTCACTTCGTTTAACGGACACTCTCTATGTCTCGAAGTTCCCTTGCAATTTGCTCTCAGTTACTACTTTATGCAAGCAACTTCAGTGTTCTGTCTTATTTACTCCTACTTCTTGCTGTTTTCAGGACCCGAGGACCCAACGGACGATTGCTACTGGGACTGAGAGCGGCGGTCTCTACTTCCTCGACAATTTTTCCGCTCTGTACGCCTTCTCTTCCTCGTCTACTGATCTGCTTCAATGGCATCTTAGCCTTGGACATCCTCCTCCTTGGATTCTTCGTCAGCTTCTTCCCCACTTACCTCAGACAAGTCATCCGCTCAACTGTGATGCTTGTCAGCTTGGCAAACATCACCGCTCCTCCTTCCCGCCCAAGCAAGGCCGTGGTTCCTCCCACACTTTTGATCTAATTCATTCCGATGTTTGGGGTCCTGCTCCTACTCTCACCATTGGTCGGGGTAGTTCTTATTTTGTAACTTTTATTGATGATTTCTCCAGATGTACCTGGGTGTATCTTTTAAAAGATCGCTCTGAACTATTATCTGTATGGCAATCTTTTTATAATATGATTAAAACTCAGTTTGCTATTTCTATTAAAGTACTGCGCTCTGATAATGCTAAAGAATACCTCAGTCATGAGTTTTTGTCTTTTTGTATGCAACATGGTCTTATTCATCAGACCAGCTGTGTTTACACCTCCCAGCAAAATGGGGTGGCAGAGCGTAAAAACCGTCATCTCCTCGATATCGCTCGCACTCTAATTATGCAGATGCAGGTACATCGCTCCTACTGGGGCTATGCTGTTCTTCTTGCCTGATATCTCATCAATCGCATTCCCTCTTCGGTTCTTCACGGCAAGACCCCCTTCTCCATTCTCTACCCGGGTAAGGAACCCTTTCCTCTTCCTCTCCGTATCTTTGGGTGTACGACTTTTGTGCATGCTCTGTCTCCTACCCGTGACAAGCTTTCCTTCCGTTCCACAAAATGTGTCTTTTTGGGATACTCGACCACTAGAAAAGGCTATTGTTGCTTTGACCCTGTTATGCGCAAACAGTTTGTTTCCGCGGACGTCACCTTCTTCGAAAATACATCATACTTTTCTTCTCCATCCCCGCTTCCTCCTACTGTCTCTGACTATCCTCCATCTCTCTGTGTTCCTTCCATGCATATCGACGTCTCCCCTCCTATATCATCTCCTCCTCCGTCTCCTCCTCTCCCTATTATCTCCCCTCCTTCTTCTCTGCAGCCGTCTCTCTCTAGTCCCGGGCCAGCTTTCTCCGCCACGGACGCTCCGGTCCCTGAGGCACAAGATGACCTGGATCTTCCCATTGCCCTTCGCAAAGGGGTGCGGGCGTGTACCCAACACCCGCTTGCAGCTGTTGTTTCCTATGATCGGCTTACTCCCTCTCGCAGGTGCTTTGCTTTGGCTATCTTGGCTACTACCACTCCCCACACTTACCAGGAGGCTTTTGTTTCCTCATTGGAAATCTGCTATGGATGAGGAAATCGCCACTCTTACTGAAAGGGGTACCCGGACCCTTGTTCCTCCACCGATAGGTACTGATGTGGTTGGCTGCCACTGGGTGTTCATTGTGAAGTTTTGCCCAGACGGCATTGTGAATCGTTACAAAGCCCGACTGGTGGCCAAAGGCTTTACTCAGACTTATGGAGTTGACTATTTTGATACTTTCTCCTCGGTTGCTCGCCTCAGCACAATCCGGGTTCTTCTTTCTGTGGCCGTCAACAGGGAGTGGGCTATTTCCCCGCTTGATGTCAAGAATGCTTTTTTGTATGGGGATCTTAAGGAGGACATCTATATGGAGCAACCTCCTGAGTATGTTGCTCAGGGGGATACACGAGTATGCCTGTTGAAGAAGGCCATCTACGACCTAAAACAGAGCCCTCGGGCATGGTTCGACAAGTTTAGTGGCATTGTGGCTGCCATTGGCTTTACAAGAAGTTCAGCCGATCACTCATTGTTTATTTACAAAACCGCATCGGGCCTTGTGGTTTTGGCGGTGTATATGGATGATATTCTTCTTACCGGCGATGATCAGGCTGGGGTGGACTTGACAAAGAAACACCTCCGTCAACATCTAGTCACGAAGGATATGGGCTTCCCGAAATATTTTTGGGGATAGAAATCTCTTGGAAGCCCGACTCGTTGGTTCTCTCCCAATGGAAGTATGCTCTTGATCTTCTACAAGAGGCAGGATTGACCGGTGCCAAACCGACCCGGTATCCCATGGCCACTGGAGAGGAAAAAACATAGACAGATGACTCACCTCTTATATCCCATGCCACGAGGTATAGACGTCTGATGGGCAAACTCATTTATCTCACGGTGACCAGACCCAACATCGCCTATGCTGTAGGCAAGGTCAGTCAGTTCATGCAAGCTCCCAGGGAATGTCATCTTCAGTCTGCCTTGAAGATACTAGAGTATGTCAAAGCAGCACCAGGAAAAGGTCTACTCTTTCAGAAGCATGGTCATCTGAGAGTTGAAGCCTACTCAGACTCACGCTATGCGGATGATAAAGGCGACCGTAAATCTACATCAGGTTTTTGCACATTTGTTGGAGGTAATCTTCTGAGCTGGAAGAGTAAGAAGCAGTCTGTTGTCTCAAGGTCCAGTGCAGAAGCCGAATACCGGAGTATGGCGTCAACCACGTGTGAGTTAAAATGGTTGCGGGCTCTCATGCTTGACCTAGGAGAGGTCTACGACTATCCTCTGCCTATGTTCTGTGATAACAAGGCTGCTATATACATATCCAAAAATCCGGTCTTCCATGAGAGAACGAAACATATAGAGGTCGACTGCCATTTCATCCGAGAAGAGGTCTTGAAGAGACAGATTTGCACTTCGTTCGTCACCTCCGATAAAGAGTTAGCAGATATCTTCACCAAGCCGGTTTCTACTTCCTTCTTCCACATCTGTGACAATGTAAGACCCCCCTCCCGGAACACAAAACACGGCACGAGAGGTGTCTTATGCCCAGAACAGCCGCCTTACGGTAACACTAACACTCGGGCTAGCCTTTACGACCAGACTCCTATTCTGCCAGCAACAACAAATATCAACACGTAATTGCCAACCCAACCATAATAATATAAGAAAGTAAACCCACACTAAGCATATGTCCATAGTCATAACAAAAGAGAATATAACAAGCTTCTACATAATCAGAGTACGTGAATGTATATGCCACGAAGGGCTACAATAAAATCTCTCTCACTAACATCTGTAACCGACGGTAGCGAGGGTACCATCCCTTCAGGCCCTATTGTCCTGGCCTGGCTGTCCGGCTGCATAGTCTGCTGCTCCACCTGCGGGGTTCCCTCCTAAAAAGGAAGACGTAGCAACCGTTAGTCATAAATACTAAGTGGCTTCGCATCCGCTCCCCCGACGACTCCTCGGCATCGGGGGAGAAAGGAACAGGTACAATATATAAATAACAGTAATACAGCAGGTGAAGTGAGTATATATATCATAAGCACCAACAGTAGTAGTGTATAATAAACAAGCTCTTAGTTTACAAATCTACTATCTACAGCAGCAAGAGAGTATATAGCTACAAAAGTAAGTAACTCAACTTATATGGATGCCCATACAAGCATATAAGTTGAGGGTCGTTCAGCAATAAGTAATTCATCGTATAGGAGTGCCCATACAAACTTATACGATGAGGGTCTTAAATATGTAATGAAGTGTAATGCTATGAATGCAATGCAATGACACACCCATGATCATGCACATGCAATTGCTATGTCGACACAGACTTATAGTTCCCACTATTCGAGCAGGTAGCTAACCTCTCAGGCGTCAACCGTCGTGGCCAGACGGTGACAGTAGAGCGAGCATCTCCACTACTAGGCTGGTCTCCACACTACCTTGCCTAGGCCTCCGTACGCCTCAATGCTAAGGACATAACAGCGGAGCTCACTTGCGTACTATGGCTCAGCGGGTTCTCCTGGGTAAATGAGCACCAAGATCCTAGCCCCGAACTGGCCTATGCGTGACACGGAAGGAGCCTCAGAAACCCGAGGACCAAGCCCAACCGTTCACTTGGCACGGAAGGAGCCTCGGGACATGAACACCGAGGACCAAGCCAAACCGCCCAAGGTCTAGATATCGACTCCCATCGGTGTGACGATTGGCGAGCCCGTAGACCTGCCACACTATCCTTAACCCGGGATTACGACACCGTGTGTCGACTCTCACCACATGAAATTTCATAATATCGTGGAATGGAAGGAGCCTCGGGACGTGAACACCGAGGACCAAGCCCAACCATCCATCAAATGCGGAAGGAGCCTCAGGACATGAACACCGAGGGCCAAGCCCAACCGCCCAACTTTACTCATCTCAATCTCATTCCAACTAGTGACAGTCAACATCACACTTGTTACTTCCACAATACTACCCGTAGGGAGATGACACTCTAAGCATTGGATTACCAATTCCCTTTTTATCCATTCAACAGGTATCATGGCCATGGTTAAATCATTTATACTTTTGCCCGATCATATATACCCAATTATATCAGGTTCCTTCCTTCAATTAAACTTGTCCACAACTCGTTATATGAATTTAGATTCATAACCTCAACTTATCATATCACTATGATGATTATGTCAAAAGAGTCCACCCAAGCCTCGAGTTGGATCACAACATTAAACTCCACCACATCGCATTCCACGTTACACAAGCCCATAATTTAGGTGCAGCCTTAACCCGGGCAGCCACTTCGATCAAGGATTCCCGAGGTTACAGAGATCCAACGAGTGCGTGCAACCACTGGTTGGAAAGATAATTTCGTGGGCTACAACTTTCGTGTTTAGTCGAAAGCCCAGATTTGATCGCACCCCACCAGAAATCCACTCGAAGCCTGCTGCGTACATGGTACAGATTTCCTAGGTGGAATTTCCCCCAACCGCAGTAGATTCGAACAGACTTTCCCGTGGCTACAGGTATCACCTGGGAACGTGCAACCACTCGTTGGAAAGATAATTTTGAGTGCTACGACTTTCGTGTTTAGTCGAAAACCCAGATATAATCAGAACCCCCCCCCCCCTCGAAATTTGCCACGAAGGTCGCTGCGTGCAGAAAACAGATTTCTACACGCATCTTAAGGCGAGATGAACGGCATCCGTTCATCTTCCTCCTTACACCAAACTCCCAAAATCTCCTCCAGAAAATCATCCACCCTTATTCACCCTCACGGAGCCATATTTCTCCACGAAACCTTCTCTCATCTTCACCTTGAAGGATGAAGAGGTTGGAGGGGGCTAAAGCCTAGAAAACAAACCTAGGCATGACTTTCCTAGGAAATCTCCTCCTCACCATCAAGACTCTATGGAGTCGATATCTCTCCTAGAATATATCTACAGATCTAGTACCAAGGGAGAGGGGAGGAAGCTCACCTCATTTCCGGCGATACCAACATTCCCGGCCATGGATCTAGTCGTTCTCCTTTGCGGCATCTCTCGCTTGGTGCGGTTGTTCTTCACGATAAAGGAAGGAGAGAGAGAGAGAGAAAGAAGGCCGCCTCCAAAAGCTCCGCCTGCTTCCGTCGGTTTCGCGAGATCCACGATGACGGCAAGGTCGGTCGGCGCAAGGCTAGGGTTCGGCTTTTAACTCCCTTTTTATAGACTGATGTATTAGGTTTAATCACCTCTTCCACGTGTCAACGCCTCATTGGACCGCCCATAATGGGTCTTATTGAAGTGACCCAGTCCAAGGAACCATCCAGCGCGAATACCGAAATCTGGTTCGGTCCGCTTGTACAAGACGGCGAATCTGCCTGGGCGAAGAAAACGCACAAGTCAAATTCGACGGGAATCATCTGTCATTCTCGACGATCGGCGAGAATCACCAGGTGATTCTCGACGATTTTCCCTTGGGCCATTCTTATCGGAAATCTGTCGTTGAGAGCGTTGAGTACTCTCATCGATTCTCGACGATCGGCGAGAATCACCAGGTGATTCTCGACGATTTTCCCTTAGGCCATTCTTATCGGAAATCTGGCGTTGAGAGCGTTGAGTATTCTCATCGATACTTGACGATCGGCGAGAATCACCAGGTGATTCTCAACAATTTTCTCTTAGGCCATTCTTATCGGAAATCTTGCATTGAGAGCATTGAGTATTCTCATCGATACCCGACGATCGGCGAGAATCACCAGGTGATTCTCGACGATTTTCCCTTAGGCCATTCTTATCGGAAATCTGGCATTGAGAGCATTGAGTATTCTCATCGATACTCGACGATCGGCGAGAATCACCAGGTGATTCTCGACAATTTTCCCTTAGGCCATTCCCTCTCGATCCGTTGGATATCACTCCACCCTACACTCAATCCAACACACTTGACACCATTTGCCAGTGTTGTAAGACCCCCCTCCCGGAACACAACACACGACACGAGGGGAGTCTTATGCCCGAAATAGCTGCCTTGCGGTAGCACTAACACACGGGTTAGCCTTTACCATAAGACGCCTATTTCGCCGGCTACAATCCATATCACAAAAACCATGCCAACCCAACCATATCAGAAAAGTAAAGCAGTTCAATTCACAACTAAGTTTATGTCCAAAAGAGTGGAAGATAACAAGCACAACAGGCTTGTAAAAAAGAATAAGAGTCTAGAAATGTTTTGCCAAACGGCTACATGAAAACACTCACGACTGTCACTAACGGTGCCGATGGCACCACCACTTCAGGTCCTATTGTCCGGGCCTGGCTGTCCTGCTGCATAGTCCGTTGCTGCTCTACCTGCGGGGTTTCCTCCTAAAAAGCAAGACGTAGCAACCGTTAGTCATAAGACTAAGTGGCTTCACATCCGCTCCCCCGACGACTCCTCGGCACCGGGCGGAGAAAGGAACAAAGGTACAATATGTATATATATAAGCAATTAAACAAGCAGGTGACTGTAAATATGGTGGAGTACAAACTACGCTACACAACTAGCAGTTCTACAAATATCTATATATATGACAGCAGGTATAAGTAATCAGAATAGTAACTTAACTTATAAGAGTGCCCATACAAACTTATAAGTTAAGGATCGGCTTAACAGTAAAGTAACTCATCGTATAAGAGTGCCCATACAAACTTATACGATGAGGATCTTGTGTATGCAATGAATGACATGATATGAATGTTATGCTATGACCGAATCATGCGCACGCACATGCAAGTTGCTATGTCGACACAGACTTGAAGTTCCCACTTTTCGAGCAGGTAGCTAACCTCTCAGGCGTTGTCCGTCGTGGCCAGACGGCGATAGTGGAGCGGGCGTCTCCACTACTAGGTGGTATCACACTACCTATCCTAGGCCCTCGTACGCCTCAACGCTAAGAACACAACAGCGGAGCTCACATGCGTACTACGGCTCAGAAGGGGTCTTGGGTAGATGTGCACCAAGAACACAGCCCAACCTGGCCTTTGATTTCGAACCGGATGGAACCTCGGAAACGCACGAGGTGCAAGCCCAACCGTTCTCATGGCGCGGAGGAGATCTCGGGTTATGGACACCAAGTATCTAACCCTACCGCCCAAGGTCTACCCATTGACTCCCATCGGTGTGACGACTGGCGAACCCGTAGACCTGCCACAGTCATTATCTCAATATCGCGACACGATGAATCGTCGCACATCACATGCCCCAAAACAACTCACTCGATGCTACCCGTAGGGAGGCTACAACTCTGAGCATCGGTTGTTAATAAACCCCTTGGGCTCGGATTATGGTTACAAAATCCTCTTCACATAGTGTTCATCATATTCACGCCCATCTATTCAATGAATTCACCTCAACACTTCGCATAATAGATATGTTCAACACCAAACTATATAAATATATTCTATACCAATCTCAACTCTTAATTTCTAACCTTCTCATCCAATCCATTTCTCTACCAATACATGGTTATTCCTTATTACACAACCAAATGGGTAACCATGCTAAATTACAGTAACTACAGCATTATAAATATATGGGAGCAAGATAACAAATGAGCAAATCACAACCATTGCAAGAGTGCTAACATTATAAATTAACAAGTGCATTAACATAGGATAGCCCGATACTAAAACTGGGATTCCCGGAGCTACATGAATCCGATCACAATGCTCAATCCCTCGTTGGAAAGGTATTCGCGAGTGCTATGACTTTCATGTTGAGTCGATCGCCCAGATCTGGTCGCAACATACAAGAAATTCAACTCGAATACGTACAGGAAACAGTTTCCTGTACAGGATTTTCCCGAACGCAGCGGACTCGAACCAGCTTTCCCGTGGCTACAGGTATCGCATGGAAACGTGCAACCACTCGTTGGAAAGGTAATTTAAAGGGCTACGACTTTTGTGTTGAGTCGTTCACCCAGATCTGGCCAGAACACCTCTGAAATTGGCCACGAAGGTCGCCGCGTGCAGAAATCAGATTTCTGCACGCAACTTAAGGCGAGATGAATGACATCCGTTCATCTTCTTCCTTGCAACGACCTCGCATAAACTTCTCCAGAAATCACACCCAACCTTATTTCTCCTTTCAAAGCCAAGCCCTCAACGAAAACCCCTCTCATCTCCACTTTGAATGATGAGAAGGTTGAGGGAGACTAAGCCTAGAAAACCTAGGCATGGCTTATCCTAAGAACTCTCCTCCTCACCATCAAGACTCTATGGAGTCGATGTCTCTCCTAAAATAACTACAGATCTAGCACCAAGGGAGAGGGGAGAAAGCTCACCTCAAGTCCAGCGGTACCACCATGGCCGGCCATGAGCCTCGCACTCCTTCGTAGCGGCATTTCGTTTCCGCCAAGGATGGCCCGACAATCTTCTTCCAAGGATGGCTCCGGCAAGCCTCTTCCTCCTCCAGTCAAGAGAACTCTCTCAGAAATTTCGGGGCAGAAGAAAGGGGATGAAATGCTAGGTTTTCAGATCTTTTTCGTTTTTATACACCGCAGACACGGGTTGGCACACGGCCGTGTTCCTACCCGTGTTCAGGTGACACGGCCGTGTCGCCTGCCGTGTTTAGGGCCGTGTTCATCACAGAATATTTTTCTGCCGTGTTGGGGTTGCGGCACACGGGTAGAGACACGGCCGTGTCTCGACCCGTGTCCTCAGCACACGGGTAGGGACACGCCCGTGTCCCAATACCCGTGTACCTCTCTGACTGATAAGCCTAATCTTGGCATGAGGCACACGGGTATGGACACGGCCGTGTCCATACCCGTGTCGGCCAAAATTACCATTTTGCCTTGTTTTACTCATTTCCCGTACGTTCGCACCTGTTCACCCACACCCCCATTGGGCTCACCACAGCCCCCTAGACTTAAATACGCAATCAAGGGGCCTAGCGCGAATTGGGACGTTACAAATCCTATAAACAAAATAAAAGATTTTGTCCCCGAAATCAGGGTAAGGCTATGGGAGTGAAACACATAAAAGGGAACTATGCTTTCAAATAAAATCCTTACCTGGAGTAAATAATTCTGGGTAGCGCCCTCGCATTAAATCCTTTGGCTCCCATGTGAACTCCTCCTTCCCATGATTAGACCATAGCACTTTCACCAAGGGAACACTTTTGCGGCGCAAGGTTCTTGTCTCGTTATCAACGATCCGCACCGGCTCCAGTCGCACAGACTTATCAGACGCCACGGCCCCATCCGTCATGGGGATATACTGTTCAGGCCGCAACAAAGCCTTCCGAAGCGACGATACATGGAACACGTCGTGAAGGTTCTCCAGCTCCGGTGGTAACTCCAATCGATAGGCCAGAGGGCCAATCCTTTCCACTACGACATAGGGCCCGACATACCTTGGGCTGAGCTTCTTGACTCCACGCACCCGCGACACTCCGTGCATCGGTCGAATCTTCAGGAACACCTTATCACCCACTTGAAACTCCACCATACGGTGCCTTGCGTTGTAATATTTCGCCTGTCGGCTTTGAGCCTCTAGCATTCGATCCCGGATCAACCTAACCACCGTGTTCGTGTCATCAATATACTCATTTCCCAATGTCTTCGGATCTTCGTCTTGCACCCAGGACAAGGGTTTTCTACACCTCCTTCCATACAAAGCTTCATGAGGTGCCATTCCAATACTGGCTTGATGACTGTTATTATAAGAGAACTCCACGAGAGGTAAGAGTCTCTCCCATGGTTCTCCTTTATCTAGCACACACAACCTCAGGAGGTCCTCCAATGTTCGGATGGTTCGTTCAGATTGCCCGTCCGTTTGTGGGTGAAAGGCTGTGCTAAAGGCGAGGCGCGAGCCCAAATAAGCCTGTACAGCCCTCCATTCTCTTGAAGTAAACCGACCATCCCGGTCGGAGACGATCGTCTTCGGCACACCATTGTACCGCACAAATTGTTCCACAAAGAGACGCACTAAGACGCCCACCTGCGCCTCCTTCTTCATTGGGATAAATCGGGCTACCTTGGTCAACCGGTCAACTATCACCCACACAGAATCATTCCCCGAGCGCGAGCGAGGTAACCCGTGGACGAAGTCCATGGAGATGTCCTCAAATTTCCATTCGGGGATGGGCAACGACTATAGCATTCCACCGGGGCTTCTGCACTCCGCCTTTGCCATTTGGCAGGCCACACAATGAGTAACGAAGTACTTGACATCCCTCTTCATGCCCGGCCAACACATTGTCTTTCTCAAATCGGTGTACATCTTCGCGATCCCCGGGTGCACCGAGTACTTGGAGCAATGAGCCTCCTTTAGAATATCCTCCCGAATGTTGTCACCTTCGGGGATGTAAAGCCGGCCACGAAAATGGACGAGGCCGTCTTTTAGGGAGTATTCTTCCGTAGTCCCATCCTCCATTGACTTGAAAGCCGGGGTTAAAGCCGCATCCTTCTTTTGTTCCGTCCGGATCCGGTCTCGTATATTGCAAACTATACTTATCGCGGTCAAATACTCGGTATACTCTTCCGATTGATTCTTAAAGACCAAAGTGACTTCCATCTCTTGCAGTGTCTGGATTAACTCCATCCTCATCAAGCGGGATTCCGTGCTCGTTCCCGGTGCCTTTCGGCTCAAGGCATCAGCTACAGAATTAACCTTCCCGGGGTGGTAGTTCAAGGTGAATTCGTAGTCGCACAAGAACTCCAACCACCGCCGCTGTCTCAAGTTTAACTCCTTTTGGGTGTGAACGTACTTCAGATTTTTGTGATCCGAGTAGATCTCGCAGTGGACGCCATATAAATAATTCCTCCAAATCTTCAAGGCGAATACCACCGCTCCCAACTCTAGATCATGCACCGGGTAGCTGGCTTCATGCTTCTTCAACTGTCTTGAAGCATAAGCGATCACATGCCCATTCTGCATCAACACGGCTCCCATCCCTTGATACGACGCATCCGTGTAAACTTGAAAGCCCTCCTTCCCCGATGGAAGAGCTAGGATGGGTGCAGTCGTCAATCTGTCCTTCAACTCTTGGAACGCAGCTTCGCACTGGGGTGTCCATTCAAACGGCACACCCTTCTTGGTCAGCGTAGTAAGGGGAAGGGCGATCTTCGAGAAGCCTTTCACGAACTTACGATAGTACCCGGCAAGTCCAAGAAAGCTCCGTATGTCGGCCGCTGACTTCAATGGCGACCACTCCTTCACGGCCCGCACCTTGGCCGGATCTACTGCTAGCCCCGCCCCACTAATCACATGGCCCAAGAACGCGACCTCTTGAAGCCAAAACTCGCATTTGCTGAACTTGGCGAACAAAGTGTGCTCCTTTAGCTTCCTCAGCACTAAAGTTAGATGTTCGGCGTGTTCTGCTTCAGTCTTGGAGTAGACTAGGATATCATTGATGAACACGATGACAAAGATGTCCAAATAAGGGCCGAACACCTTGTTCATCAAGCTCATAAAGGCGGAAGGGGCGTTTGTGAGCCCAAACGGCATCACGGTGAATTCATACAAACCATATCTCGAACTGAACGCCGTCTTCTGAATGTCATCTTCTTGTATCCTCAGCTGATAATATCCCGAACGCAGATCTAACTTGGAGAACCAATACGATCCCACCAATTGATCAAACAATTCATCAATGCGCGGTAGGGGGTAGGTGTTCCGCACCGTTAACCGGTTCAACTCTCGATAATCAATGCATAACCGCAGGGTGCCATCCTTCTTTTTGACGAACAAAACGGGCGCTCCCCAAGGCAACGAGCTTGGGCGAACGAACCCTGCTTCCACCAACTCCTGAAGCTGGACTCTAAACTCTGCAAGTTCCTTCGGAGCCATTCGGTATGGAGCTCGCGAGACGGGCTTAGCACTCGGAATTAGCTTGATTTGGAAGTCCACTTCTCTATGCGGGGGTAGTCCCGGCAATTTCTCGGGGAATACCTCGGGAAATTCTCGCACCACCCGCACATCCTTGACCTCTAATGTCAATTTCTTCAACTCGAAGCAAATTACATAAACCTCGTCCCCTTCCATATGAGATTTCATAGCTTGAATTGAAGATAATAATTTACGGGGTGCGAATCTAATACCTTGGAAGATGACTTCCGAGTCTCCATGCCTCAACATAACTTGTTTCTCCGCACAATTGATCCTGGCGTGGTGCCAATTCAACCACTCCATGCCCAGGATGAGATCGAACTCCGGGATTCTTAACACTGTAGCCGGAGTTTCAAAGGACTTTCCTCCAATAAGGGTGTCGAAGTCGCAACTTGCTGACGACGTCATCTCAGAGCCGTCCGGAAGGCGCACCCTTTGAGTAGTGCCCGTGAAGTGTTGCACTCCCTCCAAGTCCTTCACGAAGTCCGCTGAAATGAACGAGTGAGATGCACCCGTGTCAAATAACGTATAGGCGGGGCTCCCGCTAACCATGACGGTGCCTAGGTTCCAAAAAGGGTAATCACTATCCAGAATTGCGCGTATCATTTGTATCGTAAATCTAACAAGTCATATATTATTAATAAATTTTGCACATACCGGTGATGACTTCCTGCGGATTTCTCTCCTGAGTCATATCCAATGCGAATACATGCTCCCGTGCATGTCCTTGATTTCTCCCTGGTGGTCCTCTTCCTCGGCCACGCATGTGCCCTCGCCCCCGTGGAGCTACTGGAGGGAGAGCAATAGGAGCATCCCCGATCAGTCGCGGGCAAACTCGTCGGACATGTCCCGGTTGGTTGCATTCAAAGCATATCACCTCACGTCGGCCCCCAGGTTGTTGATAATGTTGCTGCTGCGGTGGTGGAGGTAAAGCTGGTGGTTGCGGAATTGGGTACTCCACCCGATAGTTCCGGTTGACCCACCGACCGCCTCTGTGGTTTCCCCTTCCTCTGCCATGATCATTCCGCCTTCTATTACTAGGGCAGACTTCAATTACTCCTTCCGCAGGTCTCTTGCCACATCCCATGTGGTCCGCCTCCAGTCTCTTTGCCATGTCAATGATTTCTGCCAGGCTTGCATCGGCTATAAACAAAAGGGCCTGCCTCAGGGGGTCCCTTAACCCTTTGTAGAAGCGCTTCGCGTAGCCTCTATCGTCCAAATCATAGGAATCGGCAAACCTAGCGAGGTGTTGGAACTCCCTCTGGTACTCCGTTACCGATTTCGATCCCTGCTTCAGCTGCAGAAATCTTTCTTCAAGTTCATCCCGAGCAGAAGAAGGGATGAAGTGATCCAGAAAGGCCTCGGTGAACTCGTTCCAACTGATGTCCGTGTACAACCGCCCTTGGAAGGTGGAGCCCATGAGGGACTTCCACCACCTTTTGGCGTGCAGCTCTAGCAGCGTCACTACCAATGTCACCGCCATGCTGTTCGGACATCTTATGCCAGCCATCAATTCCTGCACGGTATCAAGCCATTCCTCGGTGCACACCGGCGATTCTGTCCCAAGATAGGCAGGAGGGGACAGGGCATGGAAGGTGCTCAACCAGTTGGAGCCTGGCGCTTGTTGTTGCACCAGAGCTTGCTGGGCTTTAAATGCATCCAATATGGCTGACATCGTTTGTCCCAGTTCCGACTGCTTGAACTGTGAAGGGACGGAAGGGGTAGGAGTGCCCCCAACCGGCTCCACCTGCGCTGGGACCTATACGCAAGGTACAAATTAGGGTCAGGTTGGCTAAAACTAATGTCAAGGTTGGACAACTTAGTGTGAATTACATATGGGCACACCACAGCTTCCGCTAAGTCGGTTTGTCCCCAAACCGACTACTCGAACGGGAGTGGCCCATTGTTATATGACTGCTCTAGTTGAAGATCGGCTAAGACTGATACCATTTGTAAGACCCCCCTCCCGGAACACAACACACGGCACGAGGGGAGTCTTATGCCCGAAATAGCCGCCTTGCGGTAGCACTAACACACAGGTTAGCCTTTACCATAAGACGCCTATTTCGCTGGCTACAATCCATATCACAAAAACCATGCCAACCCAACCATATCAGAAAAGTAAAGCAGTTCAATTCACAACTAAGTTTAAGTCCAAAAGAGCGGAAGATAACAAGCACAACAGGCTTGTACAAAAGAATAAGAGTCTAGAAATGTTTTGCCAAACGGCTACATGAAAACACTCACGACTATCACTGACGGTGCCGATGGCACCACCACTTCAGGTCCTATTGTCCGGGCCTGGCTGTCCTGCTGCATAGTCCGTTGCTGCTCTACCTGCGGGGTTTCCTCCTAAAAAGGAAGATGTAGCAACCGTTAGTCATAAGACTAAGTGGCTTCACATCCGCTCCCCCGACGACTCCTCGGCACCGGGCGGAGAAAGGAACAAAGGTACAATATGTATATATATAAGCAAGTAAACAAGCAGGTGACTGTAAATATGGTGGAGTACAAACTACGCTACACAACTAGCAGTTCTACAAATATCTATATATATGACAGCAGGTATAAGTAATCAGAATAGTAACTTAACTTATAAGAGTGCCCATACAAACTTATAAGTTAAGGATCGGCTTAACAGTAAAGTAACTCATCGTATAAGAGTGTCCATACAAACTTATACGATGAGGATCTTGTGTATGCAATGAATGACATGATATGAATGTTATGCTATGACCGAATCATGCGCACGCACATGCAAGTTGCTATGTCGACACAGACTTGAAGTTCCCACTTTTCGAGCAGGTAGCTAACCTCTCAGGCGTCATCCGTCGTGGCCAGACGGCGACAGTGGAGCGGGCGTCTCCACTACTAGGTGGTATCACACTACCTATCCTAGGCCCTCGTACGCCTCAACGCTAAGAACACAACAGCGGAGCTCACATGCGTACTACGGCTCAGAAGGGGTCTTGGGTAGATGTGCACCAAGAACACAGCCCAACCTGGCCTTTGATTTCGAACCGGATGGAACCTCGGAAACGCACGAGGTGCAAGCCCAATCGTTCTCATGGCGCGGAGGAGATCTCGGGTTATGGACACCAAGTATCTAACCCTACCGCCCAAGGTCTACCCATTGGCTCCCATCGGTGTGACGACTGGCGAACCCGTAGACCTGCCACAGTCATTATCTCAATATCGCGACACGATGAATCGTCGCACATCACATGCCCCAAAACAACTCACTCGATGCTACCCGTAGGGAGGCTACAACTCTGAGCATCGGTTGTTAATAAACCCCTTGGGCTCGGATTATGGTTACAAAATCCTCTTCACATAGTGTTCATCATATTCACGCCCATCTATTCAATGAATTCACCTCAACACTTCGCATAATAGATATGTTCAACACCAAACTATATAAATATATTCTATACCAATCTCAACTCTTAATTTCTAACCTTCTCATCCAATCCATTTCTCTACCAATACATGGTTATTCCTTATTACACAACCAAATGGGTAACCATGCTAAATTACAGTAACTACAGCATTATAAATATATGGGAGCAAGATAACAAATGAGCAAATCACAACCATTGCAAGAGTGCTAACATTATAAATTAACAAGTGCATTAACATAGGATAGCCCGATACTAAAACTGGGATTCCCGGAGCTACAGGAATCCGATCACAATGCTCAACCCCTCGTTGGAAAGGTATTCGCGAGGGCTACGACTTTCGTGTTGAGTCGATCGCCCAGATCTGGTCGCAACATACAAGAAATTCAACTCGAATATGTACAGGAAACAGTTTCCTGTACAGGATTTTCCCGAACGCAGCGGACTCGAACCAGCTTTCCTGTGGCTACAGGTATCGCATGGAAACGTGCAACCACTCGTTGGAAAGGTAATTTCAAGGGCTACGACTTTCGTGTTGAGTCGTTCACCCAAATCTGGCCAGAACACCTCTGAAATTGGCCACGAAGGTCGCCGCGTGCAGAAATCAGATTTCTGCACGCATCTTAAGGCGAGATGAATGGCATCCATTCATCTTCTTCCTTGCAACGACCTCGCATAAACTTCTCCAGAAATCACACCCAACCTTATTTCTCCTTTCAAAGCCAAGCCCTCAACGAAAACCCCTCTCATCTCCACTTTGAATGATGAGAAGGTTGAGGGAGACTAAGCCTAGAAAACCTAGGCATGGCTTATCCTAAGAACTCTCCTCCTCACCATCAAGACTCTATGGAGTCGATGTCTCTCCTAAAATAACTACAGATCTAGCACCAAGGGAGAGGGGAGAAAGCTCACCTCAAGTCCAGCGGTACCACCATGGCCGGCCATGAGCCTCGCACTCCTTCGTAGAGGCATTTCGTTTCCGCCAAGGATGGCCCGGCAATCTTCTTCCAAGGATGGCTCCGACAAGCCTCTTCCTCCTCCAGCCAAGAGAACTCTCTCAGAAATTTCGGGGCAGAAGAAAGGGGATAAAATGCTAGGGTTTCAGATCTTTTTCGTTTTTATACACCGCAGACACGGGTAGGCACACGGCCGTGTTCCTACCCGTGTTCAGGTGACACGGCCGTGTCGCCTGCCGTGTTTAGGGCCGTGTTCATCCCAGAATATTTTTCTGCCGTGTTGGGGTTGCGGTACACGGGTAGAGACACGGCCGTGTCTCGACCCGTGTCCTCAGCACACGGGTAGGGACACGCCCGTGTCCCAATACCCGTGTACCTCTCTGACTGATAAGCCTAATCTTGGCATGAGGCACACGGGTATGGACACGGCCGTGTCCATACCCGTGTCGGCCAAAATTACCATTTTGCCTTGTTTTCCTCATTTCCCGTACGTTCGCACCTGTTCACCCACACCCCCATTGGGCTCACCATAGCCCCCTAGACTTAAATACGCAATCAAGGGGCCTAGCGCGAATTGGGACGTTACAAGTGTGCCCCGAGCCCAAGTCAAGTTTCTTGACTCAAAACTCGTGCGAGGGGCCTAGCGCGAATTGGGACGTTACAAATCCTATAAACAAAATAAAAGATTTCGTCCCCGAAATCAGGCTAGGGCTATGGGGATGCAAGCACTAAATAATATGCGCTATAAAATGTTACCTTGGAAGAATAGCTCCGAGTAGCGCTTCTGCATCAAGTCCACCGGCTCCCAAGTAAATTCTTCCTTCCCATGATTAGACCACAACACATTCACAAGAGGAACACTTTTGCGGCGCAGGGTTCTTATATCATTATCAACGATTCGTACCGTCTCCAGTCGTACAGATCTATCATACGCCACAACACCAACAGTCGTGGGGATGTATTGTTCAGGCCGTAACAGCGCCTTCCGAAGCGACGAGACATGGAACACGTCGTGGAGATTTTCTAACTCGGGCGGTAGCTCCAGCCGATAGGCCAAAGGGCCAATCCTTTCCACTATGACTGTACAACCTCGGGCTCGCGGCCCAGCAAGAGGGGCCCAAGCGAGAGGAAAGAGGGGTCCAGCGTGGCGAGAGGGGCCCAAGCGAGAGGAAAGAGGGGTCCAGCGTGGCGAGAGGGGCCCAGGCGAGAGGAAAGAGGGGTCCAGCGTGGCAAGAGGGGCCCAAGCGAGAGGAAAGAGGGGTCCAGCGTGGCGAGAGGGGCCCAGCGTGGCGAGAGGGGCCCAAGCGAGAGGAAAGAGGGGTCTAGCGTGGCGAGAGGGGCCCAGGCGAGAGGAAAGAGGGGTCCAGCGTGGCGAGAGGGGCCCAAGCGAGAGGAAAGAGGGGTCCAGCGTGGCGAGAGGGGCCCAGGCGAGAGGAGAGTCGAGGGGATTCAGTAGAGAAGCTCCGTGGCGGGAGGGCCCAAGCGAGAGGAAAGAGGGGTCCAGCGTGGCGAGAGGGGCCCAGGCGAGAGGTGAGGGCCTAGGCGAGTGAAGAGGGTTCGGCCTGGCGAAGGGACCCTAATGAGAGGCGCCTCGAGAGAAGGGCCGTCTTGGTTTCAGGGCCAGTTCAGGTAAGGTCGGGCCCACCTTCTGGGCCCCGGAGGTGGTTTTACTCTTTTACCCTACGTGGGCTGCATTTAGTCTTTTGAGACAGCGGAGTTTAGCTGTTGACAGACCCAGCCAAGGGTATTCTGGTATTTTCACAGCAACATAGTTTGGTTATTAGCAGTCCCAGTTCAGAGGCCTATAAATAGACCGGTAAGGTGCCTTAGAGAAGCAAGCATTCTTGACTCCTCTTATCCTCTCTAAGGCACCTGGCTCAGTATTGGCTAGGGAGAGGAAGAGCTCTAGTTCTAGTCTCTTCCGGGTAAGAGGTGGGACCTCCTCATTGGAGCCTCCGGTCTAGTTCTTCGCCTGGGAAAGTGATCCCAAGGGAGTAAGCGCGAGCTGCCTCAGTAGTTCCGAGCTTTAGGTAGAATCGGCTTTGCCGGTTCCAACATTTTTGGTGCGGTGAGCATGGAGCTGCAGCCTGTGCGGAAGAACGAGGGGTTATCTCATGGCGGGAGATGCGGGAGGAGGAGGCGAGAGGTCCCCCAGCCGGGAGGAGTATGTTGGTAGAACGGAGTTCATGACGTCCATTGGAGGGATCATGGATCTCCTCAAACAACTCGCGCAAAGAGGCGAGTGCGAGACCCCCCCTCAAGTGCAAGATCTCGCACCCAGGGGAGGAGCCGACTCGGCGAGGATAGGTGAAGATGCACCTGGGAGGCGGCCAGGAAAAGAGATAATGGCGGAAGGAAGTCGGCGAGAGGTGGAAGGAAGGGAGCTCTTCCCTAGTCCGGCGAGTGCCGCGCCGGTGGACCTCGTGGCGCGAGTGGACCAGGCGAAATCACTGGCGAGAGGATCTCCCTTTTGCGAGTTGGTCCTCTCGGCATCCGTTCCAGAAGGGTTCCGCGAGCCGGAAATGAACTACTACGTGGGGAAGGATGACCCCCTCCAACATTTGCAGTGGTTTGAAGACGCAGTTTCCATCAGACCCATGACAGACGCTTTCAAGTGCCGCCTCTTCGCCATCACTTTGAAGGATAAGGCTAGGGATTGGTTCCACCAACTCCCAACTGGTTCTATTTATTGCTTCGAGGACCTGAGCAGAAGTTTCCAGCTGCGGTTCTCAACCTCCAAAAAGAGGAAGAGGAACCCGGAGTCCATCTTCCTGATCAAGCAGAGGGCGGACGAATCTTTGGCTCAGTACGTAGACCGCTTCCAGGAGGAGATGTTGGACATTCAGGAGGTGCCTGGCTTCGCCCTCCAGATGGATTTCACTGTGGGACTAAGGGAAGGCTTCTTCAAGATGAGCCTCACCAGGAAGGCGCCGTTGTCCTTCGAAGGGCTGATGGAGAAGGCCGCGAAAGAAATAGCCATGGAAGCGGCAAACCCTGCATTCGCAAGGAAGTTGGCAAGACTGACGGAGGTGGAGCAGAGGGAGCCAGGAGGGGGAAGGCAGCCGGAAGGAAGGAGGAGAGAGGAATTAAGAGGGCCCGTACACCCGGAGCCGGGGTGGAGACAACCAGGAGGCCCGGTTCAGTGTCCTGGGAGAGGTCCTCCGTAGGGGGGAAGAAACTTTTATCAGGGACTAGGGAGGTTTCACCCGCTAGGATGGGGACATGGTCCGAGGCCGCTCCCACCCCTACCTCAGCAAGCTATGGCCATTGGTAGAGGGGGAGGAAGAGGAAGAGACCGTGGAAGAACGGGAGCAGGGAGGAGGAGGAACCCCCCAGAAGAGAGACGTGGGGAGAGAGCTTTGCCCTATTGTGACTTCCACGAGGAGGAGGGTCACGCGACGGCAACATGTCCCGAGTTCTTGGAGTTGAAGAGAGGAAAAGGAGGAGAAGACCGACAACCGGCAGTGCGGATAGTAGAGGTGCCAGGAGCTGGTGAGGAAGATCGGTGTGTAGACCGGTCAGATACAGGGGATCGAGGGGGGATTGGAGTAATTCATGGGGGGGGGGGGATCGAGGCCACCCGTAAGGCCAGTCTTCACACTATGTATCGTCGGAGCGTCGCCTCAACGTCACAAACCCCGCCCCCAGATGAGAAGATCACGTTTTCCAGAAGAGACCTACCTGACCACGAGGATCCTTTCTGTGACGCGCTCGTGATCAAGACTGCCATCGAGAACTTCACGGTATCTCGCATTCTGGTAGACAATGGGAGTTCCGTTAATGTAATCTTCAAGAAGGCTTTCAACGAGATGAGGGTGGAGTCTCGAAGGGTGTTGGCGGCGGATGGACCGTTGTTTGGCTTTTCAGGAGAAAGGAAGGAGGTTGAGGGAGGAGTAGGACTTCAGGTGACCTTGAGGGGGTTGTCCAGGAATTATCGTTTCGTGATAGTGGACGCTCCCAGCAGTTACAACGCGATCTTTGGGCGCCCTCTTATCAGTGCCTTTAGATGCGTTCCATCCTCTTTTCATCAGTGCCTGAAGCTCAATTCGGGAGGAACCCAGATCAGGGTGAGAGGGGACCCGAAAGCGGCTCGGGAGTACTATGTGACGGCGGTCAACACCATCTCGTGGATGGAGGATGCGGAGGAGCTGGGAGCAAGGATGGAGAGAGGGGAGCTGGGAAGAAGGGAAGCAAGAGTGGAGGAAGATCGGGTAGCGGAAGAAGAGAGGGCTGGAGGAGAGGAGTTGGAGATAGTAGTGGAAAGGGGCATTGCGGTGGAGCCAGTGATGGCTGGAGAGCAGGTGGCTGGAGGAGAGGAGTTGGAGATGGTAGTGGAGAGGGGCATTGCGGTGGAGCCTGTGATGGCTGGAGAGCAGGTGGCTGGAGGAGAGGAGTTGGAGATGGTAGTGGAGAGGGGCATTGCGGTGGAGCCAGTGATGGCTGGAGAGCAGGTGGCTGGAGGAGAGGAGTTGAAGATGGTAGTGGAGAGGGGCATTGCGGTGGAGCCAGTGATGGCTGGAGGGCAGGTGGCTGGAGGAGCAGGAGGGGAAGGAAGTCTGGTAGCGGAGGAGGAGATGTATGAAGGAGACGGGTTGGAGAAGTGAGAAGGAGGAAAGACCCAGGAGAGGGTGGCTACTATGGAGGTCTCAGGAGTTGGGTGCGGGTCGAAGGATCTGGAGGAAGAGCTGAGAGAGCAGGAGGAGGAAGAACCCTTGAGGTTGAGGGCGGCGGTAGAAGTTCTGGAGGTCGAGATCCTCACCAAAGACGGGAGAAAAGAGAAGATAAAGATCAGCGGTGAGCTCACTCCGCAGGACCAGGAAGAAATTCGGAAGTGTGTAGAAGAGAACATTAATGTCTTCGCCTGGAGCGCAGCAGACATGCCGGGGGTCGACACGGATGTGGCGTGCCATCGATTCAACCTCGACCCCGGGGTTCGCCCCATTCAGCAGAGGAAGAGGGCCATCGCCTCCAAGATGGTCGGGCCCATCAGAGAAGAGGTAGAGAAGCTGCTCCGGGCGGGATTCATATCGGCTAACAGGTATCCGGGATGGGTGAGCAACGTTGTAATGGTGAAAAAGGGGGAGGGCAAGTGGAGGATGTGTATCGATTTCTCTCTCTTAAATAAAGCTTGTCCTAAGGATTGTTACCCCCTGCCTCGGATCGGCGCGCTGGTTGACTCAGCCGTCGGTTTCTCACTAATGAGTTTTTTAGATGCTTTTTCAGGGTACCACCAGATACACATGCACCCTCCGGACATCAAGGATGTCACCTTCGTCACGGAGGATGGTTGCTTCAGCTATAACATGATGCCCTTTGGGCTAAAAAATGCGGGAGCAACCTACCAAAGGATGATGGACCGGATCTTCCGGGAGCAGAAAGGGCGGAACCTCGAAGTCTACGTGGACGACTTTATGGTAAAGAGTCGGGACCTTGGGTCTCATGTCCTAGACCGACAGGAGACCTTTGCAACCATTAGAAAGTATAAGATGAGGCTTAACCCTCTGAAATGTGTGTTCGGGGCCAGCCGAGGGAAGTTCTTGGTACATCTCCTCACCCCTGAAGGGGTGGAGCCCAACCCTGACAAGGTAAGGGCGATACTGGAGCTGGGATCTCCTAGGAATCCCAAAGAAGTCCAACGTCTCACTGGTAAACTAGCCGGTTTGAGCAGGTTCCTCTCCAGAGCGGGAGAGAGGTGCTCTTCTTTCTTTCGAACCCTAAGGGGAGGGAAGGAGTTCGAATGGACCGTTGAGTGTGAGAAAGCCTTCGCGGCTCTAAAGCAGCAACTCACTCAGACGCCGCTACTTCAGGGGCCGAGGGAAGGGGAGAACTTGTTCCTCTACCTCGGGGTAGGGACGGGGGCGGTCAGCTCTGTCCTCGTCCGTGAAGAAGGGAAAAGGCAGTTCCCAATCTATTATGTAAGCAGAGTCCTCAAGAAGGCAGAGCTGAAGTACCCCATCCTTGAAAAGTTGGCCTTTGCTCTCATTGTGTCGGCCCAGAAGCTCAGACCCTATTTCCAAGCCCACGCCATCCAGGTTGTGACGGATCACCCCCTTCGCCGTATCCTCGATTGGGTCGAACACTCGGGGAGGTTGGCCAAGTGGTCGATAGAGCTCAGTGAATTCGACCTCTCCTACGTTCCTCGAGAAGCTATTAAAGCACAAGTGGTGGCGAATTTCTTGGCGGACTACGTACTGGAGGCCGAAGAAATGGAGGTACCTCCCGTAGCAGCATGGAGGATGCTGGTGGACGGAGCTTCTGGTAGGAATTCTTTCGGGGGAGGGGTCATCCTGGCGAGTCCTGAGGGGACTAGGATTGAACAAGCTTTGAAAATACACTTCACCCTCACCAATAATCAGGCGGAGTATGAGGCCATCATCGCCGGACTTCGGTTGGCCAGGGAGTTGGGTATACAGGATATCAGGGTCTTCACGGACTCCTTGGTGGTGGCGCGACATATCAGCGGAGAGTTCGAGGTGAGGGAGCCGACTCTCCAGTTGTACCTAGTGAAGATAAAAGGCATAGTTGGACAGTTCCATAACTTCTCCATTCAGCATGTTCCTCGAGAGGAGAATGCTCGGGCAGACCTGCTCGCGAAGCATGGCCCTCAGGCCGGAGGGACCATGACCGAGCTCTTCAGACCCTCCATAGAAGAGGGGGAGGTGATGGAGATCGACCAGGAGAGGTCTTGGATGGATCCCTTTGTGACTTTCCTGGCGTCGGGACGACTACCCAAGGGGGATCTCGAGAAGAAACGAATCCGATACAAGTCTGCATACTATTTGTTGAAGGAAGGAGTACTTTATCGAAAAACGCTGTCTGGACTGTTAGCCCGATGTGTATCCGAGAAGGAAGCACCAAGGGTGCTGGAAAAGGTCCATTCGGGAGAGTGCGGGATCCATTCGGGAAGTCGAACCTTGGAAGGGACAGTGCTAAGGCAGGGCTATTTCTGGCCAACCCTACAAAGAGATGCAGAAGAGCTCGCTAAAAGGTGTAGAAAGTGTCAAGAGTTTGCTCCTTTGCAGCTCCTTCCAGCGCAAAGGCTGCGAACGATCACCTCTCCTTGGCCCTTCGCCATATGGGGATTGGATCTGGTAGGACCGTTTCCTCAAGCCAGTGGTCAGAGGAGGTTCCTACTGGTTATGGTGGATTACTTCTCAAAGTGGTTAGAAGTTAAGGCCCTGGCAAAGGTAACCTCGCAGGTGGTGAGGAATTTCGTATGGGGGGAGATTATTTGCCGGCACGGGCTTCCTTTAGCCATAGTCACCGATAACGGGCCGCAATTTGCTAGCATAGAGTTTGTGGATTTTTGTGCACAGCTCAGCATAGACCTTCGGTTCGCCTCGGTCCATCATCTACGAAGCAACGGGCAGGTCGAGCCAGCAAACAAGATTATAGTGAACCTCTTGAAGAAGAAAGTAGAGAACTTGTGGGGGAGCTGGGTGGAACAGCTCCCCTCTGTCCTGTGGGCTCTGCGAACTACACCCAACATGGCCACAGGGGAAACGCCCTTCAAGCTCTCTCATGGCTCCGAGGCCGTCATACCTGTGGCATTTGAAGTTGAATCGCCCAGGGTCACAACAGCCAGAGAAGGAGAGGAAGGGTGGCAGTTCGATAATGGAGAGGAGCAGAGGCTTTCTCTCGACCTCGTGGAAGAGCTCAGAGAGCTAGCAACAGTCCGACAAGAGGAGGTCAAGCGCCGGATGTCCCGGTACTTCGATAAGCACATCCGGATCAAGCAGTTTCAAAAGGGGATTTGGTCCTCAAGAAGGTAGATGCTGCAGGAAGGGGAGCCTCGGTGGGGAAGCTCAACCCCAATTGGGAAGGTCCTTTCATAGTAAAATAAGTCTTAAAATCAGGGGGGTATCACCTCCAGGATGTGGACGAGATACCCCTGGACTGCGCCCGCAATAGCGATGATCTGAAACGTTTTTATCCATAATAATAAAAGTCTTTTGAATTTACTTGAGCGTATCGTTAATAATCCTCCCTCTTTTGAATATGCTAATACTATACCTCAGGGCGCCCTCCTTCAGAGGACGAGAGCAGTGGTTGGAGGAGAAAGAGGAGAGGAGACCCCGAGAAGACCCGCTGTCCAGGCTACCATCGAGCTGGCAGGTCTGTAGGCTCACTCGGTGGTTGGAGAAAGAGGAGAGGAGACCCCGAGAAGACCCGCTGTCCAGGCTACCATCGAGCTGGCAGGTCTGTAGGCTCACTCGGTGGTTGGAGGAGAGAGAGGAGAGTAGAGCCCGAGAAGACCCGCTGTCCAGGCTACCATCGAGCTGGCAGGTCTGTAGGCTCACTCGGTGGTTGGAGAAAGAGGAGAGGAGACCGCGAGAAGACCCGCTGTCCAGGCTACCATCGAGCTGGCAGGTCTGTAGGCTCACTCGGTGGTTGGAGGACAGAGAGGAGAGGAGACCCCGAGAAGACCCGCTGTCCAGGCTACCATCGAGCTGGCAGGTCTGTAGGCTCACTCGGTGGTTGGAGAAAGAGGAGAGGAGACCCCGAGAAGACCCGCTGTCCAGGCTACCATCGAGCTGGCAGGTCTGTAGGCTCACTCGGTGGTTGGAGAAAGAGGAGAGGAGACCCCGAGAAGACCTGCTGTCCAGGATACCATCGAGCTGGCAGGTCTGTAGGCTCACTCGGTGGTTGGAGGAGAGAGAGGAGAGGAGACCCCGAGAAGACCCGCTGTCCAGGCTACCATCGAGCTGGCAGGTCTGTAGGCTCACTCGGTGGTTGGAGAAAGAGGAGAGGAGACCCCGAGAAGACCCGGTGTCCAGGCTACCATCGAGCTGGCAGGTCTGTAGGCTCACTCGGTGGTTTGAGGAGAGAGAGGAGAGGATACCCCGAGAAGACCCACTATCCAGGCTACCATCGAGCTGGCAGGTCTGTAGGCTCACTCGGTGGTTGGAGAAAGAGGAGAGGAGACCCCGAGAAGACCCGCTGTCCAGGCTACCATCGAGCTGGCAGGTCTGTAGGCTCACTCGGTGGTTGGAGAAAGAGGAGAGGAGACCCCGAGAAGACCCGCTGTCCAGGCTACCATCGAGCTGGCAGGTCTGTAGGCTCACTTGGTGGTTGGAGGAGAGAGAGGAGAGGAGACCCCGAGAAGACCCGCTGTCCAGGCTACCATCGAGCTGGCAGGTCTGTAGGCTCACTCGGTGGTTGGAGAAAGAGGAGAGGAGACCCCGAGAAGACCCGCTGTCCAGGCTACCATCGAGCTGGCAGGTCTGTAGGCTCACTCGGTGGATGGAGGAGAGAGAGGAGAGGAGACCCCGAGAAGACCCGCTGTCCAGGCTACCATCGAACTGGCAGGTCTGTAGGCTCACTCGGTGGTTGGAGAAAGAGGAGAGGAGACCCCGAGAAGACCCGCTGTCCAGGCTACCATCGAGCTGGCAGGTCTGTAGGCTCACTCGGTGGTTGGAGAAAGAGGAGAGGAGACCCCGAGAAGACCCGCTGTCCAGGCTACCATCGAGCTGGCAGGTCTGTAGGCTCACTCGGTGGTTGGAGGAGAGAGAGGAGAGGAGACCCCGAGAAGACCCGCTGTCCAGGCTACCATCGAGCTGGCAGGTCTGTAGGCTCACTCGGTGGTTGGAGAAAGAGGAGAGGAGACCCCGAGAAGACCCGCTGTCCAGGCTACCATCGAGCTGGCAGGTCTGTAGGCTCACTCGGTGGTTGGAGGAGAGAGAGGAGAGGAGACCCCGAGAAGACCCGCTGTCCAGGCTACCATCGAGCTGGCAAGTCTGTAGGCTCACTCGGTGGTTGGAGAAAGAGGAGAGGAGACCACTAGAAGACCCGCTGTCCAGGCTACCATCGAGCTGGCAGGTCTGTAGGCTCACTCAGTGGTTGGAGAAAGAGGAGAGGAGACCCCGAGAAGACCCGCTGTCCAGGCTACCATCGAGCTGGCAGGTCTGTAGGCTCACTCGGTGGTTGGAGAAAGAGGAGAGGAGACCCCGAGAAGACCCGCTGTCCAGGCTACCATCGAGCTGGCAGGTCTGTAGGCTCACTCGGTGGTTGGAGGAGAAAGAGGAGAGGAGACCCCGAGAAGACCCGCTGTCCAGGCTACCATCGAGCTGGCAGGTCTGTAGGCCCACTCAGTGGCTGGAATAGATGGGAGAGGAGGGACCCAACACTCTCGGGTCCTCTGCAAGCGAGGGTTTGGGTTTTCGTGTTAATGTCCGCCAGCAACAACGGAGGTCGGCTAATCGGAAAAATCTATCCCCCCTAGCAAAAAGGGGATGCTTCGGGGGAAGTCACCGCATAAAGAAAAAAAGAGGAAGGAGAAAAAGGTAGAGAGGGAGGATAGCAAACCCTCCCTGTCCACTCGCGCCGAGAGGAGCCGTCCCGCGAGCCGAGGGCGAGGAAATACTCCTTTCGCTCACGGAAAACCATGGAGGCCCACCAACTCACCCCAGGAGCCAAGCCCACGGGTAATAACTAGGCGAGAGGAAAGGCTGTTTTCTCTCGCCTATCGATAATCTCGAGGTTTCCTCGAGCAATCCCGGTATAAAAGAAAGGGCCGGCCCTAAAAAGGCGCGAGCAAGAATATATATATGTATATACATGCACGAGTCATATCAATATTTTAAGACAACGCATTCGCAAGATAAGAAAGAAGCGAGAGGCGAGCAAAAAGTAAGAATTTAAACATGAGTCATAACAGCGTTCAAACACCCTACAGCTATGAAATAGGAAGTATTACAATCCCAGCAAAAGAAAGGAAAAAGAAGGCCCTAACCCCTCTCACTCGCTGAGGGATCCTCGTCCTCGCCATAGATCTCGGGCACGAGGTCTCGAGCAGTGATGTCCTCGCAGCCGTCTTTTACAACACCTAGCTCTCGCATCATCTTGAGGATGAGCTCGGCGGTCCTTATGTTAGCATCCTTACAAAATTCCTCCACATCATCGTGGGTATAGCGTGCGAGAGGAAGTGGGGAGGCCTGCGAACGGGGAAGGGGAGCTTCCTTGAGCCTGGCGTTCTCCGCCTTCAGCTCTCTTACTTCGGCCTCCAGCCCTTCCACCCGCGAACGTAGCCGATCGGCCGTCTCGGCATCCTGCGAGAGAAAGGGAGAGGTAGAAAAGTGAAAAAGAAAGGGGATACCGGGGCAAGTGCCCGTAGAACATTGGCGGGGTGTCGACTTACCACTCCGCCGCTAGCTTTCGCCAGAAGGCTTTCGGACACCTCCAGCCGCTTGGCGAGGTCCCCCGACTTTTCACGCTCGGTCTCCAGCTCGGCGTGTATCTCCTTCCAGCTTTTGGTGTTGAAAATCAGGCGCCGCGAGAGGCGGTGCGACAGCTCTAAAGTGCGCAACTGCGAGTGTGCCGTCCTCAGGACCAGGTCTCGCGTAGTGGCTGCGTCGAGCGGATCGGGAGTAAGGCCTCCATATAGGCCGAAGCCCAAGGAGAAAGCGTGAGCACTGGGCTCAGCCTGCTCTCTCCAGGAGGGTAAGAGGGTGGAGATGGAGACTCGGTAGGACCCCTTGTCCCAAATCAGAGAGGGGTCATTGTTGCCGTCAGGGACCGCCGGCCCCATGTCGAAGTTGAGGTGATCGGACGGCGGGGGAATCTGAGAAGTCCCCTCGCGAGAGGGGAATCGAGGAGAAGGGCAGGATGAACTCGCCAGGGGAGCGAAGGGGGCTGCCCCCTCGGGGAGCGAGATCGCTTTACGTGGAGAAGTTAGAGGAGGCGAGTGGGGAGACCGAGACCCCACGGAAATAGGGCTCAGTGATCCCGACGTCCCCGCGAGATCGGCAGGAGCTTTGCCCATCCCTGAGGGGAAGGAGACGGTCTTCTTGGTCTTCATCCTCATCTTCTTCGAGGTACTAAGGCGAAGCGGCGCAGAATCCTCGGCCACCCTCTTTTGGGGGGGAGGGGCCAGCGATTTTCTGGCCACCTCGGCCGCCATAGTAGCGAGAGCCACATCGGGGGAAGGCTTAATGGCGCTTCGATAGGGGGGATGCGTTGGCACGATCCTCTCTCCTGAGAAGAAGGGAGAAAGAACGAACATCAGAAGATGAGCTCTCGCGAGAGAAAGAGGCGAGAGGTAATGAAAAGAGAAGTTCGAAGTATACCTTCCCCAGGGAGCACGGGGGGTAGAGAGGTGAGCCCTCTTCTCAGATAACGAACTTCAAAGTTCTTCCCTACAAGGTATTCACAGAGAAGTCTATCCGTGCCGCCTACCTGAGGGGAGGTGTAGAAGGTTTCAGCAGGAGACACCGGCGCGAGAGGAACTCCGCCTAGATTCCCGCGGATGAATACAAAACGAGTGAGCCAGTGGTGGTTCTTGTTAGGGGTCTCGCACACCTTCAGATTCAACCCAGTGAAGAAGGACACTCCGTCCTGATTGGCGTGGTACACGAACATCTTACGGAAGACGGTAAGACTAAACTATATTCTCTCCCTCCGCATATAGCAGGCGAATGCAATGATGACGGAGATGGCATTTAGATTCAGTTGAGCGGGTACACCACCGAAGTACTTCAGGACCTGTTTTACCTCTGGCCAAAAGGGAAGTCGAAGCCCAGCTTCAAAGTGGGAGATTGGGAAGGCGAGTTCTCCCGGGTAGAAAGTGTTGATGCTCTCGCCGACCCGGGGAGGGCGCGACTCGAAGCCTTCTGGCAGGTAATCGCTCCGAAAGGCCTCGTAATCGTCGGCAGAGAGGCGACCGGGGGGGGGGGAAGTCGTGGTCTGTGAATCGTTTCCCGCAGCGGCTGCGCCCCTCACTCCCTTCAGACCTCCTCTTTGCCATCTTGAGCGCAGGGCGAGACTAAAGGGAGGGACTGGCGAATGGGAGACGCGCGAGTGTGCGCGAGAAGCGGGAGGGGCTGGAGAGCGAGGCGAACAGCAAGAAGAAGGTTACTCGCGGGTTGGAGTCTAAGGAAAGCATACCTCTTGTTTTGGCAGGGGGGGGGGTATTTATAACCTTCCCCAGTACCTCGGTACGGGCAAGGGGGTTGCATCAGGAGAGGGGAAGAGTCGGCCGACCCTTCGCCCTCCGGGCCTCGGGCAGCGGAACGCCGGGTGAACGGCCTTCTCGAAAGAAGAGCGGTGAAAAGACAGCGGGGCAGACAGCTAATGATGAAAGTCAATAATGTGAAATAAAAATCATTTAAAGAAGCAGTAGTGACGATTAAACCGACATTATGAAATTAATTAATCCCTCGCGTAGCAGGCGGCAAGTTCAAAAGGGCGCACAGCAGGCGCTATATCAGTCAATACTATTACAGATAAGAAGAGAGAGTTATTTGGCGGAAGGCGAGAAGCGAGAGGCGACTGAAGGAGGAATGAACGCTCGGGCTCCGTCAGTTCTTGTCCCACCTCCATCGCCCTCCACGGCCTCTCACGCAGGGGGGGCGACGGTGGAAGTGGAAGGCGCGAGCAGCCGCAACGCCACGTCGGGCGAGACGAAGCTGTTGATCGACATCGTTCAGAATCGCTAAGGGGTCAGTCTGGTCCACCCCCGTGACGACATCAACCTCATTCGACAGGCGAACACATTCCATCTCGAGCCAATCAATTCGGTGGTCCGCGGCCTGCTTTCCTTTTTCCAGTGCTTGGATGAGCAGCGCATGTTTCCGCAGGATCTCGACCACCTTTCGCTTCATTTCTACGGGGTCCGCGGGATCGCCCAGATAATCGTCAATCTCGTCTACTGGCGGAGGAGGCGAGAAGGCTTCTCGACCAGAATAACCCTCAGCCGGCGAGTCGACGGCCAGAGTGTTCTCGGCAGGCCCCCCACTCGCACCTGCCAGAAGACCAATATTGGCTGAAGGTGGCGGAAGGAATAGCAAGGACGGAGCAAGTCAGTGATAAGATCTCTTACCAATTCGGCGAGTGCGGTCCGAATCGGTAGAAGGGTCATCCCTCTTCGTCACCGGCGTAGAAGGAAGGGAGTCCTGGGGTGAGAGGCGCTGAGAAGGGAATTCGGAGATGTTTATTCGGATGGTCTCGGGGCGCTGAGAGGCCTCCAAAAATCTCTGGGAATAGACAGCAGATAAAGAAGGGGCAGTAGCAAGAAACCCGAAAGGGTTGGAAGAACGTACTTCTTTTCCCTTGAGGCTAGCGGGGGCCGGGGGCATCGATCCCCTTGGATGGGTGCGAGAGGGTTCCTCAGCCAGAATATGAGGCTCCGGAGTTTTCGTCTTCTTAGGAGGGGAGGCGGATAGCGGTAGCGAGGGAGGAGCACGGGCAGGGATCTTGTTCAGACCCACTGCCGTCGCCCTATTCCGCTGGCGCACGGCCGCGAGGCGGTCCCGGACGCTTTGGTTGAGAGACATGGACAAGCGTTAAGGAGAGAGAAAGTGAGGAAGTACCCCCTTTAAGGGAAGGGAGGTTCTGTATTTATAGGTCAGGCAAGGGGCCCACCAAAAGATTCCCTCAAAAAATTGGCTGTACCATCGCGAGCCTCGGTTGGACTATCTTTCCGAGTTTGTGCCAACCTCGAAAAGAGCGGGGATTGTGTACAACCTCGGGCTCGCGGCCCAGCAAGAGGGGCCCAAGCGAGAGGAAAGAGGGGTCCAGCGTGGCGAGAGGGGCCCAAGCGAGAGGAAAGAGGGGTCCAGCGTGGCGAGAGGGGCCCAGGCGAGAGGAAAGAGGGGTCCAGCGTGGCGAGAGGGGCCCAAGCGAGAGGAAAGAGGGGTCCAGCGTGGCGAGAGGGGCCCAGGCGAGAGGAGAGTCGAGGGGATTCAGTAGAGAAGCTCCGTGGCGGGAGGGCCCAAGCGAGAGGAAAGAGGGGTCCAGCGTGGCGAGAGGGGCCCAGGCAAGAGGAGAGGGCCTAGGCGAGTGAAGAGGGTTCGGCCTGGCGAGAGGACCCAAATGAGAGGCGCCTCGAGAGAAGGGCCGTCTTGGTTTCAGGGCCAGTTCAGGTAAGGTCGGGCCCACCTTCTGGGCCCCGGAGGTGGTTTTACTCTTTTACCCTACGTGGGCTGCATTTAGTCTTTTGAGACAGCGGAGTTTAGCTGTTGACAGACCCAGCCAAGGGTATTCTGGTATTTTCACAGCAGCATAGTTTGGTTATTAGCAGTCCCAGTTCAGAGGCCTATAAATAGACCGGTAAGGTGCCTTAGAGAAGCAAGCATTCTTGACTCCTCTTATCCTCTCTAAGGCACCTGGCTCAGTATTGGCTAGGGAGGGGAAGAGCTCTAGTTCTAGTCTCTTCCGGGTAAGAGGTGGGACCTCCTCACTGGAGCCTCCGGTCTAGTTCTTCGCCTGGGAAAGTGATCTCAAGGGAGTAAGCGCGAGCTGCCTCAGTAGTTCCGAGCTTTAGGTAGAATCGGCTTTGCCGGTTCCAACAATGACATAGGGTCCAACATACCGTGGGCTGAGCTTCTTCACTCCTCGTACTCGTGATAATCCACGCATCGGTCGGATTTTCAGAAACACCTTGTCTCCTACCTGAAATTCCACCATCCGGTGTTTAGCGTTGTAATACTTCGCCTGCCAACTTTGAGCCTCCAACATACGATCCCGTATCAACCTAACCACCGCATTCGTGTCATCTATATATTCAACACCCAAAGTCTTCGGGTCTTCATCTTGCACCCAAGACAAGGGGGTTCTACACCTCCTTCCATATAGGGCTTCATGGGGTGCCATGCCAATGCTAGCTTGATGGCTGTTATTGTAGGAGAATTCCACTAAGGGCAAGAGTCTTTCCCACGGCTCTCCCCTATCTATCACACACAACCTCAACAGGTCCTCCAATGTTCGGATGGTCCGCTCAGACTGCCCGTCTGTCTGTGGATGAAATGCGATGCTGAAGGTAAGGCGCGAGCCCAAATATGCCTGTACCGCCTTCCACTCCTTGGAGGTAAAACGACCATCACGGTCCGAAACTATCGTCTTAGGTACGCCGTGATACCGTACAAACTGCTCCACAAAAAGACGTACTAAGACGTCCACATGAGCCTCCTTCATCATAGGAATGAACCGGGAAACTTTTGTCAGGCGGTCAACGATCACCCACACTGAATCATTTCCTGAGCGGGAGCGAGGTAGCCCATGTACGAAGTCCATGGAGATATCCTCGAACTTCCATTCGGGGATTGACAACGACTGCAACAGGCCACTGGGGCTCCTACATTCCGCCTTCACTCTTTGGCAGGCATCACAATGCGTGACAAAGTACCAGACATCTTTCTTCATTCCTAGCCAACACATCGTCTTCCGTAAGCCGGCGTACATCTTTGAAATTCCTGAGTGCACGGAATATTGAGAGCAATGTGCTTCTCTCATAATATCCTCCCGGATTCTGCCACCTTTGGGAATGTAGAGTAGGTCGCGAAAGTAAACGAGGCATCCTTTAGTTTGTACTCGTCGGTAGTTCCGTCTTCGATTAACTTTATTGTCAGGGCCAAAGCCGCATCCAATCCTTTCTCCACTCGGATCCGGTCCCGGATATCACAAACTATGCTCATGCTGGACAGGTACTCCGTATATTCCGAAGAAGCCTTAAATATTAAGGTGATGTCCATCTCCTCGATCATCCGTGCCAACTCCATGCTCATCAATCGAGATTCTGGGTTCGAGCCGGGTACTTTCCTACTCAACGCATCGGCTACCGAGTTTGCTTTTCCGGGGTGGTAGTTCAAGGTGAACTCATAGTTGCATAGAAACTCTAACCACCGCCGTTGTCTTAAGTTCATTTCTTTCCGGGTATGGACGTACTTCAAATTTTTATGATCCGAGAAGATTTCGCAGTGGACGCCGTATAGATAATGCCTCAATACCTTCAAGGCGAACACCACCGCTCCTAGCTCCAAATCATGCACCGGGTAATTGATTTCATGCTTCTTCAATTGTCTTGAAGCATAAGCAATTACGTGCCCGTGCTGCATTAACACCGCTCCCAACCCCTGATAAGACGCGTCTGTGTAAACTTGGAATCCTTCCTTCCCAGACGGAAGGATAAGGATGGGGGCGGAGGTAAGTCTATCCTTCAATTCCTGGAATGCCGCTTCACACTGGGGTGTCCACTCAAATGGCACTCCTTTCTTTGTCAAGGAAGTAAGCGGGAGGGCAATCTTGGAGAAACCTTTTACGAACTTGCGGTAGTATCCGACCAGTCTAAGAAAACTCCTTACATCGGCCGCCGACTTCAACGACGACCATTCCTTCACGACACGCACCTTGGCCGGATCCACAGCTAGTCCAGTCCCACTGATTACGTGACCCAAGAAAGCCACCTCCCTAAGCCAGAATTCACACTTGTTAAACTTGGCGAACATGGCGTGCTCTTTTAGCTTCTCTAGAACTAAGGCCAAATGTCCGGCATGTTCTTCCTCCGTCTTCGAGTGGACTAGGATGTGGTCAATGAACACAATGACTAAGACATCTAAGTAGGGCTCAAACACTTTATTCATCAAGCTCATGAAAGCTGATGGGCATTGGTGAGTCCAAATGGCATCACTGTGAACTCATATAAGCCGTACCTTGAGCTGAAAGCCGTTTTATGTATATCATCCTCCTGTATTCTCAATTGGTAGTACCCCGAGCGCAATTCTAGCTTAGAGAACCAATGCGCTCCCACCAGTTGGTCGAACAACTCATCGATCCGAGGTAACGGGTAGGTGTTCCGTACTGTCAGTCGGTTGAGTTCCCGATAGTCTATACATAAACGCAGGGTTCCATCTTTCTTCTTGAAGAATAGAATAGGGGCTCCCCAAGGCGACGAGCTGGGGAGAACAAACCCTGATTCTACCAACTCCTGCAATTGCACTCTAAACTCCGCGAGTTCTTTTGGGGCCATCCGATAAGGGGTCCTGGAGACAGGCTTAGCTCCTGGTACAAGCTTAATCTGAAAAATCCACTTCTCTATGCGGGGGTAACCCTGGCAATTTCTCGGGAAATACCTCAAGGAAATCCCATGCTACCCGCACATCCTTCACATCTACCTTCATCTCTTTTAGTTCGAATCGTATCATGTAGACTTCATCCCCTCTCATATGAGCTTTCAAGGTCTGGATTGAGGATAACAATATTCGTGGTGCGAAATTTATACCTTGGAAGACTACATCAGTATCCCCATGTCTCAAATAGATACGCTTCTCCGCACAGTCGATTCTTGCATGGTGCCAATCCAGCCACGCCAAACCCAGGATGAGGTCGAATTCTGGTATTCTCAAAATTGTGGCAGGGGTATCAAAGGTTTTTCCCCCAGTGGTTATCTTTAACTCACACTTCACGGTTGCCGTCATCTCGGATCCGTCTGGGAGGCGTACTCTTCGGGAAATACCGGCGAAATATTGCACTCCGGGTATATTCTTGATGAAGTCTTCGAACATGAAAGAATGTGAGGCACCGGTGTCAAATAACATATAAGCCGGTTTCCCGCCGACCATCACGGTGCCTAAGTGTCATTTAATAATACTCAAGCTAGACGTCTAATATATCTTAAGCCACAAGAGAATATTAACGGAAGCAAAATGACTAATTCAAATCGTACCTGCAATCATCTCTTGAGGGTTCTGCTCTTGAGTCATGTCCAGGGCATACATCTGATCTCGAGTGGGTCCGGGGTTTCTTCCTCGTGGTCCTCATCCTCAACCACGCAGATACCCTATCCCCCGCGGGGCTGCTGGAGGGAGAGCGAAAGGCGCATCTCCAAACAGTTGCGGGCAGTAGCGTCGAATGTGGCCCGGTTGGTTGCATTCAAAGCACACCCGTTCCTGCCTTCTGCCGTATTGCTGAAACTGTGGTGGTGGAGGTAATGCTGTCGGTTGTGGAATCGGGCGCTCCTCTCTAAAGTTCTGGCGGAAACGCCTGCCACCCCTCCGATATCCTCTTCCTCTTTTATTGTCAAATCTCCTTCTGTTGCTGGGGCCGGCTTCCATCACTCCCTCCGCTGGTCTCTTACCACTTCCCAAGTGGTCCGCTTCCAATCTCTTCGCCATATCAATAATCTCATCCAGACTAGAGTCCGCTATAAACAAAAGGGCTTACCTTAGGGGATCTTGCAAGCCTTTGTAGAATCGTTTGGCGTACCCTCTATCATCCAGCTCATAGGAGTCAGCGAATCTTGCCAGGTGCTGAAACTTCTGTTGGTACTCCGTCACCGACATAGACCCTTGCTTTAGTTGCAAAAATCTCTCTTCCAGACCATCCCGAACGGCCGAGGTGATGAAATGCTCTAAGAAGGCTTCAGAGAATTCGCTCCAACTAATGTCCGTGTACACTCTTCCATGAAAAGTGGAGCCCATGAGGGACTTCCACCACCTTTTGGCGTGCAGCTCTAAGAGTGTCACCACAAGGGTCACCGCCATGTTGTTTGGACATCTTATTCCTGCCAACAACTCTTGTATAGTATCGAGCCACTCTTCCGTACGCACTGCCGACTCTGTCCCAATATAAGCGGGAGGGGAGAGAGCTCGGAAAATGCTTAAACAACTAGATCTCGGACCATGTTGTTGTTCAGGTGTCTGCTGAGATTGGGACCTAAAGGCGTCCAGAATAGCTGAGCGTCTGCCCCAGCTATGATTGTTAGAATTGTGTAGGTACGGACGGGGCGGGGGTGCCCCTTACTGGCTCAGCATCTGCTGTGATCTACACATAAGGTACAAACCTATGGTTAGGTTGGCTAATCTAAGGTTAAAGATTGACAACTTAGTGTGAATTACATATGGGCACACCACTGCTTTCGCTAAGTCAGCTTGTCCCCAAACTGACTAATCAAACGGGGGTGGCACCATTGTTAAGTGACTTTCGCCTTGGAGGATCGTAGCTAGCTGATACCATTTGTAAGACCCCCTCCCGGAACACAAAACACGGCACAAGAGGGGTCTTATGCCCAGAACAGCCGCCTTGCGGTAATACTAACACTCGGGCTAGCCTGTACCACAAGACGCCTATTCTGCCGGCAACAACCAATATCAACACTTAATTGCCAACCCAACCATAATAATATAAGAAAGTCAACCCACACTAAGCATATGTTCATAGTCATAACAAAAGAGAAGCTAACAAGATTCTACATAATCAGAGTACGTGAATGTATATGCCACGAAGGGCTACAATAAAATCTCTCTCACTCACATCTGTAACCGATGGTAGCGAGGGTACCGTCCCTTCAGGCCCTGTCATCCTGGCCTGGCTGTCCAGCTGCATAGTCTGCTGCTCCACCTGCGGGGTTCCCTCCTAAAAAGGAAGACGTAGCAACCGTTAGTCATAAAGACTAAGTGTCTTCGCATCCGCTCGCCCGACGACTCCTCGGCACCGGGCGGAGAAAGGAACAGGTACAATATATAAATAACAGTAATACAATAGGTGAAGTAAGTATACATATCATAAGCAGCAACAGCAGTAGTGTATAATAAACAAGCTCTTAGTTTACAAATCTACTATCTACAGCATCAAGAGAGTATATAGCTACAAAAGTAAGTAACTCAACTTATATGGATGCCTATACAAGCATATAAGTTGAGGGTCGTTCAATAATAAGTAACTCATCGTATAGGAGTGCCCATACAAACTTATACGATGAGGGTCTTAAGTATGCAATGAAGTGTAATGCTATGAATGCAATGCAATGACACACCCATGATCATGCACATGCAATCGCTATGTCGACACAGACTTATAGTTCCCACTGTTCGAGCAGGTAGCTTACCTCGCAGGCATCAACCATCGTGGCCAGACGGTGACAGTAGAACGTGCATCTCCACTACTAGGCTGGTCTCCACACTACCTGGCCTAGGCCTCCGTACGCCTCAACACTAAGGACATAACAGCGGAGCTCACTTGCGTACTACAGCTCAGCGGGTTCTCCTGGGTAAATGAGCACCAAGATCCTAGCCCCGAACTGGCCTATGCGTGACACGGAAGGAGCCTCAGAAACACGAGGACCAAGCCTAACCGTTCACTTGGCACGGAAGGAGCCTCGGGACATGAACACCGAGGACCAAGCCCAACCACCCAAGGTCTAGCTGTCGACTCCCATCGGTGTGACGATTGGCGAGCCCGTAGACCTGCCACACTATGCTTAACCCGGGATTACGACACCGTGTGTCGACTCTCGCCACATACAATTTCACAATATCGTGGCATGGAAGGAGCCTCGGGACGTGAACACCGAGGACCAAGCCAACCATCCATCAAATGCGGAAGGAGCCTCGAGACATGAACACCGAGGGCCAAGCTCAACCGCCCAACTTTACTAATCTCAATCTCATTCCAACTAGTGAAAGTCAACACCGCACTTGTTACTTCCACAATGCTACCCGTAGGGAGATGACACTCTAAGCATTGGATTACTAATTCCCTTTTTATCCATTCAACATGTATCATGGCCATGGTAAAATCATTTATACTTTTGCCCGATCATATATACCCAATTATATGAGGTTCCTTCCTTCAATTAAACTTGTCCACAACTCGTTATATGAATTTAGTTTCATAACCTCAACTTATCATATCACTATGATAATTACATCAAAAGAGTCCACCCAAGCCTCGAGTTGGATCACAACATTAAACTCCGCCACATCGCATTCCACGTTACACAAGCCCATAATTTAGGTGCATCCTTAACCCGGGCAGCCACTTCGACAAAGGATTCTCGAGGTTATAGAGATCCGACGAGTGCGTGCAACAACTCGTTGGAAATATAATTTCGTGGGCTACAACTTTCGTGTTTAGTCGAAAGCCCAGATTTGATCGCACCCCACCAGAAATCCACTCGAAGCCTGCTGCGTACAGGGTACAGATTTCCTAGGTGGAATTTCCCCCAACCGCAGCAGATTCGAACAGACTTTCCCGTGGCTACAGGTATAACCTGAGAACGTGCAACCACTCGTTGGAAATATAATTTTGAGGGCTACGACTTTCGTGTTTAGTCGAAAACCCAGATATGATCAGAACACCCCCGAAATTTGCCACGAAGGTCGCTGCGTGCAGAAAACAGATTTCTGCACGCATCTTAAGGCGAGATGAACGACATCCATTCATCTTCCTCCTTACACCAAACTCCCAAAATCTCCTCCAGAAAATCGTCCACCCTTATTCACCCTCACGGAGCCATATTTCTCCACGAAACCTTCTCTCATCTTCACCTTGAAGGATGAAGAGGTTGGAGGGGGCTAAAGCCTAAAAAACAAACCTAGGCATGGCTTTCCTAGGAAATCTCCTCCTCACCATCAATACACTATGGAGTCGATATCTCTCCTAGAATATATCTACAAATCTAGCACCAAGGGAGAGGGGAGGAAGCTCACCTCGTTTTCGGCGGTACCAACATTCCTGGCCAGGGATCTAGTCGTTCTCCTTTGCGGCATCTCTCGCTTGGTGCGGTTGTTCTTCACGGCAAAGGAAGGAGAGAGAGAGAGAGAAAGAAGGCCGCCTCCAAAAGCTCCGCCTGCTTCCGTCGGTTTCGCGAGATCCACGATGACGGTAAGGTCGGTCGGCGCAAGGCTAGGGTTCGGCTTTTAACTCCCTTTTTATAGACTGATGTATTAGGTTTAATCACCTCTTCCACGTGTCAACGCCTCATTGGACCGCCCATAATGGGTCATATTGAAGTGACCCGGTCCAAGGAACCATCCAGCGCGAATATCGAAATCTGGTTCGGTCCGCCTGTACAAGCCAACGAATCTGCCTGGGCGAAGAAAATGCACAAGTCAAATTCGGCAGGAATCATCTGTCATTCTCGACGATTGGCGAGAATCACCAGGTGATTCTCGACGTTTTTCCCTTGGGCCATTCTTATCGGAAATCTGGCGTTGAGAGCGTTGAGTATTCTCATCGATACTCGACGATCGGCGAGAATTACCAGGTGATTCTCGACGATTTTCCCTTAGGCCATTCTTATCGGAAATCTAGCGTTGAGAGCGTTGAGTATTCTCATCGATACTCGATGATCGGTGAGAATCACCAGGTGATTCTCGACGATTTTCCCTTAGGCCATTCTTATCGGAAATCTGGCGTTGAGAGCGTTGAGTATTCTCATCGATACTCGACGATCGGCGAGAATCACCGTGTGATTCTCGACGATTTTCCCTTAGGCCATTCTTATCAGAAATCTGGCATTGAGAGCGTTGAGTATTCTCATCGATACTCGACGATCGGCGAGAATCACCAGGTGATTCTCGACGATTTTCCCTTAGGCCATTCCCACTCGATCCGTTGGATATCACTCCACCCTACACTCCATCCAACGCACTTGACACCTTTTGCCAGTGTGCCCCGAGCCCAAGTCAAGTTTCTTGACTCAAAACTCGTGCGAGGGGCCTAGCGCGAATTGGGACGTTACAGACAACCTGGCATGATTGATATCTATGCTCCAGCTTGAGGGGGAGTGTCGAAGTATGAGACCGGGCGGTCTGGCGGTTTGATCCTGGCGGGTTGTAGACCAGGCGGTCTGGCGGTTTGAGTCTGGCGGGTTGATATCCAGACTGTTGTTGTATGGTGTCCGGCGGTCTGACGGTTTATCTCCGATGGCTTTGATACCGGGCAGTCTAGCGGTCTCCTACCACATCTCTCTCTTGCTTCTGGTATTGCCGAGTGGTTAGAACATTATCTAACCGCGCGGCCTATTCCGGTCTGTTGTTCTAGCCGCCTAGATCTGATGTATAGCTTTAGTCCCACATTGTTAATTTGTATTCTATCCTCTCTCCTCCATTCTATAAAAGGGAGGCAATACCTTTGTAAATGATATCTTTTTGGATAATAAAATTTCAATTATTCAAAGTTCCGGCTTGTTTTCTAGTCGTTTGTTCGCTACTTTAGTCTTTTCTTCGCTACTTCTCACACTGCAGAAATTATGATAACCTGTATAATGGACATAGGGAGATGGGGTTAATAGTTTATTAGTTTTGTAAGGTGAAAAAGAGAGCTTCATTAGGAGTCATGATGAGGAGAGTGCTGGGTTGAGTAGTGTTAAGAGGTGCTCGGTATCGACGAAAGATCGTCTTTCCTATGGAGAGAGAGATAGAGAGTCAAAACAAACTAGAGTTAGATCCAGCAAAATATTAAAAAGGGATCGAAAATTGGGTAATAACCAATAATAATAAGTGCCTTGTGAAAGGGAACGATGGGCTTCAGCTACCATTATAGTTCCTAGTGCCTTGGGAGATCCCTTCACCGGGAATACCTTGGGCAGTCCTAGGCTAACCTAAATCATAAGAATAATCAATATTTAAGAGAAACTAATATAACTAGGATTACACTTACACTCACACTCCTCGGTGTTGTGGGAGTTAGGTTGTCTCTCATGAGCGATCGGCTCGGTGGTTTTAGTAATGGGCAGGTTAGCCCGGCGAGCCGATGGCTCGGTAGATAATTGTGACGGACGGGTTAGTCTGGGGAGCTTTGGCTCGGAAGATAATTGTGATGGACGGGATAGTCCGGGAAGCTTTGACTCGGTGGGAAAATATAGTAATATTGCATGTGCATAAGATAAAAGGTGGTGGGTCTTCTGTATTGGAGAGTTGTCACACCGACACCAATATGTTGACTCGGCAAGTGTGGTTTAGCACTTGTCCAAATAATGTCTGGGGCACAGCTGGCAAGAGTACGCAGGAACTTCACTTAGTGTACCAGCATTGGGGCATACGATAGGTTTGACTGGTAGTGTTGATACCGGTTTAGAGGTGGGCAAGTCCCAACCCACCGTTTCTGTTTTCCACTACGGAGGTATCCTGAGAGGCTAGGATCCAGAAAGGGGGAACTAAAGGTCTGTGTGGATAGAGTCGAGTGTGTGTGTTGTACTTGCAAGTTCACATCATAGCATACTTGCATGACATAACATCATCACTGTATATAACTCCTGACAACTATTGTATGAATTGGTTTGGGACACTTTATACAATAGGCCTTATAAAACGACCCCTTGGTCAATAGGTTTGTATGGGCATTCTTATGTGTCATGTTTACTTACTTAGTTTACCTTCGCATACTATACTTGCTCACTTATTCTTTTGTATACTTATGTTTCCTACATACTATTGCTTACATATACTTGCTCTATTTATGAACTCTTGATAGACTAGTTCCTCCGCCACCTGCTTACCTTTGTTACTCTCCACCTTCATTACCTTTCCTTTCCTTCTCCCCGCTCGGTGCCTAGGAGCCATGAGGGATGGGTGGGGAATGATAGGACTTGGTCTTTTAGACTAACGGTCGTTGACTAAATCATTTTAGGGGATCGTGGAGCAGAACCAGGAGATGCAGCCCAGAGGTCGGTTCTCTTGGAGATGGGACAGTGTAGCACTGTAGTTCAGGAAGCAGGGATAGTGAGTCCCAATCATTAGTAGATATTATATATTTGCTTCCATGATTGAATGATTTGTAGTGAGGATTTTGATGTATCGGGCAGGAGCCATCTTGAGTATTTTGCTTTATAATTTCTGTGGACTCTCCCTTCGTGGAGAATTTTTTATATATATATTATTCTGGTGTACTAGTATCTAGTTTCATTTTACTCATGTACTCTTATATTTATTCTACGCTTCTTCGATCGGTATGGCTGGTAGGATCGGCGTTTTGTAGTAATGACCTTCCCTGGTGTGTTGGTGTCACCGCAAAAATTACGGTTCTGGGCATACGATCCCGGAGGTTTACAAGGGAAAAAATGGGGTCTTACACCTTTCAGGTAGATTAGTTGACCTTTGCATTGGAGAATAATTCAAGTACTTCTCGCTTCCACAACAAGTAGGGCTCTGATAGAACAAACTCTAGGTCAGTGACCTAGATCAAATGAAGAACGAACTGAACCTCTTTAGGCACATCTTTGAATCCATTGCAGACCAGCTCTAACCCTTCGAATAGGAAATATAAACCTTTCTACACCATTTCTCTTGTGAATTGTGGAGAATCCTCCAAGCCTTTCGTTGATTTGTCGAAATCGAGAAATGAAGAGCAAGGAATAGTGCATCCTGTCTTATGCACACATCTTTTTATTTATTATTATTTCTATTTTATAATTGGAAGAGGCGCATACCTGTTCCTGATCAAGAATTGATCAACGGTTGTGATTTAATCCCGACACTTAGCCGCATATCACCAGCCCTGAGAGCATGCGTTAAGTGGACTCGACGCACTCGATGCACTTGATGCCTAGAGTCATCGCAATGCACTCGATGCCAATGAGCTTATACTCTGCACAGTCGACGCTTTTATAGTTAGTATAATTCATTTTTTTGTCCTGTAGGGATTAGTTCTACCTGCAATAAAACAAGCAAAATGTACTATAGAGAGAAGCTGAAGCTTAACTAGGTTCAACATACCCAATTCAAATTTGAAGGAGTTGAAATTAGTTTCATCTAGTGGCTTAGTGAAGATGTCAACCACTTATTTTTCTATTGGGACAAATTCAAGATTACTAACTTCTTTCTCCATATTCTCCCTAATAAAATGATACCTAATCTCAATATGCTTAGTCCTACTATGTGATACAGGATTCCTAGTAGTGGAGATTACACTAGTTGAATCATAGTACATAAGAGTATTACTTATCTTTATGTCGTAGTCTTGGAGCTGGTGCTGGATCCATAGCAACTGAGCACAACAACTTCCAGCTGATATATAATCTTATTCAACAATAGAAATAGCCATACTGGTCTGCTTCTTCCTGCTCCAAGATACAAGTCTTCCTCCCAAGAACTGACAGGTGCCTGATATGCTTTACTTGTCCTCTCAATAGCCTACAAAATCTGCATCTGAATACCATGTTAGCTCAAAATCACTATTCCTAGGGTACCATAGACCAAGATCTGATGTGCCCTAGAGATATCTCAGAATTTTCTTAGGAGAAGAATAGTGAGACTCCTTATGGATAGCCTGATATTTAACACAAATACATTTAGCATTTATGATTTTTGGCCTACTGGCAGTAAGATATAGGAGGGATCCAATTATGCCTCTTTATAAGGTTTCATCAACAATTTCCCTATCTCATCCTTGTATATGGACATACTTGACCCCTTGGTAGTTTTCATTATGGAGGCACTCTCCATTCCAAACTTTTTAATTTACTCTCTAGTGAACTTAGACTATGAGATGGACAATCCTTCTTCAGTGTGCCTTACTTGGAGGCCCAAGAAGTACTTAAGCTCACCCATACTGCTCATCTCAAACTTCCCTTGCATAAGTTTGACAAACCTCTTGCAAAGGTTATCTTCAGTAGACCCAAAAATTATGTCATCTACATAAATTTGAACTAGGATGATCATGCCCTTAGATTCCCTTAGGAATAGAGTCTTATCTATCTTTCCCCTTGAGAATTTATCTCAATGAGAAAGCTAGACATGGTCTCATACCATTCCCTATGGGCATGCTTCAACCAATATAAATCTTTCCTGAGTCTATAAACATGATCAGGAGAGTTAGAATTAACAAAACCTGATGGCAGTTCAATGTAGACTTCTTCCCTCAAGTCACCATTCAGATGGCTGACTTCATATCCATTTGGAAGACTTTGAATCCCTTGTGGGCAACATATGCAAGGAAGAGTCTGATGAATTCTAGCCTAACTATAGGGGTAAAGGTTTGATCAAAATCAATACCTTCTTCTTATCTATATCCCTTAGCCCCAACTAGCTTTCTTCTTGATTATAATGCCATTTTCATCAAGCTTATTCTTGTAGATCCACTTGGTTGCAATGATATTTGGTACTTGTGTTCTAGGAACCAGCTTCTAGACCTTACATCTTTTAAACTTATTCAGTTCTTCTTGTATTGCCACAATCTAAAACTTATCTATGTTGGCATATTCAAATCTTTTGGGTTCAATCTGTGACAAGAAGCTTGAATACATGGCTGTGTTGAGACTTCTGCTCCTTGTTAAAATTCCTTGGTTTGCAACACCAATAATCTGATGTCTAGGATGATCCCTTAGATGCCTAATTACTAGAGTTATTATCCCATCAACATAGCTTCCGTGGCTGGAGCATACTGATCTTCATCCTAATCATGTGAACTTTTCCCTTCTTCTGGAATTCACAGTCCTTCATCTTTATATTGGACAATTGGAGTAGTATCCTTGATGGTTAGTTTGTCCATCATTAGCTCTATACCTGCAGGTCTAGATGAGGAGCTTGGCAGCTCATTGTTAATCATAGTAGACTCATCAAATACTACATTAAAAAGACTTTTCTACAACTTGATTTTTCAAGTTATAGATCATATAGGCTTTACTATGATTGTTGTACCCAAAAAATATCCCATCATAGGATTTGGCAGCAAACTTAGTTAGGTAAGATTTCTCATTGTTAAGCACATAACATTTGCTTCCAAGATTATTTTATCGGCAATGTTTGATTTTTTGTCCTTTATAATCTCATAGGGAGTCTTCTTTTGAGCCTTGGTGATGGAAGCTCTATTCAGAACATGACATGCATTATTTACTGCCTTAGTCCAGAAATATTTTGGGAGAGATGTGTCACTTAGCAGTGTCCTGCAAGCTTCAATAAGAGTTCTATTTTTCCTCTCAGCTACCCCATTTTGCTAGGGTGTTCTTGGAGAAGAAAATTCTTGATGAATCCATTGCTCTTCACAAAATCTTGTCATGCCTTCAGACTAGAATTCAGGTCTATAGTAACTTAAAATTTTTACGACAGTACAGTCTAATTCATTCTGAACTTTCTTGACAAAGGTCCTGAAGATATCAAGGGTTTCAGACTTTTTTTAAGAAAGAAAACCGAAGAAAACCTGGAGAAGTCATCAACAACCATAAGGGTATAAACTTTCATACCTAGACTATGACAGACATAGGACCAAACAAGTTCATATACAGGAGGTATAAACGCAATACAGAGTTTTTGACCCCAAGGCATTTGAAGGAAGCTTTGATATGTTTGCCCATTTGGCATGCAGAATAAATACCCTCCTTAGTCAATTTAATTTTAGGAACCTTTCTTACTAACTCTTCACTAAAGAGCTTACCAATGTTCTTATAGTTCAAATGTTCTAGCCTCTTATGGTATTGTACACAACATGCCACTTTCTCATTTGCAACTATACATATAGGGGAGTCTTCACTTAAACATAGAATGGTTAGATAATAAACATTTCCACACCTAGTGCCTGTCAAGATGTCCTCTTAATTTTGCACTCATCCTTGTGGAATACAATGACATAGCCAAGATACCCGAGTTGGCTTATGCTTATCAGGTTTTGTTGCAACCCTTCAACATAAGCCACTTTTGAGAAGGAGACTAAGCCATTGGTGATCTTACCATAGCCTTTGGTGACTCCTCTATCTGAACCACCAAAGATTACTTTGGGTCCATCCTTCACTGGAGTATACTCCTTTAGGTTGCTCCTTGTTCAAGTCATGTGCATGGAACATTCACTAGTCAAGTACCATATAGGGATATGGGCACTTAGACTATCCTGCAAAACATAATTTAATTTACCTTAGGATCCCAATTTTTTTTTGGGTCCGTGGTTGTTGTTTGCCGGAAAAAAAAATTGTCATCCTACAGATTTTCTGGTAGGAAAACTAGCACTAACTCTTGGCAAAGTAGGATTATGCCAGTAATCTAAGGAAAAATGACCCACTTTGCCACAACACCAACACTCATGTATATTATATCTTATTTTCTGAGTAGGTATGGCAGATTGATTAGCTGTAAATGGTTCAAAAGGAAGAGTATCTTCCTTGTTCATATTTCTTCCAGCCACTATCTGACTGAAGGTGAGCTTGCTAGTAGAAAAGCTTGGATTATCCTAAGTTCTACTTATAGTGGTCTTCTTTCCAAAAGACATACTGTTGATGGCCTCATAGATACCCAAGTCAGGCTGGCTGACAAACTTTCCCTTGGTCTGAGTGTGTGCTGAGAGATCCTGAGAAAAGACCATTGCTTTTTTCTTGAGTGTGGGGGATGGTGCACCAAACAAAAATGGTCCAGGATGGGCCATTGGAATTTCATCATGTGCGGCCTTGAAGGCACTCAACACTTACTATATCTTCCACCATAGCAGTGAACATTTTTGTTCACACTAGTGGATCTACCATTCAACCAGTGACTATATATGCTTTCTTGGTCATACCTATTTGAAGGTAACATCACTTTCTTAAAAGACATGGGAGGCATTGATTCCAGGGGTTAAAGTCGATCTTTGCCTTTCACTTTGGGATGGGTAATTCTAAGGTTCGCTTTGAATCCAAAACCCCTCTTATCCTTTTGGGAGGAGAAGGAATCTATCAGGGGAAACACAATACTGGGCTTTGAATATTTAGCCACAAATTTTTTTCTCCCTTTGGAGCTTTCTTCAAGATAAAAAATAGTGTTCTTGTAGTTAATGGTCCTAATCTGGGTGAGTGTTATGGTTTTTGTTCGCTGACTTCCCTTGTCTTCTGATCCAGCAAGGATGTTGTCTCAGCCTGCTGGGAAGCAAAAAGCTGTAGGGAGATGATCTCCTTAGCTTGGTTCTTGGCAAACTTCTTGCTCCTTTTCAAAGAATCCAAAAGGGCACCATGCTTATAAATAAATTTATTGACATCTTCCTCAGATTCTGACCCATCTTCATCATAAGATAATGATGCATTAGAATTTGGACTAGTCCCATAGTCTGAATCAGAAGAGGAGCTAGATAAAGATTGTACCTTATCTAGACCAGGCTAATCTTGGATGGATTCTTCATCTGATAAGGCCATTAGCCTAAAATTGATGTTGACCTCTTCATCCTCCTCAGTGTCACTGTCTTAATATGACAGAGGGGCCCTGATTCCTATCCTTGATGCAGGTTAGACTTCTTCTGCATCAGTAACACTACTAAATAGCCCAATATAGGCTTCTTCTTCTTCTTCAGAATCTGATGAAGATGAATCACTTTGACTCCAACTCTTTTCATTCTTAGCAATGAGGTTCTTTTCATTCTTTCCCTTGAGATGGTGGTGCTTCTTCTCACCAATCTCCTTTCTTTTGGCAGGACAATCAGCTCTGACATGTCCTGGCTTACTGCAGCAATAACAAAGAACTTTAGAAGAAAATTGTTTACTGGGTTTAGAATTATACCTATCTCCTTTGGAGAAATTCTTTTCAGATTGGTAGTGAAAACATGACTCTCCTACAGCTAAGGCTAGGATGATAGCCCTACCACTAAGAGAGAATGACACTCCTACCTAAAGCCAATAGCCCTATAGCTCATATCCAAACCTGGATCCTACCTGAGATTCACCACTTGAATCCTATCACTCAGATCAACTTAAACATCATATACTCAGCCTATATATATTAGTATTACACTCAGATCAAATGATCCTTCAGAGTGAGCAATGGTTTGTTGATGATGTTTTGACACCCGAGAAATATTCTCTGTGTCTTCCTCCTTCTGTGCTGAAATTGCTCAGTCTAGTGATCTTCACAGCTCTAGAAAGTGTTATTCATTAATGCTAAGCTTGAGCTTGTGAAGTAGCTGCAGCTAGGTCTCGCCTTTGCTACATCTTCTTTCTAAGAGATGTCACTCTGATCTTGTTATTGAGGATGAGAAAGACAACCGCTAACTTACTAGAACTTTTACATCAGTGGTTTGAATAACTTCTCTTGGCTCTGCAATAATGTCGAGAAGAAGAAGATGAAGTTCAACACTTCCCAAAAAGATCTCAAAAGTCCCAAAAAGTAAGTTTCTTCTCACTAATCTGATTGCTTTTCTATCCCGCCATCCAACGGCTCTTTGAGCATCATGACCAGTTATAGTTGTTGGATGAAACTTTGGTTTTACATTAAATGCAGTACAAAAGTCATGCATCGATGTTTATTGTGTACTGTAAATTTCATGCAACATTTTGAATTGTTCCTGATGTCACCACTTGTGGACTTAGTCAATTTCAGACAATTCATCATAGGCATTGAGGGAACAACCTTCACTCAGTGCCAAAATACATAGCCAAATATCCTACAGCACTAGGCATCAAGTGATCTGTCTTTACTCAATGAATATAGATATTAGTTGTCTTAACTGATTAGGCATTGAGTGAATCTTTATCACTCAAGGTATTTGGACTTAGCCACTTTTCTTTTATATGAAGGCGTTGAGTGATGCCTATGCACTCAACGCTTTCAGCATTAGCTCGCCATCTTGATGAGGCGTTGAGTGACAGCCTTAACTCAATGCTTTTGTACTCAATAAAATTTCTTATTGAGCTGGCGTTGAGTAAACAGCCTTCCCTCAATGCATCTGGACTTAGACAAAATTTCTGTCTTCAACTTCTGTGGCTTTGACTGAACTTTATTCTGTCGACGCTTTCTCCTTTAGTCATTAAATGAACTGCCTTCACTCAATGGTTCTGGACTAGGGCAGATTTCTTTCTCTGATTCTCAGATGCTTTGACTGTTTATTCTTGACACATTGCTTCTGGGTCTCGGCGTTGAGTGAACTGCTTTCACTCAACAGTTTTAGTCTTAACCAAAATTCTGCCTTGGAAATAGTTAGGCTTTGACTGTCCATGATTTACTCAAAGCTTCTTATCATCTGGCATTGAGTGAATAACCATCACTCAACGCCTGTAGACTTAGGCAGATTTTTGTCTTTCCAGCTTTCTTCCTAGAGTACACCTGTTACTGTTACTTAGACAGCCTGTCTAATTATTGTAACAAGTAATCACTTGCTTATATTGAACTTATGTTAACCATTAGATACATATATGTACATACCATTGTCATGTAGTCCTTCTTCAAATCTGTGGCATTGTGATCAAAGGACCCAACAGTAATATCCAGACAATCTGCATAGGAGTTGAGTGAAGCCTTGTCACTCAATGCAGAAACACTTTGCAGAATTCTGCAATTTGAGGCGTCAAGTGAACCTTCATCACTCACCGCTTCTATCATTTATAGTTTAACAGTTTAGGCATTGAGTGATCCTTCACCAATCAACTCTTCTAGACGTGGTTGAAATTTCTTCGCATGAAGACGACGAGTGCAGCTTCTTCACTCAATGCTTCTAGCTTATGACTATCTTCCCGATGATGCGTTGAGTTGCATGTCTTCACTCAATGCTTTGTACTTGTCTGAAATCCTTAATGAGTAGGCGTTGAGTGAACTGACTGAAAGTATTTTGTTTTAAGAGTAGCTAAACACCTAGTGGGGAGGGGGGTGAATAGGTTTTTATGTCTTCTTGATACTTTTTCTGTTTTGGGTGTGTTGTGATTTATTCAAACTTAGCTTTCAAAAAAATCACAAATAGCACACAAGAAATTTATTGTGTTTCCTCAGATTATGGGTACATCCATTGTCCCTCCCACCTTTCTAACAGTTTGATAGATATTGCAACTTGTCTAACTCGGCTCAAAAGAGCTTATAACTCAGATACCTCAGGATCTCTCAGACTTCTTCAAGTCCTATCTCAGGCACAAGGCCCTACCACTCAGAGATATAATCTCCTACAACTAAGGCACAAAAGCCCTACCTCAGACTTTAACTCAAAGTCCTACCACTCATATCCTAACCCGGATCCAACCTCAGATTCACCACTTGAATCCTATAACTCAGATATATTTTAAAATCATACACACAACCTTTATATGTTTAGGCTTACACTCAGATCAAAATAATCTTATAGAAGTAAAGTAGGTGGTTAATGATGTTTGACACCAGAGCTAGAGTCTCTGTGTCTTTCTCCTTTTCAGTAAAGAATAACTCTGTCCTCCTTTCTTCATAGCTCCAAGAAAATATCTTCAGGAGTAGTACAACTTGGGCAGTGAAGACTCTGCAACTAGGGTTTGCCTTTGATGCAACTTCTACTTCAGAATGTTTACTATAAACTTACTATTGAAGATTAATAGCTAACTATTTGCATTTTCAGATCTGTAGAATGAACTCATCCTTCAAGCTCTGCAACTTAGTCGAGAGGATGAAGTTGAAGTTCTACTATTTTCCAAATGTTGATTTTAATTTCCCTTATTTAATTTCTTTTCTATCACGCCATCCAACAACTCTTTGAGCATCGGGACGCCCAGTAGTTGGTAACTGTAACCTTACTTTTGTATAAAATGCAGTACAACAGGTAAGCGACGCCTTTTGTCGTGTACTATAGACTTCCCACAATATTTGAATTTCTGTTAAAGTCAGTACTTGTGGACTTAGTCAAATTCAGACAATTCACCCTAGGGGTTATGTGAAGGCTTGTCACTCAATGCCAAAACACTTAGTCAGATTATATGCAACATCAGGCATTGAGTGATCAGTCATCACTCAATGAATATAGACTTTTAGCTGTCTAATTGATTAGGCATTGAGTGAGCCTTCCTCACTCAATGCATTTGGACTTAGCCAATTTCCTATGAATGGATGCATTGAGTGATGCTTCTGCAATCAACGCTTTCTTCCTTAGCTCGCCATCATCAAGAAAGGTTGAGTGAACAGTCTTCATTCAACTCTTTTGTACTAAGTTGAATCTTTATTGAGATGGCGTTGAGTGAATTGGCTTCACTCAACGCTTCTTAAATTATATAGATTTTCTATCTACTTCTTCTAAGGCTTTACATCACTCGGTTCTGTCAATGCTTTCTTCTTGAGGTGTTAATTGAACTGTCGTCACTCAGCGCTTTTGAACATAGTCAGAATCCTGCACTAATTCTCAGATGCTTTGATTGCTTAAGCTATACATTGCCCTTCTGGCTCTAGGCGTTGAGTGAACTATCTTCACTCAACGCTTCTAGACTTAACCTGAATGCTGCCTTGGCAATGCTGAGGCTTTGACTGAATGAGCTTTACTCAACGCTTCAAGCCATCTAGTGTTGAGTGAATTGCCTTCACTAAATTCCTGTGGAATTAGACATATTTTCTATCTACACACCATCAATCCTTGCGTCCACCTATCATTGTTACTTAGACTACTTGTCTAATCAGTATAATAAGTGACCACCTGCATACATAGAACTTAAAGCGTGCATCAGATACAACCATGTGTATACCATTGTCCTAAAGGCCTTCTTCAAATCTAAGACATTGGGAACAATGGACCCAACAATCTCCCCCTATTTGAAGAAGTCAAAACCTAGGACAATGATATGCACCAGCACATAAAGAACATGTATAACATTTAAGCAGACAGAGATAATGTAAACACATCCAAACATCTTATTTTCATAAAACAGAAGGAATGATTATTTTAATAATGTGCATAATACAAAATTGACACAATTCCTTCAGTCCTTAGGAAATACAAGAAACATTTTTAGGTTTCTGGTTCTCTTAACACTATGCCATTGCTGGGCTTCTTAGCTGCTTTCTCTTTACTTTCTTCTGACTCCTTTTCCTTCTTCCATTGGAAGTAGCTGTATGGCTTTGGGAAGTATTTGATATGTTCCACATCATCTGGTGGAAAAATTCTTTGCCACTTATCCTTTTTTAATTTTATTCTATCCCTCTAATTCTTTTCAAGCTTTGCCCATTCAAGGGAGCTGTAGAGATTTCCCCTTTCCGTCTTCTTATTCTTGATAAGATCCCAGGCAGACAGATTAATTGTCCTTGATTGAGGACTCCATTGTTCAAAATCAAGCCTTGATTCTATCTCTTCTTGCTCATCCTGGCAGCATCCTCTTCTTCAGCCACATATTTACCTTTTGCCCTTAACTCTTGCTCTACAATGGGGCTAAATGTAGGACCTTCAGCAATTGTAGAGGGTTCAGCCCAATGTACTCAATCCTGAGTATCATACTGTTGAGTGTCAGACTGTTGGGTATCATACTATTCTGCATGCAGATTAGGGAATTGGGTAAAATAATTCCCTTCTTGCAGTGCTTTATGAATATGGTCAAAAATAATAGGAATATTATCATATGATAGTTATTCAAGCCCAAAGGATCACCTTAGCACATTTGTAGTCCAGACAACATTTTCAGTGTTGGCCTTTACTACATCCTTCACCCCCTTTTTAACTTCTTCACATATATTTTGAGTTAGGGAGGTGCTAGCCTTTGTAACCTGTATATCCAGATGGTCAATACTAAGGTGACATGGTTCTTGACTCTTAGTAGATGATAATTCAAGACTTGATAGCATGCATCCATTCTTCTTTTTGAAAGTGAGGTATAGATTTGACTTAACTCTAAAGGGGGGGGGGGGTGAATATAGTATTTTAAAACTTATTCACTTATTTTTATAGCAGATTAAAAGTTAGTGATATATAAGTATACGAATAAAATAACAGCACACAAACAAAAAAGGTAATGACAATCCATACGACACAAGGAATTTATAGTGGTTCCCCAGTAAACCTGGGTATATCCACTCTTCTACCACCCTGGTATGAATCCACTATAGGTTTTTGATCAGATGCCCTGCCACCACAAGTTTTTGCTCAAGTGCCCTGTCACCACAAGATCAATTTTTCTATGGGAGATCTAGCAACCCTTAGAGCTTTTGATTAGGTGCCCAAAAACCAATCCCAATTCTTTTGATCAGGTGACTTGTAAACCAAAAAGGTCAACTTTTGTAGGGAGTTCAAACACTATATATAGTGAAAGGAAAATGTAAAAAGATGTTGTCTTCTCTGTCTCAAATCTCTGAGAAGAATAGTGGATTTGTTGATGATGTCAAAGCTCCCCCTAAGTTGTACAGATCTGATCAAGAATAGAAGGTTTGCTTCAGGGTGTAGGCCTTCAAAAATTTTCAGACTGATTTTTTATTTTGTTGTCTTTTGAAAGATGGAAGCATATGATGAAGAACAATACAAAACTGACAGAATTTGAAATCTGTAAACAATTATGTATCTCAATAACTGTATATCTTAGGCAGAAAAATTCTGAACATATATATATATCCGGAATGCTTGAGGAATTCAAATATTTGAATCCATTCTGAACATCTGGAGCATTCCCTAGAAATGGTAACTGCCTTGGAAAAGGATTAGTATTTAACACTATGATTAAGTCCATATTTAATGCTGCCTCCAAACAACTATATTCATAAGAATATTTAAGCATTAAATATCAGAGTTATAACTTCCTGCAATTAAGCCTTGATAAAAATTATGCCTTTAGAATATAAAATATCCTAAAAATAAGCCTAGAAAATAATCTGCTTCTGGAAAGAGTAACTGCCTAAAACACTGCCTAGAAATCATCGAAATGAGCAAGATATTCGTCAACCTAAGCTTGGAGATAGTCAAGCTGAGCTTGGCTTTCTTTGAGCTGAGATGGCAGAGTTGAGGTAGATGATCGTCGAGCAGAGCTCAGCTTTCGTCGAGCTCAACTCAGAGTTTGAACTGTGAGTTCGTCGAGCTGGGCTTGACTTTTGTCGAGCTGAGTTCCACTTTCGTCGAACTGAATTTCAGAAGTCTGAAATCTTCTAAGAAATATAACCCTAGAAAATCCTATGTCCCAGACTATATATATTGGGTCAGTCTAAGCATCCTAATATTAGTCCTTGCCCAAATCAAAACTGGGGTTCCAACACTTCCACGATTGTTTTGTGTGTTTCCAATAGTGTCTTCTCTACACTGTGGACAACCAACAATTTCTAGAAAGAATATTCTGATTTTCCATAAGTGTATTGTGAAGAGTGTTGAGCTCTTCCAACTTATTCTGAGTAAAATCAACTACAAGAGCCGCTCTTAAGAAGAATTTTACAGTCTGGGCATTCCGCAGGTTAACTTCAAATCTGATTGATTTGATTTCAGTTGTCAGATCATTTCTGAGGTTTTTTGTTGAATCATCAACAAAATTCTCTAGTTGTCTTCTCTAGTCATCCATCAAGCCTCTTAGTTGAACCAGGAAGGTACATGACATCTGATTAGTGGATGTACCTTCATCTTTGACTGGTAGAGGTTGTTGAAATGGAATGAGATTTTCCCTTGCAGCAGAATCAGCCATCTCAAATTCAGATCAATGTGCATCCTTATTAACATCAGTAGCATTGTTGTCCTTATCTTATTCAAATGAGCCTATATCATAGATTATTCTTTGAGCAGAGAGTTTATGCTGAATCTCCCCCTCAATCTTTGCCATATCAACAGGGACATCCACAACATAATCAGTGACTATATCTCTATATTGTTCATGTACAAGTGAAATCTGAGTATCTTCTTACAACATCGGCATTTGCACCCCCTCAGCAAGAGCTTCTTCCATCTATCCAACATTTTTGAATCCATTCTTCTCATGTGATGGATTTTTGTTCCTAACCTTGGGTTAAGAATCCTTGGAACACTCTTAAGGAGAAAATGAGATATAATTCTGCCAAGGTTTAGCTCGGGGAGACAATCCACAATCCTATCAAAAATTACTCTTCCCTAATTAGCCTTTTTGGTGAGGATAACCCTGGCCATCAACTCCAACATTTTCTTTTAGATTTTGTCATGGGAGCCAGTCTTGCATAGTAGTCCCTTCACAATGACATAAGCAAAGAATTTCCCTTTGAGATTCAGTTCTCTTCCCAGAATAGAACCATTGGTGTGCTTTGACAGTCCACACCATTTAAGTGCATCTTTGAGATGACCTTGATCGAGTTAATCTTATTCATCAGAACCTTTGAACTTAGGAAGATATATGGCTTTACTAAGTCTTCTAGAGATTATCATAACCTTATTGCCACTAATAATAGACGTAATCTTTATGGATGAGGAGTTGACTTACTAATGGAGTACATCTCTATTACTTCTCTTTTCTACATTAGACAGGGATCCGACAGAACATAATCTAGGTTGGCGACCTCAATAAGGTGAAGAACAAGCTGTACTTCCACTAGTGCGTCTTTGAATCTATTTCAGACAAGTTCTGAAACCTCAAACAAGATATCCAATCTCTTTGTAGCCATCTATTCTGTAAATTGTAGTGGATTTCCTAATCTCTCCATCGATTTGTCGCACAGACAGTTAAGGGAAAGGAATGATGTATTTTGTTTTATGCACACAACATTGAGGAATGCTGACTTCACACCCATCTGGTAGGATTTCAATCCCTTGTGGGACACACATATAAGGAACAGTCTGATGCCTTCTAGCCTAGCAACTAGGGTAAGGGTTTGATCAAAAAAATACCTTCTTATTGTCTATATCCCTTAGCCACCAGCCTAATTTTATTCATAATTATAACATCATTTTCATCAAGCTTGTTCATGTAGATCCACTTGGTTCAAATGATGTTATGAACTTATGGTCTGGGAAACAGCTTCCAAACCTTACACCTTTTGAATTGTTTTAGTTCCTCTTGCATTGCAACAATCCAGTGTTGGACCATGTTGTAACTCCCCTGATTTTTTCAATATTTATTTTTTAATTTCATTAGTGCATATTTATGACGTCAGGGCATTACGTTGTCGCATAGTTAACAGGTACCGTTATTGGATCGTAATTTGTTGCTTTTTGGAATCAGAGGTCTTGACTCGGTGGATTTTAGTAGGTTGATATTGGTTGTAACTTCGGGGATTTTTTTACTCGAGTTTAATTTTTGGGATTCTGATTCCAACTTTGCCATTAGTTTTGGAGCATCGGTATCTAGCTTCGGTGCGAATTTCGTGGAAATCCAAGTTGATTCGTCTTTTGGTAATTTAATTAATAATATAATATAATATATATATATATATATAAAGGCTTAAAACCGAACCCGATTCATTATCTTCTTCCCCAAGACATCGGACCGAGAGCGTAGAAGAAAGGAGGCGATGGGTTTTGCAAGGCCTTCGCCTGCCACCTGTCTGAGTTCCGGTACTCGGAATCATCGTTGGAGGGTAGATCTGGAAATCTTTCGCCAAGATCTATGCGTTGGTGGTAGGTAATTTTGTTTTCTTAGACTTTTGGCGTTAGGGTTTTTGACCTTGATCGTCATTTGCCCTGAAAGGTTTCAAGAATCGTTGTCTAGGGGTTCTTGCGGCCGATCCTTGGAAAGGAGAACTCGTGAGGCCGGATGTCTATAGGTTAAGGCAAGTTGTTGTTTCAGAACTCCTCCTTCTTTGTCTAATTCCATTCTAAAAGTTTCAGATCTCATTATCTTGCAAGTTCTACTGTGAATCTAGTCCTACATCTGTCAAAATATATATGGTTTTGAGCTTTTGTCGTGGCCGAGATCTGTCAAAATGATAGTGAGAAGAAAATCTAATTTCTTGTCCTTTTACTATTTTGAGTATGAATCACTTTATTCCTGACTTTCTCTTCTTTTAAATATAATGATCTAAGATTTGTGCAGATTAGGGGGAGTAGAAGTCTTGAAATTTATGTAGGAAATCAGAGTGTTCGGTAGAAAGAAGAAGTGCCTTTTGGTTAAACTATTGTAAGTCGTTCTATTAGAAAGATTAAATTCAACTCTAAGTAAATTCGTTGAGTGTAGCAGCTAGGCATCAAGTGCTTTGACTGTATCTGTCTAAACGTTGAGTGTAGCTGCTGTAGCATGGAGAGTGTTGAGTGTTGCTGCTAGGGCATCAAGAGCATTGAGTTTAGCTGTTGTGGCATCAAGAGAGTTGAGTTCAGCTGCTATGCCGTCGGGAGCATTGAGTGCACCTGCTATGGCATCGAGAGCATTGAGTGCACCTGCAATGGCATCAAGAGTGTTGAGTGTAGCTAATATGGTGTTGATAATGTGGTGTGTAGATGATATGGCATCGAGAGAATTGAGTGTTGTTGCTGTGGCGTCGAGAGCATTGAGTGTAGCAGCTAGGCGTCGAGTGCTTTGACTATATCTGCCTAAGCGTCAAGTGTCGTAGTTAGGTGCCGAGTTCTTTGGTTGTGTCAGTCTAGGGGTCAAGTGAAGCTGCTAGGCATCGAGTGCATGTAGTCTTGGCATCGAGTGATCTCAGAGTTAGTGTCAAGATATTTTCATGTATCCGTCAAGTTATTTTGGGGTCATCAAAGCATATTCGTAGAGTATTCCTTAGTAACTTCTAGTTTTCTTCTCTTTTGCATCGTCATGAAAATCTGATGCTAAGCCTTGGGATTCTTTTCATTTATTTATATAATGCATGGTTGTTTGTGGCCTTGGTTGGCATTGGATAAAGGACCACAACCACAGTGCTAGTTTGTGAATCATTACACCTGGTACGTTTTCTTCTCTTCTTATGGGATGTTGGGTTGTGTTGGAAAATGTGGCCACCACTACAATGCCTTTTTCAGATGTTTGTTCTGAAGGTTTGTGTTGGACAATGTGGCCCCCAACTGAGTACTGTGTTTACCGATGTTAATGATTTACATATTTTGAGCCGATTAGTCTATTTTGTTTATATATATATACACATATATTCTTATGCATGCACCCGCAAAATTATAGAAGCATGGCTTTATTTCGCACTTGGTGCAACTTTTTTTATTACACTGTTTGAGAATTCTCCTTTACTTATTAGTGTTTGACTCATTTGCTGTGTTTGGACAGTTTTTTTTTCTATATATGGGTTGCTAACCCTTTTGTCTCTTTTGATTATTGCTACTATTGATCTTTGATTGCCACTTTTATAATCTTGCTGAGGTATTTTTTCTTTTTAATACCTAAGATTTGGAGCAATAGCCGATTAAGCTGCTAGGGTTGGTGGTTGCTGGTGTCCTGCAGCTGTTGTAGTTGTTCTTCTCTCACCATTATGAGGCAGATTTGTTGTTTTATTTTTAGTACAGACATGCATGCCTTTGGTGTGTTCATGTCAGGTTGTTGACACTCAATGGTTGTTTTGGTAGATTGTTAAGTTTCTTGCTAGCTGTTAAGCTTCTTCTAGATGATTTGTTGGTTTTACTTTCTCTCTTGGAAGGTTTTATGTTAGGATTGCATGTTAGTTATTTTAAGTATAAAAGTATTAATTTTGCCTATCTCATTCATAACATCGTTTTAAAATCAAATGTCATTATATTTTAACAAATGTAAAATTTCTTTTCCTACTTATAATAAATCTAGGGGTATGCATATAATGAGTTATCAATTTTGGAGGTATCTACTCATGTAGGATAATTATCAAGCTAAATAGAGCATTTTCCGCAACATATATTTATATTTTTTTCCCGTGGACTAGTTGATCAATTGAGCCAAGGGATACGACCGTCAAACTTAACAAAAAATGTTTTCTTCAAGATAAACTTGAAAATTTCATGATAAGTGTTAGGATTAGGTTCTTTCCTAATCGTCTGCAGTTATCCCCTGTATGGCATGGCATCACGACGCATATTTTCTCTTACTCTGATATATCATTTACCTGTAGATAAAATATGGGTTGTGACACTTGGTATCAGAGGTGTTGTTTTAGTGGTCTTGTTCTATTACATATACACACCGATGTGTCATCAGTACGTCTTGGCCGAAGCATGAACACTACACTCATAAGCAAGACAAGAAGTATACGGGTCATATTATGTAGTATGGGATGCATAATATGTGTTTGTATATGGATCCTCATAGGACGCAATATGTGACTGTTATGAAGTATGGGATGCATAACAATAATCGCATGAATGCCCATTAGATTTTACCTTTTTGTTACCTGCGGTATTATGTAGTATGGGATGCATAATATTTCATGTGTACGCCGCTCATAACATGTATTAAGGCCTTTATTAGAATGCATAGCACAACATGCATAACATACCATAGCAATAGCACACGTGCTAAGCTAAGATCTATATGATGACATACGTACACACATGGATTTAAAGCAAAAAAGAATAAAAACTCATGCATTCATAGTTTATGCACATGAGTTAATGGGATGATGGTATATCATCCTAAGTCAAGAATGAATCATTAATGAAAATCCCAGAGCAATACAGTAGTATGAGCAAGTGTCTAAATATGTATGGTCCTAACTAAGTTGTGTAGTTATAGCGGTTAAGCAAGGTTTTGATTGGTTATTCGTCATATTCTTAGGATGCCTCCTAAGCGTGTTTCGATGAGGTCGACTCCCCTGTTGGAGGGCTAGTAGGAGGGCGAGTCGGAGGGCGAGTCGGAGGGCGCGCAGAGTGAGGCTGTGATTGAAGGACTATGGTAGAGCAATGAGGCTCTGTCAAGGCAAATGGTGGAGATTCAATCATAGATCCAGGTGTTGTTGACTGTCATTTCAGACTAGAAGCCGAGAGTTTAGGACCCAACTGTGTGTCAAGCCATTCCTGTTCCTCCTGCTCCTTTGGTGCCTCTAGTTCAGCTGCCACCCGTGATTAATTTTATCTCGCATTTTCAGTAACTAGGCCCTCCTACCTATGAAGGTAGAGCTTACTTTATGGCATTGGACGATTGGATTATCGTGATTGAGGAGATGTTCTCGTATTCAGGGATTTTTGTGGACTAGAGAGTGTTGATCTTTGCTTACCAGCTTAAGGGTCTTACAAAGAGCTTGTGGTTAAGAGAAAAAGAAAACCTCACTGATGGATGTTTGTGGGGATCATTTAAGGAATTAATGCTTAATAAATTTATGCAATCATTCGAGCAAGACTGTTTGATGAACAATTTCCCGCATTTAAAATAGAGACAACTTACAGTAAGTGAGTATGAGGTAGAGTTCAGCAAGTTGAGTTTGTTTGCCCTGGATTTGGTTGCCTCCGAGGCTATCCAAGTAAAGCATTTCCTGGGTGGTCTTAGGAGTGACATCTAGCAGCTGGCTAGCACTTATGGGTCCAAGAATTACACTGAGGCAATGGAAGTTGCGCTAAATTGGAAGCCATCGATAATGCCAAGAATTAAGGCATGCTAATGTGAAAAGAAAAGGGAAAGTCTGATGATGGTATGAGATCTCAGGGATCTGGTCCTGCTTCGAGGAAGAAAGGAAAGAAGGTGTGCAGTTTCTGTGGACGGTCAGGCTATCCAGTCGAGAAGTATTTCAAGAGGCTGGGAGCTCAAAAGCAACAACAAGTGCATGCAATTCAGAGTTCTCCCACAGGAGATTTGGTTTATGTTTCGTGTAAGAAAAATATGCATGATGCTTCCCATTATTGGGGGTAAGGATAAGGTGTGCTTCCAGTGTGGACAGAAGGGGCATTTTGAGTCAGGATGACCGAGGTCTCAGCCACCACTGTAGTCAGTGCCACTATAAGCATTGTTGATGCCATAACATTTTGACAAAGGGAAGGGAAAGGTTTAATGTGGTTACCTTGGAAGAAGTGCAGATGTCTACCCAAGTGATCTCAGGTTAGATTCTATTTTTTTATGCTCTTACCTATAGTTTCGATATTGTTTATCTAGTTATGTATGCAGTTTTATAGTGAGGTTAAAGGTAAAGAATCGTTGGGTGCGCGTTCTCTTTGATTCTAGTGCTAGCCACTCGTTCGAGCTAGTACTTTCATAGAACGTCATCGTTTGACTCTTGATCAAGGTGGCGATTCGTTTCCCATCAATTTTCCTTCTGTTGAATAAGTGTGAAAGTGAGGGGATAAGTTGTAAACTACTCTAGAGGGGGGGTGAATAGAGTATTCAAAATTTTATGAACACTTAGTCAGCTCCCTTGGAGTTTATTTGCGGAATAAAAAATCTGATACTTGAACCCTAAGAGCCTAACACAGTGAAGTGCACAAGTGAAGAGGTTGACTGAAATTTCAGTTAACTACAAGCCTATCACAGCAACTAGCAATCCTAGGTAGTTCTATCACAGCCACAGAATAAAATGAATAAACAAGATAACCAGATGGACACAGGATATATAGTGGTTCCCTTTAAATAGGTACATCCACTCTTCTACCACCCTGGTAGGAATCCACTACAGGTTTTTGCTAAGGTGCCCTGCCACCAATGATCTGATTCAGGTAGATCAAACAGACCCTTTGAGCTTTTGATAAGGATGCTCAACCACAGGTTGTTGATAAGGTGCCCTGTCACCAACGTTCACTTTTGAAGAGGTGTGAACAAACTCTTTTTACAAAGGGGTTGAGAGGGTTAGATTATCTTCTCTATTTTAAATACAGATTAGAGAAGATTTGTGGATTCTCTAAAGAATCAAAGTCTCCCCCTGGCTCAGTGGAAGTCCAGGGAAAGCCTTTGCTTCAGGATGAAGGAGTTTCAGATAAACTGAAACTAAATCCTCAGAAATCTGAAGACTGATTTTTATCAGGTCTTAAGATTCTGGAGCACTTGAAGCAGATCTGGAGCTTTTTCTGAAGTCTTGAAAACTCTAAGCAAATTGCTCAGGAGACTTGAGAATGGAAGATGATTGCTCTGGGCTTTTGCTTCAGGAAAACTTTTCTTCTTCTTGTTGTGAGATTGTGAAGAGGTGCTCTGATGATGCTTGAGCGGATGAATAATCTTTCTCTGTGTCTGTAACTTCTTTTCTTAGAGCAGAATCTCTTTTAAATATGTCTTCACGTCTTTCCTTTGGAACGGCTCTATTGATTTGAATTCTCGAGCCCTGCAACAGATTATCTCAAAATAGAATATAGCAATAGGAATAGAATGGCCTATTAACTTTCTGTCAGTCCCAATAAGGAATAAAATAAGCGGGAAAAATATCTCAGCATAAAGACGTACCGTTCTTGGAAATAGTACATAGTACCAACGGCTAGAAAACAGGCTGGAAAGATAAAGTCAACGTAATTTGTATAATAGGACAAAATGCTTTATCAAGAATACTGAATCCCGTGATTTATGCTTGACAGAATTTGTAATCAATTTATTTGAATTTAAACCATAAATTTAGCAACAATAATATCAGAGAATCAATCTAACCACCAACTAAAACACTTGGAAATAAACCAAGGAATAGAATAAATACAAAAAGATAAAGGCAGACAGAAATCGTCGAACAGGGGTTCGAAGATCGTCGACCTGCAAACAGATCGTCGACTAATAGCAGGAATCTGTCGAAACAAAAATCGTCGAATGGAAATCGTCGACCAGCTCAAACTATCGTCGACCAAAGCAAAAGATCTGTCGAGACAGATAACGTCGACCAGAAATCGTCGACAACTAAGGCAACAATCTGTCGACACAGAAATCGTGAAGCAAGAACACGATCGTCGATCTGTTGATGACAGATCGTCGACCAACCTTCAGAGCGTAGTAAGCTTGCTCTGAGATCGTCGACCAACGGTCGACGATAATTGTCTTGACTTCAACGATTCAATAGCCCTGCTATCGTCGACCAATGATCGACGATCGCGAGGCCTCGTTCGACGATAGTCGAACGGAAAAAGCCTTAACCAAAACACATTCTAAAACTACTAGCCTAAACTCTAGGTCAGTTATATACTGTCCTAGGGAGACTAAGCAAAGACTAAGCATGATCATATATCTTTATATGGATCAAGAGGGGCTGGAAAGGGATTACATAAGCCAAATCACATCTAGGGTACCAACAATCTCCCCCTATTTGGGTTATGTTATCCAATCCAGTTAAAAGGCTAAAGCAGACAACAACAAATCTAAAGATTAACCAGAATGATAAAACACAGGCAATACACAGAAAATATAACAAGCATAAATTAGCAGAAAAGGAATGTATCAAGCAGATTTATCAGCATGTTTAGCATCAGATGAGTTTTTGGGTATTGCAGCTGGTTTGAAAATAATTTCTCTGTTAGGGTTTGCTGCTTGTCTCTTGGATAGCATTAGATCATGTTCACCTATGATTTTCTTTTCAGCATAACTTGGTAGAACTGCAGCAGGATGTAGTCTCATGTACTCTTCAGTGTCAAAGGCTTCTGGATTGACTTGAATTCTGCTGAGTTCCTTTTCTCTGAATTCTGACATTGTTGAGTAAGCTGTAGGATCTAATCCTTGAGATATGGCTCTCTCCATCATGCTTAGAGCAATAGACTCTTTGAATCTTGCCATAGAGGCAATCCTTTCAGCTTCAGTTTTATCTGATGGAGAGGCAGGTCTATCAGTATCTGTATGAGCTGCAATCTCTATGTTTCTTTGAAGAGCTGTAGCAAGTTTGCTTGAATCAAGAGGAATCTGCACAGCCTTCTTAGGATCAGTTTGAGCATATAGAGATTTTGGAGGTGCAAGCTCAATGAACTTTTTGTGGGATTTTTCTGAAAAGACCACTCTTTTTCCTTTTGATTCAGTTGTCTCAGCAGCAGCAGGTTTTCTTGAAGAAGAGGATGGACCTTTCCTGTGAGGAGAAGGAGGAGGAGAGAATGTAGGATGCTGAAAAGTCATCTCCTTTATTTGTTCCACGAGAGCATTGTCATTTCTTTTTCTTCCCTGTCCTGAAACATCTTGGCCTCCCTGGCTTTGATTACTCCTTCTTTGGTATGTCTGAGAAGTGTTAGAACTGGCTGACCTTGTAAAGGGGGTAGAAGAGAGACTCCCAGAGGCTCCAGCACCAGGAGGTGGAGGAGGACCTCTGGGGGGGAATTTCTGAACAGGAGTGTCATATCTCTTTCTTCTCTTATTCTCTTTAGTCTGATTTTTTGACAGTCTCATCCATGGCTGGAATTCCTTGCTCTTAGGATCTATTCCCTTCAGAATGTAATAGGGAACATCCTTGTTAGGATTGGCAGTAGGAGGAGCAGGAGCTTTTCTTTTCTCGGAAGCAACTCTTTTCCTTTTCTTAGTGAAGTCAGAATCATCAGAATCATCATCATCATCATCAGAATGAGATGAGTCTTTCCCAGCATAATCATCAAAATCAAGTTCAGAAGGATCCTTGGCAGCAGGTTCAGCTTTGTCTTTCTTTTCTCTTTCTTCTTTCTCTTTAGCTTCCTCAATGGCATCTTGCCTAAGGAGGGCATCAAGATCCACATTTGGAGACCTCTTCCAGAGTTCTGATTCTGGATACAACTCAGGAACTGTCTTGGGGACCAGTTCTGCAATAGAAGGAATGGATAGAGGATAGGTAAGGATAGGTGGAGAAAAGATGACGATATCTGCAGGGGCAGATGCTTTCTCTAGAGAGATGGCTAGGGAATCCAGATGATAATTAGCCATCCCTTCAATGTACTCAGAGGCAATGTTCTCAGCCACAAAGGCTATAAATTGTTCTAGGTTTAGAGTACCTGAGCTTGAGTCCATTTCAGTCATCTTGGGAGCATTGTCTGCCCTATCTTGCACATCTTCAATTTCTTCAGCAGCAGCATCAGCAGGGATGTTGATGTTTTCAGCAGCAGCAGCATGGTTGTGCCTGCATGCAAAGAGAGATAGGTTAACAACCAAGTGGGAATAAGATATTCCCCCCAAGGTGAACAAACAACAGGTAATAGATAGGATTACCTGAAGATCTACACAGGATACCACTTTGCATCTAGGAAGGAGGTTATAATTCCTTCTAGATGTTCAGTGACATCAGGGATAGACACCTCTGCAAGGCACAAGAGGAGTGCCATACAGGAAAAGAAAAGAGTATCCTTGACCAAGGGGTCATCAAGGTACTCAGGTCTATAAGGGACCATTTTCTCTTGAAGAGAGGGAACAAGAGGAGTAGATGTGAGTGAGGACTCACAGTCTAGGTTAAGATAGGATTCTAAATCTTTATCAGAATCAATGGACTTAGCAGCATCAACTTGCAATACTGATGAGAGATTATCAGCAGCTGTGATGGAAAGGAAAGAAAGGGATAAGAAATTAACTCTAATTTGGAGTTAGAATTAATTAGAATCTTAAATAAAGCTATACCATCAGGTTGAGCAGCATCATTCTCACAAACGTCCATGGGGACTTCCTCATTTTCTTTTTCAGGAACTTCTTCCTCAGAAGCTAGATTCACTAGGGAGTGAATGTCTTTGTTAGATACAAATATCAAATTGAAGTCCTGATTATATCCTTTGGAGGAAGAGTTTTAAGGTTTACCTTCTGGTTCTTTCTCTGGACTCTCTTGAGGTTCTTCTACAGATTCTTGAAGGGGAAGAGAGGAATTGTCCTGAAGGGTCAGGGCATCACCTGAGACCACTTCAACAGACATCTACCCCTGCATGACTTCAGTGGGGACTGGAGTCATGCATCTTACAGAAGGGGGCTCAGCAGAAGATGAGATGGATTTGATGGCATCAGTGAGAGAATTGATGGATGCAATGAGAGGGGCATTTGCAGCCTCAATCATTTTTTGGATGGAGGGAGTAATGAGCTGTACAAGGTGTGCAAGCATTTCAGGGGATATCTGAAATGCTGATGATGTAGAGGTGGATGGAATGGAAGCAGGATGATCTGCCACATGATCAAAGGAATCATGTGGAGATGGGTGAACATCAACATGAGTGTGGGATTCATGTTGAGAAAGGTTTGTGAGGATGGTAGCAGTCACCATGTCAACACTGGCTGAAGCTGCCAGATGTTGTGGTGTTGGTGACTGGTGTGGAGATGCAGGTGGAATGAAGGATGCATGTTGTGGTGGCACTGCAGGTGTTGTAGAAAGTAATGCATGAGATGAGGATGCAGGGGTTGAGAGGGAGGATGAAGGGATTGCTGAGCCTTCCCCAGTAAGCGGGAGAGCGGCCGAATCAGCCCTTATGTCTGAAGAAGGGTTAGGATCAACCCTGGCTGACTTCTTGATAATCCTCTGGGATTTCTTGAATAGAGAAGGGTCCAACCTTTTGCTAGCGTTGACTGCGGACGGTGCAGAAACAAGCAGCAGGGGTGCTTTCACATACAAAAACACACCCAGTACCCTGGCAAGATTTACCTCTTTCTGATTGTTCTTTCTCCTTATAAGTTCAAACAGAACTTTTCCCCAGGCAATCTGTGCCTTATTCACCAAAGCTGACATCAGGGCAAACTGTTGCCTGTTGATATTGTCATGAGCAGAATGTTTTCCCAAAACGACCTTGCCTACCAGGTCGGCCAGAAACTTGTACTCTGGAGACAGGTTTATCTTCAGCAGCTTAGCCGGAATCCCTTCGGCATGGCCCATCACAGTGAGCATGCGGCCATATTCCTCTGTGCTTTGCTCATATTCCTCAGTTCCTGTTGGCAGTCCAAACAGCTCAGTCAATACTTCAGGAGTCAGAGTGACCTCCTCGCCATTTATCTTTCCTGACATCGCTTCGTCGCTGGAGGACGAGGTGTATACCCATTCACGAATTTCTGGTATATGAATCTTAGGAGAGAACGACATAAATTTCTTGAGGCCTTGGTCTTCACATAGCTGCAGAATATCTTGGATTGGTTGATCGCATCGGCTGAAAGAATCGAAGTCGACACAGATGCCAGTGTCGAACTTCATTCCGAAGAGAACAGCAGAAGGAATCGCCATAGAATTTGAGAGAAGATGGCGAATCGAGAAGCAAAACAGGGGAGAAGAGAATCGCGCGGGATTAGAGTTCGAGAGCGAATTCTAAGCCAGGAGAAGGAATATGAAAAGACGGAGCGGAAGGACGACGATCTTCAGACCTAAATCGACTATTAGAAACAAATCTGCGATCGTCGATCCCGGAATAAAATCGGTCGTCGAACACAGACCGACGATAGTCAATGTTTGACTAATCGGTAAACATCGACCGACTACAAGCAATTACCACGATCGTCGATCAAAATATGATGGTCGACGATTCTCCACACAGCACAGAAAATCTGTCGTCGACCATTGGTCGACGATAGATACCTAAGGAGAAATCGTTGACCAGTTGGTCGACGATTTCTGCCTTACTACAGAACGAGCTGTCGTCGACGGTTGGTCGACGATAGTTCTGACCTGGTCGAAGATCGTCGAGCAGTCGTTCGACGATTTTAGACAGAAAACAAAACTATCTTAATTTTCACTACTCTGAACCATTAATCATGCCAAGCTGGTTCAGGAAGAACAAATGCTTTTGTTCATCAAGGGGCTTAGTGAAAATATCTCCTCTTTGCAGGTCTGTGGATATAAATTCCATTACTATCTTGTTCTTTTCCACATTATCTCTCAGAAAGTGATGTCTAATCTCAATGTGCTTGGTTCTGGAGTGGTGCACAGGATTTTGAGCAATTGATATTGCACTGGTACTGTCACACAGAATCTTTGTGTTTGAGTGTGTGTACCCATAATCCACTAGCTGATTTTGAATCCACAGGATCTGTGAACAACAGCTAGCTGCTGCTATATATTCAGCCTCAGCAGTTGAAGTAGACACAGATGCCTGTTTCTTGCAAAACCAAGAGACAAGTCTCTCTCCCAGGAACTGACAAGTCCCTGAGGTGCTTTTCCTGTCAACTCTACAACCAGCATAATCAGCATCTGAATATCCAATTAATTCAAATCCTGACTCAGCTGGGTACCACAGTCCTAAGTTAGGGCATCCCTTAAGGTATCTCAAGATCCTCTTGAGGAGAGTTAAGTGAGATTCCTTTGGGTTGACCTGAAACCTAGCACATAGGCATGTAGCAAACATTATGTCAGGCCTACTTGCAGTCAAATACAGCAGGGAACCAACAATGGATCTATAATTCTTTTGATCAACAGACTTGCCATTAACATCAGAATCAATAACTGCATTTGAGGCCATAGGTGTGCTCATTGATGAAGCATCAGACATTCCAAATCTTTTAACCAGCTCTCTGGCATATTTTGATTGAGAAATGAAAATGCCATCAACACTCTGTTTCACTTGGAGACCAAGGAAATAGGATAACTCACCCATGCTGCTCATCTCAAACTTAGAGTGCATTAGTTCAGAGAACCTCTTGCATAGTTTGGGATCAGTAGAACCAAATATAATGTCATCTACATAGATTTGAACTAACAGTTGTGAGTCCTTATGATGTCTAATGAATAGGGTTCTATCTACTACACCTCTCACAAACTTGTGTTCTAGAAGAAAATTTGCTAAGGTCTCATACCAAGCTCTAGGAGCTTGCTTAAGTCCATAGAGAGCCTTTTGGAGTTTGAACACATGAGTGGGTAAGGTTGATGAAACAAACCCTGGTGGTTGTTCAACAAACACTTCTTCCTTTAAATCTCCATTGAGGAAGGCACTCTTCACATCCATTTGGAAGACCTTAAATCTTTTATAGGCAGCATAGGCTAGGAAAATCCTAATGGCTTCTAGTCTAGCTACAGGGGCAAAAGTCTGATCATAATCTATGCCTTCCTCCTGTCTATAGCCTTGAGCTACTAGCCTAGCTTTATTTCTAACTACTATGCCTTGGGCATCAAGCTTGTTTCTAAACACCCACTTGGTGCCTATGATCCGTTGGCCTCTTGGTCTTGGAACCAAGGTCCAAACTTTACATCTTTCAAACTGGTTAAGCTCCTCTTGCATTGCTATAATCCAGTGGGGATCAAGCTCAGCATCTTTAATGGTTAGGGGCTCAACCTGAGAAAGGAAACAAGCAAACATCACATTTTTGTTGAGTTGATGTCTTGTCAGGACTCCTGCTGAAATGTCTCCAATCACTTGAGATACAGGGTGATCTCTAAGTGTGACAAGATCAGTAGGTTCAACAATGATCTGATCTTCAACAGTTTCAAGATTTAGTTCCTCATGTGGAATTTGATCAACTGTTGGAGCAGGTGCTTTAACATGAAAAAGTTCTACATCAGATTCAGAATCTGAAGAAGCAGCCTGAGGAGTTTGTTGGGGATGATTCTCCTGTGTGAGTCTCAAACCTTCCAAATCCTTACTTACTCCTAGGACTTGCACTGTACTATTAGAGGAAGAGTCCTTCTCCTTATAATACATGACTGTCTCATCAAAAGAGACATGTGCAGACTCTTCTATCTTAAGAGAGGATTTATTAAGGACCCTATAGGCTTTGCTTACTTGAGAGTATCCTAGAAAAACTCCCATCGAAGCTTTTGCCTCAAATTTTCTAAGGTATTCTTTGTTATTGTTATGAACAAAAGCAACACAGCCAAATACTCTAAAATAGTCTATTTTAGGTTTCACTTGCTTAAGTAATTCATAGGGAGTCTTACCCTTAAGTTTATGTATCAGACTTCTGTTCAATACATAGTTAGCTGTGCTAACTGCTTCAGCCCAAAAGGACAGAGGCATGTTAGCATCTGCCAACAATGTACTTGCAGCTTCAATTAGGGTTCTGTTTTTCCTTTCAACTACCCCATTTTGTTGAGGAGTTCTAGGAGCAGAGAAGCTATGTTTGATACCTTCCTTCTCACAGAATTCTTGCATAAGAAGAGACTCAAACTCAGTACCATGATCACTTCTGATCAAGGCAATCTGAGTAGAATACTCACTCTGTATACACTTTAGAAAGTCTGTAAGAACCTTGAAGTTATCAGCCTTAGTTCTCAAGAAGAATACCCAAGTGAACCTGGAGAAGTCATCTACAATTACTAGAGTGTAAGACTTTCCTCCAAGACTCTGCACAGCAATAGGACCAAATAAGTCCAAATGTAGCAAGTACAGAATCCTGGGAGAATCACTTTTATTAACTGATTTAAAGCTATTTCTTGTTTGCTTTCCTAGTTGACAAGCTTTGCAAAGGCCTTCCTTCTTGTAGGGGCAAGAAGGTAATCCTCTTACAAGATTGTATTTAGCCAACCTAGAAATGTTTTTCAAATTCACATGACTAAGTCTCTTATGCCAAAGGGTATTATTACTGGTTACTTCATTAAATAAGCATATTTCAGATTTGGAGGAATTAAAATCTACAACATAAACATTTCCAATTCTAATGCCTACTAACACCACAGTATTATTTAAAGAAATATTGCAGGCAGTGTCAGTAAACCATACCTTGTATCCAGCATCACACATTTGACTTACAGAGATTAGGTTGTGCTTTAGTCCTGAGACATAAGCTACCTTCTTGAAGGTTACAGCTCCTATGGTGAAGCTGCCATACCCTTCAGTCTGTCCACAGCTGGAATCCCCAAATACAACTTTTGGTCCCAGCTTGGCTTTGAAACCTGACAGGTTCTTCTTCTTTCCTGTCATATGCTTTGAGCATCCACTATCCAGATACCATTTGTCATGTATGACTGGATAGGTCTTCACCTGCAGAAAGAGCAGTTACACATTGTGGACCCAGGTTACCTTGGGTCCAGTATTCTTCACAAAAGAAAAACTAGATATAAAAGATTTTGCAGGCTTTGATTTATATCCTAAAGGGTGTGATCTCCTAGGTGGGATAATCCATTCAGTTGAAGGATTAAACAACCTGGGGTGGTGATTAGGATTTGAAGTTCTGGAAGTTTGAAAATGATTTTTCAGCTTAAGTCCAGATCGTCGATCGATGGTCGACGATCGCAAGCCATATCGTCGATCATTTCCAGTAGAGCTATATTCTGGATTCAACGATCGTCGATCACTGGTCGACGACTCAAGATGAGATCGTCGATCTCCTGCACCAAAGATATCATACTTGGTGAAGGTGTTCAGCGAACGTCGATAGTCGTTCGACGATTGGTTTGACGATCGTCGATTAATGTTCGACGATTTTTGTAAAGCTAGAAATTTTTTCTTCCTATTCTCTTTCTTAATCTTATTCTGAATTTTCTTGCACTTTTCAATTTCCTCAGTATTCTTTATTCCTGATTCAGAAATAAATTTTACTGGAGTGCTAAATCTCTCCTTTGTGAGGAGGATGGGTTCACTAGAGGTAGCACCTAAGCCTAGTTTATCATTACCAACCCTAGTGTTTGCTATACTAGTTATTTCAGATAATTTAAGGCTTCTGCCATTTAATTGTTCTTCTAACCTTTTAGATTTAGCTAGTTCTAATTTTAAGAATGTTACTTCTTCTTTTGAGCTTTCTAATTCCTTTTCTAATCTGATTATTTCAGTACCTTCCATGTCTAGTTCCATTATTTTTAATCTAAGTGACTTAATTTCTTTTTCAGATAATAGTAAGTCTAAACATAGAGTTTTAAATTTTAGTTTGAACTCAGGAGATGAGAAGTCAAATGAGTCGATTACCTGGTCCTCCGTAAAGGAATCTTCTTCATTGTCTCCTTCTTCTTCAGAATTCTCTGCAGCTGACAGAGAGCTGCAGGCATCAATGGCCATGAGGCAGACCTCTTTGGCTTTCTTCTCTTCTTCTTCTTCTGAATCACTGGAGCTAGAGGAGCAGGTATCCTCTTCTGTTTCACTCCAGGTAGCAGCCACAAATCCCTTGTCCTTCTTCTTGTATTTGTGTGATGAGGACTTGGAGTGGTGCTTCCTGTACTCTTTCTCATGTTTCTTCTCCTTATACTTCTTCTCTGGACAATCTGGGGCAATGTGTCCAGGCTTGTTGCATACATAACAAATGATTTCTTTAGATGGAGTCTTGTCATACCTTGGCTTGTCCTCATGCTTGGAGAACTTCTTTCTGAGGTCTCTTCTTCCCATGTTGAAGAATCTCTTGGCAATGAGTGCCAGTAACTCCTCATTTGATTGACTTCCTTCAGAAGTCTCAGCAGCCTTAAGAGCTAGAGAATGCTCTTTCTTTATTGGAGTAGGAGTCTTCACTTCAGTTACAGCAGCTCTACTCTTTAAGGTTTGCTCATATGACCTGAGCTTTCCCAACAGAGCTTCTGTGGAGAGTTCCACAGTGTTTCTTCCATCCTTGATGGGCCATATCCTTGAGTCCCATGAGATGGGAAGGCACATCAGGATCTTGTCATTGACTTCTGACAAGGTTATCTCCTTGTCTAAAGACCTCAGTTCACTTATTATTGAACTGAGTCTTGTGTACATGGTGTCAATGTCTTCAGCATCATCCTTCTTGAATTTTTCATACTGAGAGGTGAGATTGGATCTCCTGTCCTTCCTCTCATCAGCTGAGCCAGCAACTATGTGGTTGAGGGAATCCCACATAGCTTTGGCTGAGGTACATTCAGCCAGCTTCTGGAATATCTCATCAGACATTGTCTGAGCTAGGATATTCATTGCTTTAGCATCAGCTGCTTTTGCCTTCTTGTAAGTTTCATTGTAGTCAGGTGGTGGCACAGCACTGAGGTCAGCAGAAGTGGAAGCAGCAGCAGGCCTAGCAGGTGGTCCTGTCAAAATAGAAGAAAAAATATCTTCATCAATAGAATTCATGTATAGTCTTATCCTGGCCTTCCATATGCCAAACTTGGACAAGTTGCATACAGGAGGTCTGGTGCTTGAATAATCCTTAGACTGGGCCATGTGTGAAAGTGTTTGTGAATGGTATCAGGAAACAACTTATCACAGGATCTTTTAACTCAGGTGTTAGCCTGTATGAACAGCCAACCTCCCTCTGATACCAATTGAAAGTGAGGGGATAAGTTGTAAACTACTCTAGAGGGGGGGTGAATAGAGTATTCAAAATTTTATGAACACTTAGTCAGCTCCCTTGGAGTTTATTTGCGGAATAAAAAATCTGATACTTGAACCCTAAGAGTCTAACACAGTGAAGTGCACAAGTGAAGAGGTTGACTGAAATTTCAGTTAACTACAAGCCTATCACAGCAACTAGCAATCCTAGGTAGTTCTATCACAGCCACAGAATAAAATGAATAAACAAGATAACCAGATGGACACAGGATATATAGTGGTTCCCTTTAAATAGGTACATCCACTCTTCTACCACCCTGGTAGGAATCCACTACAGGTTTTTGCTAAGGTGCCCTGCCACCAATGATCTGATTCAGGTAGATCAAACAGACCCTTTGAGCTTTTGATAAGGATGCTCAACCACAGGTTGTTGATAAGGTGCCCTGTCACCAACGTTCACTTTTGAAGAGGTGTGAACAAACTCTTTTTACAAAGGGGTTGAGAGGGTTAGATTATCTTCTCTATTTTAAATACAGATTAGAGAAGATTTGTGGATTCTCTAAAGAATCAAAGTCTCCCCCTGGCTCAGTGGAAGTCCAGGGAAAGCCTTTGCTTCAGGATGAAGGAGTTTCAGATAAACTGAAACTAAATCCTCAGAAATCTGAAGACTGATTTTTATCAGGTCTTAAGATTCTGGAGCACTTGAAGCAGATCTGGAGCTTTTTCTGAAGTCTTGAAAACTCTAAGCAAATTGCTCAGGAGACTTGAGAATGGAAGATGATTGCTCTGGGCTTTTGCTTCAGGAAAACTTTTCTTCTTCTTGTTGTGAGATTGTGAAGAGGTGCTCTGATGATGCTTGAGCGGATGAATAATCTTTCTCTGTGTCTGTAACTTCTTTTCTTAGAGCAGAATCTCTTTTAAATGTCTTCACGTCTTTCCTTTGGAACGGCTCTATTGATTTGAATTCTCGAGCCCTGCAACAGATTATCTCAAAATAGAATATAGCAATAGGAATAGAATGGCCTATTAACTTTCTGTCAGTCCCAATAAGGAATAAAATAAGCGGGAAAAATATCTCAGCATAAAGACGTACCGTTCTTGGAAATAGTACATAGTACCAACGGCTAGAAAACAGGCTGGAAAGATAAAGTCAACGTAATTTGTATAATAGGACAAAATGCTTTATCAAGAATACTGAATCCCGTGATTTATGCTTGACAGAATTTGTAATCAATTTATTTGAATTTAAACCATAAATTTAGCAACAATAATATCAGAGAATCAATCTAACCACCAACTAAAACACTTGGAAATAAACCAAGGAATAGAATAAATATAAAAAGATAAAGGCAGACAGAAATCGTCGAACAGGGGTTCGAAGATCGTCGACCTGCAAACAGATCGTCGACTAATAGCAGGAATCTGTCGAAACAGAAATCGTCGAACGGAAATCGTCGACCAGCTCAAACTATCGTCGACCAAAGCAAAAGATCTGTCGAGACAGATAACGTCGACCAGAAATCGTCGACAACTAAGGCAACAATCTGTCGACACAGAAATCGTGAAGCAAGAACACGATCGTCGATCTGTTGATGACAGATCGTCGACCAACCTTCAGAGCGTAGTAAGCTTGCTCTGAGATCGTCGACCAACGGTCGACGATAATTGTCTTGACTTCAACGATTCAATAGCCCTGCTATCGTCGACCAATGATCGACGATCGCGAGGCCTCGTTCGACGATAGTCGAACGGAAAAAGCCTTAACCAAAACACATTCTAAAACTACTAGCCTAAACTCTAGGTCAGTTATATACTGCCCTAGGGAGACTAAGCAAAGACTAAGCATGATCATATATCTTTATATGGATCAAGAGGGGCTGGAAAGGGATTACATAAGCCAAATCACATCTAGGGTACCAACACAGTGTTGTCGGACAAGGGCATCCAGAGTTGTCCTATTCTTAAGGAGATTTTCTAGCTTGTGCCTGTCAAAAAGTGCTGGACCTGGAGGACTTTGATGTGGTTCTGGGCATGGACTGATTGTCCAGATTTGATGCGGTTATTTAATGCAAGGTTAAGCATTTGGACTTTAAGATGGACAATGGCCACCCCAGGAGTGTGTATGGTTTTCCATGCCAGGATTCCCCAATCATTTCTTTGGTATGTGGTCATAAGCTTTTAGATTCCGGTTGTTGTTCTTATTTAGTTTTTGTTTTAGGATCCATTGGTAGTTGTCCTCGTAGGATGTTCCTGTGGTGCGAGTGCTTCCTGATATTTTCCCAAATAGTCTTCTCGGTCTTCCGCCTGAGAGAGACATGGAGTTTGTAATAGATCTGGAGCCGAGTACTCGCACTATTACTAAGGAACTGTACCTTATGTTCCCGCGCGAGTTGGAAGATTTGCGTACCCAGCTAGATGAGTTGTTGTAGTGTAGATTCATTAGGATAATTTCTTCTCCTTGGGGTGCTCCCGTTTGTTTGTAAAGAAAAAGGATGGATCTATAAGGTTGTGCATTAATTATAGGGAACTGAATAAGGTAACTATCAAGAACATGTATCTCTTACCGTAGATAGATGATTTTTTTGATCAGTTACATGGTAGTACAGTGTTTTCGAAGATTGAACTTCGTTCAGGCTACCATCAGTTGAGGATCCGTGAGACAGATGTTCTGCGGACCGCTTTTTGGTCTCGGCATGGACATTCTGAGTTCTTGGTAATGTCCTTTGGATTGACGAATGCACACTCTGCCTTCATGGACATGATGAACAAAGTGTTTAAGGATTTATTGGATCTGTTTGTGGTTATTTTTATTGATGATGTCCTGGTTTATTCTCGGAGTGCTGAGGAGCATGCCAAGCAATTGCATTTAGTTCAATCTGCTCTAAGAGAAAATAAGTTGTATGCAAAGTTGAGAAAGTGTGATTTTTGGCTACTTTATGTTTCCTTTTTGGGTATTGTTGTGAACAAGGACAAATTTTTTGTTAATTCTGGAAAAATAGTTGTCATAGTGGATTAGAAGAGACGTACCACACCTAAAGAGATAAGAAGATTCCTACGGTTGGATGGATATTATAGAAAGTTTGTGGAATGATTCTCTGCTTTGTCTGTACCTCTAAATAAACTTACGCAGAAGAACACAATGTTCGTGTGGAGCAATAAGTGCGAAGAAGCCTTCAAGGAATTGAAAAAAAAGATTGTGCACTGCTCCAGTGTTATCTTTACCTACCAAAGGAGTGGAGTATGCAATTTATGTGGATGCATCGTAAGTTATGCTTGGTTGTGTATTGATGCAAGAAGGAAAAGTTATTGCATATGGATCAAGGAAATTGAAGCTTCATGAAAGGAACTACCCGACTCTTGACTTAGAGTTTACGACAGTCATTTATGCCCTGAAGTTGTGGATACCTTTGTTATATGGCGCGTTTTGCAAGATTTAAGCGGACCATAAGAGCTTGATGTATATCTTCACTCAGAAGGAGCTGAAAATGCGCCAGTGTAGATGGTTAGAGTATGTAGCAGATTTTTATGTTGATATCCTATATCATCCGGGTAAAGCTAATGTGGTAGCTGATGCCTTGAGTAGAAAGACCATGCAGATCTTTGGTATCTCGGTGGAATCCTTGGTGGAAGATTTTTTGTTAATGAACATTTCTGTTGGGAGTAGTGACTCGCCAAGAAGCTTTGAAATATCAGAGCCTTCATGGATTATGCTTATAAGGCTATATCAGAAGGTCGATCCTGATTTGCAGTATATTCGTGGTAGAACTAAGAAAGGGGAGTTAACAGACTTTTCAATTGATGATGCGGTTACTTTGAAGTACTGCGGTAGTTATTGTAGCCCCAGTGTTGATGATATTCGAGCTAAGTTGTGTGGTGAAGTGCCTTATTCTAGTCTTGACTACCATCCTGGTTCCACAAAGATGTATCGAGATCTGAAGCAAATTGTTTGGTGGTCTGGTATGAAGAATGATATAGCCAAGTTTGTGTCTGAGTATTTCTCTTACAAGCACGTTAAGGCAGATCTTGGACGGCCTGGTGGAAAGCTGATGGCTTTGGATATTCCAAGTTGGAAATGGGAGAATATTTCTATGGACATTATTAGTGGTTTGCCGAGATCTCCCCGAGGACATGATTATGTGTTGGTCATAGTTGACCGATTGACGAAGTGTGCTCACTTCGTGCCATTGAATATTGATTAATCCATGGAGAAGATAGTAGAGTTGTATTTGAAGAGGTCATTAGATTGCATGGGGTGCCTATAAGTATTATGTCTGATCGGGATTCCAGGTTTACGTCTCGTTTTTGGAAGAGTTTATAGGAAGGGTTGGTTTCCGACCTCGGGTATTCATTCGTTTATCATTCGCAGACCAATGGTCAGACGGAGAGAGTTAATCAGATTTTCGAAGATATGATTATATGTTACATCTTAAACCATAGAGGAGCGTGGGATGAGTGGCTTAGATTAATGGAATTTTCCTACAATAAAAGTTATCAAGATAGTTTTCATTTGCCTCCCTTTGAGGCTTTGTATGGGAGGAATTGCAGAAATCTCTTGTTTGGGGCTGAAGTTGGGTAAAGACCGTTGTTGGGTCCAAAATATTTGGAAGAAATGAGTACTTCTGTGACGCATATTTGAGAGAATCTTCGTATAGCTCAGGAGGTTTATGAGAAGAACGCTAATCGCCGAAGGGTTTATCTGGAATTTGTAGTTGGAGGAATAATTTTTCTCAAAGTTTCTCTGTTGTCAGGCATTAAGAGGTTTGGAAGAAAGAAAAAGATGGATCCCAGGTATGTAGGACCTTTCAAGGTTATTGAACACATCAGAGTGTCAGCCTATAAGCTGGATTTGCATACTAACTTTCTTAGTGTGCACGATTTGATTCATGTGAGAGAGGTGTGAAAATGTGTTCTAATTGACCGACATGTTCTCGATTCGGTGCCCCAGTAATAACTTAATATTTCTTATGTTGAAGTTCCTATTTGTATCCTAGATACTCAGGATCAGGTATTGCGAAGGAAGACAATACCCATGGTCAAGGTTCTTTGGCAAAACCAAGACGTGGAGAGCGCGACTTGGGTGTTGGAGTTATCTATAAGGGAGTCTCATCCTCATCTGTTCTCCTAGTTTCTCTTAGTAAGTATTTCTTTGCCATAACGTTTGGTAATTTCCTTTAGAGTAGTAGTTTAGATTTTTCATATCAAGTTTCAGGATGAAACTTCTTTTTAGGGGGAGTGGTTGTAACGCCCCAGATTTTTTCGATGTTTATTTTTATTTTCTTTAGTGGCATATTTATGACATCACGGTGTTACATTGTTGTATAGTTAATAAGTACAGTTGTTGGATGTGATTTGTTGCACTTTGGAATCTGAGTTCTTGACTCGGTGGATTTTAGTAGGTTGATATATGTTGTATCTTCGGGAAGTTTTCACCTAATTTTGGTTTGTCGGATTCTAATTCTGACTTCGCCATTAGTTTTGTAGCATCAGTATCTAGCTTCGGTGGGAATTTCGTGGAAATCCGAGTTGATTCGAGTTTGTGTCATTTGGGCGTTTAGTTAATAATATAATATAATATTATATAAATATATCTAAAGGCTTAAAACCGAACCTGTTCTTTATCTTATTCCCCAAACAATATGACCGAGTGCGCGGAAGAAAGGAGGCGATGGGTTTCGCAAGGCCTTCGGTTGCCACCTGTCGGAGTTCCGGTTATCGGAATCATCGTTGGATGGTAGATCGAAAAACTCTTGCCGAGATCTACGCATTGGTGGTAGATAATTTTGTTTTCTTAGACTTTTGGCGTTAGGATTTTTGACCTTGACTCTCGTTTGACCCGAAAGGTTTCAGGAATCATTTCCTGGGGGTTCTTGTGGCCGATCCTTGGAGCGGAGCGCTCGTTAGGCCGGATGTCTGTAGGTTAAGGCATGTGGTGGTTTCAAAACTCTTCTTTCTTTCTCTTATTCCATTCTAGAAGTTTTAGATCTCATTTTCTTGCTAGTTCTGCTGTGAATCTAGTCCTCCATCTATCAATATATATATATTTTTAAGCTTTTGCCATGGCCGCGATCTGTCAAAATGATAGTCAGAAAAAAATCTAATTTGTTATTCTTTTACTGCTTTAAGTATGAATCACTTTGTTTCTGAATTTATCTATTTTTCTTAAAAAAAATAAAATGATCTAAGATTAGCGTAGATTAGGGGGAGTAGAAGTCTGGTATTTTTTATAGGAAATCAGAGTGTTGGGTAGAAAGAAGAAATGCCTCTTGGTTAAACTGTTGTAAGTCCTTCTGCCAGAAAAATTAATTAAAATCTAAGTAAATTCTTTGAGTGTAGAGGCTAGGCGTTGAGTGCTTTGACTATATATATATATAAGCTTTGAGTGTAGCTGTTGTGGTGTCAAGAGCGTTAAGTGCAGCTGCTATGGCATTGAGAGCATTGAGTTTAGCTATTGTGGCATCGAGAGCTTTGAGTACAGCTATTATGGCATCAAGAGCATTGAGTGTAGTTGTTTTGGTGTCGAGAGAATTGAGTGTAGCTACTACTGTGTCAAGAGCATTTAGTGTAGATGCTAGGCGTCGAGGTTTTTGACTGTATCTATCTAAGCGCCGAGTGTTGAAACTAGGCCTCGTGTTCTTTGACTATGTCTATCTAGGCATCGAGTGAAGAAGCTAAACGTTGAGTGGCTGTAGTCTTGGCATCGAGTGATCTCAGAGTTAGTGTCACGAAATTTTCATGTATCCGTCAGGTGATGTTTGGCTCATCATGTCATATTCATCGAGTATTCCTTAGTAACTTCTGGTTTTCTTCCCTTTTGCATTATTATAAAAATCCGATGCTAAGCCTTGGGATTCTTTTCATTTATTTAAATAATGCATGGTTGTTTGTGTCATTGGTGTGTAGTGGAGAAAGGACCACCACCTCAATGTCAGTTTATAAATCATTACACTTGGTGGGTTCTCTTCTCTTCTTATGGGCTGTTGGGTTGTGTTGGACAATATGGCCACCACCACAGTGCCTTTTTGATATTTTTGGTCAAAAGGTTATTGTTGGACAATGTGGACCCCAACTGAGTACCATTTTTACTGGTGTTAATGATTCACGTGTTTTGAGCTGATCAGTCTCTTTTGCTTATATATATATGAACATATGTTCTTATTCATGCACCCGTAGAATTATAGAAGCATGACAACATTTCGCACTTGGTGCAACTTTTCTTATTACATTTTTTGAGAATTCTCCTTTACTTATTAGATTATGACTCATTTGCTGTGTTTGGATAGTTTTATTTTTCTATATCTGGGTTGGTAACCCTTTTATCTCTTTTGATGATTGCTATTATTGATCTATGATCTCTACTTGTATAATATTATTGAGGTATTCTTTTTTTTTGAATGCATCAGGTTTGGAGCAACAGCCGGTTGAGCGGCTAGGGTTGGTTGTTGCTGGAGTCTTGCAACTATTGTAGTTGTTCTTCTCACACCAATGTAAGGTAGATTTGATGTTTAGTTTTTAGTTCAGACATTCATTCCTGTGGTGGGTTTGTGTCAGGTTGTTGACGTCCATTGGATGTTTTAGTAGATTGTTAAGTTACATGCTAGCTTATAAGCTTCTTCTAGATCATTTGTTGGTTCTACTAGCTCTTTGGGAAGGTTTTATGTTAGATTCCATGTTAATTATTTTAATTATAATAGTATCGTTTTTGCCTATCTCATTCATAACATCATTTTAAATTCAAATGTCATTATATTTTCGTAACATAAAAGATCTTTTCCTACTTATAATAATCTAGTGGCATACATATCATGAGTTGTTCATTTTGGAGGTGTCTACTAATTTAGGATAATAATCAAGCTAAATAAAGCATTTTCTGCAGCGTATATTTATATTTTTTTTATCTTTGGAGTAGTTGATCCACCGAGTCGAGGGATACGACCGTCAAACTTAACAAAAAAATTTGTTTTCATCAAGATAAACTTGAGAATTTCATGATAAGTGTTAGGATTAGGTCCTTGCCTGAGCATCTGCAGTTATCCCCTGTACGACGTTGTATCACGGCGCGTGTTTTCTCTGACACTGATATATCGTTTACAAGCGGATAAAATGTGGGTTAGGACACATGTTGGCTTCTTAAAATTTCTTGGGCTCAATTTGAGACAAAAAATGAGAAAACATAGTTATATTCAGGCTTTTTTCCTTGTTATCAACTTTTGGCTGGCATCTCAAATTATCTTGTGTTTGGGATGATCTCTTAGATGCTTGACTGCTGGAGGCAACCTTTCTTAAGCATCATTGATTTCAATTGTTGGATCCTATTAATCTTCATCCACATAATTTGTGCTTTGTCCTTCTTCAGGAACATACCCATCACTATGTTCATGTTGGGAAGCTAGAGGAGAAATATTGATGGTTAGATTGTCCACACCTATTCTATACATGTTGATCTAGATGAGGAGCTAGGCATCTTACTATTAATCATAGAGGATTTATCAAAAACAACATTTACAGACTCTTCCACGACTTGATTTTTCAAGTTGTAGACCCTATATGCTTTTTTATGATTTTTGTACCCAACAAATTTCCCCACATAGGATTTGACAGCAAACTTAGTTAGGTAAGTTATGAGTAGCAAAATATATATTTTTAGTGTATTTTTTGTTTTGTTTTAACAAAAAATGTAATTATATTATGTAAATATGTAAATTAATAATTTCTTTTAGGTTTTTAGTTCTAACTTAATCTATGTTGTCCTATAGATATTTCTAGACATTTGGGGCATTTCGGAAAAATTTCATAAGTCACGCCCCTAGGTCACGCCCGTGACCTAGGGTGTGTAACTTTAAAACTAAAAAATCCAGCAGTTCGGCTTTCGGGCACAAAGCGAAGTCATGCACCGGATACACGCCCATGTTCCACCTGTCACGCCCGTGACATCACCCATGACCAAGCATTTAACCCGTTGTCTCGCCGTGCCAATGTAACGACCCTAGCCGATCCAACGTGGTAGTGCCACGGCTCCGCTCTAGGCATCGCTACCGGGTTGCAGCCCAAGCACCCCAACCCCTCTCCCTCCACAGGCGGGTTGTTGGTGGCCACAACCTCCCTTTGATGAGCGAACTCGACAGTTAAGTTGGGCCGTACGGGGACTTCCTAGGAGGTCACCCATCCCAGTACTACTCTCTCCCAAGCACTCTTAACTATGGTGTTCTTTCAACCTTCATCACCAATTGAGATGCAACACGCCAAAAAGCTCAAAATTGGATTTGAGGTGTAGGTTGCTTAACACGGCCTGGGACACGGGCGTGTCCCAGGGCGTGTCGGGGGTACACGGCCTAGGACACAGGCGTGTCCCAGGGCGTGTTCAGGTTAGTCGACGATCGGAGGTCGACGATAGTCGAGCCTGGGACACGGCCTTTGACACGGGCGTGTCCCAGGGCGTGTCACTCAAGAAAATGCCGTACCGAGTCAGAAATGTACACGGCCCGGAACCAAGCCTTGCACACGGCCGTGTCCGAGTTGACACGGGCATGTCCAAGGGCGTGTGCCTAACCGTGTACTGCTCTGACTGGTTTTAGCGCTCGTTGAGTACCGTGTAACAGGGGTGACACGGGCGTGTCACATGACCGATACGGGCGTGTCAGGTTCGACACGGGCGTGTCGATGCCCGTGTTCTGGTAATTTTCAGTCGGTGCGAGTGCCGCGTGTGCCGCTTAAGGGTACACGGCCTGTGACACGGGCGTGTCACAGGCCGTGTCGGCCAAAAAGTATAATATTTTGGGCAGATCTTGGCCGTTCATTTTCCTTAAAGGAGATCCTGTGGCTGGGGCTTATTCCTGGGCTGATAAGGCCGGGAAAGGAAGGAGAAAGGCTCATTTCTAAGTTTCAACTTCTCTTTCTAACTTTAAGAGAGAGGTGAGAGCAAGGTGAGGAAGAAGAAGTGGAATCCGGCTGCCGGTGGAGCTACGGTGGTCCAAATCGCGGGCCGAGTTCGGATTTGCGAAGGCAACGTTGCTGCAAAGGCTTTCATCCGTCTCAAATTTCTCTCCATGGCTCCGAAGCGAGCTCCTAGGGTAACGATTTCCTGCTTGGACATGTGAAGTCCTTAATTCCTGCATTGCATAGGGAAAACCCTTCCCCGCGAGTGTGCGGTGGGTTGTGGTATCCCTTGGGGTAGATATGTGAAGACCCCCTTGTTAGAGTCCGGAATTGGAGTACGGATCTAGGCATGCAGTGTGAAGCCCATCTGGACATGGTCTGGATTGGTGATGCTTGTTTGCATATCGGAGAAGACTCCGTGATTCTTGCTTGTAGGCATGATGGATAAAATACTGGAGGAAGTCTAGGAAATTATGAGAGTTGGGCTCTCTTGTAGCCGCGAGTTGCTACTTTGTATAAGGTTGAGCCGTGGGGCTGCAACTAGGCAAATGCCTTGGTGGTGGAACGGGCAAGGTGAAGCTGTACCCGCGTCAGTCCAGGCTTGAGTCTGACGATTTGAGCAACGGGCAAGGTGGATCTGTACCCGCGTTATGGTTGTCTAACCTTGGGTGCTTAAGACCCTGTTAGGATCACATAGCGAGAGTCGACGGCCTGTGTGCCGATCAGACTAGAATGCTCATATTGGACCGTTATGTCTGGGACCTCTGAACGGTGGTGTGGCCGTGGAACTACGGAACACCGATAATGTGCCCTGAGTGCACGGAGCGTCGGGCCGTCGTGCCGACGTTTGTGACATGTGACTGTGCGGGCATGCACGTCTTGCTTGAATTATTATATATCATATTGGAAGATTGCTATGTAGGGATGGAATTCCACTGCCCCGTGCCAGGGGAAGGGTCGTTATAATTGGTCAGCTGAATGCTGACCGTTGCCCTGTTTGCCACCGCTTGGTGGATTGGTTCTTACAGGTACTGGAGGTGCTGGTCCGAGCGGGACTTAGCGGGCTGAAGCCCAAAGCTGCGCTGCTGCCTTTGAAGGCATTGTTTTGTTTCTTTTGTTCATGTGTGGCCGGCCTGCGTGCCGATGTCTGTAATCCACACTCTTGTTAAGAGAAACTGTTGTAAGGCCTTAAGGCCAGACTCTTTCGATATTTGTATACATTCCTATGTTATAGTGGACAGTGTTCTTGATCTTGAGTTCAATAATTCAACCGTGAATCTTCCGCTAGAATGCTCTGTGTTAGGATGCGTGGTTATGATATTATTTCGTAGCGTCTCCGCCTGTTTGTGGAATATGGTGTGGGGCCCCGGCCGGACCCTCTATTATATTCTTCTTGACGGGTAGAGGTGTTACAATTTGGTATCAGCTTGTTGGTCGATCTCTTCCGAATTCGCGGACGAATTCTTTTGAGAGGTGGCGAGCACGTGTTAGTGCCGTCGTTATAACACTTAATTTGAACTCAAGATCGTCCACTTAGGAATGCAAATACACTTGTTTGTTGAACTTGTGTATTCTTTTTGTATGGTTGCCGTTTTCATTGGTCGTTAACCTGTGTATTTTACACATATAGGTGACCAGAAGTGTTGCGGGTCAAACCGAACCACAATGTTCTGTTGAGAGTGCGGCACTAGCCGAGGTGCCCACAACTCCTCCATCCGCTGAAATAGTCCGTCTCATCACGGAAACGGTACTGGCGGTGATGAATGCTCAGCAGGCGGGGCAGGCACGTCCTGCAGTGGTGCCAACGCAAGCTGGGGTACGGCAAGAACCGGTAGAAGCCGAAGTTGATCCGCGGGTAGCAGATCAACAATGGAAGCAATTCTTGAGCTTCAACCCTCCGCAGTTTCATGGGGAGGGTACACAGGCCCAAGCAGAGGATTGGCTTGCAAGAGTCAAAAGGATTATGAGAGCTATCAAGGTTGAGGAGGAACAAAAAGTCATGTTAGCCACTTTCCTACTGGAAGGAGAGGCGCAATTGTGGTGGGATGAGATTGAAATGCATCACTTGGCCGGCAAGCAATTGGCAGATATTACAATGGATGAATTCTCTCGATTGTTCTTAGCCCAACATCTGCCGGTGCAGCAAAGGATATCGATGGAAATGGAATTTCAACGGTTAGCACAGGGAGATCGAAGTGTGGATGACTACCTGCCTGAGTTCACCCAGTTGGGAAGATATGTGGGCATGATCATCGCCGAAGAAGAGCGTAAGACTAGTCGGTTTTATGCGGGACTGCGAGATGAGCTGCTGTATTTGCTCTCGAGTTCTGTGAGTCAAGGATTCCATGCCTTAGTCTATACGGCTCGTTCTTTGGAGATGGACATGAAACGGGGGCAAGCAAAGGGCAACTTGGCGGTTGTGAAGCCGGAGTTTAAGCCGCCGCGTCCGGACAAGTTTGGCTACCGAAAGAGATGGAATAAGAAGTCTAAGTCTTCTGGACAAGCTCCTTCTGCGACTGTGACGGATACATCTGGATATGGATCTCGTGCTTGTTTTACGTGCGGGAAGGTTGGACACTTCGCACGTGAATGCCGATTTGGTCCTCCAAAGGGTGATAAGAAGACGGGAGCGTCTTATGTGGAGAAGGGGAAGGCTATGGTGGAGTCTTCTGCCTCGCACGCGTAGCCCAGGGTCTTCAACCTCGGACAACATGATGCCATTAAGAAGGCGGATGTCGTCACAGGTGCGCGTAGGTTTTAATGTTCTTGTTGTTATGATGTGCTGTGCTTGTTTTAATTGTACTGTTATAGGGTTTGTCCTTATACGAGAGTATCCGGCGCGAGCACTGTTCGACACAGGTGCTTCACATTCGTTTCTGTCTGAGAACTTTGTCTCTCGTGTCGGGGTACCTATCCGTACCACGACAGACAGTGTAAAGGTGTTGTTTCCTAACGGATGTTTGATGTGCGCGGATCGATCTTGCGGTCTTGAGGTCAGGATAGGAAGTCGGGAGTTCAAGGTGGAAACATTAGTATTGCCGATCAAAGAGTTTGATATAATCTTTGGTACGTACTGGCTTTCAGAACAGCGTGCCTGTATAGATTGCACTTCAAAAGAGGTCACACTTGGGCAAAATACCGAACAAGAGACCAAGTTCATTGGTATGCAAGGGATGAGTGGGATATTGTTATCCACTCTCCAAGTTGTTAAGGCAGTTCGGAAGGGTGCGGAGGTGTTCTTCACACTCATAGAGGCGGTGGCGCCGAAGGCCAGTGTAAGTGAAGTGCCGATTGTGTCGGAATATGCTGATGTGTTTCCAAAGGACCTTCTGGGGTTACCTCCCCAAAGGGAAATCGACTTCGCTATCGAGCTGGTGCCGGGTGCGAAACCTGTGGCCCGTTCGCCGTATCGGGTAGCGCCAAAAGAAATGGCCGAACTGAAAGTTCAGTTGCAAGAGTTGTTGGAGTAGGGATACATACGCCCAAGTATGTCACCTTGGAGCGCGCCTGTTCTTTTTGTGAAAAAGAAAGACGGTGGTTTGCGACTATGTATTGATTATCGCGAACTGAACAAGCTGAGGGAGAAAAACAAGTATCCAATTCCACGGATCGATGACTTATTCGATCAGCTAGCAGGATCAACCGTCTATTCGAAGTTGGATTTGAAGTCCGGGTATTACCAGTTGCGGATTAGGGAAGGTGATATTCCCAAGACAGCGTTTGGCACACGCTATGGTCATTATGAGTTCACAGTGATGCCGTTCGGCTTATGTAATGCGCCTTCGGTCTTCATGGATCTCATGCATCGAACGTTCCGCGAATACCTAGATCTGTTTGTGATTGTGTTTATTGATGATATCCTTGTATATTCACAATCGGAGGAAGATCATGCAAACCACTTGCCATTAGTATTGCATACCTTGCGAAGGAATAAGCTGTATGCCAAGTTCTCTAAGTGTGAGTTCTGGCTCTCGTCGGTGGCTTTTCTAGGCCATGTGGTAAGTGGAGAGGGCATAGCAGTGGATCCGGCTAAGATAAGTGCCATTCGTGATTGGCCAGTGTTGTCTTCGGTGGCCGAGGTCAGGAGTTTCCTTGAACTGGCGGGCTACTATAGACGGTTCGTGGAGAACTTCTCCCGGATTGCTTTTCCTCTGACTACGTTGACGAGAAAGGATCAGAAGTATGTTTGGATGCCGGAGTGCGCACGAGCTTTTGATGAGCTGAAGAATCGTTTGACCATGGTGCCCGTGTTGATGTCGCCATGTGGTACAGATGGGTTTGAGATATACAGCGATGCGTCAGGAAGCGGCTTAGGCTGCGTTCTCCTGCAGTTTGGCAAGGTGATCGCTTATGGCTCAAGTCAATTGAAAGTGCATGAGCGTAATTACCCCGTCCATGACTTTGAGTTGGCGGCGGTGATCTTTTCGCTAAAGTTGTGGCGGCATTATCTTTATGGAGTGAAAGTGGATATTTATACAGATCATAAAAGCTTAAAGTATCTGCTCGAGCAAAAGGAGTTGAATATGCGATAAAGGAGGTGGATGGAATTCCTTGGGGATTATACCTTCGACATTCACTATGTTCCCGCAAAGGGAAATGTGGTCGCTGATGCCTTGAGTCGTCGGACTCCGGTGCGGGCAGCTTGGTTGCGGATACATGATGAGCGGTTAATCCAAGAGTTAGAAGCTTTGGAGATATCTTGTGTGGAAAGAGATTCTTCGACTAATGCAGGCGTGAACTGGTTAGAGGTTCAATATGACCTTGCTGACAGGGTTTGGCGGGCAACGGAGTTGGATGAAAGTCTCCAATGCTACGCAAAGGAGGGGTCTGGTGATCAATTCTCCTGGGATGACGATTTGTTACGAAAAGATGGCCGATTGTGCGTCCCTAGTGCGGGTAAATTGCGAGAAGTATTGCTATATGAAGCACACTTTACAAAGTACTCAATTCACCCTGGGAGCACAAAAATGTACAAGGACATGAAGAAACTGTTCTGGTGGCCTGGTTTAAAGAAGGATATAGCCGCGTATGTGGCTAAATGTCGCACTTGTGCTTTGGTAAAGGCAGAATGTCAACGGCCAAGTGGTTTCCTGAAGTCATTGCCGGTTCCGTAATGGAAGTTTGAGGATATTTCTATGGATTTCGTGCACGGATTGCCGAGATCTCAGCGTGGCCATGACTCAATCTGGGTGATTGTAGACCGGTTGACAAAGGTGGCTCACTTTATACCGAACAAGCGGGACGATTCAGTGGAAACGTTGGCAAAGCTCTATGTGGAGCAGATTGTTCGATTGTACGGTGTTCCCCAGAGCATTGTAAGTGACCGAGATGGGCGCTTTACCTCGAAAGATTGGAGATTAGTTCATCAGATGTTGGGCACGAAGTTAGCATTCAGTACGGCCTTTCACCCGCAAACGGATGGCCAAACTGAACGAACCAACAGAACGATGAAGGATATGCTCCGTATGTGCGCCGTGGACTTCGGTAAGAATTGAGAAGAGCATCTTGTTATGGTGGAGTTTGCCTATAATAATAACCATCAAGCAAGTATAGGCATAGCCCCGTTTGAAGCACTGTATTGTCGTAAGTGTCGTACACCGCTAGCTTGGGCAGAAACTGGCGAGACTAAACTTTTAGGCAAAAAGGAAGTCGAGGATGCTACCTCAATAATACGCTCTATTCGAGAGAGGCTCCTATTAGCCCAGGATCGGCAAGCCAAGTATTACAATGCTAAGCACCGGAACGTGGAGTTCGCGGTGGGTGACTGGGTCTATTTAAAGATTAAGCCCTTCAAAGGCGTATCTCGGATTCGGAGGTTGAAAAAGCTTAGTCCACGATACCTTGGTCCGTTTGAAGTGGTGGAGCGAGTTGGGGAAGCCGCCTATCGGCTAGCTCTTTCATCGGAATTGAGTGGATTGCATGATGTGTTTCACATCTCGGTGCTACGCAAAGCAGTCAAGGATCCAGCTCAAGTAATTGACAATGATCGAGTGCCGGTTGAGTATGGGCTAACGACAAAGGTGAAGCCTATACGGATCGAGGATCGAGCCGAGAAACAGTTGCGGAACAAAGTGATCGGGATGGTCAAAGTCCGGTGGGACAATTGTGGCCGAGAAGAGCTAACATGAGAGCCCGAGCAGACCATGCGAGCCGAGTTTCCCGAGTTATTTTCGTAAATTGTTTGCTCGTTATATATGTAATAGAAACATATAAATGTTTTGTTATTTTCTCCCTACTGTCTTCAAATTTCGGGACGAAATTTTATTAAGGAGGGGAGGATTGTAACACCCCAAAAAGCTCAAAATTGGATTTGAGGTGCAGGTTGCTTAACACGGCCTGGGACACGGGCGTGTCCCAGGGCGTGTCGGGGGTACACAGCCTGGGACATGGGCGTGTCCCAGGGCGTGTTCAGGTTAGTCGACGATCGGAGGTCGACGATAGTCGAGCTTGGGACACGGCCTTCGACACTGGCGTGTCCCAGGGCGTGTCACTCAAGAAAATGCTATACCGAGTCAGAAATGTACACGGCCCGGAACCAAGCCTTGCACACGGCCGTCTCCGAGTTGACACGGGCGTGTCCAAGGGCGTGTGCCTAACCGTGTACTGCTCTGACTGGTTTTAGCGCTCGTTGAGTACCGTGTAACAGGGGTGACACGGGCGTGTCACATGACCGACATGGGCGTGTTAGGTTCGACACGTGTGTGTCGATGCCCGTGTTCTGGTAATTTTCAGTCGGTGCGAGTGCCGCGTGTGCCGCTTAAGGGTACACGGCCTGTGACACCGGCGTGTCACAGGCCGTGTCGGCCAAAAAGTATAATATTTTGGGCAGATCTTGGCCGTTCATTTTCCTTAAAGGAGATCCTATGGCTGGGGCTTATTCCTGGGCTGATAAGGCCAGGAAAGGAAGGACAAAGGCTCATTTTTAAGTTTCATCTTCTCTTTCTAACTTTAAGAGAGAGGTGAGAGCAAGGTGAGGAAGAAGAAGTGGAATCCGGCTGCCGGTGGAGCTACGGTGGTCCAAATCGCGAGCCGAGTTCGGATTTGTGAAGGCAACGCCGCTGCAAAGGCTTTCATCCGTCTCAAATTTCTCTCCATGGCTCCGAAGCGAGCTCCTAGGGTAACGATTTCCTGCTTGGACATGTGAAGTCCTTAATTCCTGCATTGCATAGGGAAAACCCTTCCCCGCGAGTGTGCGGTGGGTTGTGGCGTCCCTTGGGGTAGATATGTGAAGTCCCCCTTGTTAGAGTCCGGAATTGGAGTACGGATCTAGGCATGCTGTGTGAAGCCCATCTGCACATGGTCTGGATTGGTGATGCTTGTTTGCATATCGGAGAAGACTCCGTGATTCTTGCTTGTAGGCATGATGGATAAAATACTGGAGGAAGTCTAGGAAATTATGAGAGTTGGGCTCTCTTGTAGCCGTGAGTTGCTACTTTGTGTAAGGTTGAGCCGTGGGGCTGCAACTAGGCAAATGCCTTGGTGGTGGAACGGGCAAGGTGAAGCTGTACCCGCGTCAGTCCAGGCTTGAGTCTGACGATTTGAGCAACGGGCAAGGTGGATCTGTACCCGTGTTATGATTGTCTAACCTTGGGTTCTTAAGACCCAGTTAGGATCACATAGCGAGAGTCGTCGGCCTGTGTGCCGATCAGACTAGAATGCTCATATTGGACCGTTATGTCTGGGACCTCTGAACGGTGGTGTGGCCGTGGACCTACAGAACACCGATAATGTGCCCTGAGTGCACGGAGCATCGGGCCGTCGTGCCGACGTTTGTGATATGTGACTGTGCGGGCGTGCACGTCTTGCTTGAATTGTTATATATCATATTGGAAGATTGCTATGCAGGGATGGAATTCCGCTGCCCCGTGCCAGGGGCAGGGTCGTTATAATTGGTCAGCTGAATGCTGACCATTGCCCTGTTTGCCACCGCTTGGTGGATTGGTTCTTACAGGTACTGGAGGTGCTGGTCCGAGCGGGACTTAGCGGGCTGAAGCCCAAAGATGCGCTGCTGCCCTCGAAGGCATTGTTTTGTTTCTTTTGTTCATGTGTGGCCGGCCTGCGTGCCGATGTCTGTAATCCACACTCTTGTTAAGAGAAACTGTTGTAAGGCCTTAATGCCAGACTCTTTTGATATTTGTATACATTCCTATGTTATAGTGGACAGTGTTCTTGATCTTGAGTTCAATAATTCAACCGTGAATCTTCTGCTAGAATGCTCTGTGTTAGGATGCGTGGTTATGATATTATTTCGTAGCGTCTCCTCCTGTTTGTGGAATATGGTGTGGGGCCCCGGCCGGACCCTCTATCATATTCTTCTTGACGGGTAGAGGTGTTACAGCCAAAATGTTGATGCCAGCAAGCTCAAGTCACTACTAACCTACACGCCCGTGTGCCAACTATCACGCCCATGACATAAGTTGTGAGAAAGAAGAATTCTAGCGGACATTCCCCGAAGAAGCCATGTTGTCATGCCATGCAGACACGCCCAGATTACACGCCTGTGACCTTCAAATCACGCTCGTGTACTATCAATCCAATCTAGAAATCCTCGGAAATTCTATCCAAATCTGCCTCGTCAGCGTCATGCCCAAGTGACATGCCCTTCAAGGGCGTGTAATGGGGCATGTACTTCATAATTTTTTGCTATAAATAAACCTCCAAGGCTGATGTTTAGAGGAGAACTTCTAGGGTTCCACATATCAGTACATAGATTTAAGAGTAGCTTTTGAATTTTATTTTTATAACACTTGTTTGGGTTTCCTAGTGTGTAACACTTTTTAAGTAATAAATTTCAGCTTTGAGTAATTTTTTCATCTCTTCTTGTATTTAACATAACTTTTATTTCTATTCAGAAAGGGTGTGTGCGTTAAGTGCTTTTCATTTTTTTCTTTTTTTTACAACCAACCCCATCCCGGATGTGAGGCTAAGAACTTTTTAGTGCTTGATTAAGATGGTTGGGACGGATATTATTTCTGCACCTTAATATGTCTTTTACTTTTCTACTACCACCACCATCCCGATGAGAGGTTAAGAACTTTTTAGCACTCGATTGAGATGAGCTTTGGGAAGGCTATAAATTCTACATTTTAAAAACCCTATTTTCTAAATTAAGAACTTAAGATTTATCAGGAATTGATCATTCTTAGGTAAAGAGAAACTGCTCTTCAATCTTGAAAGAGATGAACAAAAGCCTCTCGGGTTAAACTTTTGAATCGCAGTAGGAGGTCAATAGCGGCGTTCACCACATAAAGCGTGCAATAAATGTATTTTTTTTATTAGATGCGGAAGTTTAGTCAAAATACATAATCACAGGTGGATGTATCATCGATAGAGGTGCACTCATATTTTAGGAACCTCCACGGTTAAAGATTTTAATTATTAAAAAATTCAGTTTTTATTATTCAAAAAGCATTTCCCAAAGTAAGTCAAAATCAAGGGCTCTCTACCTCATCTATTTTCAAAACCCCTACATCTTATATTTTTTCTTTTAAAAAATCATAAACTCTTTTCGATAAAATAAAAGTTCCATTCCTTAAAGTAGAGTACTCGACACAGATCTGTGGAAAAATATGACCTTGATATTTTAAAAATAATATACTACTACGCGATAGGTGTGCTTGCCTTAATCGAAGTACATAAGTAAAAAAGAAAAAGAACATATACACGCCTAATTTCTAAATCAAATTATAATTTTTAATTAAAATTATCTCAAAACCAGATTTTACTTATCAGTAAGATTTCACATTATTGAGCACATAGCATTTGCTTCCATGATCCTGAAATAGGCAATGTTTAGTTTTCTGCCCTTCATTATCTCAAAGTGATTCTTCTTGTGATCCTTGATGATATAAGCTCTATTTAGAACATGAAATGCAATATTCACTGCCTCAGCCCAGAAGTATTCTGGTGGGATGTGTCACTTAGCAATGCACTGCCAGCTTCTATGAGAGTTCTATTTTTCCTCTCTGTAATCACATTTTGCTAAGGAATTCTTAGAGAAGAAAATTCTTGGTGAATCCCTTATTCTTCACAGAACATTGTCATTCCTTCAGATTTGAATTCAGTGCCATGGTCACTTCTGATTTTGTCCACAATACTGTTTAATTCATTTTGATTTTGTTTGACAAAAGTCCTGAAGATATCAATGGTTTCAGATTTTTTCTTAAGAAAGGAAACTCAAGCAAACATACAGAAATCATCAACAACCACAAGGGTGTAGAATTTCCTACCTAGACTATGGACTAGCATAGGACCAAACAAGTCCATATATAGGAGGTATAAACACCTCACAGAGTCATTGGCCCCAATGCTCTTAAAAGAAGCTTTGTTCTGCTTGCCCTTTTGGCATGCATAGCAAATGCCATCCTTGGATCACTTCATTCTGGGACCATTCCTGACCAACTCTTCACTGAAGAGCTTACTGATGGTCTTATAGTTCAAGTGAGCTAGTTTCTTGTGCCATGTAACACAATGTGAGACTTTCTCATTTACAACTAGAAATATAAGAGAGTCATTACTTAAACATAAAAAGTTTAAACAATAGACATTTCCACTCCTAGTGCCTGTCAAGATGACCTCTTGGTCACCTGATCTCTTAATTTGTTACTCATCCTTGTGGAATGCAATGACATAGCCAAGATCACCTAGTTGGCCTATGATTATGAGGTTGTGTTGCAACCCTTCCACATAAGACACTTTTGAGATTGTGACTATGCTATAGGTAATCTTATCATATCCCTTAGTGACTCCTCTTTCTGAACCTCCAAAGATAACTTTAGGTCCATTTTTTCACAGGAGTGTAGTCCTTTAAGTGACATCGTATTCTAATCATGTGCCTAGAACATCCACTGTACCAGTACCATATAGGAGTATGCGTACTTAGACTATCCTGCAAAACATAATTTAGATAACCTTAGGACCCCAATAGGGTTTGGATCCTTGGTGCATGTTAGTCTGAAATTGAACATGTGTACCTGCAGCTTTTCTGATAGGAAGACTAACTCTTGCTCTAGGAACATTTTGATTGTGCCATCAATCTATGGAAAAGTTGCCCACTTTACCACGACACCAACTCTCATGAATATTGTACTTTCTTATCTAAATAAGTCTAGTAAATTGCATGTTCGTTGCTGATTGTTCAGAAGGAAGAGCAGTTTCCTTATACTAGTTTCTTTCAGCAATAATCTGACTGAAGGTGAGTTTGTCAACTGAAGAGCTTGGTTTATTTTGAGTTCTACCAGTAATGATCTTCTTTACAGAAGACATACTATTGATGGCCTCAAAAATACCCAAGTCAGGCTTATTGACAGACTTTCCCTTGGTCTGAGTGTATGGTGGGAGACCCTGAGAAAAGGCCACTGCCTTATTCTTTTGTGCGGGGGCCTGGTGCACCAAACACAAATGGTACATGATGGGAAATTTTAATTTCCTCATGTGGGGCTTTAAAAGCACTCATCCCCTTTCCATACCTTCCACCATACCTGTGAACATTTTTGTTCACACTTGTGGATCTTCCATTCAACCAGTGACCATAGATACTCTCTTGGTCATACCTATTTGATGGAAACACTACCTTATCAAAAGAGATGGGAGGCTAAATTCGAGATTTGCCTTTCCCTTTCGAATGGCCAACTCTAAGGTTCCCCTTGAATCCCAAAACCCTCTTATCCTTTTGGGAGGAGAAGGAATTTATCAGGGGCAACATTGTATTGGGCTTTGAATATTTAACCACAATCCTTTTATCCCTCTATAGCTTCTCTTACAAGATCAAGAATGATTGTCTTCTTATAGCTAATGGTCTTAATCTGGATAATTGTGATATTCTTTAGCTGGTTGATCTGACTCCTCATCTGATCAAGCAGAGGTACTGAATCAGTCTACAAGGAAGAATATAGAAGGAGAGAGACAATTTCCTTGGCTTGTTTCTTTGCCAACCAATTGCTACTTTTCAAAGCATTCAGTAGGTTACCACACTTGTCAATCAATTGATTGACATCTTCCTCAGATTCTGACCCATCTTCATCACAGGATGAGGATGCATAAAAATTGGGACTAGTCTTATAGTCTTACCTAGAAGGGGAGCTAGACTTTGAGAATACCTTATTTGGATCAGGCTGATCCTGGCTGGAATCTTAATCAGACAAGGCCATTAGCCCATAATAATTATTGACATATTCATCCTCCTCAGTGTCACTATCTTAATATGATAGAGGCCCTAATACCTATCCTTTCTGCTGGATAGTCTTCATCTTCATCAGTAATAACAAAAAATAGTCCAATATAGTCTTCTTCTTATTTTTCAGAATTTGGAGAAGATGAGTCACTCTGACTCCAAATCTTTTCATTCTTGACAATTAATTTATTCTCCTTCTTGCCCTTGTGTTGGTGATGCTTTTTCTCACCATTCTCTTTTCTCTTGGCAGGACAATTAGCTCTGACATGTCTAGCCTTGTTGCAACAATAACAAACAAATTTAGAAGAAAATTGTTTACTGGGTTTAGAATTATACCTTCTCTTTTGGAGAACTTTTTATCAGACAGGTAGTGATCCTTCTTATGATGAGAGGAGGAGGATGGTATGTTCCTCCACTTTTTCCTCTTCATCGTCTTTTGAAATTGCCTAGAGAAGGCAGCAAACTCTCCATCAGACATATTCTTGTCTAAGGTTCTTTGTTAAGTACTATTTGAGTCAGCTGGCTTCCTTGGAGGAGAGTCATTCCTCTCCTTGTTCTTATTAGAGCCCTCAACCTTGAAGGCCACTGCCTTTTTCTTGGTATGTGATCTACTGATGGCCACCTCCTCCTTTCTGGCAAATAGCTGCATCTCATAGGAAAGAAGCTTTCCAAACAATGTTAGATGGGATGTTTCAGCTAGCTTTTCCACCTCCCTGATGGCACAAATCTTTGTGTCCCAATATCTAGTTAGAGATCTAAGGAACTTTGCATTCAGCTCATAATTTCTAAAGACCCTCCAATAGGCCCTCAGCTCATTCACTGTTCTGAAGAATTTTTCATAGCATTCAATTATGCTGTCTTTCTTGGTCTGTTTGAAGGTTTCATACTCTTAATTAAGTAGGGATTTCCTTTAATCCCTTACTTCTTCGTAGCCTTCCATATAGATTACCAGAGCATCCCATATTTCCTTGGAAGTCTTCTAGTTTACAAGATTCTGAAATATGGAATCATCAATGAAACTGACAATTATTTTCTGTGCCCTATTGTCTATGGTAGCCAGAATGACCTTATCTTTTGTCTTTTCAGAGAATGTCTTGGGTGTCTGGTCATTTCCATCCACAACTAAAACCTTTATGGGGATGAAGGGTCCTTCATTAATTATTATAATGATTCTAGGGTCAGATGCCTCCATAAATAGCCTGAACCTTTCCTTCCAGATCCTAAAGTTCTCTTTCCTGCAGATAGGAAGCTTCATGGACCCCAATTCCAAAAGATTCTCTCCTGAACCCATAAGGATAACCTTAAGCTACTCTTGGAGATCAACTCAGACTTTTAAGTCTTTTTTTAGTAACCTCCCTCTGATAAATGGTGGTCGCTAAGGCTCGAAGAACATAAAAGCAACAGAACTAGCAATCTAATGAGGCAAGTATACCTATCGAACTGTAATCAGGGGACACAAGTGTCGTATTGAAATCCGAGAACTGTTGAATAAACTTACTCACACGAAGGCAATTATTTTATCGACGGAAAAACTAGGGTTCGAGAAACTAAGTGCAATTAAAGAAATAAAGCTATGCTAGAAAGAGAACAATTGAAGTTAATTAAAGAGCATAAAGTAAGCGATTATAACAAAGGGTTGAAACTATGAAATGGAAGAGCACTCGATCAAGAATCACCTCGACAAGAGTAAACAAAGAAATATGATAAAAATAAACCTACACTTAATAGTGTAAAGGTCCTTGACCGTGGAGGTTCCTAAAGCTTAAACACGCTTCTCTCGAAGTCGTGCCCAACTGAGTTTAGGAAGGTCCGACTGACTCTCGTCTAAATCAGAGGCCTAAAGACCTCTTTACGCGGTGAACCCCACTATTGGATTTTACTCCAATCCGGGAGATTTGGAATGTCTGCCTCTCTCAAGGGGTGCATACAACTCCCTTTACTATTGAATGCTCACTTCATTCTATCGGCCTCTCGGCTAGCCCAGAATGAAAGTAAAGGTGGAGAGTATATATCGATAATATACCTCTAACCCATGAAAAATCAAGAGTAATCCAAGTCCTAAACCGTAAAAAGAAAAGGTAAATTCAAAGCATCATAACTTAATTGCTCAAACCTCGGATCATCAAGATTGAGGACAAGGAGTATTAGTTACTCATGGTGAAGTGGAGGGGGAGAGATGAGTAGAAGAGCATGATAACATAAAGTAAACAAGGAGAAAAAAACAACACTTTTATTAATAATAAAGAGAGCTACACTTAGGAAAAGAAGATTACATTTGCATGAAATGCAAATCCTATTCTAGCCCTACCATTAACACTAAGCAAGAGCAAAGATTACAATAAAAGCTATTACAAAATGTAAAACTAAACTAGGATTAATAAAACCTAAAATGAGAAAGAGAGAGAGAGAGGGAGAGAAAAGCATAAAAAAAACAAGAAAAGGAAGTAATAAACCAAGGGGCAGCACCTCCCCTCTCAACCCAAAGCTTCCTGAAATGGGAAGGGGGGGGTCTGAATTTATAAGAAAAGCCAACAGGTTGGTCACTCCCTTCGACATGCCCAAGGGGGGCGAGTCAGGGGGCGTGATAGATACAGGTTTGACCTCGGGCACTGGAATCTGGCGGGAAGGATGATTGCTTTGGTACGTCGGTCGACACGCCCATAATCATGCCCGTGTAGGGGGTGTGACACGTACGTCGCATCGAAAACATTTATCGAAAATTCGCCAGTCATCGGAAAAGGAGGGGTCACGCCTTGTGTCACGCCCGTGACGGGGTGCGTTACAGTACTGTTTGTGTGTTGAGATGAAATGGCATTTCATGCGGTGACAGGCTTCGGGCAGAGGGCGACACGCCCCGAGTCACGCCCGGGGACACTCCCCGGGTCACGCCCGGGCGTGGCGTGTCAGGGGGTCGTGACAACCGTTTTTCCTGTTATTTTCCTCTGTCTTCTGGGATCCTTTAGAAAAGGTGACACGCCATAGGTCATGCCCGGGGAGGGTGTGACAGGGGGGCTTGTCAGGCCAATTTTGACCCATTTTCACAAAACCGGCAGAAAGAGAGGAAACACTTAAGGGAAATAAAATTAACATAATAAAGATAAAAATAAAGCTTTAGAAATAAGATTTGTACATTATAATAAGAAAATACGATAATAGTTTAGGCTACAAAACATATTATAAATTTCCCCCAAGCTTAAGCTTTACTTGTCCCCAAGCAAAAATATAAAAACTAGATAATCATAAAAAAGAACTAATCAGAAAGTTCTAATTATTCTAACACAAGTACCATGCAAAATTCTAAATAGGGAAAAGGTGAACCGTAAATCTAAAACAATTATTTAGGTATGGTAAAACTTTTATAAACTTTACTTAATGAAAATAAATCATCCAAAACTTTGACGAAATTCTTTAAATAGATTTAAGCAAAGCAACAAAAATGAAAAAAACGAATTGAGTTGTTACTAGATCCAAGCAACTCATTATAATTATATCAATTCAATTAACAAAAATTTAAGTTTAAATCCAGAACAAAAACAGATTTACTTTTCTTCTTTTCTTAGTTGTTAAATAAGATTCAAAAGGCGTGAATCAAAAGGACTTAAATAGGACAGAAACGTTTGGTTTAGTAATATGATTAGGATTGGAATTCAAAGATAAACGCGAAGGCTTAAAATCACACTAAACAAAAACAAAGAGTTTCTAAAATTTCATTTAAAAAAGAAATATATATATATTTTTCTTTTTTCTTCTTTTCTCCATTTATTTTCTTTTTTCAAAACAAAGGCCATAAATATTTTTTTATTTTCATTTTGAATTGGCCAAATAAAAACAAACATAACTTTTGAGCATACTTTTTTTTCAAAAAAACTTTTCTCCCAAGAAAATCACAAAATAACCTATCAAAATTGTGAAAATATTTTATGAAACTCAAAAAGGCTAGTGTGATTAGATAGGTTTGAAATTTTGGCTTTGGTGAAAATAAAATGAAAAGAGGAGCTATCAAATGAAATCGGAAAAAATGCTCAAAAGAGGCTAACTAGTGGTAAAAGTTTTTAGGTTGGCAGGAAAGCTCAAACAAAAATAAAAATGGCCTAAATCATTTTCACGCTTTTAAATTTATTTAAAACAAAGGTTAGAAAAATTTCAAAAAGCGAGTCCTAGATAATAAAAGAAGATTAATGAAATTGTCTTGAAAATAAAATTAATAGGTGAATTGGATCGTTCACATCTACTACGCTATTCAAAGATTGACCTTACAAAAATCTTCCAAAAATGAAAAGGAAAATAGTGGATGATGAATTTTTTAGAAAGTAAAGGAAATAAAGAACAAAAAACCATAATAGAAATGCGAGTTTTAGAAAAATATTTCACCTTAACATGCTACCGTAAATTAGAAACACAGCATGACCAACATTTTACTTGTGAAACATAATTAAAACAGACGATTAGAAATATTATAATTATCTACGTTGTTTATAGAAAATTTTTAGTAAAATAAAAACAAAAACTAGGGGTACTATTGAGATACCAAAATGTCAAAACTATTAAAGTAAGAACAAAAAAACAAATATTTTTTTAATTTTTGAAATATTCTCTTTTTTTTGTATTTTGGAAATATTTTCTTTTCTTTTTTTTGGAATTTTAAGATATTCATATTTTTGGGTTTTTTGAAAAAAATTATACACAAAAAGAGAAAATATTTACACTAAGCCAAAAAGAAAAAGGAAGTCCTCCCCCAAGCTTAAAATGGACATTGTCCTCAATGACAAAAGAAGGGGATTGGAGAGGGAGAAAAAAAATTAAAGTATAGAATTGAAAACGGGTACTTCCCCCGATTTATTTGCTGCGAAAGCTGAGTGATGTCGCTCCCCCAAATGTCTTCTTTGGACTTTGTGATGGATTCAGCACCATTGGAGCAGGCGATCGCAGAAGCTTCAGCTTGTCAGAGCCGTCCGGGGAAAAAAATTGTAAAATAAAGAAAACAAAAAAAGATAACTCGGGTTGACTCCCAAGAGCGCCCTTTGTTTAATGCGTCGTTGAGCTCGACGCATCAAAAAATAATATTGTCCAAAAATATTGTTCTCCATAAATAGAATAGTTTTTAACAAAAAATAAAAGTTCAAAACTAGAGTTCGTGCAACAGATACTTAACAATGTTAGGACTGACATCATGATCACCAAAGAAGTAAAGTTTAAGATGCTGACCATTCACTTTGAAATTACCCTTATCAGGGTGCGAAATTAAAACAGTTCACTAAGGAAAGACTTGCATAACAAAAATGAGCACCGACCAATGAGATTTTAATTTTCCTGGAAATAAACATAATCGAGAATTATAAAGAAGAACCTGGTCACCCGGCTTAAAGGTTTTCGGATGCCTTAAGTGCTTATCGTGTAAATGCTTGGTCCGCTCTTTATAAAGTTTGTTATTTTCGTAAGCGTAGGAGTGCCACTCGTCGAGTTCATACAGTTGAAATTTTCTAAGGTCACTGGCAGAGGTGGGATCGAAGTTTAAAAATCTTAAGTCCAAAAAGCGCGGTGTTCGAGTTATACGAGTAAATGGCATGATTTTCCATAGACCATCTGATACGGCGTACATCCGAAGGTTTTGTACGCAGTTCGGTTGGTCCATAGATCATCGTCTAATTTGGCTGACCAGTCTTTCCTAAAAGTTGAAACAATCTTTTCTAAAATTCTTTTTATTTCCCGTATTTACTACTTCGACTTGTCCGTTAGTTTGGGGGTGGTAGACAGTTAAAGCTTAAGCATAACGCCGTATTTGGTAAGGATTTTTTAAAATTGTGCGTTACAGACGTGGGAACCAATATCACTAACGATGGCACGTGGCGTAACAAATCTAGAAAATAATTTTTTCAAAAAGGTTACTACAACTCGGGAGTCGTTCGAAGGAAGAGCTTGGGCTTTAGCCCATCGTGAAACATAATCAACAGAACTAAAATTTACGTGTTTCCGAAGCTAGAAGTAAGGGGGCCAACAAAATCAATTCCTTAGAGGTCGAAAATTTCATACTCACAGAAATAATTTTGCGGCATTTCATTTTTATTTGAAATGTTGCCCGACCGTTGGCAACTATCACACCTACTCACAAAGGCTTGCACATCTTTAAACAGGCTAGGCCAATAAAAACCCGCGCAAAGCACCTTGTGAGCGGTGCGAGCAGCTTGATAGTGCTCACCTGTCGGACCTTCATGTAAGTGTTTTAAAATATCAACTCGGTCTTCATAAGAAACAAATCTCCTTATCACTTGGTCCGCACAGATTCTGAAAAGATGCGAGTCTTCCCAAAAATAGTTCTTCAGCTCAGAAAAGAATTTCTTCTTTTGTTGAGAGGAGAACTCTTTTGGAGCACCCGTGCCACTAAATAGTTGGCGATTTGTGCAAACCAAGGAGAAGTAGATGTGTTAATTATGAGCAGCTTCTCATCAGGAAAATAATCATTAAAAGATTTTTCATTTAATTTTTCTATAAAGGGATTGTCTAATCTAGAGAGATGGTCGGCGACCAAGTTCTCGGCCCCTCGCTTATCACGGATCTCTAAGTCAAACTTTTGGAGGAGTAAGACCCAGCGAATGAAATGCGGCTTGGCATCTATTTTGGCCAGAAGATATTTGAGGGCCGAGTTGTCCGTAAAAACGATGATTTTTGAAAGTGTAATATAAGGACGGAATTTATCGAAATCGAATACTACAGCGAGGAGCTCCCTCTCGGTTGTGGTGTAATTTTCCTGTGCAGATGTGAGCATTTTACTAGCAAAATAGATAGGGTGGAAGTTTTTAGATATGCGTTGACCTAATACGGCTCCCACCACGAAACTACTCGCATCACACATTATCTCAAATGGAAGGTCCCACACTGAAGCTATTATAATCGGTGCGTTTATTAACTTTTCTTTAATCAATTCGAAGGCAGAAAGACAAGAGTCATCAAAAATGAATGGGGTGTCTTTTTCTAGAGGATGGGTAAGAGGCTTGGTGATCTTGGAGAATTCCTTTATGAAACGGCGGTAGAAACCAGCGTGACCTAAGAAACTTCTTATAGCTTTTATATTCGTAGGCGCCGATAGCTTCTCGATAACATCTATCTTTGCAATATCTACCTCAATACCTCTTGCAGAAATTTTATGACCCAAAACTAACCCTTCCTTCACCATAAAATGACATTTTCCCAATTTTGGGCAAGGTTAGTCTCTTCACATCGTTCTAAGACTTTCTCGAGGTTTTCTAAACATCTATCAAACTAATCGTCGAACACGGAGAAATCATCCATAAATACCTCCATAATGCTTTCTACGTACTTGTCAAAGATAGCTAGTATACATCACTGGAATGTTGCTAGCGCATTGTACAATCCAAATGGATTTCTTCGGTAGGTGAAGGTTCCGAAGGGATAAGTAAACATAGTTTTATCTTGGTCCTCGGGAGAGATGGGGATTTGAAAAATACCCCGAGTGGCCATCGAGAAAACAATAAAAGCTATGGTCAGAAAATCATTCTAAAATCTTGTCGATAAACAGCAAAGGAAAGTGGTCCTTGTGGGTAACGTCATTCAGCTTCCTATAATCTATACACATACGCCAACCCGTTACCGTCCGTGTCGGGATTAATTCGTTATTTTCATTACTAACTACCATTATCCCTCCCTTCTTTGGTACTACCTGAACAGGGCTAACCCACTTACTATCTGATATAGTGTAGATAATTCCTGCATCTAATAATTTCATAACCTCTCCGTTAAATATTTCTTTCATGTTCGGGTTTATACGGCGCTGAGGTTGAATGGAGTTACGCGAATTATCTTCCATTAAAATTTTATGAGTGCAGAAGGATGGGATTATGCCCTTGATATAAGATATCTACCAAGCAATATCTCGACGATGTTTACGTAAAACTAAAAGGAGTTTTTCATTTTTGACATCCGTAAGGTAGGACAAAACTATAACTTACAGCTTGGAGTTCTTTTCTAAGAAGGCGTACTTGAGGTGTTGAGGAAGTTCTTTAAGTTCTAGGGTAGGGGGTTCTTCATAAGAGGTTTGAGAAATTCATTCTTTTTCAAATACTATATCTTCGTAGTTTTTAAAATGGAAAATTAAAAGGGGTGGAGCTGGTGGCCAAGACGGCTTCTTGCAGCAAATCAATTAGAAGAGTAGAAGAGAAACAATAATAAGAAAATTCTTTTTCAAAATCAGATAAAAGACAAGAGGATTCTAAACTCTCTTCACTTTGGTGTAGGGATTCAGTTAGAAGAGAAGAGGTGGAATAAAAAGCAGAGAATTCTTTTTCAAAATCAGATAGGCAATAGGAGGATTCATCACTCACGACATCTACGAAAAAGCAGGAGTCATCATTTGCTAAGGTGTTTTTCATCGAAGGTGTGATAGAGAAAGTGACTTCGTCATCGCCTACTCAGAGGAAGAGCTTACCATTGTAAACATCAATGATAGCTCGGGAGGTGGCAAGGAAGGGTCGACAAAGGATCAGGGGAACCTCGACGTCTTCTTCGATGTCCAAACTGACAAAGTCCACCGGGAAGATGAACTTGTCGACTTTTACTAAGACATCCTCCACTATTCCTAATGGGTACTTAACGGATCTTTCGGCGAGCTGTATTCTCATGCGTGTAGGGTTGATGCTACCAATTCCTAACATTTTAAACAATGAGAGGGGCATCAGGTTAATACTCGCACCTAAGTCAGCTAATGCATTCTTGACAAAAAGATTAATAAAGACACACGAAATAGAAAAACTACCCGGGTCACTGATTTTCTTTTGTAAGCCGCTTGTCAAAACCGCGGAGCACTCGCCGTTTAATGTAATGTGTGAAAGGTTCTCTAAGTTCTTCTTGTTGGTCAGGAGGTCCTTAAGGTACTTGGCGTACTTCAGCATCTGAGAAATCGCTTCATGGAAAGGAAGATTTATGTGGATTTGCTTGAACATTTCTAAGAAACGAGAGGACTGATCGTCTTGACGTTGTTTATTAAGTTCGGAAGGGTAAGGCGGATTTGGATTATTTTTAAAGATGAGCGGTGGAGTGAGATTGTTTTTTAAAATGGGGGTGATAACTTCTTCAACATAGGGTGTAATTTTTAAAATGGGGGCAAAGCTTTGATTTTTTAAAGCGGGGGCGGAGCTTTCCTCGGGCTCTTCACTAACCATACCGGGAACTTGCTTCCCACTCCAAAGAGTTATAGCTTTCTCTTGCTCTCTCGAGTTGGGATCGGTATTGGAAGGAAGAGACCCTACGGGTCGTTGAGAAATAATTTTAGCAAGCTGTCCTACTTGATTTTCAAGACTTTTAACGCTTCTAGTTAAGGTTCTTATCGTAGCGTCATTTGTGGCGATATATTTGGAAAGTAACTCCTCCAAGCTTGGAGGTTTTGGATAATTTTGAAGAGGTGGTGGTGGTGCAGAAAAATCATCTTGTGGTGGCGGGGGCATAGCATTCGATGGATTACTCCACGAAAAATTTGGATGATTTCTTAAGGTAGGATTATAACTATTCGGAAAATTAAAATAAGGAGGATGAAAATTCGCAGCAGAAAAATTATTAAAGCAATTCTAGGCATATTGTTAACAAAATCTAATTGTTCTAGGGCAGGAGTTGTAGATTCCCATACCTGAGGGGCAGAGGCAGCAGTCATCTCCTTTATCTTTTTTGCTTAATATTTCAACTAGTAGCGCGAGCTGGGAGACGTTGTCCACTTCAAAGATACCTGCAGGCTTGTTCGAGCGGGGCCTAGGCAAATTCAACTGATAAGTGTTCATTTCCATGTCCTCAAAAAGCTCAAGATCTTCTTCCGGGGTCTTATGATTTAAAGTACCGCCAGACGCTGCGTCTATCATTTGCTTTGTGCTTTGATTTAGCCTGTTATAGAACGTCTGCACTTGTAACCATATAGGCAGCACGTGATGTGGGCATCGTCTTAATAATTCTTTAAATCTCTCCCAAGTTTCATATAGGGTTTCAGAGTCTATTTGTCCAAAGGAAGAAATGTCGTTCCTATGTTTTGAAGTTTTAGCTGGCGGAAAATACTTCGTCAAAAATTTTTCAGTTAATTCATTCCAGGTGGTTATGCTATTCTTAGGTAGAGTGTTCAGCCACTCCTTTGCTTTAGTTCTTAAAGAGAAGGGGAAGTGTCTTAGCCTGATTGCATCATTTGTGATACCATTTATCTTGAAGGTGTCACAAATTTCCAGAAAGCTTGCTATATGTGTGTTCGGATCTTCATCTTGAAGTCCGTCAAATTGCACATACTATTGCACCATTTGAATTATGTTAGGCTTTAATTCGAAGTTATTATTTGCTATAGCAAGACGAACTATGCTAGATTCTGATCCCTCGAGATTCGGCCGTTCAAAATAAGACATAGGTCTTTGCACGACTTCCTCTACGTTGGGTTCTTCAATTCTTAGAGTAGAGAATGACTCGGAGTCCTCAACCGGTATTTGGGAAGTAGGGCCTTGAAATCATGATCTTCTTTATAGAGTACGCTCAATTTCATGGTCCAAGTCCAAAATAATCGACGGACTCCCACGGTTCAAGCACTAAAAGAAGAGAAGAGAAGAAAGAGAAATAAAATAAACTAGAAAGAAAAGCTAGATTGTTTTTTTTTTAAATAGATTTTTTTTAATAGATTTACTCCCAAAATTCCCAAGGACTACCCGGTGAAGGGTTCGCAAGGTACTAGACAAGATAGCGGAACTTAAAGCCTCTTTTCCCTTTTCGAGAGAATTAGGTGGCGTAGAAAAATTGTGAAGTTGGTTACTATTAAGAGCGGTAATAAAATTTTATGATTTTTAAAAATTTTTTAGAAGGAGGGTAGAAAGAGAAGAGATAAAATTAATAGATTCATATTTTCAATATATCAACGAAAGTTGATCCCCGGCAATGGTGCCAAAAACTTGGTGGTCGCTAAGGCTCAAAGAACATAAAAGCAATCAAACTAGTAATCCAATGAGGCAAGTATACCTATCGAACTGTAGTCAGGGGACACAAGTGTCGTATTGAAATCCGGGAACTGTTGAATAAACTTACTCACACGAAGGCTATTATTTTATCGACGAAAAAACTAGGGTTCGAGAAACTAAGTGCAATTAAAGAAATAAAGCTATGCTAGAAAGAGAACAATTGCAGTTAATTAAAGAGCATAAAGTAAGCGATTATAACAAAGGGTTGAAACTATGAAATGGAAGAGCACTCGATCAAGAATCACCTCGGCAAGAGTTAACTAAGAAATGCGATAAAAATAAACCTAAACTTAATAGGGTAAAGGTCCTTGACCGTGGAGGTTCCTAAAGGTTAAACACGCTTCTCTCGAAGTCGTGCCCAACTGAGTTTAGGAAGGTCTGACTGACTCTCGTCTAAATCGGAGTCCTAATGCCCGCTTTACGCGATGAACCCCACTATTGGATTTTACTCCAATCTGGGAGATTTTGAATGTCTGCCTCTCTCAAGGGGTGCGTACAACTCCATTTACTCTTGAATGCTCACTTCATTCTATCGGCCTCTCGGCTAGCCCAGAATGAAAGTAAAGGTGGAGAGTATATATTGATAATATACCTCCAACCCATGAAAAATCAAGAGTAATCCAAGTCCTAAACCCTAAAAAGAAAATGTAAATTCAAGGCATCATAACTTAATCGCTCGAACCTCGCATCATCAAGATCGAGTACAAGGAGGATTAGTTACTCATGGTGAAGTGGAGGGGGAGAGATGAGTAGAAGAGCATGATAACACAAAGTAAACAAGGAGAAAAAACAACACTTTTATTAATAATCAAGAGTGCTATACTTAGGAAATGAAAATTATATTTGCATGAAATGAAAATCCTATTCTAGCCCTACCATTAACACTAAGCAAGAGAAAAGATTACAATCAAAGCTATTACAAAATCTAAAACTATACTAGGATTAAGAAAAACTAAAATGAGAAAGAGAGGGAGAGGGAGAGAAAAGCATAAAAAACAAGAAAAGGAAGCAAGAATCTGAGGGGCAACACCTCCCCTCTCAACCCAAATCTTCCTGAAATGGGAAGGGGGGGGGTTTGAATTTATAGGAAAAGCTCACGGGTTAGTCATGCCCTTCAACACGCCCAAGGGGGGCGTGTCAGGGGTGTGACAGGTACGGGTTTGACCTTGGGTGCTAGAATATGGCGGGAAGGATGGTTGCTTTGGTACGTCGGTCGACACACCCATAGTCATGCCCGTGTAGGCGGGGCGTGACATGTACGTCGCGTCGACATCATTGGTTGGAAATCCTTCAGTCATTGGAAAAGGAGGGGTCACACCCTGTGTCATGTCCGTAACGCGGGGCGTGACAGTACTGTTGGCATGCTGAGACGAAATGGCATTTAATGCGGTGGCAGGCTTCGGGCAAAGGGCAACACGCCCCGGGTCATGCCCAGGGACACGCCCGGGGAGGGCGTGTTAGGGGGGCGTGACATCTGTTTTTCCTGTTATTTTCCTCTGTCTTCTGGGATACTCTAGAATTGGTGACGCGCCCTAGGTCACGCCCGGGGAGGGCATGACAAGGGGGGCGTGTCATGCCAATTTTGACCTATTTTCACAAAACCTGCAGAAAGAGAGGAAACACTTAAGGGAACTAAAATTAACATAATAAAGATAAAAATAAAGCTTAATAAACAAGATTGTACATTATAAAATAGAAAATACGATAATAGTTTAGGCTACAAAAAGTGTTATCAATAACACTTGATAGTCTTTAGTTTCAAGAGTAGTTAAACAACTAGAGGGGGCGGGGGGCTGAATAGGTTTTTAAGTCTTTTTGATACTTTTTCAGTTTTGGGTGTGTTGTGATTTATTCTAACTTTCCTTTCAAGACAATCACAGATAGCACACATGAAATTTATAGTGGTTCCCCAGATTATGGGTACATCCCCTATCCTTCCCACATTTTAACACTTTGTTAGACAAGAAAACTTCTCCAACTCGGCTCAAAAGAACATACAACTCATATCCCTTAGCATCTCTCAGACTTCTTCAAGTCCTACCTCAGGCACAAGGCCCTACCACTCAGAGATATAATCTCATACCACTTAAGCATAAAAGCCCTACCACAGACTTTAACTCAAAGTCCTATAACTCAGATCTTAACCTAGATCCTATCTCAGATTTACCACTTGAATCCTACAACTCAGATCTATTTAAAGATCCTACACTAAATCTTTGTAAGTTTAGGCTTATAATCACATCAAAATGATATTAAAAAGGTAAAGTAGGTGGTTGATGATGTTTGACACCAAAACTAGAGTCTCTATTTGTTTCTCCTTCTAAGCAAAGAATAACTCTGTCCTCCTTTCTTCACATCTCCAGGAAAATATCTTCAGCAATATTTCAGCTTGGGCTGTGAAGACTCTATAGCCAGGGTTTTCCTTTGCTGCAAATTCTAATTCAGAATGTTTACTCTGAACTTGCTATTGAAGATTAATAGCTAACTGTTTGCACTTTCGGATCAATAGAATGAACTTCTCCTTCAAGCTATGAAACTCAGTCGAGAGGAATTAGATGAAGTTCTGCTATTTTCCAAAAGTTGATTTTAATTTCCCTGATATGATTTCTTTTCTATCATGCCGTCCAATGGCTCTTTGAGCATCGGGACCACCGGTAGTTGGTAACTGTAACCTTACTTTTGCATTAAATGAAGTACAATAGGCAAGCGGGGCCTTTTGTCGTGTACTATAGACTTCCCACTATATTTGAATTTATGTAGACGTCAGCACTTGTGTACTTTATCAAATTTAGACAATTCAAAGTAGGAGTTTTGTGAATGCATGTCACTTAATGCCAAAACACTTAGTCAGATTATCTGTAACACTAGGCATTGAGTGATCAGTCATCACTCAACAAATATAGACTTTTAGCTATCTAACTGATTAGGTGTTGAGTGAGCCTTACTCACTCAATGCATTTGGACTTAGCAGATTTCCTTTAAACGGAGGCGTTGAGTGATGCTTCTACACTCAACGCTTCTAGCCTTAGATCGTTATCTTGAAGAGGCGTCGAGTGAATAATCTTCACTCGATGCTTTTGTACTTAGTTGAATATTTGTTGAGGTGACGTAGAGTGAACTTGCTTCACTCAATGCTTTTGTGTTTAGATAGAATTTCTGTCTACTTCTTCTGAGGCTTTGACATCACTCGGTTCTGTAGACGCTTTTATCTTTAGGCATTGAGTCCACTTCCTTCATTCAGTGCTTCCGGACTTTGTCAGAATCCTGTACTGATTCTCAGATGCTTTGACTACTTGATCTATACTCAACGTTTCTGGCTCTGGGCATTGAGTGAACTGTCTTCACTTAACGCTTCTAGACTAAACCAGAATTCTGCCTTGGCAATGCCGAGGCATGGAATGCATGATCTTTACTCAATGCTCCAAGCCATCTGGCATTGAGTGAACTGCCTTCACTCAACGCCTGTGGACTTAAACAGATTTTCTGTCTACACGACATCATTCTTTGTGTCCACATGTGAATGTTACTTAGACCGCTTATTTAATCAGTTTAATAAGTGACCACCTGCATACATAGAACTTACAGCATTCATCAGATAGAAACTTATGTATACCATTCTCCTAAAGGCCTTCTTCAAATCAAGGACATTTGGAACAATGGACTCAACAATGACTTCACTCAATGCTTCTGTCGTTAGATGGATTTCTTGATGAGGTATTAAGTGGCCCATATTTACTCAACGCTTCTTTTCTTTAGCTAATTTTAAGAAGTGTAAGTGTAGAATGAACTGACTTCACATAAAGATTTTGTCCTGAGATAGGTTTCTGGTCAGGAACCCTATGACTTTGACTACTCAAGCTTCTATCAACACTTTTAGCCTCTTGGCATTGAGTGGAATACCTTCACTCAACGCTTCTGTACTTTGCGAGATTTCTGCTTTTCCAATCTCCTGTCTTGATTCCATCTGTCATTTTGACCCCGACTACCTGTCTAATCAATGTAATAGGGTATAACCTGCATACAATATACTTGAACATATAATAAATACATTCATGTATATACTATTGACTTGTGGTCCTTCTTAAAATCTAGGACATTGTGATCAATGGACCCAACAATCACCTTGAAGAGATTTCCATCCTTGTGCTTGGAAGAAAAATAATTTTCATCGCCGTCGAAACCTTTTCCCAAGACAAGACCATTTTCAAAATAAGAGATTATAATAGCCCATACCTCCTGCTATCCATCCCATTCTCCACAAGTTGCTCAAAATTTTCAACTACAAGATGATGACTTACAAGAATCCGTGATTGATAGCATATTGGGTTAAGTAATTCAGGTTATGAAAAGCAAGACCAATTACAAAAGGATTTACCACCCCGCAAATTAGAGGTCTAAAGGCTTCGACCCATACTTTGAATATCATAGAGAAAAGGGGCACCAAATAGAAAGTTGCTGATCTCTTTTCCAACTAGTGGAAAGGATGCTGAAGCAGGGGAAATTCAACGACTTAGTCCAGAGGAGTTACCCCTCTCATCCTTCAACTTTGAAAGGAAAAGAGGTTGCGAACATTCTTCTCACATTGAATAGAGTAAACAAAATCAGCAGTAAGGTAAAATTCTACCTTGGTGGTGAATGTATCGAAACCAATGATGAAGGCACTCTTAGTGATCTATTCTGGGGTGAATGAGGACATCGCAAAGTCCTGAAAGCTCATGATGACCACAACAAATTAATTTTATTTTTCTTTGTTGAACACTTCTCTTGCATATTTTTGAACACTCTCAGATTCATTTCAATCTTTACATCACAGATCCCATACTGACACTTTTACTTATTTGGAGTTCCTCGACCTATCAATTTTCCCTTTTCCAAATGGATCACTAAATTGAGGAGATATCTCCGAATCTTGCTTAAACCCCACAAATTGGTCTCTAGAGTAACACTACAAGGACCACATATAGCAGGGAGTGTTCGCATACGTGTAGTGGGAGCCGTCGAACTCTTATGCGAAGGACTTAATGACTTCGGATCCTAGCAAGTATCTAACACACCATTCACATCAAGCGAGTTCTGTGTGTTGTTAGCTCTACTGTGCTCCGCTTGGGTCATTATTATAGCTCTGATGATCTTTCTTGAGAAAGCAATTCTATAGTCCTTACGACACACCTAGCCTCTTTGATCTTCTCATGCTGTGATAATAAAACACTCCAAATTACTCTCAAGCCGTCCGTACAGATGGCTTACAACTTTGTAGATCTTTTTTGAGCGAGCAATATTATAGATCACTCGGCACACCTGGCCTCACTGATCAGCTTAGCTTGTATCCTGTGGCAAGGAAGCAGTACATCTATCGCTCTTTCTTCAGAGAGGTACAACTAAGATCCTTTAGAGCGAGCAATGATATCCCCTATGACACACCTAGCCTCACTGATCATCTTAGGTTGTACGTCTCTCTTTTTTCCCTTCTGAGGCGGTTAGTTTGCATTTAGTGGGACTACACCCTTGATGGCCTTTCCTGAGCGAGTAATGTTATAGTCCTTTTTGGCGCACCTGGACTAACTGATCATCTTCGGGTGTATACCTCTTTTGTGAACTTCCTTTTACTTTATAAGGTTGACCGGTTACCTTAAGTCTATCCGCCGACATGCGGCTAGCCCTAGTGGCTAAATATATTTGGTTAATTAATAACTGCCCATTGAATTTTGTGGCTTCATACTTCATGGATTATATAGTTAGCTTATCTAATTCTATCCGCTAGTTTGCGATTTGACATTTTAATTTCTGGCAAATTTATCAGTCTGATTAGAAATTGCAACTCATGTTATTCAGCTACAACTATTCGATTATATCAGCCCGCACTTGGCAACTTTGGGGTTCTTCTATATCAATTCGCCATGCAGTCAGCCAACTTGGCGACTATCTCAGTGAATCAAGTGGTTAACATTGACTCAAATCTACTCAATGAATGTTTCTGCACTAATTGTTTAACCGTAAGATCTGGTTTTCTCATTGTCGGCTAACCGAGCTGTTAGGATCTAATTGAGGGTGCTTATAATCTTCGGTTGATATGGATTTCATATTACGGTTATCATATCTTGCTGCTCGAGAAGAATATTGTATTGTCTTTTAATCTAATCGATTAAACTCTCTTTCTTATTCAATCAATGGCAAAGTTTGCTGGATTTTCCTTCTGCTGGTCCAACTTATTATATTGCAACAAATAATTAGCCACATGGGAAGCATTTCAAATCTAATCATACATCTTTAATCGATTCTCAGTTGATTAATTTAAATCTTTTTGCATCATGTGTTGCTTTATAACTTGTTATTTCACAATATTCAGGCCAAAGCGGACACAAGCTTCTTTCCGTATTAATTCCATCTCTACAAACAAGCCGAATAGTGCGGTCAACACTGCTACAATTATAATTATGACTTTATTTTTATCATCGTAGGTTAATTTTATGATGAATTTTGGCTGACAACGCTGCTAGAAATTTTTATTTGATCCCACGTACGCTTATCTCATCAAGAATTATCAATGTTATCTGCCTACATCTTTCACTTTGTTCACACTGTAGACTATTCACTCGTTTTGGTTATGTTTGGATGGTAATCAAGTTATGGATCAATTGATGAATCTTCCAAAGCTATATACTCATGCGACAAGAAAATAAGTTAACCGCCTAGATTCACACATATTTATCAGTTAGCATAAATCAAACAGATGTGACTATGTAATATCATTTCTATTAGCAAAAGTGTTAGAAGTCTTATACCCACGTGGTTTACAAAAAAATCATACCGTCGGATCTTAAAAATAAAAAGGTTTACATTAACTTATTTTTCTTCATCTTTGGCTCCGAGTCGCCCGAGCTTGATGAACTCGGAGAGCTGCTCGTCTTTGTCGATCTGGAACTCAAGGAATCTTCCTCGCTCGAACTACTGCTCCTACTAAAACTTCTATCTACAACAGTCTCCACAGGAAGATTATCCTGTTCGCCCATATTTTCTTCAACTTTATACTCTCCAAGGATTTCCTCAATGACGGCCTTTATCGCCTCATCTCTTGCGTCTTCAACCTCTTCAAAAGCCGGGAAAAGCTCATCAAAGGAGACAATTTCATGCTCTGCTTTGAAGGCTTTCCGATCCCTAGGAAGGTCAAGAATATCCTCTTTGCCTTACCATAGATGTACGGTGATTTCGTACAGGAAGGCTGGATTCTTTGGATCATATTCTTTTAACAAAGGAAAATAAACAAGGTAAAAATGCGGTAAACTCAAACAAACCATAAAGACTACTAGGTAAACTCTCACCGCACTTACTTCCTTTAGCTTCCTAATTTCTTCCTTTAGCTTCTCATTTTATTATTCTAACCGCTCATTCTAGGTGAGAACTTAGCCGAGAGCTTTTGCCACAAAATGGTCGGTTACGTAGCTTCTCTCACAAACTTGAGCCGCTAGAGCAGTTAATTTCTCTGTAGGAATTGACAGTCGGTCTGCCAGGTTTTTTTCCAGAACAGAGCCTAGCCAACTGCACATGCATGTTTAGTTATCTTCTTGCTCTTCCACAAGGGAAGAGCGATAGAAATTGTAACATCCCTTTCTCTTCTAGACACCTTAATACACACATTATGGTAGGATATGTGGTAAGTGTGGTGGGTTAGGCAAGATAGTGACCTTAGGACCCAATGAGTTAGGGTGAGCTCACATAGGGCCCACTATAGTGTTCAATTAAACTCAAGCCAACCTAGCCTAAATTGAAACCACAAGTACATATTGAGCTCACAATTATGTACTTAACCCTAAAAGAAACATAAGTTACCTAAAAGCCCTATAATTGGGTCACCAAATTAGCTAATGTGACCAAACTGCCCTTAGTGTCAACTCAACCCTAAGTGGCTCAATTTTACATCACATGGTCAATTTGATCCCACCATTAAATTTCAAACCCTAATTGGAGTGCATTGGACCATGAAGCCCCATCACATGGTCACCCATTAATCCAATTTGACTAAAGCCAACCCTAACCCTAATTTGGTCAAAATCACATATATATAAGTTAAATTAGCCCATGTGGGGCATCAGCATGGCCCAACCAATGTTGGGTGGCGTCATAGGACTCATGAACATCATGTGGGGCTAGCCCACTCATCAAATTTACCATGTAAACTCTAAAGTCAAACTTGGTCAACTTTAGGCCTAAATGGAGAATTTAGGAGCCATGCCCAATCCTAATGGGCTAAGGCCATAGACCATGGCCCAACAAATCTTAGGTGGTGTCATTAGACTCATGACCATCATGTGGGTCTAGCCCACTCATCAAATTGACCAAGTCAACCTAAAGTCAAACTTGGTCAACTTTGGGCCTTAATGAGGAAATATGGAACCAAACCCATTCCTAATGGGCTAAGGACATGGACCATGTCCCATCAAAAAGCCCATTACTCAATTACAGCCCCAACCGTATATTTTTAGAGTGTACTAACACGCATGAGAGTTAAAATGGGAATTTTCCCAATATGAGAAGAGAGAGAAGAGGAAATAAGGGATGAAGGCCAATTGGCCCTCCTCCTCTCTGCCCAACACCTCTAGTGATCTTCCCAACATCAACAGTACCTTGCATGATAAATTTAGGCCACTTAGGGGCAGATTCAAAAAAATTCCCAACATCAACAATGTATCCCTTGAGCTTAAATTTAAGTATGCATCTAAATAATGTCATTTAGAGGTCGGTAACTCCTTGTAGGCCTATTTTCCTAGGAAAACTCCTAGCCAAGTTCAGATATTAAAATGAGTATATATGGTTGATTACAACTACACATGTAATGAAATTTATACCATACATGGGTATGTACTATACCTATCATGTGCCCAAAAATCAGAATTTTTGAAGAATATTTTCCTATAGTTTTATTCCATAATATGATTTATCAAATTAATGTGATTTAGAGAGTGTTATAACTCCAAATACACCCAAATTTTGGTGGTATGACTATGAGGTCATTTTAGGACCTTGGAAAAAACTAGGATCATTTGGACCCCAGCATGTTGGAGGATCCAACTTGCAAGATGAAGGTATAATTTTATTCTGTGTGCCATTAGCAAAAAGCGGAAAAAATGAGGAATTTAGCCCATTTGACTCATTGCATGTCAATGAAACTCTGTCTATGAGTTTATGGAGATAAAATACATCACCCATGGAGAAGTTAGGATTTTTGTAATCAAGAATCCTATAGTTTAAATTTATTTTAATTATAGAACACATTTATGTCATGGTTGGAACTATGGGCATTTTAAATTAGAAAATTCTAGACCATTGACTCAAGCCCTAAAATACTACTTTGCTTCTTTGCAAAATTATTAGCATTTTTGGAAATTATTTCATGTGGAGATTAGTACTAAATACTTTTATGCCCTTAAATGACATTGTTTAAAAATGTGAATTGTGTGCCTCGAAAAATTATAAAATTATTACTAAATGATTATTTCAGTACTATGGACCTCTGTGAATTTTCCTTACATTTTTGGATGAATATAAATGATGTTTATATGAATTATGGAATTTTCGTAAATATCTTATATTGTGAAAATCTTAAGTTAAACCTTTATGGATAATTATGAAAATTTGTTTTGATTACTACATGAAAATATTATCATCAAGGAATTTTCTCTGAATTTTTTGTTGATTATTTATGGTACTTCATTTGTAAAAGCGAAATTTTGTATTATTATTCATAAATAGCATACATTGGTCTATTTAGTCTGAAAAAATTAGGAAATTTGGTTCAATGACTTTTTATGCCAAGATAAACAGTAGATAGATTATTTAGACTTAGATGACCTCTAGTTTTGGTAGTTAATTTTCAATATGACTTAAATCACATAATTAAATAATTTTAATTATGGCCAAAAATAATTAGGAATATTTAGATTTTTTATTTTTCACTAATTACCACAAGATAAACCCATGTTACAAATTTGGTGGCCTTTGGCCCAAGGAATTTGAAGTCACCTCATATGGATTAAGGATAGACCTTGGGCTGCATTTAGTAAAAATTGACATAATGATTAGGTCATCCAAATTACATGAAAAAGTTACCCAACCACACAAAGTATTGAATAAGGTCTTGGTGCATCTTTATAAGTTTTGGTTCATGAGGATTAATGAGTAGGTCTGCACCACACTTGGGGGTTTATGAGTTCGCACCGTCGATGAGACGGTAGCATAAGGGTGGGCTGGGTATGATATTTAGGGTAGTGGAATATAGTTTATTTAAAAACATGTTTGGAAGTCCTTTAAACCCAGTCGGAACCCTAGGTTATTTCACTACATGTTGTAAGTGTTAGAGTGCATGGTTGTTTAGAGGTATAGTTAAACTGGAGTCCGACGAAAGATTGTCACTCTCCTATAAGTATCCTAAGACATTAGGTTTGCTCAAGAGTAACATTGAGAGTGAGTTATTAATAACAGGTTGTTACCGATAAAAATAAGTGTCCTGGAAAGGGGATTTCGGCGTCATCCCATCTTATTCCCTAGTACCATTACGAGCCCTTAGGTAGGTATAACTCGGGAAGTCCGGGATTAACCTTAAGACTCTATGTATAACTAAAGTTAGGCAATAGTAGTTTAATAGGCTTGATTGAGGGAACATTACAAAAATCTTACCCTTGTTTGGTTGGAGGGATATATGGTCGGGTTTGTCCTGCGAGCTAAAGGCTCGGGTGTTTTATATTAGGATGGGTTTATCCTGCAAGAAAAATGCTCTGGAGTTTTATATCCGGATGGGTTTGTACTGCGAGCTGGAGGCTTTGGAATTTGATATCAGTACGGGTTGGTCCTGCGAGCTGGAGGCTTGGGTTAAGATAACTTGCATGTACATAAAATCAAATTAGTGGCGGGTCATCGATACTGGGCCAGTCGTCACACTGATGGCAGTACGTTTACTCTGGCGAGGTGTGAGGGTTTGAGGGGCCAGTAGGTTGTTTTATAATGCGGGTTGAATGAAGATCGCAATAAAATCACACATAACCAAAAAGACTGGTGGGATAGCCAGCAAATAGTACATATAGACTCTAGAGTGTAGCTAGGAGGTGTTCAAAAGCATATGGGATGTTTAGGCCTAGTAGTGTGTATACCCGCCAATGAGTGGAGAAAGATGCTCCACTACTACCATAGCCACAATGGTTGTACCAGAGAGTTTAGTTAATTCCAAAAAGTGGGAACCAAATTTCTGTGATCACAGAGTCTTTTGGGTGAGTGGTGATAGTACATTTTGTAGTGTAAACTATTAGGGTATTTTCACGGTTTTAATTCACAAATCATGTCTTTTAAGCTTATATGTTGGCCTCCTTTTGTATATATTATTGCTACTAATGTGTTCTCTTCTTTTTGCAGGTTTTCATAGCTTTCGGATAAAATCACCTGATATGACCCCTGACACGCCCTCCCTGGGCATGTTAGAGGGCGTATAACCTGATCCCGAGGATATTTGATGCCAGAACCCAAATTCAGAGATAAACACCTAACATGCTCCCCTAACACGCCCTCCCTAAACATGTCCATGGGCATTTCACCCTCATCCTGAAGCCTGCAGGCTGCCATTAAAGATTTTCCATTGCTGCACGTTAACCCGTACATGACATGCCCCCTACACGGGCGTGGCCCTAGGGCGTGTAGTGCCTTTTCCGACGACTAACGGATTTCCGACCAATGATTTTGATGTGACGTGCCTTATACGCCCCCTACACGGGCGTGTCCACCAATGTACAGAAGCAATCATCATTCCTTCTAGAATCCAGCACCCGAGGTCAACCCCGTACCTGACACGCCGCCTGACACGCCCTCCCTGGGCATGATAGGTGGCGTTATCAACCCAGAGAAAAATTCTATAAATTTTGTGGTTCTCCCTTTTGTCCAGAAGGAGTGGATTGAGAGGGGAGGTGCTTCGCTTTTATTTATTAAGGTTTTTCATGATCTTCTTCTCACACTTTCTCATTTTATGATTTTCTTAATTCTAGCTTAGTGTACCACTTTTGTAATAGCTCTTGTAATTTCTTTAATATCTTAATGTTAATGCTAGCCTAGGTTTCATTTCCATGCACTTGTAATCTTTTATTTCAAAGTTGTAGCTCTCTTTTAGCATTAAAATAAAGTCCCCCTTTTACTTTGTTTTCATAATGTTCTTCTACCCATCTCTCTTCCTCCACTTCTCCATGATTAACTAATCCTCCTTATACTCGATCTTGATGATCCAAGGTTCGAGTTGATTAAGTTATGATGATTTAAGTTTACTTTTCCTTTTTAGGGTTTAGGCATTCTATTTACTCTTGAAAATTCATGTTTGGAGTTATATCATCGATATATAATTTCCATCTTGGTTTTAACTCTTAGCTAGCAGAGAGGCTCGTAGTTTGAAGTGAACACTCAAGAGTAAAGAGAGTTGCACGTACCCCTCGAGAGATGCAGGTGTTAAATCTCCCGGATTGGAGTGAAATCAAATAGCATGGTTCACCGCTTAAAGCGAGCTTTAGGTCTCCGATTTGGATGAGAGTTCGGTCGGGCCTTCCTAAACTCAGTTGGGCACGACTTCAAGAGAAGCGTGTTTAAGATTTAGGAACCTCCATGGTCAAGGACCTTTAACTTATTAAGTTAGGGTTTATTATCGCATTTTTAATCAACTTTTGCCGAGGTGATTCTCGATCGAGTGCTTTTCTATTTCATTGTTTCAAACCCTCGTTGTAATGACTTTTAGTAGCTCTTTATTTAACTGCAAGTAGTTCTCTTTTTAGAGCAAATATTTATTCTCTTAATTGCAATTAGTTTTATTTTAACAAACTCTAAAACAATCCTTCGATAAGATAATAGTCTTTGTGTGAGTAAAATTACTCAACAGTTCCCGGATCTTAATATGACACTTGTGTCCCCTAGCTACAATTCGATTGGTATACTTTCCTAGATGGATTGCTAGTTCGGTTCTTATTTTTATAACGATTAGTAGACACCACGTTTCACTTGTATGAATCAGAGCATGCATAACACATCATAATATACATACTTACTATAGGACATCAATACTACAGATCCTTATCATATAAATTTGTATGGGTTGTTTAATATGATAAGTTATAATTACCCAAAGCATAACTTATAAGTTTATATGAGAATTCATATAAGTTAAGGTACTCTTGTGATGGTATCATAGTAGTAGTGGTTTACTTTACTGCACTGTTCAAATTACTCTAGTACTTCCTTTATTAACATTTTACTTTTATAGTTCTTCACATATTGCTCTTCTTATGTAATTATTAGTTAATGCTATAAACAATGTTAGATGTTTACCTTGAGAATTTTGAAAACAATGCTATCAACAATGCTGGGGATCAACTTTTGTTGATATTTTGAAAACACGAACATATTACGTTTATCATCTCTTTTTCTTGCCTCTTTTCTTAAAACTTTAAAATTCCAAAACAAAAAAAAATTAACGCTAATATTTAGAAACCCACATCATCTTTTTCTACACTATTAATTCTCTCGAAAAGGGCAAAGTGGCTTAAATACAACTATTTTGTCTAGTACCATGAAAACCCGTTATTTGGAAGTCCTCGTGAAGTTCGGGAGTTAAACCATTTAAAAAATCATTTTTTTTAAAAAAAAGTAACTCTCTCTATTTCCATCATATTTTTTTCTCTCTTTTTTTCTCTCTCTTCTCCTAGTGTATGACACGCGGAAATCCGTCGGTTATTTTGTACTTGGACCAAGAAATTGAGCGTACTCTTCGAAGAAGATCCCTATTTCAAAGCCCTACTCTCCAAATACCGATTGAGGATTCTGAGTAATTTTTTACCTTAAGAATAGAAGAACCCAACGTAGAGGAAGCCCAACATATGCCTATGTCCTATTATGCAAGGCTGAATCTAGAGGGTACAGAATCAAGCATAGTTCGATCTACTGGAGCTAATAATAATTTCAAACTAAAGCCTAGCATTATTCAAATGGTGCAGCGGTATGTGAAATATGAAGGACTTCAAGATGAAGATCCGAACGCAAACATCACTAGCTTTCTTGAGATTTGTGACACCTTCAAAATATATGGTGTTATAAATGATACAATTAGGTTGAGACTCTTCCCCTTCTCCCTTAGAACCAAAGCTAAACAGTGGTTGATGAATCTTCCATGAGGGAGCATCACCACTTGGGATCAACTAACTGTAAAATTACTGACGAAGTATTTTCTCCAGCTAAGAATGTAATACTTAGGAATGATATTTTTTTTCCTTTTGTCAAATAGATTCTGAATCTCTATATGATACTTGGGAAAGATTTAAAGAACTCTTAATATGATGCCCCAATCAAGCGTTGCATGTATGGTTACAAGTGCAAACCTTTTATAATGGCCTAAATCAAAATACAAAGCAAATAATAGACGTAGCTTTCGGTGGTACTTTAAACCACAAAATCCCGAAAGCAGCTGTTGAGCTTTTCAAGAACATGTCCATGAACACATATCAGTGGAATGTGCCTAGACCTCTCCCAAACAAACATGCAGGTATATTTGAAGTAGACAACGTCTCAAAGCTGGCCCTACTAGTGGAAATACTAAGCAAAAAGATAACGGAGATGTATGCTGCCTCCGCCCCATAGGTATGGGAATCCATAACTGCTGCCCCCGAACAAATAGATTATGTTGACAATATGCCTAGGAATGTTTTTAATAATTTTTCTACTGAAAATTTCCTGCGCCGGGATTTGCTTTTCCGAATAGTTATAATCCCGCTTTACGATACCACCCAAATTTTTCGTTGAGTAACCCTTCGAATGCGATGCGCCTGCCACCACAAAATGATTTTTCTGCACCACCTACACCTCTTAATAATTATCAAAAACCTCCAAGCTTGGTGGAAATGTTTTCAAAATATATGAATGTTAATGACGCGACTATAAGAATCCTAGCTAGATCCGTTAAAAGTCTAGAGAATCAAGTAGGACAACTAGCTAAAATTATATCTGAGCAACGCATCAGGTCTCTTCTTGCAAATACCGAGCCCAACCAAAGAGAGCAAGTGAAAGCTATAACTCTTCGAAGTCGGAAGCAAGTTTCTAGTATGGTTAGCAAAGAGCCCGAGGAAATCTCCGCCCCCGTTTTGAATATTCCACCAAATGTTGAAAAAGAAGTTATAAATCCGCTCTCTGCTTTAGAAAAAGATCTCGCTCCACCACGCATTTTTAAAAATGATCCAACTCAACCATACCCTTCCCAACTTAACAAACAATGTCTTGATGATCAGTATACCAGCTTCTTAGAAATGTTTAAACAAATCCACATAAATCGACCCATCCATGAAGCGATTTCCCAGATGCTGAAGTACGCTAAGTACCTAAATGACCTCCTAACTAATAAGAAAAAGTTAGAGAACTTATCGCACATCACGTTAAACGTCGAGTGCTCTATTGTCTTGACATACGGTTTACCAAAGAAGATCAGTGATCCGGGTAATTTTTTTATACCGTGTGTCTTTGGTGATCTCTTTGTCAAGCATGCATTGGACATTTTAGGTGAAAGTATCAACCTAATGCCATCCACATTATTTAAGAAGTTAGGAATATGTAGCCTCAACCCAACGCATATGAGTATACAGCTTACCGATAGATTTGTTAAGTACCCGTTTGGAATAGTGGAGGATGTTCTAGTCAAAGTCGATAAATTCATCTTCCCTATGGATTTCCTCATATTGGACTTTGAAGAAGACGTCGAGGTGCCCCTGATCCTTGGCCAACCCATCCTTACCACCTCCCTAGCTATCATTTACATAAGCAATGACAAGCTCTCCCTATGAGTAGGTGACGATGAAGTGACCTTCTCTTTCACCCCTTCGATGAAAAATACCCTGGAGAATGATGACTTTTGTTTCTTCTTAGATATCTTAAGTGATGAATCTTCCTACAACATTTCTAAAGATGAATTTTCAAATTTTTTATCTTCCTTAACTTTTCCTGCTGAAAGTCTACAAAAAACCACCATGGCCATTGATTCACCCCCTTCCAATTTTCCGTATAAGTTAAAAGTCTACGAAGATATTATTTTTGAGGAAGAAAGAACTTCCAAAACATTTTATGAAGAACCCCCTACCCTAGAATTAAAAGAACTACATGAACATCTCAAGTATGCCTTCCTAGAAAAAGATTCAAAACTATTAGTGATAGTTTCGGTCTACCTAACTGAATTACAAAATGACAAACTCCTTCTAGTTTTATAAAAACATCGCCGAGCCATCGCCTTGCAAATATGTGATATCAGGGGAATAAGACCATCTTTCTGCACCAATAGAATCTTAATGGAAGATAATTCGCGTAACTCCATCCAACCTCAGTGCCGTATAAATTCGAACATGAAAGAAGTCGTAAAGGGCAAGGTTATGAAACTCTTAGACGTATGAATTATCTATCCTATTTGTGATAGTAAGTGGTTTGACCTTTTCATTTAGTGCCAAAAAAGGGAGGGATAACTATAGTTGTGAATGAAAATAATGATTTAATCTTGACACGGACGGTGACAAGGTGGCGAATGTGTATTGACTATCATAAGTTTAATGACGCCACCCGTAAAGATAACTTTCCTAGGTCATGCTGGCTTTTACAGTTGTTTCATAAAAGACTTCTCCAAAATCACCAAACCCATTACTCAACTCTTAGAAAAAGATGCCCCATTTATTTTTGATGACCTTTGTCTATCTACTTTTTAAATAAATAAAGAGAAACTAATAAATGCACAAATTATGATAGATCCAGTGTGGGACCATCCCTTTGAGATAATGTGCGATGTGAGTAGTTTCGCAGTGGGAGCCATATTAGATAAACGAATATCTAAAAACTTCCACCCCATTTTTTATGCGAATAAAACACTTATATATGCACAAGAAAACTATATCACGATGGAGAAGGAGCTCCTAGCTGTTTTCTTTGCCTTTGATAAATTTGCGCCATATATTACACTTTCAAAAATTATAGTTTTCACGGACCACTCGGGCCCTCAAGTACTTATTTGCTAAGACGGATGCCAAGCTGCTCTTGATATGCTGGGTCTTACTCCTCCAGGAGTTTGACTTAGAAATCTGCAATAAGAGGGGGCCCGAGAATTTGGCCGCCGATCATCTATATCGCGTATATAATTCGTATATAGAAATTTAGATGAAAAAACATTTAACGATTTCTTCCTAGATGAAAAGCTATTTTTTATTAACACTTCTCCTTCCCCCTAGTTTGTAAACATTGCCAACTACTTAGTGGTCTGTGTCCTCCCGAAGGAGTTCTCCTCTCAGCAAAGGAAGAAATTCTTTTCTGAGTTGAAGAACTATTTTTGGAATGACCCTCATCTTTTTCGAGTTTGTGCGGACCAGGTGATAAGGAGATGTGTTTCTTTTGGAGAAGGACAAGATATTCTAAAACACTTACATGAAGGACTGACTGGTTGTCACTATCATGCTGTACGCATCGCTCACAAAGTGTTTTGCGCAGTTTTTTACTAGTCTAACCTCTTTAAAGATGCGCAAACTTCGGTGAGGTGTGATTGTTGTCAACGGTCGAGCAATATTTTCAATAAAAATGAAATTCCGGAAAATTATTTTGTCGAGTATGAAGTTTTCGATCTCTTGGGAATTGATTTTGTTGGCCCCCTTCCATCTAGCTTCGGGAATAAATACAACTTAATTGTTGTGGATTATGTTTCACGATGGGCTGAGGCCCAAGCCATTCCTACAAATGACTCCCGAGTCGTAATTGCTTTCTTAAACAAAATAATTTTCTCGATTCGGTACTCCACGAGCCATCATCAGTGATAGGGGTTCACATTTCTATAACGCGCAGTTTTCTAAAACTCTTATAAAATTTGGCGTTACACATAAGCTTTCAACAGCCTACCACCCCCAAACTAACGGGTAAGTCGAAGTAGTGAACAGAGAAATAAAATGTATTTTAGAAAAGACTATTTCCAATTCTAGAAAAGGCTGGTCAACAAAATTAGACGATGCTCTATGGGCCTACCGAATAGTGTGTAAAACCTCCATCAGATGTACGCCGTATCGGTTTGTTTATGAAAAATCGTGCCATTTAACAGAAGAATTAGAACTCCGTGCTTTTTGGGCCTTAAGGTTTTTAAATTTCTATGACCACTTTTTCTGCGATTATCAAAAATTTCAACTTAACGAACTCGACGAGTGACGCATTACGCATACGAAAGTAACAAATTTTATAAAGAGTGGACGAAACATTTTCACGACATACACTTAAGGCACCCAAAAAACTTCAAACAGGGCGACCAAGTTCTTTTATATAATTCACGTTTATGTTTTTTTTGGCAAAGTAAAGTCACGATGGTCTAGGCCATTTTCTTTTAAAGAATTTTTTCCGTATGACACTGTGCTAATTTTGCACCCTGATAAGGGTGATTTCAAAGTGAATGGGCAACGTCTTAAACTCTATTTTTCTGGTAATGATGATGTCAGTCCAAAAAAAGTTAAGTTTCTTCTGCAAGAACTTTAAATAACTTAAGAGTATTTATTTTTGTTAAAAACTTTAAATATTATTTTGGACAATAATCTTGTGCACAATATTTTTTTATTGCGTCGAGCTCAAATGACGTTTTAAAAAAAGGACGCTCTTGGGAGGCAACCCAAATTATTTTTCTATTTTGTTTATTTTACACTTATGCCCCCGACGGCTCTGATATGCTGAAGCTTCTGCGATCGCCTGCTCTAATGCTGCTGAATCCATCATAAAGTCCGATGAAGACATTTAAAGATGTTCCAAAGCGCAAGCATGGGGGAGCGGCATCACTAAACATTCTCGACGCATAAATCCAGAGAAGTACCTGTTTTTCAATTCTGTAATTTCATTTCTATTTTAATTAATCTCTCTCCTTCCCCTCATTTGTCCATTGAGGACAATGTCCATTTAAAGCTTGGGGGAGGATTCCCTCCTTTTCTTATCTTTATTTTGTTTCCTTTTAAAAACAAATTCAAATTAATTATATATATATATATATCTTAAAAAAAGAGAATATCTTAAAAATCCAAAAAAATATAGAATACTTCAAAAAAAAATTATATATGTATATATATATACTATTAGTTTTTTACTTTAATAGTCTAAATGAATTTTGGTATTTCAATAGTACCTCTTGCTTTTTGTTTTGTTTTTCTCAATATCCCCTATAATAACTTAGCTAATTATGATCTATCTAATCGTTCTTTTTAATTATGTTTCACAAGTAAAATGATGGCCATGTTTTGTTTCTAATTCACGGTAGCATGTTAATGTGAAACGTTTTTATAAAAACTAGCATTTTTATTATGCTTTTCGTTCTTTATTTTTTTTTACTTTTTAAAAATCTTTCTTCGACTATTTTCTTTTTTGTTTTTGGATAATTTTTGTAATGTCAACTTTTGATTAGTGTAGTAGATGTGAAAGATCCAAGTCACTTATTATTTCTATTATCAAGATAATTTCATTAGTCTTCATTTAATATCTAGGATTTGCTTTTTGAAAATTTTCAAAGCTAATGCTTTAGATAAATTTAGAAGCATGAAAATGATTTAGGTCGTTTTTGTTTTCGTCTGAGCTTTCTTGTCAGCCGAAAATTTTTTTATCCCTAGTTAGCCGCTTTTGTGTCTTTTTCCGATTTCAATTGATAGCTCCACTTATCATTTCAATTTCACCAAAGCTAAAATTTTCCAATCTATCTAATCACACTAACCTTTTGAGTTTCATTAAAAATTTTCATGATTATGATAGGGCTGTTTTGTGATATATTTGGAGAACTTATTGAAAAAGTATGCTCAAAAGAAGTGTTTAGTTTTGTTTGACCAATTTTGAAATGAAAAGAAAAATTATTTTTGGCCTTTGTTTTGAAAAATAATGGAAAAGAAAAAGAAAGGAAAATATTTTATTTATGATGAAATTTTTGAAACTCTTTTTTTGGTTTAGTGTGATTTTAAAGCCTCCTTGTTTATCTTTGAATTCCACTCCTATTCATAATCCTAAACCAAATGCTTCGGTCCTAATAAGCCCTTTTGATTCATGTTTTTGAATTTTATTTATTATGCAAGTAAAGAAGAAAACTAAATTAGTAAAGTTTTGGATTTAAATTTTGGTTTTTATTATTTGATTTATATTGTTATAATGTGTCTCTTTGATCTTGTAACAATTCAATGTGCTTTTTCATTTTGTTGCTTTGCTTAAATTTATTTAAATAATTTTGTTTAAATTTTGGATGATTTATTTTTGTTAGTAAAGTCTATAAATTGTTAAACCATTTCTAAGTAACTGTTTTATGTTTACATTTCACCTTCTCCCTACTTAGAATTTTGCATAGTACTTGTGTACGCATAATTAGAACTTTTTGATTAGCTACTTTTTATGTTAGCTAGATTTTATATCTTTTCTTGGGGACAAGCAAGCTTAAGCTTGCGGGAATTTGACAGTACATTTTGTAGTCTAAACTATTAGGGTATTTTTAGGGTTTTAATTCACAAATCATGTCTTTTAAGCTTATATGTTGCCTCCTTTTGTTTATATTATTTCTACTAATGTGTTCTCTTCTTTTTTATGTTTTCACAGCTTTCGGCCAAAATGACCTGACACGACCACTTGACATGCCATCCCTAAGCGTGTCATAGGGCGTGTAACCCGATCCCGAGGAAGTTTGATGTCAGAACCCAAATCTAGAGAAAAAACACCTAACACGCCCCCCTGACACGCCCTCCCTAGGCATGTCCATGGGCATGTCACCATCATTTCGAAGTGTGTAGGTCGCCATTAAAGTTTTTTGTTACTGCATGTCAACCCGTACGTGACTCGCCCCCTACACGGGCATGGCCCGGGGCGTGTAACGCCTTTTTCGATGACTAACGGATTTCTAACCAATAATTTTGATGTGAAGTGCCTTACACGCTCCCCCTACATGGGCGTGTCCCAGGGCTTGTTAACCAATATACATAAGAAATCATCATTCCTGCTAGAATCCAGCACTCGAGGTAAACCCCGTACTTGACACGCCCCCCTAACATGCCCTCCCTAGGCATGACAGGGGGCGTGATTGACCCAGAGAAAAATTCTGTAAATTCAGTGGCTCCCCCCTGTGTCTAGAAGGAGTGGGTTGAGAGGGGAGGTGTTGCCCTTTTATTTCTTGAAGTTTTTCTTGTTCTTCCTCTCTCATTCTCATTTTAATATTTTCTTAATTCTAGCTTAGTGTACCCCTTTTGTAATTGCTCTTGTAATTTCTTTAGTAGCTTAATGTTAATGCTAGCCTAGGTTTCATTTCAATGCACTTGTAATCTTTTATTTCAAAGTTGTAGCTCTCTTTTAGAATTAATATAAAGTGTCCATTTTACTTTGTTTTCATAATGTTCTTCTACCCATCTCACTTCCTCAACTTCTCCATGATTAACTAATCCTCCTTGTACCCGATCTTGATGATCCGAGGTTCGAGTAAATTAAGTTATGATGCTTTAAGTTAATGTTTATTTTTTGGGTTTAGGGCTTCGATTTACTCTTGAAAATTCATATTTGGAGTTATATCATCGATATATAATTCCATCTTTGTTTTCACTCTTAGCTAGCCGAGAGGCTCATAGTTTGATGTGAACACTCAAGAGTAAAGATAGTTGCACGCTCCCCTTGAGAGAGGCAGACATTAAATATATCGGATTGGAGTGAAATCTAATGGTGGGGTTTACCATATAAAGCGAGCTTTAGGTCTACTATTTGGAGGAGAGTTCAGTCGGACCTTCCTAAACTTAATTGGGCATGACTTCAAGAGAAGTGTGTTAGAGCTTTAGGAACCTCCACGGTCAAGGAACTTTACCTTATTAAGTTAGGGTTTATAATCACATTATTAATCAACTTTTCCTGAGGTGATTCTTGATCGAGTGCTTTTCTATTTCATCATTTCAACCCCTCGTTATAATCACATTTAGTAGCTCTTTATTTAACTGCAAATAGTTCTCTTTTTTAGAGTAAATATTTCTTCTCTTAATTGCAATTAGTTTTCTTTTGACAAACCCTAAAAAAAATCATTCGATAAGATAATAGTCTTCGTGTGAGTAAAATTACTCAACAGTTCCTGGATCTTAATACGACACTTGTGTCACCTAGCTACATTTCGATAGGTATACATTCCTAGATCGATTGCTATTTCAGTTCTTATTTTCATAACGATTACTAGACACCAAGTTGCACTTGTATGAATCAGAGCATTCATAGCACATTATAATATACATAATTACTCTAGGACAATCATACTACAGATCCTTATCATATAAATTAGTATAGGTTGTTTAATATGATAAGTTATAATTACTAAAACCAAAACTTATAAGTTTATATGAGCATTCATATAAGTTAAGGTACTCTTGTGATGGTATCTTAATAGTAGTGGTTTACTTTACTGCATTGTTCATATTACTCTAGTACTTCATTTCTTATCGTTTTACTTTTATAGTTCATCACATGTTGCTCTTCATATATAACTATTAATTAATGCTTTAAACAATGTTAGATGTTTACTCACGATATATTAGTTCCATTATCACCTACTCTTTTGATTCTTCCCTTATTGTCCTCCGCTTTTGTCCTCCCGCATGGTGCCTAGGAGTCGCGGGGGTGAGGTGAGTATAAAATTGGTTAGTCTTTATAACTAACGATCGGTCGTGACTGTATCATTTTAGGATCTCGAGGAGATGGAGCACCAGCATGGCCAACAGGATGGGGTGGCAGGATTTGAAGAGCAGATACCGCACACTACTACTACAACTCAGCGTTAGGTGATGATGATTGTTTGATTTTAGCTTCTGCTTAGAGTTGTGTGTGAGAGAGATTTAATCATTTTGGCATGTACTGGGCAAAAGCCCTTACTATCTTATTGTACTCATTGTTGGACTGTATTTTAATCTGTGATCTGTGGACTTATCTTTATAATTTTACTTCTATTCTCAAATTAGCATATAGGTTAAAATCATCGTACTAGCCGGCAGGATCAACGTCTTGCGGTAGCGACTAACCTGTATGTTAGTGTCATTGTAAGGCGGAGGTTCTGGGTATAAGACTGGGTACCTCCTTTGTAAGGGGATGGGGTCTTACAAACTAGTTTCAAATGAACAAATGATCATAAGGGAAAGAAGTCCACAAAACACTATATCACCTCGCTGGAGCATTAGTTTACGGAAAAACTATGCAGCGGAAGCAATGGTCTGCCCATGTGTTAAAATCACAAACCATAGTATATTAAGCAATAAGTTAGGCCAACCCAACTAGGAAACAACTTTGGTTTGAATTACTAGGATGATTTTGTGGCATATACTAGTCTAAAATCAATCTCCGGTACTAATTGGTTAAGGTACGAGGATATCGAAATTTACCAAGGGAAGAATTTAATGAGAGAGTTACTATATAAGGCTTAAACTCAGATGTCCCTGCTATTAGATCCATTAATCACAATGTCGTAGATTTGAAGAAGGCCCACAAGTCAATGGTATATACATGAAAGTATTTAATATATGTTCATGTTCATTGTATCCAGGTTGTACTTTGTTATATTGATTTGACAAGCAATTATTGTCACAATGACAATTGGACACAAGATAGGGAACTGGACAGGAAGAAAATCTACTAAGTCCAGAAGCGTTGAGTGAAATAACTTCACTCAACGCAAAAAGCCAAAAAGCATTGACAAAACTACAGGCAGTCAAATCCGCAGTGTTGCTAATAAGAAATTTGTCTAAGGATAGTAACATTGAACGAAGACAGTTCACCCAATACCCATTCATCAAGAAATCTATCCAACTATAGAAGCGTTGAGTGAAGACGGCCCACTCCATGCCTCATCAAGATATCTATTCAAGTATAGAAGCATTGAGTGAAGATGGTCCACTCAACGCCACATCAAGAAATCTGTCTAAGGACAGATGCGTTGAGTGAAGATAGTACACTCAACGCCTACATAAATGGATTTCTATCTAAGTACAACAGCATTAAGTGAATACGGGCCACTCAACGCCTCATTATGAAGTCAGGCTAAGTCAGAAAGCATTGTGTGTGGAAGCTTCACTCAATGCCTTCATATAGATAAATTTAAACCAAGTCCAGAAGTGTTGAATGATGAAGGGTCACGCATTACCTTAACAGTTAGACTATAAAAGTCAAATGCATTGAGTGATGAAGGCTCACTTAATGCCTGAAGATGCAGAATTCTACTAAGTACTTTTGCATTGAGTGATAACGCTTCACTCAATGCCTATAAAGATTGTCTGAAATTTGCGAAGTCCAGAAGCACTGAGTCATGCTAACGTCATCAAGAATTAAAATATCGCGGGTTTTGCACGCTAGACGATAAAAGGCATTGCTTGCCTTTTATACAATATTTAATCCAAAAGAAGTGTTGAAGTTACCAACTTTTGCTAGTCCATACTACGCAAAGAGTCGTTAGACGAAGATCGTTAAAAATGAAAGTTCCGGGAAATTAAACATAGCTTTTTAGTCATCTTCCTCTCGATGAAGTTGATGTTTTCCAAGAATTATAGTTAGTCTGTGAATCAAAAACAGAGTTGGTTGTTGAAGAAATAAATCAGTGAAGAATAAGTCTATCTTCAACAGCAAGATCAGAAAGTTCTTTTTCTGAGTAAGAAGAAGAAGCAGAGCAAAGCCAAGTTACTAGTGTTCTTCAAGGCCACTCCAATCAACTCAACCACATAAAAGGCATTAATGAACAATGCTCTGCAGATATCTTTTAATCACAAGCAGAAACATCCTGGAGATATATTCATGGTGCTGTGAATAAGATAGGATAGAGCTTTCTTAGTTTAGGAAGAAGTTGTCTCAAAGAATCATTTCTCTGGAGTCAAAGTTTGGGCTTAGTTTACTTAGTCAAGACAGGAAGACTCAGAGAACATTCTCTCAAGATCCAATCCTCAACAACAATCTCTCTTTCTATAGGGTCTTAATTGATCTGAGCTGTAAGCCTAATATATAAAGTCTGAGATATAGGCCCTTTGGCCGGAGGTAGGATCTGAGTCATATCAATGGTAGGAGATATATTCTCTAAGTTGTAGGGCCCTTTTGCTTGAGGTTGGATTTTGCTGGGATTCTAAAGTAGGGACTTTGGCCTGAAGTATGATCTGAATCATATCTGAGTTATAGGAGAGTTATACTCTCTGAGTGTAGAGCTATCCTGCTAAACAGAGTTGTAGGACTTTTGATTAAGTCTTAAGTAGGTGATTAGAAGGAACATTGAGCTGTAGGAGATATTATCTTTGAGTTATAGGGCCTTGGCCTGAGGTATAACTTGGAGGAAGTTTAAGAGATCCTGCAGGATCTTTATTGTAAGCTCTTTGATCTGTGTTTGGAGAAGATTGCCTTGTGTAACACATTGTTAAAAAGGTGGGAGGGATAATTGATGTACCGATACCTTGGTGAACCACTATAAATCCTAGTATATTATATCTCATTCTTAAAAGCAAACTTAATAATAGAACACTCATCACACTTAAATCAAAAAAGTAGTCAAAAAGACTTAGAAACCTATTCACCCCCCTCTAAGTGTATAGCTACTCTTAAAATAGAGGGTCAGGCTATTCATGGAATTTAACTTAATAACTTATCACTCATCGTGCGAGATTTGTAATGTAAGCTCAATGAAGCTTCTAGTTTGCCGTAAAGAAAACTTTGAGATTTGGAAATAGAGGGTCAATCTATTCATGGAAGCCTCAAACCCTAGAATATTCATTATAGTTCAAGAAGGGCCTTTCATCCCCATGAAGGATTCTAACTTAGATGTCAATGCCCAGACTCCAATGAAATATACTGAAATGGCCAAGGTTGAAATCATCTTGGCAACCTTGGATAAGTGGGCACAGAAAATCATTGTCAATGCAATAGATGACTCCACCTTCCAGAACTTGGTCCACTGCAAGACTGCTAAAGAGATTTGGGATTCTCTTATTGTTTATATGGTAGGTACAAAAGAGGTGTGGGATGGCAGGAAATCCATCTTGAATTAGAAATATAAAGCCTTCAAGCAAGGCAAGAAGGATTCCATAACTGAATGTTATGAGAAGTTCTTCTTAATAGTGAGCATTTTGATCACCTATGGCAGACAGTTCACTAATTATGAGCTCAATGACAAGTTCTTGAGATCCCTAAACAAGGAATGGGATATCAAGATCTATGCGATCAAAGAGGTTTGCAACTTGGCAAACAGACTGCCTCAGAACTTATTCGAGAAGCTGGTATTCTATGAGATGCAGCTGAACACCCGGAAGACTAAAGAGAATATAGCATGATCTCTTGACAAAGGGAAGACTATGTAGTTCAGAGCTGAAGCCACAAGAAGATGCGAGAAAGGACTCCTCTCCTCTAAGGAGAGTTGTAGAGTCAGAAAGATCAAATCTCAGCTCCTCTGGAAATGAGCTGTTAGATGGAAAACTTACACAATTCTCTAAGTTGTTCAAGAAGATGTTGAGCAGAAGGAGAATTTGAAGAACAAAGTCTCTTCAAGCTCTACCTCAAGGAAGTATTATTCCAGCAAGGATAATTCTAGAAATGACCCCTTGGGGGAAAGGTATGACTCCAAACAGAACAAATATGTTAAAACTAATGTTAATTATTACTGTTGCAACAGGAGTGGACGTGTCATTACTGACTGTCCAGTTAATATGAAGGAGTATATGAAGTTGTAAGGCAAAATTCACTATAGGGACAAGAAGACTTAAAAAATTTTCTCGGCCAAGAAGAAAGTCAGCCTATAAGACACTTATTCCGAGACTTCAAAATCAGATGAAGAGGGGGCCAACATTGGTCTCATGTCCATTGAAGAAGAGATGATCATCCAGCTTCCCCATCAAGCATAAGGGCTCCACTGTACTCAATTGATAGTGATTGTGAAGAGGATGAGGAGTTCAGTCTCATGGCCATATCAGAAGAAAATCAGGACAATCCAACTCTTGATGAGGTACACTCTATCCCTAGCTCTCCTTCTATCTATGAGTCAGGCTCAGTCTAGGATGCATCCACTTCCTCCAATATGGATGAGGGATCAGATTTTGAAGATGATGTCAATTAATTGATAGACAAGTATGGTGCAATTCTAGATGCTCAGAATAAGAGAAAATGGCTTGTCAAGAGACAAGTTGAGGAGATTGTTTCCCTATAACAAGCTGCAACCTTACAGTCTGAATCAGCCCCATTACTAGCTCATATGAGGAGGGAAGTTAGCCAACTGAAGACAATATCAATTATCCAAATTGGGACCATCAGCTAGAAGAACAAGATCATTATGGATCTTGAAGAGAAGGTCCTCAAGGAGAGAAAGATAGTGGATGAATTCTCAAAGCCCAAAAATATGTTGCAACTAATTGACTCCTTTACCTCTCAAAATATAAGAGAGGTTTGGGGTAAAAGTGGAATTCAGGAGCTTTCTATTCCAAATGAAAGGCAAAGCTCCTATAGTTCCTCACACCAGCTTTCACAAGGTAATCCTCACTTATAATAGGTATGGCTAGGACAACATGTATGGTCATTAGTAGAATGGGAACTCTTCTTATGATAATAAAAAAGTATCTTATAATGGAAGGAGAAAGGATATGTGTGAGAGTGCACTGAAGGCTCCCCAAGAAGAAATAAAATGGCCCATCATGTACCATTTATATTTGGTGCTCCAACCCAAAAAATCAAAAATAAGGAAATGGCCTACTCTCAGGTTCCGGCGCAAACACTTTGACTAAGGGTAAGTCCATTAATAAGCCTCACCAGACAGTTTATGAAGCCATCAACTCCATTTCAACTACAAAGATGACATCTATTGGTACCACTCATAATAAGCCATGTGCATCCACTAGTGGACAAACTTTCAGTCAGATATTAGCTGAAAGAAATAAGAAGAAGACTGCTGCTCTCCCCTCTGAATAGACAACTTCTTCCATGGCTATTTAGAAGAGGAGATATAACATTTTTGAATGTTAGGGCTGCGGTAAAGTTGGTCACTTACCATAGATTATTGACACAACCCTAGTGTGCCAAGGGAAAGAGTAAGTCTTCCTGTCAGGACTACTGTAGGTAGACATGTGCATTTTCAAGCTAACAAGAACCAAGGACCAATTCCTTTTTGGGCTTCTAAGGTAAACTTATTTGTGTTTGTAGGGTAGTACAAGTACCCATACAATGCAAATATGGTATTTGGATAATGGATGTTCAAGACATATGACTGGAATAAGAAGCCACCATAAGGATTACACTGCTGTGAAGAATGAACCTAAGGTGATCTTTGGAGGTTCAGATAGAGGAATCACAAAAGATTATGGTATGATCACCAATGGCATAGTCTCCATCACAAAAGTACCTTATGTGGAAGGATTGCAACACAATCTGATTAGCATAAGCCAACTATGTGATATTTGCTATGTCATTGTCTTCTACAAGGATGAGTATCTGATTAAGAGATCAAGTTACCAAGTGGTCATATTAATTGTAAATAGGAGTGGAAATAGTTATTGTTTAAACTTCTTGAATTTAAGTACAAACTCATCAGTATGTATGATATCAAATGAAAAAGTCTCTTATTGTCTGCAATGGCAAAAGAGGCTTGCTCACTTAAACTACAAGACAATTAGTAAGCTCTTTAGTGAAGGTATAGTCAGAAATGGACCCAATATGAGATACACTTAAGAGGGCATTTGTTTTGCATGTCATTCGAGCAAGCATACAAAAGCCTCCTTTAAGCGCATTGGGTCAATGATTCAGATATGCGTGTGTACCTCTTGCATATGGACTTGTTTGGTCATATTTCAAATCATATTCTCGGTAGGAAAGTCTATACACTAGTGATAGTTGATGACTATTTCAGATTTGCTTGGATTTTTGATGAGTTGTTAATATACCTATATTTTCGTATTTTATTTAAGTCAATTTTGTTTGTTTTTTGTCCTTTTTTATCTGTTTTATCCAATAAAATGTTTATTTTTGTAAATATTATTTCTAACTTAGCTTTATTTTTATTGCAGAAAATTTCCAGATAAATTCCAAAAAAAGACAAAATGTTGACTGATACGCCCGTGTCACATGATCGACACGCCCGTGTCACGCCCTCAACGATCGCCGACCACAGTTGCCAGCTCGACGATCGGCGATGATCAAACCAAGCTCGACACGCCCCAAGACACGCCCGTGTCAAGGTGTGACACGGGTGTGACTTAGCCACCAGGCCCGACGTGACGCGCGCGACTTTGCGGCCGGATCGCGCCCAGATCGACCTCCCCGACACGCCCCAGTCACGCCCGTGACTGACACATGTCACGGCCGTGACCTTGGGCGTGACCGCCACGTTTTCAGCCGAAGTCAACATTCCAGTCAAGTCACCCGATCAGCTCATGAATAGTGTCGACACGCCCCCCTGTCACGCCCTAGTCACGGGCGTGACCAACCCAAAATTTTGCCTATAAATAAGAGCTTCCAGGAAGCTTATTTTGTCCACTTTTTTGGTCCATCTTACTTAGGGGAGGTGCTGCCCGTTTGGCTTCTAAGCTATGTAAGGAGAATTTCTCCCTATCTTTCTTAGTTTGTATTAGGTTGTTTGTTTTAGATTTTTCATGTAATAGCCTTTTTATTCAATAAAATGATAGATTTTCTATCTTGCAAAGTTGAAATGTCAATTGGAAGCACCCTTCTTAAGTAATTTTTTCGTTCCCTTTTTGTATTTCTTTTATGTTTTCATCTTTTTAGCTTTCATAACTTAGTTAGATTTAGGATTTATCGGCATTTCTAGCCGTTGTGCCGTCCGTTTAGTTTTCATTCTCCGCACCTTTTTAGCTTTAGCTTTTTCTTCTTTATCATTTTCATTCATATAGGTTTTATAAAAACTCCCCTAAAAGTGTTCGTTTTTATTTTCTTTAACTTAGGCTCTTAGGAATGTAAAACTTCTCGTCCCTTTTTAGTTTTATTCTCACTTTTTTGGAGCTTTTATAAAAACTTATGAATAAAAATGTAGTCGTTGTAATTTTCCGCTCACTTCATTTTAGCTTTTTAATTTCAAAACTTTTAGTCCGGTTAATTTTTATTTCATCTTTTTATGCATTTCTACCGCATTCTAGCGGTAGAAATGCAGTTGTATTAATTTTTCGAGTACGTTCATTTTGCATTTATTTGCAAAACTTTTCGTTCCGGTTAATTTTTATTTTCACTTTTTATGCATTTCTACCGCATTCTAGCGGTAGAAATGCAGTCGTTTTAATTTTCTGAGCTCTTTATTTTTCTCATTTTTGCAAGTGTGTGTGCGTGTATGAGTTAGGTTTTACTGCTTTATTTCATTTCTGTAGAGTGCGTGTGTGCGTATGCATTTATTTCCGCCTACTCGTTAAGAGTTAAATGGCGCTTTGCTTTCATTTCCCGCTCACTCGTTTGAGTGGGACTTATCTCTTTACTGCTTTCATTTTCTTCCTACTCACTTGAGTAGGAAAACTTTGTGTGGGTGCGTGTGTTTTCATTTCTGTAGAGTGTGTGTGTGTGTTTTACTTTCAAGTAGACTGCGTGCGTGTATGAGGTAAATTTACTCCCGCACACTCATTTGAGTCGGGACTTGCAATTTTATCGTTTTCTCAATTATGTAGAGTGCGTGCGTGTAGGAGATAATTTTACCGCTTTATTTATCGCTTTCTTCAATTAAGAAGAGTGTGTGAGTGTGTGCATTTATTTCCGCCTACTCATTTGAGTAGGTCTTGCTTTATTTAATTTTCTTTATGGTTTTGAAGTGTGCGTGAGTGCCTGCATCAATTAGCTTTCAATTTATCTAATTGTCCTATTTTTCGTGTTTTCTCTTATAATTGTTCAGTGCTTAATTTAACACTCACGCTTCACCTAAAAACATAAAGCCGTCCCCATACCGATGAGTGGCTAATCTCTTTTAGCCTTCGGCATCGAAGAGCATTGGGACATAAAAAATGATTTGAAATAATTAAAAAACTTTATTTTTATTTTAATTTAAGGACTTAAGGTTTACCCCGGGTTAACGACGCATAGGACCACATAATCGATGTATGGGCTCTATTTCCGTTATCCATACGCGACGCCGAGAGGCTGCACGTATGGACCGATCCCCCTTGGGTAAAGAGAACTGCGTACGCCCCCTCGAAAGAGGAGAAACGTAGTTCTGCCGGATTGGGTTCCGCACCCAATAGCGGGGTTCTTAGCGTAAAGCGGGCATTAAGAGGAATCCTTCGTCGGTCTAACGATCGGTCGAATAGTCTTAATGTTTAGGTGAGCAATATTCCTAGAGATAAGTGAGCTCATATTTCTGGAACCCCCACGGCCAAGTGCCTTTTTTTAAATTAAAAACAAAGTTCAATAATTGTTAAGAATTATTTTAGTCTTAATCCGATTCGATGTCGAGCGTTAACCCGTCATCGAACTAACTTAGCAAAATTCTGCTTTCTTTCTTTCCATTTTAATTAAACTAAAAAAATCACACCTTACTGTTAGTAAGATAATAGTGTTCCCGGAAGAGTAGATATAATCAACGCGTCCCCGAGAATAATACGACCTCGGTATTTTCCCGAATACCGAGTACTACTTGCGATAGGTGCGCTTGCCTCCTCTCGTTAGAAAACTCGATCTTCTAACTGGCCCGCGGAATCTGACCATTTTGAACCAACCACAGTAGGTCTCTATTCCGCGGCCATCAAGTTTTTGGCGCCGTTGCTGGGGAATCTCGGTTGTTATATTGAATCCGGGACTCTATTAATTTTACTTTATTTTCAAAAAAAAAAATTTTATACAAAAAAATCCTTCCCCCTTTCGTTTTTTTTAGGGTGCATGACCCGTGGACAACCTTCGAGTTCTGAAAATCTTGAATTCGACCCCGAGATCGACCGCTCTCTTGCTCGTATCCGATCTCTCCGTCGAATTCCCTTTTTAGAACCCACAGAATCTATCGGAGAACCCTCTTCTTCTTCTATGGCCGACCCGAATAATGCCCAACCGGCCGAGCGTACTATGTCTTATTACGCTCGACCCAATTTGGATGATACGGGGTCGAGTATTGTTCGGCCCGCTGTTGCCAACAATAATTTTGAAATTAAGTCAAGTGTGATTCAGATGATCCAAAATGCCGTACAGTTCGACGGACTGCCGGATGAGGACCCCAATAATCACTTGTCTAATTTTCTTGAGATTTGCGATACTTTTAAGATTAATGGCGTCACTGATGACGCCATTCGTTTGCGCCTTTTTCCGTTCTCACTTAAGTCCAAGGCTAAGGCGTGGTTACACTCCCTCCCGCGGGGATCCATCACGTCCTGGGCGGAATTGGCAGAAAAATTCCTTACGAAGTATTTTCCGCCCGCGAAAACTACAAGACTGCGGGCGGACATATCTTCGTTCGTCCAAAACGACTCCGAGTCTCTTTACGAGACTTGGGAACGCTTTAAGGAGTTTCTCCGCCGGTGCCCGCACCATGCTCTGCCAACGTGGTTGCAGGTACAAATTTTTTATAATGGACTGAATAGTCAGACGCGTCAAATGATTGACGCGGCTGCCGGGGGCACTCTGAACAATAAGACCCCTGAGGCCGCCCAGGCCCTTTTCGAGGAAATGGCGGTGAACGCCTACCAGTGGAATGTCCCGCGGGCGCGCCCTAAGCAGGCGGGCATTTTTGAAGTGGATGCCACTGCTCAGCTAGCCCTCCAAGTGGAAAGGCTAACTAAGCAGGTGGCGGAGATGTCTGTTGCCTCCTCCACTCCGCCTTGTTTTCTCCCCCCCTCCAATGTCTGCGTAGTCGACGAATTCGTGGACTACATGGGAAATCCGGTGCGTCCCTCATTTCAAAACAACCCTTATAGTAGCCACTATAATCCGGGTTGGAGGAACCATCCGAATTTCTCCTGGAGCAACCCAAACAACGCGCAGCGTCCCCCTCCCCCTCCTTTTGCGCCAACGTTTCCTCCCCCCCCCCTCCTATGAAGCCATCCCCGGTGGAGGAAAATTTTAATCGTTATGTCGCGTCCAATGAGTCCAATATCCGGAACATCACCGGATCGCTAAAAAATTTAGAACTCCAGGTTGGACAGCTGGCGCGACTTATGTCGGAACGCGCCCTGGGGGCACTGCCAGGGAACACGGAGCCCAATCCAAGGGAAACCGCCAACGATATAACCCTCCGTAGCGGTAAGGAGGTGGTCGATCCAAAACGGATCGATCCTCAGGTACATATTTCACCTCCGACCCCTCTTCCCTCTTCTTCGATTACGCAACCCTTACCGATTTTTAACGACAAAACTATTTTAAATAAGGCGTTGCCCTACCCGCATAAGTTAGATAACGAGCGAGTAAACGCACAATATGAAAAATTTATTTTATTACTTAAACAAATTCATATTAATGTTCCTTTTTGCGAGGCTATCTCGCAAATGCCTAAATATGCGAAATTTTTAAAAGAACTACTTTCTAATAAACGCAAACTCGAGGATATTTTGCATATATCTCTCAATGCTGTCTGCTCGGCGGCTCTTACTAGTAAATTGCCCTTAAAATAAAACAACCCGGGAAGGTTCTCCATCCCGTGCCTTTTTGGCGATGTATTAGTAAAATACGCCTTGGCAGACTTAGGCGCGAGCATTAATTTGATGCCGTTCTCGCTCTTCCTGCGTTTAGGTTTGGGTACTCCTGCTCCTACCAATATGCGCATCCAACTAGCGGATTGCTCGGTTAGGTTCCCCATCGGGGTTGTTGAGGATGTCCTTGTCCGAGTAGACAAGTTCACCTTCCCGGTGGACTTCGTCATCTTGGACATCGAGGAAGACGCCAACGTACCAATAATACTTGGTCGCCCTTTCCTCGCGACCTCACGTGCGTTAATTGATGTAAGTAATGGTCAGCTTCTCCTTCGGGTAGGAGACGACCAAGTTACTTTTTCTATTAACTCCTCTATGGAAGACTCGTCGCCAAACGGCGATTTCTGCTACTCTTTAGATTCTTTTTATGGAGATTGTTCTTCTCCGGTTTTCGAGTCCGAGTTTTTAAACGAAAATATTTTTTCACTCAAAAATTTTTATTGCGATGAGGACGCGTCTACGAACATGCCTTTTGAACCAATTGGTTCGAAAGACATTAGCACTAAAACCTCACTAGAAGAACCACCCATCCTAGAACTCAAACCATTACCCGAATCCCGGTAATCATTTCTTCGTATTTAAGTGATTCGGAGACCTCCGATTTATTGGAGGTTTTGCTTAAACATCGCCACGCAATTGTGTGGCAAATTTCTGACCTAAAGGGGATTAACCCTTCTTTCTGCACTCACAAAATTTTCTTAAACGATAATTGCCGCAAAACCATTCAGCCGCAGCGGCATCTTAACCCAAACATGAAAGACGTCGTGAAAGCTGAGATAATTAAATTATTAGATGCGGGGATTATTTATCCCATTTCTGATAGTGCGTGGGTTAGTCCCATTCATGTCGTGCCCAAGAAAGGCGGTCTAACCGTAGTGGCGAATGAGCACAACGAGCTCGTCCCAACTCGTACTGTTACGGGTTGGCGTGTGGTCATCGATTATCGCAAACTTAATGATGCCACCCGCAAGGACCACTTCCCACTACCGTTCCTTGACCAGATTCTCGAGCGTCTTTCCGGTCATCCTTTTTATTGTTTTCTCGACGGTCTATCGGGGTTTTTCCAAATCGCCATTTCCCCCGAGGACCAAGAGAAAACAACTTTTACTTGCCCCTTTGGCACCTTCGCCTATCGAAGAATGCCATTTGGCCTCTGCAATGCGCCGGCTACATTCCAAAGATGTATGCTAGCAATTTTTGGTGAGCTAGTAGAAGATATTATTGAAATATTTATGGATGACTTTTCTGTATTCGAATGCTCATTCCCGGATTGTCTTCGTAATCTTGATCGTGTCCTCAAGCGATGCGAGGACACGAATCTTGTTTTAAATTGGGAAAAGTGTAACTTTATGGTTCGAGGAGGTTTGGTCCTCGGCCATAAGATTTCGATTAAGGGGATAGAGGTCGATAAGGCCAAAGTTGAAATCATAGAAAAGCTTCCTCAGCCGACAAACATAAAATCCATTAGGAGTTTCTTAGGCCACGCGGGCTTTTATAGGCATTTCATTCAAGATTTTTCAAAAATAACAAAGCCGCTTACTCACCTTTTGGAAAAGGAATCACCTTTTGTCTTTAGTAGCGATTGCGAGTCTGCTTTTAACTTTATAAAACAAAAACTTATCAATTCTCCGATTCTAGTGGCCCCTAATTAGTCCCTTCCATTCGAAATCATGTGTGACGCTAGTGATATTGCCTTAGGCGCCGTTCTTGGCCAACGCGTAGAAAAACACTTTCATCCTATTTATTACGCCAGCAAGACGCTCACTTCCGCACAAGTGAATTATACGACGACGGAAAAGGAACTCTTAGCCGTCGTTTTCGCTTTCGATAAGTTTCGCTCGTATCTTACGCTATCTAAAGTTATCGTTTTTACCGATCACTCCGCCCTTAAGTATTTACTAGCCAAAACCGACGCGAAGCCCCACCTTCTTCGATGGATTCTCCTCCTACAAGAGTTTGACTTGGAGATCCGAGATAAGAAGGGCGCGGAGAATCTAGCGGCAGACCACCTCTCCCGTTTAGAAAATCTGGGTGCGGAAGCGCTCGTCGAATCTGAAATAAATGACAGATTCCCCGAGGAACGCCTTCTCGCCATTCGTTCGTCTTCGTCATCTTCGTCTTGGTTCGCAGATTTTGCGAACTACTTAGTCGCGCGGGTACTTCTAAAAGACTTTTCAAGTCATCAAAAGAAGAAATTTTTTTCCGACTTGAAAAATTTCTTTTGGGATGACCCATTTCTTTTCCGTATCTGCGCGGACCAAGCGGTTTGAAGATGCGTCGCGGGAGTGGAGTGCACACAAATATTGAGGCACTGCCACGAGGGTCCAGCCGGGGTGCACTATCAAGCCAACCGGACTGCTAGGAAGACGTTAGAGGCGGGTTACTTTTGGCCCACTCTCTTCAAAGACGCGCACAATTTTGTGCGCGCATGCGATAGCTGTCAGTGGTCGGGTAACATCTCACGTCGCGACGAGATGCCCCAAAATATGTTTTTAGAATGCGAAGTCTTCGATTTATGGGGCATAGATTTTGTTGGCCCCCTACCTCCTTCTTATAAAAATATGTATATTTTAGTAGCGGTCGACTACGTATCACGGTGGGTGGAAGCGCAGGCTCTCCCCACCAACAATGCGCGAGTCGTCGTTACATTTCTAAAAAAATTATTTTCTCGCTTCGGCACGCCTCGCGCTATTGTTAGTGATAGGGGAATGCATTTCTGTAACGCTCTAATGGCTAAGACGTTAGCTAAATACGGAGTCACGCACAAACTTGCCACCCCCTACCACCCGCAAACAAGTGGCCATGTTGAGGTAGTAAATCGAGAAATAAAATGCATATTAGAAAAAACCGTTTCACTTAAAAGGAAAGATTGGTCCGCTAAGCTCGACGACGCGTTATGGGCGTATCGTACGGCGTACAAAACCGCTACCGGTTGTACCCCGTTTCGATTAGTCTATGGCAAAGCGTGCCATTTACCCGTAGAACTGGAGCACCGCGCACTTTGGGCATTAAAACTCTTAAACCTCGACTCTAACTTAGCCGCTCAGAATAGAAAACTGCAACTAAACGAGCTCAATGAATGGCGTGCGAACGCTTACGAGAGCAATAAGTTCTATAAGGAGCGTTCTAAGTTCTATCACGATCGAAAAATTAAAACCCCCAAAATTTTTTCTCCGGGCGATCTAGTCCTTCTTTATAATTCTCGTCTTAAACTTTTTCCTGGCAAACTCAAATCCCGTTGGTCTGGTCCCTTCTTAGTTGAAGAAGTTTTTCCATATGGGACCGTACTCGTCTCCCACCCGGAAAAAGGCTCGTTTAAAGTAAACGGTCATCGATTAAAGACTTACATAACGAGCGACCCTGTGATCGAGTATAGCGAAACCATATCCCTCCTCGACTTATAAACTCGCCACTATAGTCAAGCTACGCGACTATAAACAAAGCGCTCCTGGGAGGTACCCCACGTCTATCCTTTTTTACGTCTTTATTTATTACGTTTTCTATTTTTCTAATAAATGCAGGGTTTCTAATGGGCTTCCCCGAGCGCGTATCAGGGACGTTTTCTGCCCCCCTCTTTTTCCTTCTTTGTACATATACCTGCTGTCTTGTTCCTCATACTTAGCATACAACATTGGGGACAATGTTGGATCTAAGTATGGGGGTGTTTTCGTATTTTTCGTACTTTCTTTTTCACAAAACAAAACAAAACAAAACAAAACAAAACAAAACAAAAAGAAGAAAAAAATTTTTTATAACACAAAAAAATCAAAAAAATTTTAATTAAAAAAATTTTGAAGTTTCATTTTTGAAACTGACTTATTTTTAACTCGGTCCGCGAGATCTGGCTCATCGAGCCATCCACATAACGAGTCATCTTGCGGCTACCTAGTTTGTATATTTTTGTAAATATTCTTGTAAATATTTTTGTAAATAATTTTTGTAAATACTTTTTGTAAATATTCTTTCTCTTTCCCCTCTCCCTTTTTCCCTCTCATCTTTGTAAATATTTTTTTTTCCCCAAATTTTTGTAAATAAAATGAAAACTTCATTAAATATACAAAAAAATTCACAAAACTTAAAAATCCAAAAAAAAATTATTTTCGCATTTTTTCTTTCTTTTTAGTATGTATATATTAAAGATATAACTACAAAAATACAAAAAAGAGCATAACTTCAAAAAAAAAAACAAAAAAAAAATTTTTATGTAAGTTTTGAAACAAATAAATCAAACATTTCATTCTTAAGTTTCTTGTTATCAAAAACATTCGTTTTGAGTTTATTTATATGCGAATTTGATCAATTCTTTGTTCACTATTCGTTTGTTAATTATAGATTGAAAAATCTAAATAGTTGGGGTTAAGTTTTAAAGAATTTATTATACTTTGTTAAAAATAGGTGACTCGCTTTAGGCACTACTTCTAATTTTTCATAGATAGGAGCATGTGTACCATGTTAGAAAATAACGACTATAGAATTCAATTATGCTTGCTTTTAGCTTTCTGAAAAATTGGAACGTACAATTTATAAAGGTTGCTCTCAATTATTTTTCAATTAAAAATCTAGTTCTCTTTTCTCCCCTTACTTATCATAACCTACTAGGTATGATAAAATTATTTCCCCAAAAAGAAAAAGATCTTATGTCAATGGGAATAAGATTTCATTCCGTAAACATAGGCACCCAATAAATTAAAAGATTATACGTTACGGAGTAAGAGGATAAAATTCATTACTCCAACACATATACATTGGGTTATTTTTATTTATGAAGAAGAAAAATTTTTATGTTAAGGAAAATAAGATTTCGTTTTCCTTTAACATCCAAATCAAACAAAAAATGGAGGTTCGAGAAAAAATAACCTCGCCTCAAAATCCAAGCATCTTCATAAACCAACATCAACCCCCCTTAGCCAATTTCATGACTCTAGAATTAATTCAAAAATCTTTTTGAGAGCATAATTCGTAAATTGCATTATTTCCGATAACACTCCTATAAGCTAAAGTTCGTATAAATCCAAACTATTTTCTGTTAATCTAACCAATACAACTATTGCTTTCTATTTGATTACATCAAGAAGTCTTTTGGCCAAAACTTTTGCCCTGTTTAAATCATCTAAATAATTTTAGGACTTAACTCTTATACCCCGTATATTTTTATTTGATATTTCTTATAATTAATTTAGCGGAAGCAGAACTTAGGGTTTTTTTATTATTACTTATAAGTTCACCTCAAACTTTTGCTCTGGAATAGCAAAAGCTTAAGTATGGGGGTGTTTGATGAGTTGTAAATATACCTATATTTTCGTATTTTATTTAAGTCAATTTTGTTTGTTTTTTGTCCTTTTTTATCTGTTTTATCCAATAAATTGTTTATTTTTGTAAATATTATTTCTAACTTAGCTTTATTTTTATTGCAGAAAATTTCCAGATAAATTCCAAAAAAAGTCAAAATGTTGACTGACACGCCCGTGTCACATGACCGACACGCCCGTGTCACGCCCTCAACGATCACCGACCACAGTTGCCAGCTCGACGATCGGCGATGATCAAACCAAGCTCGACACGCCCCAAGACACGCTTGTGTCAAGGTGTGACACGGACGTGACTTAGCCACCTGGCCCGACGTGACGCGCGCGACTTTGCGGCCGGACCGTGCCCAGATCGACCTCCCCGACACGCCCCAGTCACGCCCGTGACTGACACATGTCACGCCCGTGACCTTGGGCGTGACCGCCACATTTTCAGCCGAAGTCAACATTCCAGTCAAGTCACCCGATCAGCTCATGAATAGTGTCGACACGCCCCCCCTGTCATGCCCTAGTCACGGGCGTGACCAACCCGAAATTTTGCCTATAAATAAGAGCTTCCAGGAAGCTTATTTTGTCCACTTTTTTGGTCCATCTTATTTAGGGGAGGTGCTGCCCATTTGGCTTCTAAGCTATGTAAGGAGAATTTCTCCCTATCTTTCTTAGTTTGTATTAGGTTGTTTGTTTTAGCTTTTTCATGTAATAGCCTTTTTATTCAATAAAATGATAGATTTTCTATCTTGCAAAGTTGAAATGTTCAATTGGAAGCGCCCTTCTTAAGTAATTTTTTCATTCCCTTTTTGTATTTCTTTTATGTTTTCATCTTTTTAGCTTTCATAACTTAGTTAGATTTAGGATTTATCGGCATTTCTAGCCTTTGTGCCGTCCGTTTAGTTTTCATTCTCCGCACCTTTTTAGCTTTAGCTTTTTCTTCTTTATCATTTTCATTCATATAGGTTTTATAAAAACTCCCCTAAAAGTGTTCGTTTTTATTTTCTTTAACTTAGGCTCTTAGAAATGTAAAACTTCTCGTCCCTTTTTAGTTTTATTCTCACTTTTTTGGAGCTTTTATAAAAACTTATGAATAAAAATGTAGTCGTTGTAATTTTCCGCTCACTTCATTTTAGCTTTTTAATTTCAAAACTTTTAGTCCGGTTAATTTTTATTTCATCTTTTTATGCATTTCTACCGCATTATAGCGGTAGAAATGCAGTTGTATTAATTTTTCGAGTACGTTCATTTTGCGTTTATTTGCAAAACTTTTCGTTCTGGTTAATTTTTATTTTCACTTTTTATGCATTTCTACCGCATTCTAGCGGTAGAAATGCAGTCGTTTTAATTTTCTGAGCTCTTTGTTTTTCTCATTTTTGCAAGTGTGTGTGCGTGTATGAGTTAGGTTTTACTGCTTTATTTCATTTCTGTAGAGTGCGTGTGTGCGTATGCATTTATTTCCGCCTACTCGTTAAGAGTTAAATGGCGCTTTGCTTTCATTTCCCGCCCACTCGTTTGAGTGGGACTTGTCTTTTTACTGCTTTCATTTTCTTCCTACTCACTTGAGTAGGAAAACTTTGTGTGGGTGCGTGTGTTTTCATTTCTGTAGAGTGTGTGTGTGTGTTTTACTTTCAAGTAGAGTGCGTGCGTGTATGAGGTAAATTTACTCCCGCCCACTCATTTGAGTCGGGACTTGCAATTTTATCGCTTTCTCAATATGTAGAGTGCGTGCGTGTAGGAGATAATTTTACCGCTTTATTTATCGCTTTCTTCAATTAAGAAGAGTGTGTGCGTGTGTGCATTTATTTTCGCCTACTCATTTGAGTAGGTCTTGCTTTATTTAATTTTCTTTATGGTTTTGAAGTGTGCGTGAGTGCCTGCATCAATTAGCTTTCAATTTATCTAATTGTCCTATTTTTCATGTTTTCTCTTATAATTGTTCAGTGCTTAATTTAACACTCACGCTTCACCTAAAAACATAAAGCCGTCCCCATACCGATGAGTGGCTAATCTCTTTTACCCTTCGGCATCGAAGAGCATTGGGATATAAAAAATGATTTGAAATAATTAAAAAACTTTATTTTTATTTTAATTTAAGGACTTAAGGTTTACCCCGGGTTAACGACGCATAGGACCATATAATCGATGTGTGGGCTCTATTTCCGTTATCCATACGCGACGCCGAGAGGCTGCACGTATGGACTGATCCCCCTTGGGTAAAGAGAACTGCGTACGCCCCCTCGAAAGAGGAGAAACGTAGTTCTGCCGGATTGGGTTCCCCACCCAATAGCGGGGTTCTTAGCGTAAAGCGGGCATTAAGAGGAATCCTTCGTCGGTCTAACGATCGGTCGAATAGTCTTAATGTTTAGGTGAGCAATATTCCTAGAGATAAGTGCGCTCATATTTCTGGAACCCCCACGGCCAAGTGCCTTTTATTAAATTAAAAACAAAGTTCAATAATTGTTAAGAATTATTTTAGTCTTAATCCGATTCGATGCCGAGCGTTAACCCGTCATCGAACTAACTTAGCAAAATTCTGCTTTCTTTCTTTCCGTTTTAATTAAACTAAAAAATCCCACCTTACTGTTAGTAAGATAATAGTGTTCCTGGAAGAGTAGATATAATCAACGCGTCCCCGAGAATAATACGACCTCAGTATTTTCCCGAATACCGAGTACTACATGCGATAGGTGCGCTTGCCTCCTCTCGTTAGAAAACTCGATCTTCTAACCGGCCCGCGGAATCTGACCATTTCGAACCAACCACAGTAGGTCTCTGTTCCGCGGCCATCAATTTTCTTTCTAAAGAAAAAGTCTGAAACTCTTGTCATCTTTGAGAGCTTTGTTAGGCAAGTTTAGAATGAAAAGGAAAGTTTTGTGGTCAATTTCAGAAGTGACCTTGGTACTGAATTTCAGTCATATTGCATGCAAAAGTTTTGTGAAGAACAAGGGATTCATTAGGAGTTTTCTTCTCCAAGAACACCCCTGTAAATTGGGATTGCTGAGAGGAAAAACGGAACTCTCATAGAAGGTAGCATGACACTACTCAGTGACACCTCTCTTAAAGAATACTTCTGGGCTGAGGTAGTGAATTTTGCTTGTCATGTCTTGAATAGAGCTTCTATCAAAAAGTATCACAAGAAGACTCCCTATGAGATTATGAACAGAAGAAAACCAAATCTAGCTTATCTCAAGATCATTGGAAGCAAGTGCTTTTTACTTAATAATGGGAAGTTCTACTTGACTAAGTTTGCTGCCAAATACTATGAGGAAATATTTGTTGGTTACATCAATCATGCAAAGCCTATAGAGTCTATGCTGGGTATGGTATCCACAATAACTCTAATTTGAAGAAGCGTCCCTTGAACTAAGATGAATTGAGTTTGTATTTGATGTTATTTTATAGTTATGTGCTTGCAGGACGATATTGCCAAGTACAACCCAATGTCAGGTTATAGTGGTTTTCGAAACACAAGACTACACAATATAATCCCTCATTGTGTAGGCCAATGTGTTGACTCACGTGTAATCTCTCTATTGGGGTGTACTTTTAATTTTATTGCATTAAAAGAATCCAAGAAGATGAAGTTTCGACCTTCATAAGAGAAGATTTTCTATAAGTAAAATTCGTCGAGTATAGTTATGGATACTCGTCAAATTCATCGATTATACTCATGAATACTCATTGAATTCGTCGTGTATGCTTACTAGCACTTGTAGAATTCGTCGTATTTACTTAGAGAATATTTTTTGATTTTCTGGAAATTAATTAAGTAAAAGTCTTCGAGTATCATCGTGTATACATGTCAAATTCGACGAGTATACTAATTGATACTCATTGAATTCGTCAAATATATAGGTTGATACATGACGAATTCATTGAGTCATCTCAACTTTACTTTTGTAGATTTATCTAAGTGATATTCATTGAATATCACTTGGTATGGTGTTTAATGCGTAGAGTCAGCTAGCCGATACTCATCAAATTCGTCGAGTATACTAGCCGATACTCGTCGAATTCGTTTAGTATCTCTTGTGCCAATCGTTGAGTTATCTGATGGATCTGGGTGGATTTGTCCAAGTAAAATTCGTCAAGTTTCATAGTGGTTTGATGAGTATACTCTTAGATACTCGACGATACTCGACGAATTATACTTATGGTTATTTTCTTTTCTTTTCAAATTCACGGCACAGTTTCGTCCAGATCATCATGTATAGTAATCTAGGATCTCTCGATATAGAAGGAAATTTATAGCCGTTACAGAAGAAGGATTCCTATATATGTAGGGTGGATTTCAATCAACCCTAATCATGCTTAATTTTAGAAATCGAGAAATCTCAAATAACGAAACATTCTTGTTGGCCTTTGGTCGTTCTTTGCTACTCCGCTCAGCTGATCAATTATTGCTGTATAATTCATTTTTCTTCAAGCCAATCGACTCGATCGTTGATCTATGAAAGTTCGGTTTCTCTCAGATCTAGTCGACTTGTGCATCAAGATCCGAATTTCCAAGACATCAATTTTTTATTTTCAACTAATCCATGATTAACTTTTCAAAGGAACGAGGGATCGAAGATTTCAGATTTGTTGAAGATTTTTATTAATCTTTTATTGTGTAAAACTTTTTATTATTATAGGAGGTTTCTCCCTCGGAGTTATAGATCCTTGGATGTGGATCGAGTTGTAGATCCTTGTTTATGGATCGAGTTGTAGATCATTGTTTTTGGTTCGAGTTGCAGGAGAGTTTGTTCTCAGAGAGGTAGGAGCATTTTCTCTGAGTTGTAGGTGTTGAGGATTTGAGGTGTAAGATTGTTTGCAATTTGAGATAGTGGTGAAGTAGCCAAATATAGCTCTTCGTGGTAGATAGGAAAGGCGGGACAATGGACGTTCCCAACTCGGGGAACCATTATAAATCTCTTTGTTTACCTTGTGATTATTTTTCAGTAATTTATATTCCGCAAAATATGCAGAACACACCTATTCACCCCCCTAGGTGATTTAGGTTGACACTAGATACTTCAATTGATATCAGAGGGGTGTTGTTCGATATAAGGCTAACTACCTGAACAAGATATCTTATCTAGTTGTCAAGAGATACCGCTCAATTGCAATGGACATAAGCAAGGACATGTCATTGAAGAAGTTTCTAGTGTGCACTAAGGAGAACTTCCCCATGTGGAAGGAAAGAGTTAGATTCTACATGGAAGCGTCTGATCCTCGCATATTTCAAATTGTGGAACATGAAACTCATATTCCTACACATCCCTCTTCACTAAATCCAATGGTTATGATTCCAATGAAGATGATGGATTTGACCAAGGATGAAATTTCCCTAGTATCCTTGGACAAAAATTCAAAGAACATCATAGCCAGTGCAGTGGACGACTCAATGTTACAAAAGTTATTCCACAGCAAATCTACCAAGGAGATGTGGGACTGCCTCGTGGTTCTCATTGAAGGAACTGAAGAAGTTAGAGTCGATCGTTGATCTCTACTGAATCATAATACAAGGCATTCAAGCAAGGTGTTAACGATACTATTGTTGACAACTTTGAAAAATTATTCTTGGTCAGTACAGGCCTCAGAAACTACGGTCACACCTTCACTAATGGTTAGCTAAACTTCAAATTCCTCAGATCCTTGATAAAGGTTTGGGACATAATAGTGGTAGCCATTAGGGAGTTTAGAAAGCTGCCCGAGATTGATCCTCAGAATCTGTTCATAAAACTCCTCTCTTACGAACTGTAAATGAACACTCAAAAAAATTAGGAGCAAAGCAGCCGGACTTCAAGAAGAGAGAAGTCAGTGTTGGATCTTGTGGCTAACCACAGAGGGGGGGGGGGTGAATAAGGTTTTAATGACATTTATTAAAAATCTAATAACACAATCTTAGAACCACAGCAGTACATATTGGTAGAGAAACAGGAAAAGAATTTCATTGACAAAACTAAATTCAACAATTATTTTTAAAGATTACAAAACTTGATCTCCGTTACGTCGGAGATCAATTACGGTGAATAAAAACAACTTTGGGTTTTCTACAACGACCCGCTCTACGGACTGGTTGGCTCTCTCACTTTCCCTCCAATAAATTTCTTCGAGCCAACTCTTCACCTCCACGAAAGGAAGGGTCTTAGAGCCCTGCTAGATCACCCGATCTAGACGTCCCTTGCACGGGACAATTTCTCACGGAAACCTTCCCCGGATTCTGAAGACCTTCCCCGGTCAAATTCCTTCACAACAATCAATATAAAGAAGAGAAAGGGAAAGAATACAACAAAATTTTAACGGATTTAAAGTTATTAAAATCTCCCTCTTGACAATTCCTCCATCTATTAATCCACGGTCGGTGCATGTGATCTTCGTGTACATGCAACTAGGCATCTCTTTGTAGTCGATGTAGTTCTTGGCACGTTGGAGTTCTTCGTTGGCGAATGGGAGGGAGGTGGTCTTCTTTTGCTTTGATGAAGATGATAGAACAGACATGAGAGAGGCGATCGTACCCTAGGAGTCGTAGATCTTAGTCTCTTTTCATCTTAGGTTTTGAACAAAAAAAACAAGGCTCCTTTATATACGTCTTTGTGTAAATAGGCTAGCGTCGGCAGTAAGGATAACACCTGGCAGTAGGTTCATGTGCCTGGTGTTGACAACTCTCCTCCAAATTTGGAAAAATATTCAAAACAAATATTTTCCTTTTTTCACTGATAGAACAAAACGGTAGGTAGGTAGCGCCTGATGGTAGACCTATCTCGATGAATTCGACGCCTTTGTCTCAACGCACTTAATGCTCTCAATGCCTCTGTATTAGCGAGCATTGAGTGCTAGCACAACGTGGTAAAAAGCTAGCGCCTGAGCAGTAGGTTCCCGAGATCCTGGCTATTTAATACATCGAGCTAGCACGGGCGGTAGGACTAGCACAGTGCAGTAGATTAACGTTGGATTTGTCCATTTAATTCATGCTACTACACGGCATTAGCTACTACCACTCGGCGGTAGGTTCCTGAGGAGGGCTCCTTGAATTTCTTGAACTTTTAAACCTGCACACTCTACCAAACACAAGATGTAATAAAATAAAACCTGGGTGTTGATATTATCGAAGTAAGGATATGTGAACCGTCGGCTCCAACAATCTCACCCTTTTGATGATATCAAGTCTCGTTCTTGAGATATAATAATGAAGTGAATGATATAGCAAATATATATAAGAGCACTCATATTTCAGGTTCTATATAGCTCCCCTACACACACGCTCCCCCTATATATGTGTTCTACATGCTCCCCCTATCTACGTGCATATAGTAAACGAAGCTCCCCCTATATGTGATTTACACTTACCCATGATTCAAGAACCATCTATTCTCCCCCTTTGATATTATCGAAAAGAGAATGGGCCAGACCAAAAACACACAAACACATGCACGGGAGAAACAAAATGCAATATATAAAGAGCATGAGAAAGACAGTAAACAATGCACGCTTATATAAAGTGAAGCGAGAGGTGAAAACAATAGGGGTGACCAAGCATGAAATTAGAGAATATTAAGCGTAGAGGTCACACGGATGAATGCAGTACTAAGAAATAGTTTTAAATTACTATTCAGAGTTATATGATATTAGACAACACAAGTAGACTAAGCAAATAATAATGTAGAGTACAATGCTACAAGAGTTATAAAATTAATGCAGAGAAACGTTGTACAAGTAATGAATAGAAATCGTATGCGAAAAGTACGTGCTATAGATATATAGTGCCGTGTCAGTCCAATTTTTATTCATGGAGCGTTAGACAGAACAATGATGTGTGAGTGTGTAGCATCAGAAGATAAACAACATGTTGAATTAACATTTATGACATGTTTATGTCAGTAATAAAATAAGCTATTGCGAGAAGAATAGAGTGAAAAATCACGTCACATTGCTATCCATGTTATACAAAATCTAAAACTAGGGGCACTAAGCTTAAGGTTCTTATTAGTGGACAAGATCAAAATGATTTTTTGTACAAAGGTGCTCATCCTCACAATGCTCATAAAGACTTAACAGGCAGAGTGAGTAGTGCTTGGGTGGTATACTTGAAAGAAGGCTTGATAGCATTCATTTTAATTTAAATGCGTTGGGCTATGAATTTTACATTTTATAGTTCAAGGACCCCAAATCAATCGAAATCTACCAACACAGATATATACACTTTAACTTGTATACATAGGACTTGACCACTATAGATTTTTCCCAAAGTTCTACCCTTTATAAAAATGCATATCTATCGTGACCTTGATTATTCAAGGTATGTCTAACGTGTTAGACACAATATCACAAGTTATAGCATGTAAGAATATACTTTCTATAAGGGTGCTCTGTCTAGGGATGTGTGAATAGTGTGACGTCATTATTCTATCTAAATCATCATACATACCTACTAGCATATTCGACGAAAACGAACGTATCTACTCGCACTCAGTAGGTAAATACTTATAGATTCAACACATCATGACAAATGTAGACAATATTCACATGGATTAACAAGCTGAACTCAAGCACTGTATATAAGCATTATGCTCTAAGTTCAAGCCATGTATGTCTTAAGAATGATCAATTCATAGGTTTTTTGTTTTATTTTTGTGTTTTATAATTTTTTTGTTTTTTTAATATAAAAATTCGACAGAGAGAACTAAAAATAAACAACCAAAGAAGAAAAAAAACCATAAAAAGAACTAAAAATAAACAACAATTAAACCGAAAAATAAAGAAAAATACAAATTGAATATGCAAAGACATGTTTTGTTTTTTTATATATTTTTTGTTAATAAAAAATGGAAATAGAAACAAAATAGAAACAGAAAACAACCAAAGAAGAAAAACAAAAACACCTTGAATAGGAAGAAAGGTCCAAACCACCCAGCTCCAGTGGAAGTGGCGAGAAACACGCATCTGGGAGGGATTTTGTGTATATGTCAGCTAGTTGGTCGTCGATGCCAACAAAGCTTACTCTAATGTTCTCTTTCTTAATGTGGTCTCGAATAAAATGATGACAAACGTCAATATGTTTTGACCGTGAGTGATACGCTTGATTATTGGTCAAGTCTATGGCACTTTTGTTGTCGCACCTAAGAGTAATGTTTCTACAAATTAGGCCAAAGTCTAATAACGTTTGGGATATCGAAAGTGCTTGTGCAGGACCAAGTAAGTTACAGGTGCCACTCGTGCTCTTATGATCGACTGGACATCCAACAAAATTGGATTTGGACTACCCGTGAAGTGTGAAATCAGTGGTGTGTGGGTACCAAAGACCAAGATTTTGGGTGCCAATAAGATACGTAAAGATATGTTTTACCGCTTTCAAGTGTGATTCTTTAGGATCGGCTTGATATCTAGCATATAGACACACCGCGAATGTAATATCGGGCCTAGACGCACTTAAGTAGAGTAGTGATATGATCAATCCTATAAAGACAGTTTGATCCTCCAAAAAGCCACTTTCATCCTTTCCTAATTTTAGAGAGCCACTCATTGGAGTCTTGACATGTTTCAGATTCACTAAGACAAATCACACAAGTATATCTTTTATTTATTTTTATTGACTTATAAATATTCCACCGTTACATTGAGAAATATGAAAAACAAAGAAATAATATAACTCTCCAACTAGACTTATTTCAAATTCAGACTGCATTAAAGTGAAACCTTCTTTACTTTATTTATCGTTTGTTATCCCAAAAATAATATCATCCACGTAAATTTTTAAAAGAATTAAATCAGAATTCTCGTGCTTCATAAAGAGAGTGGTGTCCGCCCTACCCATCCTAAACCCATGTCATAGTAGAAAAGTTGTTAGCATATCATACCAAGCATGGGGTGCTTGCTTCAATCCATATAAGACTTTCACCAACTTATATACGTGATTTAGGTAGTCAGCATTCTTGAATCCAGGTAGTTTCTCGACATACACCTCTTCCTTAATATAACAGTTCAAGAATGCACTCTTAACATCCATTTGATATAATTTAAATTGTTTAAAACATGCACACGCTAAGAACATATGAAAGGATTAAATAGGTACAACCGGTGCAAATGATTCCTCAAAATCCAAGCTTTCTATCTGCGAGTAACCTTGTGCCACCAACCTAGCCTTGTTTCTATTTATCCTAGAGTCACCATCAAGTTTATTCTTGCAATCCCATTTCAAATAATAACTTGATGGCTATCTAGACGCTCCACTATCCCCTAGACTTTACTTCTCTTGAATTGGTCTATCTCTTTAGTTATTGACAAGAACCATGATTCATAATTTAAGGCTTCTGAGATGTTCTTGGGTTTAATTTTCAGATAGGAAACACAAGTTAAAAAAAGATTCATATAATACCGATCGAGTTCTAATCCCATGTGTGGGCTCTACTTTTACTAGTTCTTGTAGATGCTCATTTACGAATTTTAGAGTTGTTGGAGGCCTATATTCATCTACATGAATTGGAACTTCATTAGACAGTTCATTAGACTGTGCATCATCATCAATTTCCTCTTCGTTTTGTGTAGGGACTACAGTTGGTGTGTTTTCGTTAAAGTGGGCGTAAGCTGATTCTTCAACAACTAAGGTTCGTTTGTTTTAGACTCTATAGACATGACTCGTACTAGAATATACTAATACGATGCCATGGTCTGATTTTTCGTCAAGTTTTCGTAATTTATCCTTAGTGTTTAGAATTAAACTCGGGCAACCGAAGACTATAAAATATGAAACTAACGTCTTCCTATTAAATAGAGATCATACAGAGTTAGCTTTAGAATGGGGTGAAGCGGGGCTTGGTTCATCACATAACATGATGTGTAAACCACTTCAACCCAGAAATATTGAGGCAAGCTGAACACGGCGAGCATTGTGCATGCTAACTCTTGAAGCATGCAGTTCTTTCTTTCCACTATCCCATTTTGTTGAGGAGTGTGTGTGGCTGAGAATTCGTGTTTTATTCCTAAATTATTACAATAGTTTGTGAAATTTTCATTCTCAAATTCCCCCCATGATCTGACCTTATGAATTTTATTTTTAGTTCCTTATCAATTTGGATTCTAGTGTATAAATGATACATAAAATTACAACGGTGGATGAGAGGGGTTAAATAGAAGAGAAGGTGGATGTTGTGGAAGTTGATAATATTCTCTGATTCTATATACGATAAAGGCAAGTGTACCTTATCATTTATAGTATAGGATATTAAAGATTAATATCAAGGTTGTATTTCCCTTTGGCGTAACGATTACTTCTACTTCAAGGAGATCACTATTATTTTATCAAATAATTTTTAAGATTAATTTACTTAACTAAAAATAGGGACTAAATTACTAATCTAAAAAAGAAAACTAAATTACTTACGAAAAAAATGGTTAGAGCTAAAGATAAAAGATGAGTACTCAATCTTAAATCACATTGAAATAAGAAAATCAAAATGAAAAAACATACTAATTCTAAATAAAGTAAAACACCTTGACCGTGGAGGTTCTCGAAGTTTGGATACGCTTCTCTCGAAGTCGTGCCCAACTGAGTTTAGGAAGATCCGACCGAACTCTCGTCTGTATTTGAACCTAAAGCTCACCTTAAGTGGTGAACCCCGCTATTAGATATCACTCAAATACGGGAGATTCAACGTCTGCACTCTCGAGGGGTGCATGCAACTCTCTTTACTCTTTGGTGATCAATTCAAACAATGAGCCTCTTGGCTTATTAAGATTGAAAACCCAAATGGAAACTCTATGCTTGCAATATAGTCCCACTAAATATAAACCAATAGTAAATCAAAGGTAATTACTTTAAGAAGAAAAAGAAAGCTAAAACATCATAACTTAATCAACTCATTCTCAAATCATCGCGATCGAGTACAAATGAGGATTCATTATTCATTATAATAGGGAAAGAAAGGGGTAGATAATAAAGGTGCATGAAAACTAAAGAGAGAAATAAAGAGAAAGAGAACACTAACAAAAATTTCATTAAAAACATTACAACTAGGAATGGAGATTACCATTGCATGAAAATAGAGCTAATCACTACTACAACACTAATAAAAAGAGATTATAATTAATAAAAGTACATTGCATGAAAACTAAAACTAGAAATGGAGGGAGAGAGAGCAAAAACATAAGAAAAAACGCAAAAAAACACTAAGATTGAAACTAGCAGCACCTCCCCTCTCCCCAAAACATCTTGCTGGACACAAGGGGGAGGCCTGAATTTATAGGTTTTTTTGGGTTGGTCACGCCCCCCTTTCACGCCTGGGTAGGGCATGTCAGGGGGGCGTGCCAGGTACGAGGTTGACCTCGGGAGCTGAATTCTGATGGAAATGATTATTTCTATTGTACCTCAGTGGACACGCCCTAGGACACACCCGTGTAGGGGGTAAGGCACGTCACGTCTCAATAATTTCTTGGAAATCCGTTAATCATCGAAAAACGGGGTACACGGCTGATTAAATGCCTGTGTATGGTGTGCTTGTCAATACTGTTGATGTGCAATAGCAGAAAAGGTTTAATTATAGCTGGCTTCAGGATGAGGGTGACACTCCTAGTGACATGCCCAGGGAGGGCGTGTCAGGGGGCGATTCAGTTATTTTTCTCGGGATTTGGGTTATGGCAGCAAGCTTCCTCAGGATCAGGTTACACACCCAGTGACACGCCCAGGGAGGGCGTGCTAGCAGGGGCGTGTCAGGTCATTTTGGCCTAAAGCTATGAAAACATGCAAAAAGAAGAGAAAACATTAGTGGCAATAATATATACAAATGGAGGTCAATATATAAGCTTACAAGACATGATTCTCATATTAAAAACTTGATAATACCCAAATAGTTTCGACTACAAAACGTACTATCAAATTCCCCCAGTTTTAACTTTTCTTGTCCCCAATCAAAGATATAAAAACAAGCTAATCATAAAAAGTGACTAATCAAAAAGTTCTAATTATGCTTACACAAGTACTATGCGAAATTCTATGTAGGGAGAAGGTGAAACGTAAACTTAAAACAATTACTTAAACATGGTTTAATAATTTATAAACTTTGTTAATGAAAATAAATCATACAAAATTTTAACAAAGTTCTTTAAATAAATTTAAGCAAAGTAACAAAATGAAAAAATGCATTTAGTTGTTACTACATCCAAGAGATACATTATAACTATATCAATCAAATAACCAAAATCTAAATTTAAATGCAAAACTTTATTAATCTACTTTTCTTCTTTACTTAGCTAAAAAATAAAATTCAAAAACATGAATCAAAAGGGCATGTTAGGACCAAAACGTTTGGTTTAGGATTATCATTAGGAGTGGAAATAAAAGATAAACAAGGAGGCTTTAAAATCACACTAAACCAAAAAAAAGAGTCAAAAATTTCATCATAAATAAAATTTTTTTTCTTTCATTTTTTTTCCATTAATTTTCTTTTCAAAACAAAGGCCATAAATAATTTTTCTTTTCATTTTGAAAATGACCAAACAAAAGTAAACACTTCTTTTGAGCATACTTTTTAAAAAAGTTCTCCAAAAATATCACAAAACAACCCTATCATAATCCAGATTTTTTTTAATGATTAGTGTGATTAGGATTATCATTAGTGTGATTAGATTGGATGGAAAAAATAGCTTTGGTGAAAATGAAATGATAAGTGGAGCAATCAATTAAAAATGGAAAAAGGCTCAAAATTGACTAACTAGGGATAAAAATTTTTAGGTTGGCAAGAAGGCTCAAAAGAAAACAAAAAATGGACTAAATAATTTTCATGTTTTTAAGTTAATCTAAAGCATTAGCTTTGAAAAATTTCAAAAAGCAAATCCTAGATAATAAATGAAGACTAATAAAATTATCTTGTAAATATAAATAATAAGTGACTAGGATCGTTCACATCTAGTACGCTAATCAAAAGTTGACATTACAAAAATTATCCAAAATCTAAAAGGAAAATAGTAGATGAAAGATTTTCAAGAAAGAAAAGAAAATAAAGAACGAAAACAATAATAAAAATGCGAGTTTTAGAAAAACGTTTCACATTAACATGCTACCGTGAATTAGAAACACAGCATAACCAACATTTTACTTGTGAAACATAATTAAAAAGAATGATTAGAAAGATCATAATTAGCTAAATTTTTATAGGGATTATTGAGAAAAACAAAACAAAAAGCAAGGTGTACTAATTGATTTGGCAAAAATTAACTCAATTTAATTTTAGATTCTTCAAAAGTTATATATATATTTTTTTACAAAAATTTTGTATATATTTTTTTGATATTTCTAACGTAAACTAAGGGAACACTCCCCCATACTTATAGTTAAACATTGTCCCCAATGTTTAAAGTTAAGTATAAAGAGAGTTGGGAAAAGAGAGAAAAGAAGAAAAAAATGCAAAGAAAGGGAAAAAATGCTTCCCTAGAGCTTGATTCCCAGACATTGAAAAATGCGTCCCCCCGTACTTGAGCTAAAGACTGGCTCGAGTCCAAGTTGAGAGGCGATAAGCATAATAAACACCTAGGAGCTTATTCCTGAAAAAAAATAACAAAAAAACGATAAGCAAGGGATGCCTCCCAAGATTGCTCTTTGGTTATCGTCGTTGAGCTCGACGTTATTGGTTAGCTAAATGGAAAATAAAAAGATAAATTTAATTGAAGCTCGCGTAATATGCGTTGCGGCGTGAGTGCCAAAACATTTTTTAAGAAAATAAAATTATTTTTTTGTAATTTTTTATTTTTTAAATAAAACAAAAAGGAAAAAGATTTAGAAAAATAAAATTTGTTAGTAAAAGAAAATAAACAATTTGAAGGGGAAAAAGAAGAAGAACAAGAAACTAAATTAGAAGGAAAAATAAAAGAAGAAAAGAAAGAGGAATTTTTTGCAAGGAGGGGGAAGAGAAGAAAAAGAAGAAGGCGGCGGTTGATCACTAGAAAATTTTTTGATAAAAAGATCTGGTTGCTCCACTTGAATATCAATCATTTCCGTTGATTGTGAGCAAAATAGGATATCCGAAAAATAAATCTCCTCGAAAGATCGAACACAAGAAAGTTTGTCTTCCTCAGAAAATTGGAAAAAAATTGGAGTATCGGGGGAAATCTCCTCCTCGAGAGGTTGAAAGCACAATGGAATTTTTGAATAATAATCTTCCGCGAGTGATTGAAAGCACTGCGAAAAATCCGAAGATTCATAATTCGAAAGATAAATAGGAGGAGGAGGGAAAGAAAAAGTTGCGGCCTCAGAAGCTAAACGTCATAAATAACTTTGAAATGAGCATTGATTTGTGCATCAAATGCTATAGAATAAAAAATGATTTCATTTTCTCTAAAATCAAAAACAGGAGGCGCGCAAACTTGCGGTGAAAAAGCGGAGAAATCTTGAGATGTAATGGATTGATGATCACCTTGGCCCTAAGAATGATAAGGGTGTTGCCACCCTGAGTAGTTCAAAGTAGGGCTAGGATCAAAATGTCCATTCAAGAAATCTCCGGAGAAATTAAAAGCAGAAAAATTCGGAGGAGATCGGTAGGAAGGCGTTTAAAAATCATCGTAATCCCATGAAAGAAAAATTCCCATACGGATCAATTTGGCCAAATTGATCCGATCTGGGAGGAATAAAATCATGGGTGGATGAAGGATATCCAACCCAACATTCCTCGCAAGAGTTACCGAACTCTCAACAAGAAAAAAAACTATCCATAAAAAAAATCAACCGCGAAAGAGGGGTAAGAGAGAAAAAAAGCATAAAATTAAAAGCTATCCTTTTTTTAAAAATATCAAAACAAATCCCCGGCAACGACGCCAAAAACTTTATACATAAAATCGTAACGGTGGATGAGAGGGGTTAAAGAGAAGAGAAGGTTGATGTGGTGGATGTTGATAATATTCTCCAATTCTATATACGATAAAGGCATGTGTAACTTATCGTTTAGAGTATATGATATTAAAGATTAATATCAAGGTCATATTTCCTAGGTCGTAATGATTACTTTACTTAACTAAAAACATGAACTAAATTACTAAGCTAAAAAAGAAAACTAAATTACTTGCAGAATAAAATGGGTTAAAGCTAAAGATAAAAGAGGAGTACACTTTCTTAAATCACTTTGAAATAAGAAAATCAAAATGAAATAGCAAACTAATTCTAAATAAAGTTAAACTCCTTGACTATGGAGGTTCCCAAAGTTTGGATACGCTTCTCTCGAAGTCGTGCCCAACTGAGTTTAGGAATATCCGACCAAACTCTCGTCCGTATTCGAATACCTAAAGCTTGCCTGAAGTGGTGAACCCCGCTATTATATTTCCTCCAATACGGGAGATTTAACGTCTACCTCTATCGAGCGTTGCGTGAAACTCTCTTTACTCTTGAGTGATCGATTAAAACAACGAGCCTCTTGGCTAACTAAGAATGAAAACCCAAATGGAAACAAATTACCGACAATATAGTGTCATAAATAAAAACCAAGAGTAAATATATGGTAATTACTTTAAGAAGAAAAAGAAAGCTAAAACATCATAACTGGATCAACTCATTATCAGATCATCACAATCAAGCACAAATGAGGATTACTTATTCATGGTAATAGGGAAAGAAAGGGGTAGATAATAAAGGATGAAAGACAAGGGAGAGTAATCTCTTGTTAACTCTAGAGGGGGCGGGGGGGGGGGGTTAATAGAGTTATTTAAAAATTCCTTTACAACTTCTTTACATATAAAAATAGGTGATATAGTAATAGCTAGGATATGATAACAGAAGCAAAAGGAAGCTACACTAAACTACCAAAACACAAGACAAAAAGAAAAACAACAAACACACAGACAACACAAGAATTTTATTGTGGTTCCCCAACTAGGTACATCCACTCTTCTACCACCCTGGTAGAAATCAACTACGGGTTTTAATCAGGTGACTGCCAGCACAATATCTATTGGCAGGGAGTTATTGCAACCCATTGAGCTTTTGATCAGGTGCCCAAAAACCAAACTCAAGTCTTTTGGAAGGTGACTTGTGAACCAAACTAACTTTTGAAGGGAGTTAAAACCCTGTATAGTGGGGTGGGAAAGAAAGTGATGTTAGTCTTCTCTTTTCTCAAAAGTACTTTGAGAAGACTTTGTGTGGATTCCATATCTTTTCAAAGCTACCCCTGAGATGTAGAGTTGTTCAGGATTGAGATGCTTTGTTTAGGTGTCTGTAGGTCTTCAACTTGTAAAAAACAGATCCAGGAACTTTAGACAGATGGATCTATAATGTCTCAGCAAATTCCTAGAAATAGAAGATGAAGAAGACTCTTGATTAGTTTATATTGTTCTTCTTCTATCTTCTTAAGAGCATAGTGAGAGATGAGGATTGAGAGCTGTTGTGAGGTTTTTGCTCTAGCTAAGAATATCTCTCTTTGTAATTTTTCTGTTCGGAAAGAATTGTGTTTTTGTGTTCTCAGTCTCTTTGTCTCTTGAAAAAGTAATGTTTCTGTGTATTCTCTCCGACAACCAATATTGCTTAGAAATTTGAATAATTGCAATTAATGCCTTGTCGGAAAACTGGGAAGGAAAATGGCTAGTTTTATTGTTATTATTCGTTTCCTCAACTATCCTGAGAAATATGTCAAATAAATCCTCTGATGAATACCATAATCAATGCTGCCAGGAATGGCTATATTCACAGGGAATATAAGCATTGATTACTCAGGGAATTTATGACTTGAAATAGTAATAAAGAGGGAACAGATAAGGAAAGAAAAAAGAATAGATAGCTTATATAATTCGTCGACCAGAGAACCGATTTCGTCGACCTGCACTCAGAGAACGTTGACCTTAGAAATCCTGTTTGTCGACCTGAGCTCTGTGAAGCACATGCTGAATATAAGCAACTGATTCTTTGCTCCAAGAGCGTCGACCACAGAACTTGATCAAACAAAAAATAGTTGAGCTGAGAATCTGTCTGGAGAAAACTGATCGTCGACCAGAGCTCGAATATCATCGAGCTCAGCTCAGAGAATTAACTCTGATTTTGTCTATCGGAGATTGACGATCGCCAAGCTGAGTTCGAAGAACTTCAAACTAATCAACCTGTCTTTTGAAAAACTTCTAAATCTGAATCTCCTGAGGTCCTCTACTGGCTGGTCCAAGAAGGTTGAACTAAAAGGACTTAGCCTAATTTCTAGGATTACTATACTAGACCCTGGCTATACAAGGAGGGTCAGACTCAGCCTAAATTAGTGAACCTTGCCCAAATCCAACTAGGGATCCAACAATCTCCCCCTATTTGGGTGAGGTAAGTAAAATACAATAAAAGGCAATCATAAAGCAAGAAACATATATCTGGCAGAAATAATACATTCAGTAGATATTTACAACATCTACTTCATGATATAAGTAGAAAAAGAGTTTAAACAATATAATTACAATAACTAAAATTACTGTTTCTGCTTTGGAATAGCTTTTTCAGACTTTTCAGTAGACTATTTGAATTAGATTTCTCTATTACCGTTAGCAGCTTCTCTTTTTTACATGATCATGTCAGATGCACCAATAATATTCTGAGAAGTTACTCTGGGTACTACAACCTCTGGATGCAATTTCATATACTCATCAACATTAAAGAACTTGTTAGATTTTGCATACCTGGTCAGCTCTTCTTTCCTGTAAGATGATATTGTTGAAAACTGAGAAGGATCCTTTCCTTCAGCTTTAGCTTTCATAATCTGAGAGAGTCCTACTAACTCCTATAATCTAGCCATCCTGGCAGAGGTCTCCTGTTCTGGATCTACAAATGGAATTGGAGGAGATTCTGGCATGATTAGACTAGAGTCCTGTTGAGATTTATCAGTAGTGCTTGCAGAAACTCTCTTGGATGAAGCTGGAGGAGGATGGATTGAAGAAGTTTGATGACTGCTATGCCTTGATTGTCTTTGATAAGTCTTGGTTACAGGAGCAGCTCTCTAAATAACACTTTCAGAAGTACCTGAAGAGGGAGGAGGAGGAAGAGGGTCTTTCCTGAATTGCCTGGGAGGAGACTTGTACCTTCTCCTCTTCTTCCTTTCTTTTCAATCATTCTTAGACAGCCACTATAACACCCCATCCGTTGTATGGCATATAACAGAAGGTCCAGCTGGAACCCGATGCCATATACCACGGAAAGTCGGAAGGGTTACAGAATAATACCAAAAATACTCAACTACTCGTCCTAACATAGAGCATTCTAGCAGAAGCTTTTAAACAATTTAAGAGAACCCTGAATTTGCACAACCATGGTATGAATGTCCACTATACACCACAGGAATGAAATACAACAAATACACAAAAAGTACTTGGCCTTAAGGCCTTACAAATGTTCACTTGACAATATAATGTTTTACATATATCGGCTCACAGGCCGACCACACATGACAAAGTAAAACAACAGTTCGGTTTGGCCTTCGAGGGCCAGCTCAGTAACTTGGGCTTCAGCCAGCTACTTGGCGCTTGGTTCCGCAACACCTACAAGCAACATTCCACCACACGGTGGCAAACAGAGCAACGGTCAGCTAAAGCTGACCAAATTATAACAACCCTGTCCCTTACTCGGGACGACAGTGCTCCTTTCCTGCATATCATTAGCCTAGCTAAATAATAAAGTGCAAATATATATTTCGCCAAAGGTGTAGGCTCGCTAGGCCAAACATCCCGTGCACTCAGGGCACATTCTCGGTTAATCCAGTCAATTCCGTGGCTTCACCACCACCCTCAAGATGGCAAATATTGTGAGCATTTTTGAGTCTTTCCGACCACAGTCCAAGACTCCCTACTATGCCAACTGGCAGTTCCACTTTAGGGCCTCTCGCACCGAACCACAAAGCCCAGGTTTGTTTCCCCCCGCCCGTTGCTCAAACCGCCAAGTCACTTTAAGACGTACGCGCGGGCCAAGCTTCACCTAGATCCTAATTAATTTCAAAACATCACATAACCCAGTTATGTTCAAGGCCGGCTCCCTGGTCGCCAAGTTAGCAGAACTACGATTCCGCCAAGTTTTTGGGGTGTGCCTTGGAGTTAATCCCCAAGGATCCCTGCTGCAATCTACCCCGTAGAAACCCGAAAAGAACACATGAAGTCTTCTCCAGCTATTCATGCAATGCAACATCACCGATCAAGACAAACACGTTTGGGTAGGCTTCACACACAATGCCTATGCCCGTACTTCAATTCTGGACTCTAAACAAGGGGGACTTCACATATCTACCCCAAGGAACACCGCAAACTCACAACACACTCGCGATAGATGGTTTTCTTATGCAAAGGAAGAAGAGCTCACATGCTCAAGTTGAGAATCGTTACCCTTAAAGTCTGCTTAGGCGCCATAAAAAACGAGCCGGATAAAAGGCTTCGCATGGGAATTCTCTCTACGGATCTGGTCCCGGTTTTCAATTTCGTGCTCCGATGCTCCACCGGCGGCTGGATTCATCCACTTCACTCTTCCTTGCTCTCTCCTCTCTCTAACTTCTTAGAAAGAGAGAGTTTAGGATGAAATGATGAATTAACCCTCAATTCCTGAACTTAACTCAGCAGGAACTCATCGGGTTCGTAGGATCATATTAAAAGAAAATGAACGACTCAGATTTGCCTAAAATCTCCAAACCCTGGGCCGAACACGGCTTTGCATACGGCTGTGTTCCAGGCCTTGTTCCTCGATCCAGACACGATTGTCGAGGACAAAAAAGTACACGGGTTGGGACTCGCCCGTGTCCTAACTTGACACGCCCGTGTCGGGTCATCGACACCCCCGTGACAAGTGGCGTGCCACGAATAACCGCCATACCAACCATCACGTCCCTTGGTGGACATGGGTGGCCAAACGCCCGTATCGAATCTTACACGCCCGTGGTAATTGGTACACGCCCGTGCTCCGGGCCGTGTCCCAAGTCGACACAGGACCAAACTTCCAGAGGAGTACACGACCATATGACATGCCCTTGTCACATGCCATGTGCCTGACACGCCCTGTGACATGCCCGTGTCACAGGCCATGTTTGAGCACTCAACGCTCGTCGACCTCAACTCGACTACGCGAGCACGACACGCCATGTGACACGCCCGTGTCACAGGACGTGTTCACCCTACCAATACCCGAACTTAGTTCGAACACCGCCCGTTTCACTTTTAAGTTTCGAGGCATTACAAATCTCCCCCCTAAAGAATTTCGTCCACAAAATTATGAAAAGGTACGCAAAATAATTTAAATATTACCTGCGTCGAATAATTCGGGGTATGCTTCCAACATTGTCTGCTCTCGTTCCCAAGAAAGCTCCTCACGTCCGCAGTTATCCCATAAGATTTGAACCATTCGAATTTCTTTATTGCGGAGCCGTTTGACTTCAAAGTCTTCAATGCGAACTGGCTTGACCTTGTTCGTCAGCCCATTATCAATCGAAACTTGATCTACCGCAACAACCTGAGAAGGCTCTTGTACCACCTTCCGCAATACCGAAACGTGGAATACATCGTGTAGCCCACTCAATTCCACCGACACCTTCAATCGATACGCTGCTTCGCCAATCCGCTCTAAGATCTCAAATGGTCCAAAGTATCTCGAACTCAGCTTTTTCAAGTGTCGAATCCTCGAGACACCCTTGAATGGCTTGATTTTCAAGTACCCCCAATCGTCAACATTAAACTCCACATTCCTATTCTTTTCATTATAGTATTTTGTCTGCCTGTCCTGAGCGGTATTTAACCGTTCCTGAATTGTACGTACCATTGAAGTGACTTCTTACAGTTCCTGACGTTAGTATAGCTTCTACTCGCCTGTCTCCAACCAAGACAACGACGTGCGATACCTTCTCCCATACATGGCCTCGAACGGTGCCTTTCAAATACTCGCCTGAAAACTGTTATTATAAGCAAACTCTACCATGTACAAGTGATCTTCCCACTATTTTTCGAAATCCAAGACGCACATGCGAAGCATGTCCTCCATCGTCCTATTGACCCTCTCAGTCTAACCATCCGTCTGCGGATGAAAGGCTGTGCTGAAACTCAGCTTAGTTCCCAACAACTTATGCACCATCCTCCAGTAATTTGACGTAAAGCGTCCATCTCGGTCACTAATAATACTGCGTGGCACACCATGAAACTGTACAATATTATGAACATACAGCTTGGCTTACTTTTCCACCGGATCTTCCTTCCTATTCGGGATAAAGTGTGACACATTTGTCAATATATCTACGACCACCCAGATGGCGTCGTTCCCTCTTTACGACCTTGGCAAACCATGCACAAAATCCATGGAAATGTCGTCGAACTTCCATTCCGGGATAAGTAAGGACTTCAAGAAACCACCGTGCTTCTGGTACTCTGCCTTCACCAGGGCACAAGTTTGGCACTTTGCCACATAAAGTCTTACATCCTTCTTCACCCCTGGCCACCAAAACAACTTCCTCATGTCCCTATACATCTTCGTGCTCCCCGGGTGGATTGAGAACTTGGTATGATGAGCCTGATACATCAACTCCTCCCGAAGATTATCCGCACTAGGGATGCATAGGCGACCATCCTTCCTTAGCAGTCCATCTTCAACTATAAATTGGGAATTTGACCCATCCAATGATTCATCCAAGATCTGCTTCATACTGCTATCCTAAACCCAAGCCCGTCGAATCCTATCAGCTAGGTCATACTGCACCTCCGTCCAACACAATATTTCCTCGGCACTAGCCTGTGTGTCAATGCAGGAGATCCCCAATGCCTCCAAATCACCGACCAAACTCACATTATGCCCCGCCAACCAGTTGGCTTGCGCAGGTGCCCTACGACTCAATGCATCAGCCACTTCATTTCCTTTCCCGGGCACATAATGTATTTTGAAAGTGTAGTCCCCCAGGAACTCCATCAACCTCCGCGGCCTCATGTTTCGGTCCTTTTAATCTAGCAAATACTTCAGGCTTTTATGATCGGTGTAGATATCGACCTTCACACCGTAAAGATAGTGCCTCCACAGCTTTAGAGCAAATATAACGGCCGCTAGCTCAAAGTCATGGACCGGATAATTTATCTCATGAACCTTCAACTGTCGTTATCCATAGGCTATTAAGCTCCCATGCTGTAGCAGAACACAGCCCAAACCACTGCTCGAAGCATCACTATAAATTTCAAACCCTTCGGACGCACTTAGCGAACGCAGAATAGGCGTCGTAACCAACTGCCTCTTTAATTCTTCAAAAGCTTGCGCGCACTCCAGCATCCACACAAACTTATGTTCCTTCCTTGTCAGCATCGTAAGTGGTAGTGCTATCTGCGAGAAGTTCTCTACGAAGCGCCTATAGTAGCTAGCAAGCCCCAGAAAGCTCCGGACTTCTGCCACCGTAGTCAACACTGGCCACTCCGGAATCGCCGTTTTCTTCTCCGGATCCATCGTTATGCCTTCTCCACTAACAATATTACCAAGGAACGCGATTGAGGATGACCAGAACTCACACTTGGAGAACTTAGCATACCACTGATTCTTCCTCAATGTCTCCAATACCATATGCAGATGTTTGTAGTGATCATCCTCACACCGCGAGTACACCAAGATATCGTCGATAAATACTATCACGAAATGGTCCAGGCACTCTCTGAACGTCCTGTTCAAATCCATAAACACGGATGGCGTATTGGTCAACCCAAATAGCATGACAGTAAACTCGTAATGCCCAAACCGCATGCTGAATGCTGTCTTTGGAATGTCACTTTCCCTTATACTTAGCTGGTAATATCCAGATTTCAGATCAAGATTCGAATATTCCATTGACATAACCAACTGATCAAATAGATCGCCAATCCTTGGGATCAGATACTTATTCTTTTCCGTAAGCTTGTTCAACTCCCAATAGTCGATACAGAGTCGCAAGCTCCCATCTTTCTTCTTAATGAAGAGGACCAGTGTGCTCCAAGGCAACTAACTTAGACGCACATACCCTTACTCTAACAATTCTTGTAGTTGCACCTTCAACTCCGCCATCTCCTTAGGCGCTATCCGATACGGAGAGCGTGACACCGGTTTGGCACACTACACCAGCTCAATTGTAAAATCAATCTCCCGCTGAGGAGGGGATCTCGAGAGATCGTCTGGGAATACATCACGATACTCGAACACTACAATAATACTGTCCAGACAAGGATTAGGCGTTGAAGCCTGCACTGAAATAACAAACAGCTCAGCCCCAAACCGAACTGCTTTAATCACCTGAAGAGCCGATATTATAATCTTGCTCGACCCTTTCATGCCCGCAAACGTAGTCTCCTGATCAGTATTCAGTCCCAACTTCACCTCCTCTCGGTTACAATTGATGCATGCTCGCTGCTCCGAGAGCCAGTCCATTCCAAAGATTACATCGAACTCCACTAACGGCAGCACCTATGCTTGCAAAACGAACTACTGATCTCCGATCCGAATCTTTACCACACAGACTCTATCCGCGCGTATTGAGCACCTATTGGGCAACAACATATCCAACTTGTCTTTTGCCATCGAGGAAGGAACTCCGATGTGTGATACGAATCTTTCGGACAAGAAGGAATGCAAAGCTCCCGTATCAAACAAGGCTCTCACCGAACTATCAAAAACTAACACAAAGCCTAGCACCAAGATTTATAAGCTAACATGTAAAAAGGTAACGGCTACAAAATCTAAACAGTAAATATTTAACTCATACCTGTCACCACGTCATCTTGCTTAATGGCCTCTTGTAAACCAAGGTTGTAAAATCTAGGCTTGGCTAGAGCTTGGTGGGATGCGGTTGATTCCACCGCCTTCCCTTTTTCTTCATAAGTTGCTCCATATCTCTTCTTGGACTTTGCACGTCCGCTCCAACACTCACGTCCAAAATTCCCCACCTTTCCACAGTTGTAGAATGCTCCTGGAACTTGACATGAGTTTGCCCCCGTCATACAAGACGAAGGTACTGAACTCGAAGTCTTCTGCTTCTTGTTCCATCTGCGGATACCAGACTTTTAAATCGGCATTTTGAACTCTGACATCTTTTCCCCCGGCTCCTTCTTCTCTTGAACTTTCTTTGTGACCCTTTCCGAAGACCGATCAGCATTAACCAAGGCTAGGAAGCCCTGTGCCTTACCCCCAGCGAGGATTAGCTGTAGGTCGCCCCGTAGGCCTCATAAAATCGGTTGGTCTTCCGCTCTTCTTCAGTAAACATAGCACCAACATAACGACCTAACCGAGTAAACTTGTGGAGATTCTCATCCACGCTACTCGCTCCCTGAGTCAAACCAAGGTACTTATTCTATATCTCAAGCTTCTGAGCAGAAGGTAGGTATCTGGCAAAGAATAACCTTGAGAATTCCTCCATCGGTACTTCGGCAAGTTGCCTTCCCACTAAGAGATGAACCTCCAACTCGTCCCACCACATCCTTGCCTCATAAGCCAATAGGAAGGTTGTTATTGTGGTCTTCTACCACTCTATAGTTTCTTTGTCTGTCATGACCCTCTTCATCGAAAAGATCCAATCCTCAGCTTGAGTTGGCGTTCCCATCCCGTCGAACACCGGCGGATTAATGCTCATCACATGCTTAAGCTATTTCTCCGTGGCTCTCCTTGGTTCTACCGAATCAACTGCCACGCGCTCTACCACTCTCGGCTGTGCCACTCTAATCAATTCTTGCTCATTAGTAGGTGGTGCGGGCTGCCCTTGTTGGGCATTGATCATAACAAAGACTGCTTCAGCCACCAATCTGATGATTTCTGCTGAAGGAGGTGTTGTAGGCACGTCACTCGGTGCACTACTTTCCGCCGATTGCGGATGTTCCGATTTCCCAACACCGCTCCTAGGAACCTATAATAGCATAAACCCTTGATTAGGAGACATACAAATAGCTAAAACCAATCACTGGAACACTCAGGTTCCTCAAAACAAGTGTATTTTTTCCTTCCTAAGTGGACATTCATGGGTTCTTTTTTGTTATAACGATGACGCACATACATGTGCTAACCACCCCTTAAAATAATTCGCCAATGAATTCAAATACAGACGACCGACACCCTAGTCTGATACCAAATTGTAACACCCCATCCGTCGTATGGCATATAACAGAAGGTCCAGCTGGAACCTGACGACTTATACCACGGACAGTCGGAAGGGTTACAGAATAATATAAAAAATACTCAACTACTCGTCCTAACACAGAGCATTCTAGCGGAAGCTTTTAAACAGTTTAAGAGAACCCAAAATTTGCATAACCACGACATGAATGTCTACTATACACCACAAAAATGAAATACAATAAATACACAAAAGAGTACTTAGCCTTAAGGCCTTACAAATGTTCACTTGACAATATAATGTTTTACATACATCGGCTCACATGCCAGCCACACATGAGAAAAGTAAAAAAATAGTTCGCTTTGGCCTTCGAGGACCAGCTCAGAAACTTGGGCTTCAGTCCACTACTTAGCGCTTGGTTCCGCAGCACCTGCAAGCAACATTCCACCGCACGGTGGCAAACAAAGCAACGGTCAGCTAAAGATAACCAAATTATAACGACCCCGCCCCTTACTCGGGATGGTGGTGCTCCTTTCCTGCATATCATTAGCCAAGCTAAATAGTAAAGTGCAAATATATATTTCGCCATAGGTGTAGGCTCGCTCGGCCAAACACCCCGTGCACTCAGGGCACATTATCAGTGAATCCAGTCATTTCCGTGGCTTCACCACCACCCGCAGGATGGCAAACATTGTGAGCATTTTTTAGTCTTTCCGACCGCAGTCCAAGGCTCCCGACAATGCCAACGGCCAGTTCCACTTTAGGGCCTCTAAGCACTGAACCGCAAAGCCCAGATCCGTTTCCACCCGCCCGTTGCTCATGCTGCCTAGTAAATTTAAGACATACGATCGGGCCAAGCTTCACTTGGATCCTAATTCATTTCAAAACATCACATAACCTAGTTATGTTCAAGGCTGGCTCCCCGACCGCCAAGATAGCAGAATTACAATTCCGCCCTGTTTTCCAGGTGCGCTTTGGAGTTAATCCCCAAGGATCCCTACTGCAATTTGCCGCGTAGAAACCCGAAAACAACACATGTAGTCTTCTCCGGCTATTCATGCAATTCAACATCACCGATCCAGATAAACACGTCCGGGTAGGCTTCACACTCAATGCCTATGCCCGTACTTCGATTCCGGACTCTAAACAAGGGGGACTTAACATATCTACCCCTCGGAACACCGCAAACTCACCGCACACTCGCGAGAGAGGGTTTTCCTATGTAAAGAAAGAAGAGCTTCACATGATAAAGTTGAGAATCGTTACCCTTGAAGTCTGCTTAGGCGCAATGAAAACTAGCCGGATGAAAGGCTTTGCAAGGGAATTCACTCTATGGATCTGGTCTCGGTTCTCAATTTCGTGCTCCGATGCTCCGCCGGCAGCCGGATTCCTCCCCTTCCCTCTTCCTTGCTCTCTCCTCTCTCTAACTTCTTAGAAAGAGAGAGTCTAGGATGAAATGAGGAATTAACCCTCAATTCCCGAACTTACTTTAGTAGGAACTCACCGAGGCCGTCAGATCGTATTAAAAGAAAACGAACGGCTCAGATTTATCTAAAATCTCACAAACCTTGGCCGAACACGGATTTGCACATGGCCGTGTCCCAGGCCTTGTGCCTCGATCCAGATATGATTGTCGAGGACAAAAAAGGATACGGGTTGGGACACGCCCGTATCCCAACTTGACATGCCCGTGTCGGGTCATCGACATGCCTGTGACCAGTGGTGTGTCACGAATAACTGCCACGCCAACCATCAAGTCCCTTGGTAGACACGGGTGGCCACACGCCCGTGCCGAATCTGACACGCCCGTATCAAACGGTACACGCCCGTTCTCCGGGCCGTGTCCCAAGTCGACACAGGACCAAACTTCCAGAGGAGTACATGGCCATGTGACACGCCTGTATCACATGCTGTGTGCCTGACACGCCCTGTGATACGCCCGTGTCACAGGCCGTGTTCGAGCACTCAATGCTCGTCGACCTCAACTTGACAACCCGAGCACGACACGCCCTGTAACACGCCTATATCACAAGCCATGTTCACCCTACCAAGACCCGAACTTGGTTCAAACACCGCCCATTTCACTTTTATGTTTCAGGGCGTTACAGCCACATCCAATGAGGCATCCCTTGGTAAGGAGTTATCTTCTGCAAGATATAATAGGAAGTATCATTGTTGGGATTTTTATTAGGAGCAGCCTTTGGAACAATATTTCTCTTCTTGATAACCTTCTTCTTAGAATTGGAATTGGCAGAATCATCTGAATCATTGTCTGTGTCATCTTCTAAGAAACTTTGGGGATTTTCATATAGAGCATCTATTGCTTTTAACATTTCCTTTGAGATCTGTTTGACTACTTGAGGAGGAACTGGAGGTAGGGCATCTTGAGGAGGAACCACTTCATCTGGAACTATTTCAGCTTCCTGATCCATTCCTTCAGCAAAAATCTAATCCATATCTAGTAATGGAGAGGTGGAGAAGACAAAAGTAGGAGGGGAAAAAGACTTGGGCTCAGATAAGTCATCCTCAGCAACCTTAACACGCTCAGACTCTGAAACAAGAACAAGCTCATGCTCTGGAGATGAAAAGCTATTCTGAATAAGCTGTAAGACTTCTGAGCTAACTGGAGCTGTATAGCAAACAATGTATATACAGTACTGCGGAGATACAAAAGAAAGAATATTGCTATACATAAGATATAAGAAAACAAGAACTGAGTTCAGTTCAAATGTTGGAGAAATGAGGCAGTCTCTAGAATAAACATCCAAAGAATTATCTAAATCAGCTGTCTCATAGTCAATGTCCAAGAATTCATTGAGTTCTGTATCTGCTATATCAATATAAACAATCTCCATCTCTGTTACTGATGTTGTTGTTTCTAGAGCTACTTCTTCATGGAGTATCTCCCCTTGCCTGGTTTTATTAAGCTTTGGAGCCAGGCCCCTGACTGGAGAAGGAGGGACATGGAAGGTAGATAGTTGGGCAGCAAGAGATGAAATAGAAGAAGCAAGAGGTGAAATGGCCTCTGCTATGAGTTGTTTAAGAAGAGGTAAGATAGATTGTAGAAGAGATAAAATGGAGGGTAAAACTATGTCCATGAATTCAGGTTGGGTTTGAGTAGATACAGATGGATTGAAGGTGGAAGAGCAGGGATGAGAATCTATCATTTGCTCATCTGGAGGGGATGGAGAATGACTAGGGGATGAAATAAGTTTGAATTAACGTAGGGATGAGAGATTGTGAAGAGGAGGAATGTCAATAAGATGAGAAGGAAGAGGGGGTAGAGGAGGAGTAACATGCTCTGGTGAATGATGTTGAGGGGATAGATGTACTGGAGAATGAATTGGTGAATGTTGAGGTAGAGGTGAATGAACTTGGGAAGAAATATGGATGGGGGAAGCAAGAGGTGTAGGTGGATGAGTTGGAGTTATGAAAGTTAGCTTGAGGGTTATTGAAGTTATTTGAACAAATGGAGGAGGAGGGGGAATGGAGATATCCTCAGCAGGGTGGGAAGTGGTTGGAATAGCCTTTATACTCTCAGAAGATCTGGAAAAGGAAGCCTTAGATGGCTTAGGGATGCTCCTATCCTACCTGCTAAATAGGGTGCAGGTTAGACTCTTAGAGTTGTTATTGAATATGGTCGGGGTGACTAGTGATTCAGCAACCTTAGCCAGAAGAAAAATTCCCAAAATCATTCAAAAACACACTTCCTTCTTTGTGTTTTTCTTCTTAATCAAATCAAACAGAATTTTGACCCAATTCACGGCCTTCATGTTTGCCACTACACACATCACAATGAATTGATGTCTAGTTATGTGATCGTTGGCGGTGTGCTTGCCTAGCAGAACTTTTCCTACAACATCTGCCAAAATCTTATATTCTGCAGATAGATGTTTCTTCAATAATTTGTTAGGGTTGTCATCAGAATAACCCATTCGATTCAACATTTCATCAAACTCAGCAGAATAAATTTCTAAGTCTTCTTCTCTATTCACTAAACAAAAAATTTCAGAAAGAATTTCAGGGGGGAGGGAGATGACGTTACCCGCTATTATTCCTACCAATGTGTCAGCATCTGAAGATAATAACGAGTAGACCAATTATCTAATCTCGGTCGCTGAAATATTTATCCTGGTTGTCATTAGATTCTTCAAATGCAACTCTTCAAACAGTTGCAGAATGTCAAGGAAGATTTGATCTGAGTATTTGAATGACTCGAAGTCGATGTCAAAACCAATATAAAACTTCATTGCTACGAGTGCGCTTGCTGGAATCGCCATGATCACCTGCAACAAAGAAACAGAGAGATCAAGTGCAAAGGAGCTGAAAGCGCGGGATTGAGCTCGAAGAAAACCGAGTTATAAGGTTTTTCAGAATATGAAACGTCAAGTTCCGTCCTGCGAAAAAGAAAATTCATCAATCTCAGGTCGACGAAAAATTTCATGAAGAGATAAATTCGTCAATCTCAGACTGAAGATATGGAGATATTTTGTCTTCCTCAGAAATATTTCCTAAAATAGGATCGTCGATCTCAGGTCGACAAAACTGACTTCACACAGAGATTTCGTCGATCTCTGGTCAAAGAACTCCCAACGATAAGTTTGCAAATCGTCGATCTCAGGTCGATTAATTGTTTCCAGATCGTTTACACAAAGGACAGATTTAAAATTACGCTTTTCCATCTATCATTCCTAACTGATTCAAAAAGAACAAATGTTTAGATTCATCAAAGGGCTTGGTGAAAATATCTTCCCTTTGCAAATCAGTGGAGATAAATTCAAGATTAATTTTTTGTTTGTCCATACAGTCTCTTATGAAATGATGTCTTATATCTATTTGCTTTATCCTACTATGATGCACTGGATTATGTGCTATGGATATAGCATGAGTACTATCACAAAATATGGTTGAATTATTTAAGTTGAAACCATAATTCAGGAGTTGGTTTTGTATCAACAAGATCTGTGGACAGCAGCGGTCAGCTGCCATGTATTCAGCCTCAGTAGTTGATGTGGACATAGATGTTTGCTTCTTACAAAACTAGTACACAAGACTATCACCAAGGAACTGACATGTTCCTGATGTACTTTTCCTGTCCACTCTACATCCAGCATAGTCAGCCGCAGAAAATCAAGTAAGCTCAAATGCTGACTCTGTTTGATACCAGAGTCCTAGATTAGGACAACCATTTATATATCTTAAAATTCTTTAAAGAAAATAAAATGAGATTCTTTAGGGCTCACTTGGAACCTAGCACAAAGACATGTAGAAAATAAGATGTCTGGTCTACTTACTGTGAGATAGAGTAGGGATCCAACAATAGCCCTATACTTAGTCTGATCAACTGGTTTCCCATATTCATTAGAGTCAATCACAACATTGTCAACCATGGGAGTTTTCATAGAGGTGGCATCAGCCATCCTAAATTTCATAATAAGCTCATTTGCATATTTAGATTGGGATATGAATATGCCATCATGGGATTGCTTCACTTGTAGACTAAGGAAGTATGATAGCTCTCCCATGCTACTCATCTCAAACTTTTAATGAATTAGATCAGAGGAGCTCTTGCATAGTTTGGGATCAGTAGAGCCAAATATGATGTCATCTACATATATTTGTACTACTAAAATTTTATCATGATCCATCTTAGTAAAAAGGGTCCTATCTACCATGCCTCTAGCCAGCTTGTGTTCTAAAAGAAAGCTAGCTAAGGTTTCATTCCAAGATCTTGGAGCTTGCTTTAGACCATAGAGAGCTTTATGCAATTTAAAAACATACTAGGGATGAGTAGAAGAGATAAAACCAGGGGGTTGTTCAACATAAAATTCTTCCTTTAGTTCTCTATTCACGAAAGCACTCTTGACATCCATCTTGTAGACTTTGAACTTCTCAAAAGCAGTATAAGCAAGAAAAATCCTGATTGCTTCTAGCCTTGCAACATGGGCAAAAGTTTGATCATAGTTAATGCCTTACTATTGCCTATAGCCTTGAGCAACAAGCCTAGCCTTGTTTCTCATAATTACACATTGGGCATCAAGTTTGTTTCTGAATAACCACTTAGTTCCAATTACTGGATAGCCTTTGGGCCTTGGAACCAAGTCCCTAACTCTGCATCTCTCAAATTGATTGAGCTCCTCTTGCATTGCAATAATCTAGTGGGGATCTTGCTCTGCATCATTTATGGATTGAGGCTCAACTTGAGAGAGGAAACAGGCATGCATCACATCTTGGTTGAGTAAATGTCTTGTCTGTACACCTACTGACATGTCCCCAATCACTTGGGATCTAGGGTGATCCCTTAGTGTGACAAAGTAAGTGGGTTGAGTTGGTTCAGCAACTGCATTTGGAATTAATTCCTCTTGTGGAATAATGTTTACTGTTGGTGGAGGTTCAACCACTTCCAAAATTTTTTCTTCACTATATTCATCACCTTTTGGAGGAGGATGTTATATGACCTTTTGTGTAAGGTTTAACTCATCCATTTTCTCAACATGTGAGGTACCTGCAATAAATCTGAGGTAGAGGAATCTTTCTCCTTATAAAACATGTTAGCTTCATCAAAATAAATATGTACAGATTCTTCAATTTTTAAAGATGATTTATTGAATACCCTATAAGCCTTGCTATCTTGGGAATATCCAAGATAAATTCCCTCTGTATCTTTAGCTTCAAATTTTCTAATGTGTTTCTTATTATTGTTATGAATGAAACTTCTACACCCAAAGATTCTAAAGTAATAAATTTTAGGTTGCTTCCCTTTGAGTAATTCATAGGGGGTCTTACACTTAAGTTTGTGTACCAAACTCCTATTCATCACATAGTTTAATGTGCTCACAGTCTCTGCCCAAAAGGATAGTGGCATGTGTGCATTTGCAAGCAATGTTCCTGCAGATTCAATGAGGGTTCTATTTTTCCTTTCTGATACCCTATTTTGTTGAGGAGTTATAGGAGTAGAAAACAATGCCTGATACCTTCTTCCTCACGGAATCTTTTCATGGGAAGAGATTCAAACTCAGTACCATGATCACTTCTGATCAATTCAATTGGAGTAGAATACTCAATCCTTATGCTCTTAAGAAAGTCTGTAAGGACTTTAAAGTTATCTGAATTGTTTTCCAAGAAAAAAATGCAAGAGAATCTAGAGAAGTCATCTACAATAACTAGAGTGTAAAACTTCCCTCCTAAGTTTTGTACAACAATGGGTCCAAAAAGATCCATATATAGAAAGTACAAAATCTTAGGTGAGTCACTCTTATTAATTATCTTAAAGCTATTTTTAGTTTTCTTGCCTACTTGACAAGCCTTGCATAGGCTTTCCTTCTTATAGGGGCTAGAAAGCAATCCTTAGACAATGTTGTCCCTAGATAGCTTAGAGAGGTTTCTAAGGTTAACTTGACATAGTCTCTTATGCCAAAGAATATTTTTATTACTAACTTGATTAAATAAACATATTTCTGAACTAAAAGATTTGAAGTTTACTAGGTATATATTACTTTGTCTGCAACCTGTTAAAAGAGTTTGGTTATTTGAAGAAATAATACATTTGGAATTAGTAAAGCAAACCTGATAACCTGCATCACAATACTGACTTATGGCTATTAGGTTATGTTTGAGACCATTTACATATGCCACTTTTCTGAAAGTGACAGCTCCACTGTTGAAGTCTCCATAGCCTTCAGTTTGTCCAAAGCTAGAATCTCCAAAGATCACTCTTGGACCCAGCTTTGCCTTGAAATTGATTAGGTTGTCCTTATATCCAGTCATGTGCTTTGAGAACCCACTATCCAGATACCACTTATTCTGAGTGATAGGATAATTCTTCACTTGCAAGGAACCAAGTTAGATGTTCTTGACAAAGGTCACCATGGGTCTTTGTATTTTTTCATAAGAAAAATTGGAAATGTAAGAGTATTCAGGTTGGCTTTTATAACCTAAGGGGTGAAATCTTCTAGGAGGAATTATCCATTGGGTGAATGGATTGATATTTTCCCTAGGTTTGTTATGGTTATTATTAGACTTTTTATTAGAGTTGAAGTTTCTATAAGATTGATCTGGGATCGACGAACTCTGGTAAGTTTGTCGACCCGAGGTCGACGAATTGGGATAAGATCTTTGATCTCTGCTCGAAGAATGAAGATATTCATTCTCAGGGAACTAATATCGTCGATTTCTGGTCAACGAACCAGACTGGTTACGTCGATCGTGGATCCAAGAATAATTATTATTATAGTTGGCATTTGGAGTTCGTCATTCTGAGGTCGACGAACTGTATATATTTCGTCGATCTGAGTTTGACGAAATCTGTAGAACATTATTGTAGTTATTTTTCTTCTTGTTTATAGATTTTTGTTTAAGTTCCATTTATTTTAAGACTTCATTTACTTTATCTACTTGTTCAGTATTCTTCTTACCCTTATCTAATATGAAATTAACAGGTTTAGATAACTGATTCTTCTGGGTTATAGGTGGTTCACTAGATGATCCACCTATTCATAGTTTACTATTATTTGCCCTAGCATTTATAATACTAGTTATGTCTAACAGTTGTAAGCTTCTACCATTAAGTGATTCTTCTAATTTCTTGGCTTTTCTTAATTCAGTTTTTTTGAAAATAATTTGTTCATTTGCTGAGTTAAGTTCATCTGTTAGTTTAGTATTTTCAGTAATGTACTTATCTTGTTCAATTAATCATTCTCTGAGAAGTTTGATTTTCTTATAAGAGCCTATTAGATCTAAGCACAGATTTTTAAATTCAGTTTTAAATTCTTCTGAATCAAAGTCATAATATGTTATTACCTGGTCCTCTGCAGATAGAGATTCATCATCTGAAGCTTCAGCCTTTTGACTGACTGCATGAATTATCTACTGCCATTAGGCAAACTTCCTTTGCCTTCTCTTCTTCTTCATCATCACTGGAGATGGAGGATGATGAATCTTCCTCAGTATCACTCCAGGTTTCTGCAATAAACCCATTCTCCTTCCTCTTAAGTTTGTTGGAGGACGGCTTGTTGTGATGTGTTCTTCTGAAATCCTTTTCTCTTCTCATGTCCTTCTTCTGAGTTTCTGGACATTCTGAGATGAAGTGTGCAGGCTTCTTGCATCCAAAACAAACAATTTCTTTAGATAGAGTCTTGTCATACCTTGGCTTATCATCTTTCCTCGATGACTTTCTTCTCAAGTCCTTCTTTTCCATCTTGAAAAATCTTTTGGCAAAGAGGCTCATCAATTCTTTATTTACTGGAGTCCCTTCAGATTCTTCAGCAGCCTTGAATGCAATGGTGTGCTCCTTCCTGATAGGTGTTGGAGTCTTCTGTTCAACTACTGCTTCTCTGGTCTTCATTAATTGCTCGTAGGATTTGAGCTTTCCAAGAAGTGATTCAGTAGAGATTTATGTCACGCTTCTGTCTTCTCTGATTGGAAAGATTATTTAATCCCATGTGCTAGGGAAGCACATAAGGATTTTGTCATTGACTTTAGTCAGAGTGATTTCCTTGTCCAAGGTCTTTAGCTCATTGATGATAGAGCTAAGCCTATTGTACATATCACTCACTGACTCAGCTTCATCCTTCTTGAAGTTCTCATATTATGAGATCAGATTGGATCTCCTATCTTTTATCTCATTAGCAGATCCAGCCACCATCTGATTTAAGAATCCCAAATGGCTTTGGCTGAAGTGCACTCAACAACTTTTTGAAATATATCATCAGACATAGTCAGAGGTAGGATGTTCATGGTTTTGGCATCTGCAATCTTATCTTTCCCCTGTGCATCTGTCCAATTAGGAGGTGGAACATCACTCAGATTTCTTGAGGTAGATGGAGTGGAGTCCACTGGAGTCTGTGGTCCTGTCAAAATTGAATTGAATATATCTTCATCAATAGAGTTCATATAAAGTTTTATTCTTGCTTTCCAGATGGCAAACTTGGTTAAGTTGCAAACTAGAGGTCTGGTGCTAGCATAATCCTTGTTTTGTACCATGATATAAGATATGAAAGGAACAAGATTTAATCAGAGATTATCTTAGGATCTTGGTTAGTCCAAGTGTTAGCCTGTTTGAATAAAAATTACTGACCTGCCTCTGATACCAATTGAAAGACAAGGGAGAGAAATCTCTTGTTAACTCAAGAGGGGGGGGGGGGGTGAATAGAGTTATTTAAAAATTCCTTTATATCTTTTTTACATATAAAAATAGGTGATATAGTGATAGCTAGGAGATGATAACAGAAGCAAAGAGAAGCAACACTAAACTACCACAGCACAAGACAAAAAGAAAAACAACAAACACACAGACAACACAAGAATTTTATAGTGGTTCCCCAACTGGGTACATCCACTCTTCTACCAAACTGGTAGGAATCCACTGCAGGTTTTGATCAGCTGACTGCCACCACAATATCTATTTGCACGGAGATATTGCAACCCTTTGAGCTTTTGATCAGGTGCCCAAAAATCCAACTCAAGTCTTTTGGAAGGTGAGTTGTGAACCAGGCTAACTTTTGAAGGGAGTTAAAACCCTGTACAGTGGGGTGAGAAAGAAAGTGATGTTAGTCTTTTATTTCTCAAAATCACTTTGAGAAGACTTTGTGTGGATTCCTGATCTTTTCACAGCTCTCTCTAAGATGTAGAGTTATTCAGGATTGAGAAGCTTTGTTCAGGAGTGTTTAGGTCTTCAACTAGTGAAAAACAGATCCAGGAACTTTAGACAGATGGATCTATAATGTCTCAGCAAATTCCTGAAAATAGAAGATGAAGAAGACTCTTGATCAGCTTGTATTATTCTTCTTTTATCTTCATGAGAGCATAGTGAGAGATGAGGATTGAGAGTTGTTGTGTGGTTTTTGCACTTGCTTAGAATATCTCTCTCTGTAATTTTTCTATTTTGAAAGAATTGTGTTTTTGTGTTCTCAGTCTCTGTGTCTCTTGAAAAAGAAATCTTTCTGTTTATTCTCTTCGACTACCAATCTTGCTTAGAAATTTGAATAACGATAATTTATGCCTTGCTGGAAAACTGGGAAGGAAAAAGGCTAGCATTTCTGTCATTATTCGTTTCCTCAACTGTCCTGAGAAATATGTCAAATAAATCCTCTGATGAATACAATAATCAATGCTGTCAGGAACGACTATAATCATAGGGAATATAAGTATTGATTACTCAGGGAATTTCTGACTAAAAATAGTTATAAAGAGGGAATAGATAAGGAAAGAACAAAGAAAAGAAAGCTTAAAGAATTCGTCGACCAAAGAACAGATTTCGTCGACCCGCAATCATAGAACATTTACTTGAGAAATCCTATTCGTCGACCTGAGCTCTGCGAAGCACACGCTGAATATAAGCAACTGATTCTGCGCTCCAAGAACATCGACCACAGAACTTGATCAAATAGAAAATAGTCGTACAGAAAATCTGTCTGGAGAAAACTGATCGTCGACCTGAGCTCGAATATCATCGAGCTCAGCTCAGATAATTAACTTTGAGTTCGTCGATCGGAGATCGACGATCGTCGAGCTGAGTTCGAAGAACTTTGAACTGATCAAGCTGTCTTCTGAAAAACATCTAAATCTGAATCTCCTGAGGTCCTCTGCTGGCTGGTCCATGAAGGTTGAACTAAAAGGACTTAGCCTAATTTCTTTGATTACTAGACTAGACCCTGGCTATAAAAGGTGGGTCAGACTCAGCCTAAATTAGTGAACCTAGCCAAATCCAACTAGGGATCCAACATAGGTGAATGAAAACTAAAGAGAGAAATAAAGAGAAAGTTAACGCTACTAAAATTTCATTAAAAACATTACAACTAGGAATAGAGATAACAAGTGCATGAAAATAGAGCTAATCACTACTACAACATTAATAAAAAGAGAATACAAGTAATGAAAGCACATTGCATGAAAACTTAAACTTGAAATGGAGGGAGAGAGAGAGCAAAAACATAAGAAAAAACACAAAAACCACTAAGAATGAAACAAGCAGCACCTCCCCTCTCCCCAAAACTTCTTGCTAGACACAAGGGGGAGGCCTGAATTTATAGACTTTTTTCAGGTTGGTCACGACCCCCTATCACGCTCGGGGAGGTGGTGTTAGGGGGGTGTGTCAGGTACAAGGTTGACCTCGGGAGGTAAATTTTGACGGAAATGATGATTTCTACTGTACGTCGGTGGACATGCCCTAGAATACGTCCGTGTAGGGGGCCGTGTAAGGCACGTCACGTCTCAATATTGTTCAGAAATCCATTAATCATCGAAAAAGGGGGTACACGCCCGATGATACGCCCATGTATGGTGGGCGTGTTAGTAATGTTGACGTGTAGCAGGGGAAAAGCTTTAATTGCAGCAACAGGCTTCGGGATGAGGGTGACACACCTAGTGACACGCCCAGGGAGGGCGTGTCAGGGGAGCGTGTCAGTTGTTTTTCTCGGGATTTCTGTCTGGCAGCAAGATTCCTCGGGATCAGGTTACCCCCCCCCCCCCCCCCCCCCCGCTGACACACCCAGGGTGGTCGTGTCAGGGGCGTGTCAAGTTATTTTGGCTAAAAGCTGTGAAAACCTGCAAAAAGAAGAGAAAATATTACTGGCAATAATATATACAAAAGGAGATCAATATATAAGCTTACAAGACATTATTCCCATATTAAAAACCTGAAAATACCTAAATAGTTTAGACTATAAAATGTACTATCAATAAATTATTGAACCCAAGGAACGTGTCAGATTTGTTCGTAAGGAAGATCGTCCAACAATAATGGGAATAGTCATCAATAAGAACGAAGGTGTATCATTTTACACCTAGACTACATGCACTAAGAGGACCAAACAGATTCATATGAATGAGTTCAAGTGGTCTAGTCGTGGAAATATGATTTTTACTTTTGAATGAGGTTTTAATAAATTTTCCATTTTGACATGGAGCACAAAAGGAGTTTAAACTACCTCTTAGTTTTGGATGTCCACGAACAAGTTTAGTTTTCAATAGTTTGACAATAAGTTTACTTCTTGAGTGTCCTTATCTCCTATGCCAAAGATCCAATTCCCCATTCTTGGTAATGAAGCATTTCAAATAAGAAGCAGATATATCCTCAAAGCTAATTGTATAAACATTATGTGTTTTATGAGAAACAAGTAAAACACTATTAGTTTTAGCATCTATAATTTTGCATGTGTTTGTAGAGGATTCTAATATAACATTTCGACCCTTATCACAAAGTTTGCTAATAAAAAAATAGATTATGCTTAAGTCCATCTACACACAGTACATTAGAAATTGAAAATGCTTTTTTACCTATGGTGCAGATTCCAAGTATGCGCCCTTTTCTATTGTCCCCAAATATCACCATGCCTCCACTCTTCTTCACTAGGCTAAGGAAATTGTCTTTATCTCTTGTCATGTGCTTGGAACATCTAGAGTCAGAGTACCACATGTTCTCCTTGTCATTAGCCGACCAATATACCTAAAAAGAAGATGAGGGTAAAGATCTGGTTACCCATGTTATTCTACTCATATGATAGGTAGAATACTTTGGTACCCATGTAACGCCCCGAAACTCAAAAGTGTGATGGGTGAGAAAAATCTGGGATTTGGGAGAGGTGACACAACCTGGGACACGGGCGTATCCCAGGGCGTGTCGTGCTCGGGTTCGGCGTTGGTCGCGTGGTCAACAATTTTGGAGTCAACGGTCGACGGGGGGGGGGGGGGGGGGGGGGGGTGAACACGACCTGGGACACGGGCGTGTCCCAGGGCGTGTCAGTCACTCAAAGCTTTCCACTCAATGATCGTTGAGTAAGGGCGCACGGCCTGAGACAAGGCATGTTCGGGTCCGACACAGGCGTGTGAAATTTGACCTGGGTGTGTCAAATACCCGTGTCCTGCTCGGTTCGTTTAGCGAGTTTTGCTAAGGCAGCTACATTGCATGGGAAACGGGCGTGTTCCAGGGTGTGTCTAGAACATGGCATGTGACACAGGCGTGTTACATGTTCATGTCGTGTTGTGGTTGTTTTGGACCTGTGTCGTTGGAGGAACACACCCAGCTACACAGGCGTGTACTGGGTGATACTGGTGTGTCAAGCCTGACACAGGCGTGTCGAGTACCGTGTTCTTTTTGGTCCGCGCCGATTTTGACGGCAAATGGGTGACACGACCTTGGACACAAGCGTGTCACAACCCGTGTTCAGCCCAGGTTTTGGATTTTCGGGCTAAATCGTAGCCGTTCGTTTCCTTATTTTGAGATCCGAAGGCTGGGGGTTGATTCCCCAGGGTTATACCTGGGTTTATGGTTTAGAAAACCTGATTTGTCTTGGATTCACTCTCTTTCTAAGATCTAGAGAGAGGAGAGATCAAGGAGGAAGAAGGAAGGCTAGATCCGGTCACTAGTGGAGTTTCAGAGCTCCAAATCGCGAGCCGACGTTGGATCTACGAAGGCAAGGAGATTGCGGTGCTTTTCATCTGCGTAGTTTTACATGGCACCGAGGTGAAATTCTAGGGTAACATTTCTCATCCTAGGACATGTGAAGTCCTCTTTTCCTTTGCATAGGAAGCCCTCTTTCCCGAGTGTGAGATGAGTTTGTTGAGTTCCTTGGGGTAGATATGTAAAGTCCCCCTTGTGTAGAGTCCACATTCGATAACTGAAATTGGCAAGGTGTGTGAAGCATACCTGGACAAGTTGGTCTTGATCGGTGATGTTGCATTGCACAAATGGTTGGAGAATACTCCGTGCGAATGTTTTTTTTTCGGGTTTTCTATGAGGTAGATTGCAACAGGGATCCTTGGGGACTTACTCCAAGGTGTACCCGAAAAACTAGGCAAATGTGTGATTTTGCCAACATGGTGGCCGGGGAGCCAACTTGAATATAACCGGGTTGTGTGAACTATGTGATGGAAATGGGACTCAAGGAGTCTTGACCCACACATATGTCTTAAATTGACGTTGCGGTATAAGCAACGGGTTAGGCAGAACCGTACCTGCTCTATGTCGTTCGGTGGAACCGTTGGCATAGATGAGGGTCTTCGGCGGTCTATGGCTAAAATTGACGTGACCAATGCCGGGAAGACAAATTGCTCATAAGGTTGGTCGTCCAAGGGGCGGTGGTGAGACGGAAATGTCTATGGATTAAATTGATGTGACTTTGGCCGGATCGCTGTGAATGTGCCCTAAGAGCACAGGGTGTGTGGTCGTGCGTGCCTACGCCTGTGATGAAGTGTGTTTATACTATATTACTTGGTTATGCTAACAAAGTGCATGGAAAGAGCATCGCCGCCCCGAGTTGGGGGCGGGGTCTTTATAATTTGGTCAATATAGCTGACCGTTTCTTTTGTTTGCCACCGTGCGGTGGATTGTTGCTTGCAGGTGCTGCGGAGCGGAGCAGTAAATAGCGGGCTAAAGCCCAAGTTGCTGAGCCGGCCCTCGAAGGCCTAGTTTTTGAGTGTTTTCTTGTATTCTCATGTGTGACCGGCCTGCGTGCCGAGGTTTGGAGGACACTTATATTTGAGAAAACTATTGTAAGGCCATAAGGCCAGTACTTGTGTATTGTACATTGCTGTTGGTTTTAGTAGTGGACATACATGCTTGTGGCTGGGTTCTTTATTTCGTGAAACTTAATAAATTGCTTCCGTTAGATGCTCTGTGTAAGACGTTGTGATTGGTTGATTGGTTTCAATGAGTAACCCACCGGTCTGTCTGTGGTATATGGCGTCGGGCCTCGGCCGGACCTACTGTTATATGTTATGTGACGGATAGGGGTATTACAATTTGGTATCAGACTACCGGTTTCGGTCAAGCTTAAATGAATTCGTGGACGAATTCACTTTAAGGGGTGTTGAGCACGTGTGTGTGCGTCATCGTTATAACATGAAAAGAACCCATGAATGTCCACTTAGGAATGAAAATACACATGTTTTAGGAACCTTTGTGTTCCTATAATTGCTTTTTGTAATGTTGTTTGGTCGCTTATCGGTGTTTTGCACGATTATAGGTGACCAGGAGTGGTGCTGGGCCATCATAACAGCCAGTTTCTGAGGAGAGCTTCGCACCAAATGATGCGCCTGCAACACCTCCTTAAGCTGAGACCATTTGATTGGTAGCAGAGGCTGTGTTTGCAATGATCAATACATAGCCTGCGAGGCAGGTGCAGCAGACTGCTCCTGCTGTGAAGCAAGTACCGCTCCAAGCGGCAGAGCCATGGAAGGTGGAACAGGTGGTAGTGGAGCTAGTGTTGCCTAGGAGAGCAACGGAGAAGCAACTTAAGCACGTGATGGGTTTCAATCCGCCAGTGTTCTTGGGGATGGGAACCCCAACTCAAGTAGAGGATTGGCTCTCTAGAATTAAGAGAGTGCTGACAGCTACTAAGACTAAAGAGTTGTAGAAGACCACGATTGCGATGTTCTTGGTGGAAGGGGATGCAAGGCTATGGTGGGAAGTCTTGGAGCTACACCATCTGAGGGGTAGGCAGTTGACTGATATCCTAGTGGAGGAGTTTTCAAGGTTGTTCATGGCTGGATACCTCCCCTCAGCTCAGAGGATTGATTTAGAAAATGAATTCCATATGTTGGTTCAAGGAGACAGTACCGTGGACGATTATCTCCACGAGTTTACTCGTTTAGGATGATACGCAAGCGCTACCTTTACTTATGAGGAGCGCAAGACGAACCGATTCTATGAAGGCTTGAGATATGACTTTAGATTGTTACTTTTGGGGCCTATGGCGCAGGGTTTCCTAACCTTGGTGACATGGCCTGGTTGTCACAACCCGCATTTTTCCCAACAATTTAATTATATCAGAGCAAGGGGAAAATGCGCGTCGTGATGCCACGCCGTGCAGGGGATAACTGCAGACGTTCAGGCAAGGCTCCAAACTCTACAATTTTAATAGAAAACATAAATGGTTATGAATAAAATCCCGTTTAAGTTATGATGGTAGCCGTATCCCTCGGCTTAGTGAATCATCTAGTTCACGATTTAAAATATAAATTATACGTTTGCGGAAAATACTTATTTAAATTGACTCTAATATCCTACACGAGTATAAATGTCCCCGAGGATCAACTCATACAATGCAAACCCTAGATTTATAATAAGTGTAGGAAAGTCTTTACGCTAAATAAAAGGTAGTGGCTTAGTTTTGAAAGAGATGACAAGTATGCTTTACTAATAGTAAGGTTTTATAGGTTAAAAATATCTAACATACCATCCTAGCAATAAATCATCACAGAGAGCAAGTAATGTAAACCAAACATAAGGAAACCACAACAGCTAGCAAGTGTCAAAAAAACAACAACAATCCTGTGGGCGTCAACAGCCTGACATGAACCCTCAGTAGGAAAATGTCTGAAACTAGGCAAAGAAAACTAAAACAACGAACTACCTCGCTACAGCGAGGGGGAAAAACCAAAGCCAAACAACTGCTGCTAGGGCTCCAAAACTGGCTCCGCTACCTGCTAATGCTCCGAACCTGGGGCATTCCAAAGACAGAACACCTCAGCAAGAGGGTACAAATGGTGGCAGAAAAATAAGCCAAAATAAATAAGGGTCAAAAGGGGTACCAACCCAAGATCAAAACCTTTGAAGTAAAGTATAAAAAGAAACAAGGCATCATCAGAAAAAAGAACACTTAGGTGATTCGTCACAAGAGTACACCAGACGCACAAGGCTATAAGGTGACAACATGAATAAATCATAAGGAAGAAACACAAAACCTTTATTAGGCACTCGTGGTCGACTCTACGCCAAAAACACGGGCGAGGTGGTCACTCAACTGGACACACCCTTACGAATAAAATATCCGCTTAACTGCGAGGGAGTCTCATACTCTCCACCATACACCGCAGATGCCCAAAAACCTGGTAGACTTCCACAAGGTACTAATAAAGGCATCAAACTTTGCGGAGGTGATTTCGTCCACCAACTCCCGCAATCAAGAAAACCCACAAAGAAACCATCACATATATCTCGAGATTTGGCTCGTCGGATTCTACTTGACACTTCTAGTTTCAAGACATGGTTGATCAACCCCTATGAACGATTTACAATCCTAGACAAACTCTAATACGATCAATAACGATAGGTAATGCATTTAAAGGCATTAATAAGACACATCAAGAACGATTAAATATATCATGACAAGATCAAGTTCATCAAGACAAAATCTTACAATCTCGAGTGATCATCCAAAAAGGATAATCGTAGCAATAACATGGAAAAACAAAGTGAAGAAAAAATTTAAAGAACATAAAAACTGAACCGTTACCATCAAATCAGGCAAGGAGAAATGAGGGGAAACCACCACTTGCCTTGGTTTTACCGGAAAAGTTCTCCAAATTAGTCCACGTCACAGATCGGGGCAAAAGAGGATGGAGGAAGTTGAGATCTAGACAAAAATGGTCGAAAAGGGGGGTTAGGGCCGAAAAACCCTAACGAGAAAACTCAAAGAAAGGGGAAAAATTTACCACGATAGCGTAGCTCTCGGTGAGAGCTTTCCAGATCTATGCTCGGTTGATGATTTCGAGCACCGGAGCTCCGTCGGCGGCCACCGGAAGATTCACGAAATATTCTCTCTCTCGCTCACGCCGCTCTGGTTCGTGAGAAAGAATCAGAGAAGATGAAGTATTCCTATTTTTCTAAATAACCTAAGTATAAGAATATATATATATATATATATATATATATATATATATATATATATATATAGGTAGTTATAAAAAGGTTTTGTCTAAATATATATAAAAAAACGGTTTAAGTCCGAGCAGTTCGCGGAAAACAAAATTAGTGGTCTAGAATGGCTTCAAATCGAAAAGTGCCCAACATAAAAGTTGTAGATCTCGTCGAGACAAACAAATTTCATGTTAGCCAATTTTTCATACGACACTGTTTTGACCCTCAAAAAGGCTCCCGAGCACAAACTATGACGAACTACACGAGAAAGACAGCAGACTACTCGAGTATACAGAAGGCTACTCGAGTAAGCAGAAACAGACTACTCGAGTATGCAGGAACAGACTACTCGAGTATACAGAAGGCTACTCGAGTATACAGAAACAGACTACTCGAGTATACAGAAACAGACTACTCGAGTATGCAGGAACTTACTCGAGTATTCAGAAACAGACCACTCGTGTATACAGAAAGCTACTCGAGTATACAGAAACAGACTACTCGAGTATACAGAAACAGACTACTCGAGTATACAGAATTGGAGGAACAGAAGATTTACATAATAAGCAGAAACTTCACACGAGTCAAGGTTGCAGGAAAAACAATTTTTTGGCAAATCTAACCTTTTGATCAAACTATAAGAATGAATAGTACTTTTCATTTTTGAATAGTAATTTAATATTAAAATAATCGTATTTATATATATTTGAATAAGGAAATGCGAGATCAAAACGGAGGCCCAAACGAGCGCCGAATTGAACGAAACTCACGCCGTAGGCGAACACAGACGCTACGAACACAACGACGAAGTCAAAACCAAGATCAGATGAGCCATTCTCGAGATATAAGTTTTCAAAGTTTACGACGAACATAAATTCCACAAAACTTTGGAAAAACGCCGAGGCCCAATTATCGCTCGGATCGCGACGAAACTTGACGAGTAAGTCAAAAAATTACTCAACTTAAATTCCAAATGCAAAATTTTCACATAACAACAAGAATTCGGCCGACTTGACCGCATGGACCCGAAAATTCCTTTATGGCATTACGTCGTCATCTTGACGTTAAAGGTAACGCCATGACATCATAAACATGATGTTTCCCATTTAAATAAAATCGTCGAAAAATCGGGGGCGTTACACTGGTATTTGTAAAAGGACATGAAGAATGTTAAGGCGAAGAAGGACTCAAGTGGTAGGAAATCGGAGTTCAAAGTGCTTACTACTTCGAAGTATGGATATCGCAGGTTCTACAAGAAGGCTAAGACGTCGGGTCCAGCCCCTTCTTCAGGTGCCTCAAGGGCAGCTACCAACCGTACCCCGGACGCTTGTTTTAATTTTGGAAAGATGGGGAATTTTGCCCGTGATTGTTGGAGCGGACGTCCGAAATCCGAGAGGAAGCAAGGAGCAACATATGAAGAGAAGGGCAAGGCTGTGGAGTCAACCGCGTCCCACTATGCTCCGACTCAACCGAGAGTCTATAATTTGGGCCAGTAGGAGGCCATTAAACCGGCAGACGTGGTGATAGGTACGGTTTAATTTATAGCAAGTTAGCTTTAATTACTGTTACCTAGTGCTTGTTAGCCTAATTTTTTTTATATATGCTTTATTTATGATTGGCGATAGTCCGACATGAGCCGTATTCGATACGGGAGCTTCACACTCCTTTTTTTCGAAAGTTTCATCACGTGCATTCGAGTCCCATCTTCGATGGTAAAGGACAAATTGGATATGCTACTGCCAAATGGGTGTTTGATGCGCGCGGACAGAGCACGTGCCGTAAAGGTTCATATTGGAAGCCAATAGTTCGACTTGCTAGCGTTGTTGTTGCCGCTAGTAGAATTCGACGTCATCTCCGGTATGGGTTGGCTTACGGAGCAGAAAGCTTTTATAGATTGCAATCGTAAAGAGGTCAAGCTGGGTGTTGGGCAGGAGACAACGTTTGCGGGATTGAAGGGGTCGAGCAAGACGCTGATGTCTGCTCTTCAAGTGGTCAAGGTGGTTCGTGCTGGCATAGAGCTGTTCTTCACATTTGTGGAGGCTGTAAAGCCTAAGAACACTTTGGATGGTATCCTAGTGGTATGTGAGTACCCTGACGTGTTCCCGAACCATCTTCTCGGAGCCCCACCACAGCGAGAGATCGATTTCACGATAGAGCTAGTGCCAGGTGCCAAACCTGAATGATGTTCTCCTTATAGGTTGGCGCCTAAGGAGATGGCGGAGTAAAAGGTTCAACTAGAAGAGTTGATGGAGCAAGGTTATTTTCGTCCAAGCTCGTCGCCTTGGAGCGCACCGGTCCTCTTTTTTAAGTATAAGGATGGGAGCTTACGGCTGTGTATCGACTACAGAGAGTTGAACAAGCTAACGGAAAAGAATAAATACCTGATCCGAAGGATTGATGATCTTTTCGATCAGTTAGTCGGGTCATCAGTATATTCAAAATTGGATCTGAAGTCCGGTTACTATCAGTTGAGGATAAGGGAGAGTGATATCCCAAAGACATCGTTCAGCACAAGGTATGGTAATTTCGAGTTTACGGTCATGCTGTTCGGGCTAAGTAATGCGCCATCCGTATTCATGGATCTGATGAACAGAATGTTCAGAGAGTACCTAGACCATTTTGTGATCGTCTTTATTGACGACATATTGGTGTACTCGCAGTGCAAAGAAGATCACTTCAAGCATATGCATCTGGTTTTGGAAACGCTGAGGAGGAACGAACTATATGCAAAGTTCTCTAAGTACGTGTTTTGGTTATCCTCAGTGGCATTCCTTGGTCTTATAGTTAGTGGAGAATGGATAGCGGTAGATCCGACGAAGATTTTTGCGATACAAGTGTGGCCTGTGTTTTCTTCGGTAGCAGAAGTCCGGAGTTTTCTTGGTCTTGCCGTCTATTACAGGCGCTTCGTAGAGAACTTCTCGCGGATAGCGCTACCTCTCACGAAGTTGACAAGGAAGGATCAGAAGTTTGTATGGTCGCAGGAGTGCGTGCAAGCGTTTGAGGAGTTTAAGAGTCGGTTGACCATGACGCCAGTGCTAAGTTTGCCAAGTGGGACCGAGATCTTCGAGATTTATAGTGATGCCTCAGGCAGTGGTTTGTGTTGGAGCATGCATTCCGCACTTCTTAGTTTGCAAATAACAAATCCCGGATGTATTTTATCTTGGTATGTGTTTTAAATATGTAGGGATAACAGGTTTTTTAAGTACTAAGGAATGGCTGAGCATAACATTGAAGAAAAGGAAAATCGCACTATCGCTGGCGATAACGCTACTGCGGGCGATAGCGTGGATAGTTACTGCTGAGGTCAGCCTTGATCCACATGATGCCGCACACGAAGTCACGATTGAGCAATATCACGGGGCGATATTGATGTCGCCGAGCGATATCCCACGATCGTCACGTTCTTCACTCAGATCTGAAAATCCGCGCGAAGTGTGCCACGTATCAAGCAACGGAGAGTTATCACTATCGCGGGGCGTTAACGCTACCGCCGACGATAGCATGAAGTGATATATACGGCCAAAAATTTCAGGGAAGAGATTGATCGTGCAGAGCTTAGTTTTCCCAGAGAATTTTCAAAGCCTTTATCTTCGTTTCCAGACGAACTCCCTTGGTCCATTGAAATCTCAAGAGTGAAGGAGATATGACCGTGTGTTCAAGATTGGAGATCTTCTCATCGGTTCATCATCCTCTTCAGATCTCGTGATTGTGAGGGAGTTTGTAAGTTTTACTATTGTACTTTCATTTTCACTTTTTATCTTTATAATTGGGAAGGGAAAATCATCACCTTGTGTGTGGTGTCTAAGTTCTTGTGTGGCTTAGGGGCAAATCACCGCCTTTTGTGTGGGGTCTAGGTCCTTGTGAGGCTTAGGAGTAAATCACCGCCTTATGTGCAGCGTCTAGATCATAGGTTTGATTTAGGGGGAGGCTAGTAGCCATATCTAGGGAGATATTGACTATAGCCTATCGGTCCTTGGGAGAAGGACCGTTGAAAAAGCTAAAATCTATTATCGTTGTAAGCCTTGATTTCAAGCTTTATTGAAATCATTTTACAAATATATTTTGGAGAAATAAAATCTTGTTTTTCATTTCATTGGCGTGCCTCAAACTTTACATCTAATTTCGTATTTTATAAATAGTTTGTTAAAATTTTAAAAAGCCCTTATTCACCCCCCCCCCCCTCTAAGGGCGCCACAAGATCCTACAAGTGGTATCAGAGTAGGTTATTCCTAATACGGTTTCACCACCAGGAATTATGGTGCAGCATGACCATGCTTTCTCTGAGGGACAAGGAATTAATAGACCTCCGTTATTCACTGAATCTGATTATAATTACTGGAAAACTAGGATGAAATATTTTCTTATTTCTCTTGACATTGAAGTTTGGAATATGGTAGAGACTAATTATGCTCATCCCACTTATACAGTAGGAGATGTAGAAATGGAAAAACCAAAAGATAAATGGGATGATCAGGATAAGCTAAGGTGCAAAAATAATGCAAAAGCCATGAATGCATTATTTTGTGCATTAGATAGGACTGAATTTAATAGAACTTGTGCTTGCAATAATGCTTATGAAATTTGGAATTTACTTGAAGTTACTCATGAAGGTACCTCGCAGGTGAAGGACTCTAAGCTGTTTCAACTGGAATCGGAATTTGAAAAGTTTAGGATGGAAGTGGATGAGGACATAGACTCAATGTACACCAGATTCACCAATATAGTGAATGACTCAAAAGTGCTTGGTAAAAATTTCTCAAATGGTGATTTTATGAGAAAAATTCTTAGATCTCTTCCCCCTAAATTTAATCCCAAAGTGACGGCTATTTCTGAATCTCATGATCTTAAATCTCTTAATATTGAAAGCCTGATTGGTAACTTGAAAACTCATGAAGTTGAATTAAAAATTCAACAACAAGAGTATATGGAGCCAAAGAAGAAAGGGTTGGCTCTAAGATCTAAGAAAGAGAAAGATAGTAATTCTGAGGATGAGGAGGAAGATGAAGAAAGTCTTTTCGTTAGTAAATTTAAGAAATTTATGAGAAATCTGGAGAGAAGAAATACTTCTAAAAAATATTTTAAGAAGGAGATGTTTAGAAAGAAAAAACAAAAGGATGACGATGAGGAGGAAGAAAGACCCCCCCGGAGTGCTATCACTGCAGGAAGTTAGGACACATTCGAAGCAAGTGTCCAAAGTACTTGAAAGAACTTAAAGAAAAGAAGCACAAAGGGAAGAAGAAGGTCCTGAAAGATGAAACATGGGATGATACTACTTCTGAGGATGCAAGCAGTTCAAGCTCAAGCGAGGAGGAGGAGGCCAATATGTGCCTAATGGGAAAAGGGTCATATCTGATGACGAGTGCAGTGTCTAAAGCGATACTGAGGTAACTCCTCCAACTTATGATGAATTATTTTCTGAATTTTTAAAGACCTGCAAATGTTTTGAAAAAAGTTTAAAAGATAATGATCTTCTTAAAACTGAAAATAAAGTTTTAATTAAAGAAAATAAAAATTTGTTAAATGAAATTAAGACTATTGGAAAAGAAAAAGTCTCTTGCCAAGAGTGTGATCACTCTATGGGAAGAATAAAAGAGCTTGAAGAATCTCTTTCGAAATCTCATTCAAAAATAAAAATTCTCACAAAAAATAATGAGATTTTAGAGAGAGATCTGAAATATTCTATTTCCAAAGTCCATGAAGGAAAGAAAGCTTTTGAACATAGATGTGTAAATCTAGTATCCGAGAATACTGAAATGAGGAACCAGATTCATGACTTAACACTAGCCATGAAAAAGTTTGGAATGGGCCAAAGATCACTGGATATGATCTTAGGTTACCAATATCACGGATCTGGAAGATTTGGACTCGGATACACGACTAGAAACTATCGCCCTGCGATAACCACTACCGCCGGTGATAGTGAGAAATACAGAAAAACGAATTTTAAAAATTTTGATAATAATAAATTAACTGATACTACATTGTCGTACAGTAAAGGTCCAGAAAAGTTATATTCTTCTCGTTACATTACATGTGCCAAATGCAATAGATTTGGTCACACAACGGACTCGTGCTGGAAGAAAGGAAAAAGTAAAATTAAGCAAATCTGGATGCCTAAGGCTTCTACCTATACTATGGGTGGAACCACTTGGGTAGCCAGATCTTTACTCACATCCTCTTTCTAGGTGTGTTGGCAGGCGAAGGACAAAGAAGACGTGCGGTACTTGGACTCATGTTGTTCAAATCACATGACAGGCAATAAAGAGAAGTTCCTTAGCCTTGAGATGAAGAAAGGAGGAGTTGTAACATTTGGAGATAATGGAAAAGGAAAAATCATCGGCATCGGTGTTGTGGGTAACAAAAGTTTTTCAATTTCAAAAGTTTTGTTTGTAGAAGGGTTAAAACATAATTTGATTTCTATTAGCCAATTATGTGATAAGGGTTTAAATGTTTTGTTTGAATCTTCTACAAATTTGTGCAAAATTATTGTTTCCAAAACAAATGAAATTGTTTTTACCGCACCTAGATGTCATAACGTATATATGATTAAATTTCATGATTTTTCAAATTCTACTTTAAAATGTTTTTTTTATCAAAAAATGATGAGTTAGAATTATTGCATATGCGACTTGGACATACTAGTGCCAAGTTAATTAAAAAACTTTCAAAAGATAAATTAATCAAAGGTAAACCATTGCTAAATGGGAATTTATCTTATTTATGTGAGCCTTGTCAAAAAGGAAAATTTTCAAAATCGTCTTTCAAAAGTAAAAAATATTATTTCTACAACTAGGCCACTCCAATTAATTCATATGGATTTATTTGGGCCAATTAATGTTTCTAACTTAGGTGGTAGAAAATATAAATTTGTATTGGTTGATGATTATTCACGTTTTTGTTGGGCTTTATTTCTAACCTCTAAATCTGATGCATTTTCAGAATTTTCTAAATTATGTTTACGTATTCAAAATGAATTTGAGTTAAAAATTAAACGCATACGTTCAGATCATGGAGGGGAATTTGAAAATGAAAAGTTTCTTTCTTTTTGTACGGAGTTAGGAATTAAACATGAATTTTCCGCTCCACGCACACCACAACAAAATGGTGTAGTGGAAAGGAAAAATAGGACTCTTCAAGAGCTAACCCATACGATGTTATCTGAATTTAATTTACCAAAATCTTTTTGGGCTAAAGCGGTGAATACTGCATGTTATGTAATTAATAGAATAATGCATCGCCCTATTTTAAACTTAACTCCTTATGAATTAATTTTTAATAAAAAACAAATGTTTCTTATTTCAAAGTTTTTGGTTGTAAATGTTTTATTTTAAATTCTAAAGATTCCTTAGGAAAATTTGATGAAAAATGTGATGAAGGAATTTTTATTGGGTATTCTTCAACTAGTAAAGCTTATAGAATTTTTAATAAACGAACGAAAATAGTTGAAGAATCTATTCATGTGAGGTTTGATGAGTTTGTTCCATGTATAGATAAGCAATCTACAGGAAAAGAAGATACACCCCTTCCTTTGAAGGAAAATGATGATGAAGAATATGAAAAGAATGAAGAAGGAAAAGAAGAAGAAAAAGAAGAAGAAGGAGAAGAATATGTGTCTCCAAGTGAATTGATATTTTCAAAGGATCATCCGAAGGAGCTTATCATTTGAGATCCACAAAAAGGGGTCAGTAATCGTTCTTCTTTACATGTTTTATTTTCAAACCTTTGCTTTGTCTCTGAAATAGAACCAAAAGATGTTTCCACTGCTTTAAATGATGAATTTTGGTTTTTAGCTATGAATGAAGAACTTAATCAATTTGAATGTAATATGGTTTGGAATCTTGTAGAACTACCCAAAGATCATCCTGTAGTTGGAGTAAAGTGGATATTTAAAAATAAATTGGATAGTGATTCTAGAATTGTTAGAAATAAAGCAAGATTAGTTGCAAAAGGTTTTGCACAAATTGAAGGGGTAGACTATGATGAAACTTTTGCACCCATTGCTCGATTAGAAGCGGTTTGGATATTTCTTGCATTTGCTTGCTTTAAAAGATTTAACTTATATCAAATGGATGTCAAAACTGCATTTTTAAACGGGTATATAAAAGAAGAGGTTTATGTAGAACAACTTCTGGCTTTATAAATGAAAAATATCCAAATTATGTTTATAAATTAGATAAAGCACTTTATGGGTTAAAACAAGCACCTCGTGCTTGGTATGATCGTTTAACTCAATACTTATTAAAGCATGATTATAAAATAGGAAGTGCCGATTCTACACTCTTCATTAAGCAAATTGAACATGATTTAGTTATTTTGCAAATTTATGTTGATGATATTATTTTTGGAGCCACTAATGAAGAGTTATGTAATGAAGTAGTTCAAATTATGAAAAATGAATTTGAAATGAGCATGGTAGGAGAATTTCTTTTTTCTTAGGATTTCAAATTACACAAAGAAATGATGGCATTTTTATTAATCAATCTAAATACATTCATGATATGTTAAGGAGATTTGAATTTGAAAACCTTAAACATGCCAATACTCCTATGAGTGCTTCATTGAAATTAGGAAAAGATGAATGTGGTATTTCAATTGACCAAACCCTTTATAGAAGTATGATTGGGTCGTTATTATATTTAACTTCTTCTATGCCTGATATTATGTTCGCCGTTTGTTTATGTGCTAGATTTCAAGCTAATCCAAAAGAATCACATTTTAAAGTGGTGAAACGTATTTTTAGATATCTTATAGGAACATCTAAACTAGGCTTATGGTATCCTCATAATGACTCTTTTATTTTACATGGATACTATGATTCTGATTATGCGGGGTGTTCATTAGATCGAAAGAGCACAAGTGGCACTTGTCACTTTATCGGCCCAACACTTATTTCTTGGTCGAGTAGGAAACAGAATTCTGTTGCCCTCTGCACTACTGAGGCCGAATATATTGCACTTGGTAGTTGTTGTGCTCAAGCACTTTGGATGAGACAAACACTAGAAGATTTTGGCATACATCAAAATAATGTTGAATTAAAATGTGATTGCAAAAGTGCTATCGATTTAACGAACAATCCTGTATTACATTCTAGATCCAAACATATAGATGTTCGTCATCATTTTATTAGGGATCACCTAAAGAAAGGACATATTAAAATAAATTTTATTGGAACAGATTCTCAAATAGCAAATATTTTCACAAAACCGCTTAATAATTCACGCTTTTTAAGGTTAAGATTAGAACTTGGAATCTTAGAATTATAAATCAAAATTGTTTTAATTCCGACATTTTTTTTATTAAATAGACCTAAGATTAGAAATCGTATATATATGTCATATAGTTAATTACAATTAATCAAATTTTTTCCAAATAACCAACACAACATAACGTAAAATTGGACAACACATAGGATAACACTGAAAGAGTCAATACAAACATCAAACACACAAATTATTAGAGTTTTCACTATCGCCAGGCGACAGTACAAACGCCGGCGATATCCCAGATTCAGTCAACATCAAAATATTACATCACTGACAAAAAAAAGTCATTCATCCATGTTCTCTTCAGTAGACACATTCACATCTTCACTGGAAGTCGGAGTTGGTTCACTAGGCCTTCGCGTCTGCCTTATCTAATGTCGTGGAGGATCCTCGACTGGACTCCCCCATTCTCGTTCTTCTACCGGAGTTGGCTTTAGTTTCAGCCCCTTTACCAGAAACTTCATGAATTTTCGAAAACCGGAATGGCTACGCTTTCATTCCTCTTTCATCTCCTCCACCGTCTCTCTTAGGTGATCAATAGATTCACACAAAGACCCTCCTCTTTGGAGTGGTTGTCTTGATGACGAGGCATCCCTTGGAGATGGACCTCTAGCTTGTTCTATGGTATGTATCGCCGGGAAACAATCATCAATGTAGAACTGTTGATCTATCCAATCATATTTCTGATATATGACTTTTTGAATAACACTTCCTAAAGGAAGTGTATTCAGTTTCCTCATAAAGGAAATGCTAAATTTTGTACGTATATCGTATGATGGATAACACAAAATCAGCCACATCAAACTTGACTCTCTCTAATACATAGTAAGTCACTAAGCTCAATTGAGCCGTGATCTTCCTTGTGTCCCCAGCCTTCAACATAACCGTGTTTTTTAATATATCTTGAATCACAAAGGCATCACGAGAGATTGATGAGACGTCTTGAATCAAACTCCTATTTTCCTTTCCGTGAAGGACTTGATTCAATATACTCCAATCACGATCCTTTCGGTAATTCTCCACTATATCCATAAAATTTTCCTCATAAGTGGCAAGATTATAATCTCGTCTTTAATCAGCATGAGTAATATCTATTTCCACTCCTTGGATTCGAGACCTTACTCCTCCATTCAACCCCGTATATTTAGGATCTTCCAAATGGTTATAGAAATCCCTTACAAAAATGGAGCTAAAAAGGTTGGGTATAATGAGAGACATTATACCTGACTCCACAAGTAGTTCATAGATATGTGGTGGTAATGTTTCATCCAAAAGTTTTGCAACACCAACCGACGCATTCTCAATTCCCGGGTATGTTTGATATGAAGCATGTGGGTTGCGGCTGGTGCTTTTTCTTGCACGGGATGAGGATGCCATTTCCTTAAAATATTATGTTAGCATCACATTCAATCAAGACATTGATTTCAACAAATTCATTTACTATCGCCGGCGACAGTGCTATCGCCTGGCGACAGTGCAAACTACTCCTATTAGCAATTTCATGAAGATCTCCTCTTGACATTGCATTAAACTTTCTAAAAATTAAATAAATCTCACAGATCTACCTCCTATTATTCATTTTTGTAAAGTTTTTGCCTAAAAATCAAGTGTTTTCTTCAAAATTCTTTCAAAATAAAATGTATTACCAAAACTAAAATTTTTTTGCTAGATCTATCTTCTTTCATCATCTATAAACCAGATCTATAATTTTTTTTAGAAAATAACAATATTAAAGAGAGATCTAAACTTACCTTTTTGAAGTTTTGAGGGTTTCTGCTGAAGAAGACGAAGCCAAAAAGTTAAGGGTCCGTGAAATGAGGATAAGTGTCAGCCCACTCAGTTTTTTTCCTTTTATATCAAAAACCGCTATCGCCCGCGTTATCACTAACGCTGGCGATAGTGTATTTTAGAGGCAAAAATCCCTAATACCTTGACACCTTTTCAACACCCTTCCTTCTAGTATTACTGAAAAGTTTTGGATGATTATCAGAATACGATACCTATTACATGTGTGATTATTAATTTATAAGTTCTTTAAACATTTTTTTTACTTTTCTTGCTCTTAATATCTTTCTATACCTTTGATGACTAGAACTTGAATAGACTTGTTTCCGCATGCATCTAAGTATGAGTAACATTTTATGATTGATAATGTGCTTCCACTGACACGAGCTGATAGTTACACGTACTTAAGCTTCTTATTACATGATATTAGTTTGTTTCAAAGTTTCGAATACATCACTAAACCTTTCATATATACTTCATTCATATTGATCTTCAAAACTATTGGCCATTTTCAAAAACAAAATATTTCTTATCAAGTTTGCAATACAAGTGAATTCGGAGTCCTAAGTCCAGTTTCTAAACAAAAAAAAAATGCATGAAAAAAAACAAATAAAAATGACTAGGATATTCCAATCAAGCTCTACTCACCCTCCTGATAAGTCTTAATGAGCCTTGTGAGGTTGAGCACCTTGAAAAGGATTGTAAAGTGTCTTGTGCAAACAAACATGGCCACTTTTTCAAAATCATTATGCCATGAAGTTATATGTGAGTTTCTTGTATTATAATATTGCAAACCTTCTTGTAACATATTTCTTAAGGAATCTGTAAACTACATCACTCTTCACATGTACACATCATTATCATTTATAAAATTTCTTCTCATGAGAATTGGACCGGAAATAGTTTTTCTCTTCTATTTAATCGTTTCTAATGTTTTTGATATCTTGGCCTGACAAATTTTCAATGTTTAACTTCAACTCTTAAATTAATTTTCTCCACAACAACCATTGTTTCCTGATAAAATTCCAAATTTTATGGTAATACTATTCCAGGGTTATTAATGTCGTTATTCTACTCCTCATATTTTCAAATTCTATGACTAATTTATTACTCTCTCACTTCTTTAAGCTTTCGCATTTGCCACTCATTTTTTAAAATATCCCACCGTCTTTTGCTAATAACAAAAGGGGGAGATTAAGTACGAAATAAATTGATTAGTACATTTAGGGGGAGAAATTATTTCTTTTAAACAGGGGAAGAATATAGGGGGAGAAACTAGTCTTTATTATAGGGGGAGTTTATTATAACTATTAGTGCACTTTGATTCATAATGATTATCTGAATTGTTTCACATTCTATTGGTCTCACACAATTTCTTTCTCAGTGGATTTGTTATTATCAAAAGGGGGAGATTGTTGGAGCATGCGTTCTGCACTTCTTAGTTTGTGAATAACAAATCTCGGATGTATTTGATCTTGGTATGTGTTTTAAATGTGCAGGGATAACAGGTTTTTTAAGTACAAAGGAATGGCTGAGCATAGCATTGAAGAAAAGGAAAATTGCACTATCGCTGGCGATAACGCTACCGCGGGCGATAGCGTGGACAGTTACTGCTGACGTCAGCCTTGATCCACATGATGCCGCACACGAAGTCACAGTTGAGCAATATCGCGGGGCGATACCGATTTCACCGAGCGATATCCCACGATCGTCACGTTCTTCACTCAGATCTGAAAATCCGCGTGACGTGTGCCACATGTCAAGCAACGGAGAGTTATCATTATCGCAGGGCGTTAACGCTACCACCGGCGATAGCATGAAGTGATATATACGGCCAAAAATTTCAGGGAAGAGATTGATCGTGCAGAGCTTAGTTTTCCCAGAGAATTTTCAGAGCCTTCATCTCCGTTTCCAAACGAACTCCCTTGGTCCATTGAAATCTCAAGAGCGAAGGAGATACGACCGTGCGTTCAAGATTGGAGATCTTCTCATCGGTTCATCATCCTCTTTAGAGCTCGTGATTTTGAGGGAGTTTTTAAGTTTTACTATTGTACTTTCATTTTCACTTTTTATCTTTATAATTGGGAAGGGAAAATCATCACCTTGTGTGTGGTGTTGAAGTCCTTGTGTGGCTTAGGGGCAAATCACCGCCTTGTGTGTGGGGTCTAGGTCCTTCTGAGGCTTAGGAGTAAATCGCTGCCTTGTGTGCAGCGTCTAGATCATAGGTTTGATTTAGGGGGAGGCTAGTAGCCATATCTAGGGAGATATTGACTATATCTTATCGGTCCTTGGGAGAAGGACCGGTGATAAAGCTAAAATCTATTATCGTTGTATGCCTTGATTTCAAGCTTTATTGAAATCATTTTACATATATATTTTGGAGAAATAAAATCTTGTTTTTCATTTCATTGGTGTGTCTCAAAGTTTACATCTAATTTCGTATTTTATAAATAGTTTGTTAAATTTTTAAAAAGCCCTTATTCACCCCCCTCTAAGGGCGCCACAAGATCCTACAATTTGGGCTGCGTGCTGTTACAGCATGGAAGTGTTATTGCGTATGGATCGTGTCAGCTGAAAGTGCACTAAAGGAATTATCCGGTCCATGACTTAGAGTTGGCGGCCGTGATTTTCGCGCTTAAGCTGTGGAAACATTATTTGTACGGTGTAAAGTTCGATATTTATTCCGACCATAAGATCCCGAAGTACCTATTAGATCAGAAGGATTTTAACATGAGGCAGCGGAGATGGATTGAGTTCCTGGGGGACTATACGTTCAAGATTCTTTATGTACCCGGGAAAGGCAATGCAGTTGCGGATGCGTCAAGTCACAGGGCTCCCTCCCAAGCCAACTGGTTGTCGGTTCTTGATGAGAGACTAATTTGAGAGTTCGAGGCGTTAGAGATATGTTGTGTTGATAGGCAGACTAGTGCAAAATAATTATTGAACTGGACGGAAGTTCAGTATGACCTGCCTGATCGGATTCGGAAAGCTATGGAGTTGGATAGCAGCATGATAGAGCTTATGGATGTAGCATTGGATGGGTCAAATTCTTAGTTTTTAGTTGAAGATGGGCTACTAAGGAAGGACGATCGTTTGTGCGTCCAAAACGGGGGAAATCTTCGGGCAGAGTTAATGTACGAGGCTCATCATACCAAGTACTCAATCCTCCAAGGGAGCACGAAGATGTACCGGGATCTAAAGAAGTTATTCAGGTGGCTAGGGCTCAAGAAGGATGTGGCAATGTTTGTGACTAAATGTCAAACTTGCGCCTTAGTAAAGGCGGAGTGCCAAAAGCTATGGGGATTCTTGAAATCCTTGCCTATTCTGGAGAAGAAGTTCTACGACATTTCAATGGACTTTGTGCATGGCTTGCCAAGGTCGCAGAAGGGAAACGATGGCATATGGGTGATCGTAGACCGGTTAACAAAGGTATCGCACTTCATTCCGCATAGGAATGATGATTCAGTGGAGAAAATTGCGAAGTTATATATGGATGATATAGTCAGACTACACGGTGTGCCCCCACAACATCGTGAGTGATCGAGATGGGCGTTTTACGTCCAATGATTGGAGGTTGATGCAACATATGCTCGAAACAAAGTTGAGGTTCAGCACAGCTTCTACCCGCAGACTGATGGGCAAACCGAGAGGGTCAACAGAACCTTGGAGGACATGCTTCGCATGTGTGTTCTAGACTTCGGAAAGTATTGGGAAGAATACCTGTATTTGGTGGAGTTTGCGTACAACAATAGCTACCAAGCGAGCATACAAATGGCGCCCTTCGAGGCCCTATATGGTAAAAAGTGTCGCACGCCGTTGTCGTGGCTAGAAACTGGTGAGGCAAGGTTGTACAAAAAGCAATACGTGGAAAGTGCTACTTTAGTGGTACGAATCATTCGGGAGCATTTTCTAATCACTCAGGATAGACAAGATAAGTACTACAATGCCAAGCACCGGAACGTGGAGTTCGCAGTTGGCGATTGGGTGTATTTGAAGATAAAGCTGTTCAAGGGTATGTCACGGGTACGACGCTTGAAGAAGCTGAGCCCGAGATACCTTGGACCGTTTGAGATTCTTGAGCGGATCGGTGAAGTAGCTTACCGTCTGAAGCTATCGGAGGAGTTCAGTAGTCTACACGACGTATTCAACATATCAGTGTTGCGGAAGGTGATGCAAGAGCCTTTGTAGGTGATCGTTGTTGATCAAGTACCAGTGGATGAAGGGTTGACAACTAAGGTCAAGCCCGTTTGTATTGAGGACTCTAAAGTCAAGCAACTTCATAACAAGGAGATCAGAATGGTCAAGGTCCGTTGGGACAATTGCGGTCGTGAGGAGCTCTCTTAGGAATGGGAGCAGACAATGCTTGAGGAGTACCCAGAGTTATTTCACTCAGGTACCACTTTTGGTTTTCTGTTTTCTTTTTCTTTGGTAATTTCGTGGATGAAATTGTTTTAAGAGGGAGAGAGTTGTAATGCCCCGAAACTCAAAAGTTTGACGGGTGGCATTTTGAGCCAAATCTGGGATTTGGTAGAGGTGACATGGCCTCGTACACGGGCGTGTCCAAGGGTGTGTCGTGCTCGGGTTCGACGTTGGTCGCGTGGTCGATGATTTTGGAGTCAACAGTCATCCGGGGGGAGGGTGAACACAACCTGGGACACGGTCGTGTCCAAGGGCATGTCAGTCACTCAAAGATTTCCACTCAACGATCGTTGACTGAGGGCGTAAGGCCTGAGCCCAGGCATGTTCGGGTCTGACACGGGCGTATCGAATACCTGTGTACTACTCGAGTCGTTTGGCGAGTTGTACTAAGACAGCTACACGACCTGGGACACGGGTGTGTCACAGGGAGTGTCTAACACATGGCATATGACACGGGTGTGTCACATGGTCGTGTCGTGCTCTATTTGTTTTGAACAAGTGTCATTGAAGGAACACGCCCAGCTACACGGGCATGTACTTGGTGATACGGGCATGTCAAGTATGACACGGGCGTGTTTAGTACCGTGTTCTTTTTGGGCCACGCTGGTTTTGACGGCGAATGGGTGACACGGCCTTGGACACGGGGGTGTCGCAACCCATGTTCGGCCAAGGTTTTGGATTTTTAGGCTAAATCATAGCCGTTCGTTTCCTTGTTTTTAGATCCGACGGCTGGGGGTTGTTTCCCCAGGGTTATACCCGGGTTTAGGGTTTAGAAAACCTCATTTATCTTAGAATCAATCTCTTTTTAAGATCTAGAGAGAGGAGAGAGCAAGGAGGAAGAAGGAAGGCTAGATCTGGTCACCGGCGGAGTTACGGAGCTCCAAATCGCGAGCTGACTTGGAATCTAGGGAGGCAAGGAGATTGCAGTGCTTTTCATCTGCATAGTTTTACATGGCACCGAGGAGAAACGCTAGGGTAACGATTCTCATCCTAATACATGTGAAGTAATATTTTCCTTTATATAGGAAGCCCACTCTCGCGAGTGTGTGGTGAGTTTGTGGCGTTCCTTGGGGTAGATATGTAAAGTCCCCCTTGTGTAGAGTCCGCATTCGAGAATCGACATAGGCATGTTGTGTGAAGCCTACCCATACAAGTTGGTCTGGATCGGTGATGTTGCATTGCACAAATGGCCAGAGAAGACTCCGTGCGAATGTTTGTTTTTCGGGTTTTCTACGAGGTAGATTGCAACAGGGAGCCTTGTGGACTAACTCCAAGGAGCACCCAAAAAACTGGGAAAATGCGTGATTTTGCAAACATGGTAGTCGGGGAGCCAACTTGAACATAACCAGGTTGTGTGAACTATATGATGGAAATGGGACTCAGGGAGTCTTGACCCGCGCATATGTCTTAAATTGGCGTTGCGGTATGAGCAACGGGTCAGGCGGAGCCGTACCTGCTCTATGTCGTTCGGCGAAACCGTCGGCATAGATGAGGGTCTTCGACGGTGTAGGCTTAAATTGACATGACCAATGCCGGGAAGACAAATTGCTCATAAGGTTGGCAGTCAAAGGGGCGGTGGTGAGACAGAAACGTCTATGGCTTAAATTGACGTGATGGTTGCCAGATCGCCGTGAATGTCCCATGAGTGCACGGGGTGTGTGGCCATGCATGCCTACGCCTGTGATGAAGTGTGTTTACACTATACTGCTTGGTTATGCTAACAAAGTGCATGGAAAGAGAATCGCCGCCCTGAGTTGGGGGTGGGTTCGTTATAATTTGGTCAGCATGGCTGATCGTTGCTTTTGTTTGACACTGTGTGGTGGATTGTTGCTTATAGGTGTTGTGGAGCCGAGCGGTAAATAGCGGGCTAATGCCCAAGTTGCTGAGCCGGCCCTCGAAGGTCTAGTTTTTGAGTGTTTTCTTGTATTCTCATGTGTGACCGACCTGCGTGCCGAGGTTTGGAAGACACTTATATTTGAGAAAACTATTGTAAGGCCAGTACTATCTTATTGTACATTCCTGTTGGTTTGAGTAGTGGACATTCATGCTTGTCGCTGGGTTCTTTATTTCTTGCAAGTTAATAAATTGCTTCCGCTAGATGCTCTGTGTAGGACGTTGTGATTGGTTGATTGGTTTCAATGAGTAACCCACTAGTCTGTCAGTGGTATATGGCTTCGGGCCCCGGCCGGACCTACTACTATATGCTATGTGACGGATAGGGGTGTTACAATCCAGACTTGCATAACTTTCTTATTACCTTTCCTCTGACATGACCCAGAAGTGTGAATAAACCTCTAACAGTTTGCACACAAAGCATAGGCAGTGGATGCTGCCTTTATCGTGTTCTTAGAGCTCGTGCCTGAGGATGGGGATAACCCTTCAGAACTATTGATCTTATTGTGTAATTTCTTATGATTCATTTTAGTCTTTGCTTTACTATGATTTCCTCTTGGTTGTAGCGTCAGACTTGAATATCCTAGTCCAAATTTTCCAGATCCATCACACTATGCACCCAACAACATGTTTAGTGAATTTTGCCCATTCCAAAATTTTGGATAGCACCATTGAGATCATAGATCCTCGCCTTTAGGGCGGTGTTTTCAGTAACTAGCATAACACACTGATTTGCAAACTGTTGTTTGCCTTCCTCTATTTTGGTAAGAGACATTTGAAGTCTTTTATCCAAGGCATTATTTTCATTGATGAGATTCTTGGTTTTCAAAAATGTCTTGGAGAGACTTCCTTTTTCCTCTTTGATCAATTCCATTAAGTGAGGACACTCTGGCACTCGATCTTCTCTTTGCCACATTTTATTAATTCTCTTGTTTTCATTTCTAATGGACTTCTTTTCAAGTATAACACTATCTAACTTCTCACATAGGTGTTCATAAATCTCAAGAAGTTTATGATAAGAGGGTGGGGTTACATTAGTGTCGCTCTGGAGACTGGACTCATCGTCAGATTCTTCTTTATTTCTCCACATGAGGCACTGATTTGCCTTGTCTTCACTGCTCGAGTCGGAGGTGCTTGACTCATCAGATCCATTCTTGTCCCAAGTTGTGCCTTTAGTACATTCTTCTTCACTTTGTGTCGTCTTTGCTTCTCCTTTTCCACCTTGTGAAGTCTTGGACATTCCCTCTTTATGTGCCCAGGCTTGTGATAGTGATAACATTCAGGATAAGACTCTCATCATCACTCTCCATCTACTTTGATGGCTTGTTCCACCTCCTAGCTTCTTCAGCTCCTCTCTTCAGAAATTTCTTGAATTCTCCCTACCTCTTGGGATTCTTCATGAACCTCTTGAATTCCCGAACATAGAGTCTTTCCATGCAGTCATCCTTAGATTCTTCAGTAGCCTTTCTCTCCCTTGCAGCCTTCCCTGTCAACCCATTCTTATCTCCCTGGGATACTCCTCAGCTTGAATCTTCAATTCAAGTTTATATGTCTTAATGTTTCCAATGAGTATCTCTATCTCCAGGGTGCTGATATGATGTGATTCAGCAATTGCAGTCACCTTCGAGTTGAATCGAGGAGTCAAAGATCGCAGGATCTTCCACACCAGATCTCCATTCGATTAGTTCTTCCCAAGGGATCTTGAGGCAATGACAATCTATGTGAAGCGTATATACATGGTGTCCACTTCATCGTCGATCTCCACCCAAAATTGTTTGTATTCAGATTCGAGTCGAAAAAGCTTCGACTCCTTTACCTGCAAGGTACCTTTGTGAGTAAGCTCAAGTAGACGTCATATATCATATGCAAACTCACAATTACAGATTCTATTAAATTCAGTTATATCCAATGCGCAAAATAAAGTATTCATTGCTTTGGCATTATTCGTACATCTAAGCTTCACAGCATCATCCCATTTATCATATTGTTTGACCAAGACAGTATCACCTATGGTGGTGGTGGGTGCAGTGTATTTTGTCTCAATCATGACCCACACATCCATGCTTTGGATCGGCAGAAAGATCTTCATTTGTGTTCTCTAGTGACTGTAGCCACTCCCCATGAATAGTGGAGGTCTACTCACACGGAAGATAAGAGAAGAGGATTGTTGCAAAGAAGTCTAAGACTCTCAGTAAGAGTGACTCAAGTGATTCAAGCTCTGAAGATGAAGAAGCTTAGTTTGGGAACATGGATCAATCAAATGAGGAAGTAGGTGACTCCCAATTCCATGGGAAGGTAAACTCTCACACGATGCTATCTAAATTTTAAACCTCAACTAATGGTCATGAACACTATTTTTCTGAGGAAGATGAATCTGACCTGATGGCTCAGAATCAAAAAAATTTGAAAGCTTTTAACAAATGTCATAAGGTAGTCAAGAAGTAATCACAAGAGATTGCTTCACTCAAGGCTGTGGAGTCAAGCCTGAACGAGGAAATTGCTGAATTAACTCCTCTAAAAAATGAAGTTCACTCCTTGAAAGAGAAACTAAAATGCTCTACTTAATTGTTAAGCTAGAAGGAGAAATACTTAGATGAGCTAGAAGAAAAACTATTGGTGGAAAGGAAGTTTGTTGAAAGCTACTCTAAGCCAAAGACTATTCTTCCTCTCATTGATAAATTCTCTACTCCGGAGAAGGGTAGTCGTCTTGGCCATATAGCTGAGAAAGGTTAGTCTGCTAAGAGAACTAGTATCAAAGGCAAATTGGAAGGCCCCTCAAAGAAAACCTTCTTTTAATCTGGTGATCTTCCCCATAAACCAATACGACTTTGAGACATCCTATAGACACTTTGCTAGGCCAACCTTTGTGGAGCCTAAAAAGCACTAATAAGGATGGACACATCAACGAGACTTTGGGGCTAGCATTTTCAAAGCACCTTATAAAGAAATTACACTAAAATGTTATGGTCCTTACGTTCATAGACCAAGTGGCAAGAAGGCTCCAAAAGCCAACACTGTTGTTCCTAAGGCTAAGGAAACAGTGAAGCCTTGTGTGTGCTGTAATTATGTGGCTTCCACTTCAAAGTCAGTGGCCCCTACTAGACCTCCCGTTCAAAAGGTTAAGCAGGAGTATAAGAGAAGGTACATTAGGTTTGACTGTTAGTGTTGCGGCAAGATTAGTCACTTTGTCGTAGATTGCTTTTTTTATCCGGTAAAGCTTGAAACTCCATTAGTTAATAGTGCAAGACAAAACACTAACAAATGTTAAAGTTCCATGTGGTGTTAAAATAACAAGGAACCAAGGACCCAATCTAATTGGGTTCCTAAGGTAAAATGATTTATGATTGTAGGTATGTCCAAAGGCCAATAAAATGCCAATCTAGTATTTGAATGATGGATGCTCTCGGCATATGACCGGGACTAGAAGCATACTACTAGAATTTACCCCAATCGAAGACGGTCCAAAAGTCATCTTTGGAGGGTCCGATAGGGGAATCACTAAAGGCTATAGTATAAATTCCAATTACATTGTCTCCTTCACAGATATGGCTAATGTTGAAGGATTACTTCATAATCTGATTACCATAAGTCAATTATATGACAAGGGCTATATTGTTGAGTTCTACACGGACTATATTGTATAATTAAATTGTCTGCTAATATGGAGATAATCTTAACAGGCACTAAGAGTAGAAATATTTTATTTTTAAATTTTCCTTGTTTGGACAATTAAATAGCAGTGTGTTTTTTGGCAAAAAATAGTTGGTCTCTCTATGACCAATGCCATAAGAGATAAGCACATATTAATTTCAAAACTATAAATATGTTATTTTCTCACAACTTAGTGCATGATTCCCCCAGCATTAAGTGCCTTAAAGAGCGTCCATGTCACGCGTGCCAAATGTGTAAGCAGACAAGGGCTACCTTTAAGGGTATTTCTGAAAAACATTCCTCTAGAAGTTTGTATTTACATCATATGTACTTATTCGGTCCTATGCCAATTCATAGTTTAGGAGGTAAAGTTTATATGTTGGTCATTGCTTATGATTACTCTTATTTTACTTGGCTATTATTTTTGAAACACAAGTCAGACACCTTTGAGGCTTTCACTAATTTTGTTAGACCAATTCATAATAAATATACTGCTCAGTGGTCAAAATTAGAAGTTATCACAGAATAGAATTTGAGTCTGTTGCCATGACAAAATTCTGTGGAAGTTAAGGTATCTTTCATGAGTTTTCCTCTCTGCGTACTCCACAATAAAATAGGGTTGCTAAGAGAAGAAACAGAACCCTCATTGAAGCATGCACAACTATGTTGAATGATGCTTCACTACTAGAGTACTTCTGGGCTGAAAAAGTCAACATAGCTTGTCACATGCAAAACCAAGTTTTAATCAACAAAAGCCATCATAAAACTCCCTATAAACTATTGAAGGGCAGAAAGCCGACTATATCCTACTTTAGGATCTGTGGCAGCAAATGCTTCATACTTAATAATGAGAAGTATTATTCATACTTAATAATGAGAAGTATTATCCCACGAAGTTTAGTGAAAAATGTTTTGAGGTACTTTTGCAGGGTATAGTAGCCATAATAAGACATATGTAATTTTTAATAAGAAAACTCATGTGGTAGAATAGTTTATAAATGTTGTATTTGATGAGACAAACATGCTTCATAGCAGCTCATCTAATGTTTGTTGTGTAGAAGGAAGTACCATGTTAAAAGAATTAAGCTTTGAAGAAGCGGTCAAGGAAGATGCTCCATGCTCAGTCAAGGTCGTCGATCCTTGTTTAGTGGATGAAGAATGACTATATGAAGAACTACCTCAACCTAATATAGATTCAATAGATGTGTAAGAACATGCTGGTGGTAGAGGAAGAAACCTAGCGTTCAGACACCTGAGAGATCACCCGGCTTATCTGATCATTAGAGAGCCAGGAGACGGTGTAAGAACAAGAATAGGTACTGCTAACAAAGTTCTACATCTTAGTTTTCTTTCTAAGGTTAAGCCAAAAATTTTTGAAGAAGCGAACAAGGATGCCTCTTGAATTTTGGCTATTCAAGAGGAGCTCAATCAAATTGAAAGATGCAAGGTTTGGGAGTTGGTTCCAAGACCCAAAAGACAAAACGTGATCGATACTAAATGAGTATTGATAAACAAGCTGGACAAAAAAGAGTGATTATAAAGAACAAGACTAGGCTTGTAGCTCAAGGGTACAAACAAGAAGAAGAGATCGACTTCGATCAGACTTTTGCTCTAGTGGCCTGACTCGAAGCAATAAGGAAGTTTCTAGCGTATGCTTCTCACAAAGGCTTGAAAGTCTATCAGATGGATGTGAAGTCAGAATTCCTCTACGGAGATCTAAAATAGGAAGTATACGTAGTACAACCCCCAGGTTTTGTCAACTCAACTTTCCCTAATTACGTATATTTTCTTAATAAAGCTCTATACAGATTAAAACAATCACCCCGAGCTTGGTATGAGATGTTGTGTACCTTTCTTCTTAAGAAAAAGTTCGCAAGATGAAAGATAGATAAGAAACTATTTCTTAAGAAAGTAAAAGGAATGATTTTCCTAGTGCAAATATATGTAGATTACATTATTTTTGGCTCTATGGAAGACAACTTGTGCAAGAAGTTTTCCAAACTCATGCAAGGAAAGTTTGAAATGAGCATTATGGGAGAGCTGAAGTATTTCTTAGTACTTTAGGTGAAACAATCTAATGATGGAATTTTCATCTCTCAGATGAAGTTCACCAAGGAGTTACTTAAGAAATTTGGAATAGAGAACGCAACCTCGATGAAGAGTCCAATGGGTTTAACTATGTCTCTAGACAAGGATGAGAAAGGTAAACCTTTTGATGAAACCAAGTACAGAAGCATAATTGGGTCCTTGCTCTACCTTACGGCCAGTAGATCAGACATAATGTTTCAACTTGTGTGTGTGCTTGATTTCAGGTGAACTCTAAGGAATCTCATTTCGTCGCTACAAAAAGGATTTTGAGATACCTTAAGGGTACACCAAATCTTTGCTTATGGTACCCAATAAGTAAGGATATCGAGCTAATTAGATTTTCAGATACAGATTTTGTAGGTAGCAGGGATGATAGGAAATGGACTTCCGAGACATGCCAATTCCTCGAAAGAAGGTTTATTTTATGGAGCAGCAAGAAGCAAAATTGTATGGCAACTTCCACTATCGAGTCAAAGTATATATCTACTTGTAGTTGTTGCGTAAATCTTCTTTGGATCAGAAATCAGCTAGAAGATTACAATCTAAAATTCAAGGAGATTCTAATGTTTTGTGACTCCTTTAATACGATAGCGATTGCAAATAATCCGGTCTCTAACATCCTGACAAAGCACATTAAAATAAGATATCACTTCATTTGGGAGCATGTGGAGAGCAAGGACATAACCCTCAACTATGTCCCGATGGATAAGCAAGTCGCAGATATTTTCACGAAGCCATTGGACAAGGACAAGTTTTCATTTTTTCAAAATGGAAATGGGCATGCTTAATAAGGAGTCTAGAAGACCGCTAAGAAGTCAGATATAATCACGGGAAGTACACCTCCATGCAAAAAAAAATTTCAAGGGAAAATTCGTCGAGTTGTCTCGCCGAAACTCGACGATTCATCAAAATTATGCAAGTGACCACGATGAAACTCAATGAATTCTACTCAGCTTTCGTGGAATTTTGACGATTTACACTTAGGTCGATTTTATTGGATTTGAAGAAGGTGCACGTCGTTTTCCCGTCTTAAAACTATATATATATATATATATATATATATATATATATATATACAAGCAGTCGTACACGGGGGACCCCGTGCCATGCGACATTTATCGTGGGGGCGACATTTGTCGTGGGAGAAACATTTTTTATAGGAGCGACATTCGTTGTGGGGGCGACATTGGTCGGGGGCGGCGACATTTATCGGGGGCGGCGACATTGGTCGTGGGCGGAGACATTTGTCAGGGGAGGTGACATTGTTCGAGGGCGGTGACATTGGTCGGGGGTGGCGACATTAGTCGAGGGAGGCAACATTGGTCTGGGGCGGAGACATTGGTCAGTGCCGGCAATATTGTTTGTGGCCGGCAACATTGATTGTGGGCGGCAACATTGCTCGTGGGGGCGACATTGGCTTTGGGGGCGACATTGCTCATGGGCGAGACATTGGTTGTGGGGGGAGACTTTGATTATGGGCGAAATTCAATGGGTGTGCTCATTTATTTAGAACCACTTTACTATCTTAAATAACTTACACGCTCATGGATTGACTCTCAAGGTTGCTAAGTTATTCCCATTGAAGTCGAAGGCCTCCCCCATTTACGTTGGACTATCCCACCCTAGTTTAACAGAGATGACAATTATCCACCTCGGTTTTGCTCTTCCAGTTGCATGTGTTTGAGATGTAGTAGGTGCTCAAAAACACAGGTGGACAGGCCAATACAAAATATAACTTCATATTTAAAATTAGATTTTGTTGGAATAATCAAATCAATTAAAACAAAATATATTCAGCTACTTAAATTCTTCATAGCCACGGTTATGAAATGAATGGGATCTCCAATGAGCCCTTTGAAAAATTCAAATCATAAAGTAGAATCATGATTTTAACTAAGAAAACATACGTCGTAAGGGCGACATCCATTGATGGGGAGACATTCGTCGAGGGCGGCATTCTTCGCAGGGGCAGCATTCGTCGCGGGGGCGAACAGGGGCGGCATTCGTCACGGGGGCAACATTCTTCGCGTGGGCGGCATTCATCGCGGGTACGATATTCGTCGTGGGCGGCAACATTCGTCATGGGCGGCGACATTCTTCGCGGGACAACAAATTGTATTGGTATGCATTCTACCAAAATAACGGAAGGTATGGAGTAAATTGTAAACAATCCAAACATACCGACTAAAATTATCATCACTGGATCTTCCTTTTTAAAGTCAATGATATGTCGTAGTTATCATACAGGTATGCATTCTGCTAGCTAAATTAGGAAAATGTTAAAATTCATATCTCAAAAAATATAGCTTTTACCCTCTTCTTCTCCCTTCTACTCTCTCCATAGATTCAAGTACTTGCAATTCGCATGCAGCAACCAAACACTAAACTCTAGCCATTATGTTTATTCAATTTTTGTTTTACTCTTCGCACTTATGTGATGTCCCAAAAAAATTAAGAAAAAAACAATAAAGAGAGAACACAAAATCCTTAATCATCCATTTCACTTCCAATCATCCTCCAATCTCAAAATTCAAACATCCCAATTCATTAAGAACCTATCTTCCTTTCCAACATCCTCATTCGTCGAGGGGGGTGACATTTGTCGTTGAGGCAGCCTCAACCGTGACTTTCCAGATTTCATTCAACAAAAAATTTATCATTGTAGTTGTGTACCATTCTCAGTGAATATAGTCTTTTGGTTATCGTCTTGCTAGCATGAATGAGGATATCTGCCCTAGGCTTCTAATTGGAATGGTTCCACCATTACAGGCTTGTAAAAGGACTGGTTTCCATGAAATGTCATAATAAACAACAAATGATGCATAGTATATTTTTATGGAACTTCCAAAGAAAGTGGATACCTTCCTAAATGGGATTCTCCAGCGTATGATTATTGTTATAAAATAGGAGCTAAAAATTCTAGCAAGTACTTCAACATGAATATAAATTTAAAAAAGAAATTCCATTTAGTTGCTAATTTGGTCATTACCTGAGTAAATTAAGGGGTTCCATGAAATCCTTGGAAGGAACCAAGTTCAAATTGATGGCCAAGAGAATAAGGCCCCTGTAGTGTTTACAATTAGATTTATCAAAGTCACAAAACCATGATTCTCATTAGAATCAATTGAAATTTCTACAGAATCAATTGAAAAAAGAACTTAGTTCATTATATTAAATATTATGTGTTGGAACCCCTAGGTGATTTGGGCTAGGTTCTCTTCTTAGGGTGTGGCCCATATTCTATAGAATGGTCAAGTTTTACGTCTTTCTAGTCTTAGGTCAGTCCTACTGATGGAAGATCAAGGACATGCCTGAAGACAGCTCCAAAATAAGCCCTAGAAGAAAATTCTCTTAGACTGTTCTCAGGTCGACGAACTCTAAGTGAAAGAGAAGAGTTCTGAGGTCGACGATTTGGTCTTAGAAGAAAAATTTCGTGGTCTACGAAGTGTGTGTTTCACTCAATGCTCTCAACACCAAAGATCACTCAGCGCCATAATTGTCTCAATGTCATAGTTCACTAAAAGCCAAAGTTTACTAAGAGTCAAAGATCACTCAATGCTCTCAACGCTATCAATGACTCAATGCTCTCAATGACTCAACGCCAGATGTGTTGTTATCTCAACACCTTCAGTTTGACCAAGTTCTGAGGTCGACAAAATTAAGATTCTCAGGTCGACGAACTTAGAGCACAGAATCCGTCAGTTTATGCAGTGTAGTTGTTCGCAGAGCTCTAGTTGACGAACAGTTCTGAGGTCGATGATCTCTGATCTTAAGTTGACGAAAGTTATTCTCTGGTCGATTAAAACTGTAAATCATATTGTTATTTATTCTTTCCTTTTCTGCCTCCTGATTCTATATCTATTATTGGTCGTTAATTCACTGTATAATCAATGCACTTATATCTTTTAAATCGAGTTATTACTGGCAGCATTAATTGTAAATATTTTCCATAGAATTAATTGTTTATATCTCGGGACAGACATAGAATAGAATATATGACAACATACTTTCCGGTTTTCATTTCCCAGATTTTGGCTGAGCATTTATTGCAGGTTTTTGAATTCGAACTTGAGGCAGTTATCATCCTGATCATCTCTCTGCCAGATACAAAAATGATCACACTCTTTAATGCTAATACAGAAGAAAATACGAAATAGAAAGATAAAATAACTGCTCTAAAAAGAAGAAGAAAGAACTTCAATCACAATCAAGAGTCTTTCTCCCCCCTTCGTTGTTTCCAGGATCTCAAGTGACAAGAATATTCAATCAGTCAAAGTATCCCTGGAGAGTTGATCTTATAACAAAAGACCTTCATCCTAGCTAAGTTTCCCTTCCTGAACAACTATCAATCTCAGGGGGAGCTTTGAAAATATCTGAAGAATTCTCAAGACTTCTCTCATTTGTTTGATAAAAGACTAGTCCAAATCAACCTCTCTTCCCCACCTCTGTACAGGGTTTTAATTCCCTTCAAAATTATTCTGGTTGCAAGTCTCCTTCCAAAAGACTTGGGTTGGTTTTTGAGCACCTGATCAAAAGCTCAATGGTCGCAGTCACCTGATCAAAACCTGTAGTGGATTCGTACCTAGGGTGGTAGAAGAGTGGATGTACCCAAGTTTGGGGAACCACTATAAATTTCTTGTGTTGTCTGTGTGGCTATGATTTTCCAATGTGCTTGTGCTGTGATATATTTTGTTGAGTATCTTAGTTATCCTCTCTCTAGTTCATTTGTTGCACTTAGACACTCATACACTTATATCATAGTAATATATTTTACTAAAGATTTTTTAATTCCGCAAAAATCAAAAAGATTTTAACAACTCTATTCACCCCCCCCCCCTCCAGAGTTTACCCGAGTTTACCTTATCTTTCAATTGGTATTAGAGGTTATCTCTATCCATTTCTTTCAATTGCTATCAGATGCAGGTTAATCATATCATACAGGCTTGCATCTGGATTAACCAAGATCCTTAGGATAAACTATGAATATGTCTTATTAGTTTCCTTGTTTAGATTTTATTTTCTGATATCATGGCACAAAACAAGGAGCATGCCAGCACCAGACCTCCAATTTGCAACCTGCAAAAGTTTGGGATCTGGAAGGCAAGAATCAAGCTTTATATGAACTCTATTGATGAGGATATATTTAATTCCATCTTGACAGGACCACCAGCTCCAGTGGCCTCTACTTCAACTCTAGTAAATCTCAGTGCAGTGCCTCCTCAAGATCAAACTGATGCACATAAGAAAGACAAGATTGCTGATGCCAGAGCTATGAATATACTGGCCCAAACTATGTCAGATGATATATTTCAAGAAGTTGCTGAATGTACATCTGCCAAGCCATTTGGGATTCCCTCAACCAAATGGTAGCAGGCTCTGCTGATGAGAGGAGTGATAGAAGATCCAACCTCATATCTCAATATGAGAATTTCAAGAAAGATGAAGCAGAATCTGTTGAAGGAATGTACAACAGGCTGAGCTCCATCATAAGTGAGCTCAGAACATTGGAAAGGAGATTACTCTGACGGAGTTAAATGACAAGATCCTCATGTGCTTCCCTAGCACATGGGACACCATAATATGGCCCATCAGAGAAGCCAGAAGCATGGCTGAAATTTTAAAGAATCTCTGCTTGGAAATCTCAAATCGTATGAGCAATTAATCAAGTAAAGAGAAGCTACAGTTGAACCAAAGGCTTTAACACCTACTAGGAAGGAATAGAATTTAGCATTCAAAGCTGCCGAAGAATCTCCAAGCTTGCCAGCCAATGAAGATCTTATGAGTCTCTTTGCTAAGAGATTCTATAAAATGGCATGGAAGGACTTCAGGAGGAACCCTTCAAGGAATGGAGATAAACCCAGGTATGACAAGACCCCTTCTAAAGAGGTTGTCTGTTTTGGGTGCAGGAAACGTGGACAATTCATCTCAGAATGTCCAGAAGTCCAAAAGAAGGACAGAAGGCAAGAGAAGGATTCAAGAAGACATCAGCATAACAAGGCCTCCTCCAGCAAGTACAAAAAGAAGGAGAAGGGCTTTGTAGCAGAAACCTGGAGTGATACTAAAGATGAAACATCCTTCTCTAGCTCCACTGAAGATGATGTAGAAGGGAAGAAGGCAAGGGAAGTTTGCCTTATGGAAATTGATGCTAGAAGTAGCAGATCAGATTCAGAAGAGTAAGATGATGAATAATTCCTCTCCGAAGAGGTTCAGGTAATTGCTTCCTATGACTTTCAATCTAAAGAATTTCAATCTGAATTTAAACTCTTGTGTTTAGACCTAATAGGATCTGAGAAGGAAATCAAACTTCTCAGAGAAAAACTTTTAGAACAAAACAAAATCATTGCTGAAAATGATAAGTTAACTGAAGAATGAAGCTTAGCCAATCAACAAACAGTTTTTCTAAAATCTGAATTAAGTAAGGATAAGGAACTAGAAGAATCCTTGAATGGTAGAAGTTTACAACTGTTAGACATAACTAGCACAGTTTATACAAGATCTAATAATAACAAACTAGGATTAGGAGCCTCATCTAGTGAACTAATCCTAATCCAGAAAAATCAATAATCAAAACCTATTAATTTCCTCTCTAAAAATGGTAAGAAAAATACTGAATAGGTAGAGAGGTTAATAAAGTTCTTAAATAGCTAGAACTTAAGAAAACAAATCAGAATCAGAAAAATAACTAACATAACTATGTTCAGCATAGTTCATCAAACTCAGAATGACGAATTGGGTATGGTTCGTTGACCTCAGAACGACGAACCCTGAATGCAAATAATAATGTAAACTATTCTTCGAACTGGGATCGACAAAACTAGTATGGTTCGTCGACCAGAGATCGACATTTCTTGGGCTCTGAGAATGGATACCTTCATTATTCGAGCAGAGATCGAAGAACTCAAACCAGATCATCGAACTCAGGTCGATGAACACACTCAAATTTGTCAAACTCAGTTCATAACTAGAGTAACCTAAAAACTGATAAATCCTTTAATCCCTTTAGTCAGTGGATTATGCCTCCTAGAAGGTATCATCCTTTAGGTTATAAGGATCAACCTGAAGGTTCATTTATTTCAAGTTTCAGTTATGTTAAACAATAAGGACCCAAGGTAACCTGGGTCAAAAACTGCTAATCTTCTTCTTAGCAGGTAGAAGAGAACCCTGTCACTCAAAATAAGTGGTACCTGGACAGTGGTTGCCCTAAACATATGACAGGTTATAAGAAATGCCTAATAAACTATAAAGCCAAGACTGGACCTAAAGTAAACTTTGGGGACTCAAGCTTTGGACTGATAGAAGGCTATGGAGATTTCAACTGTGGAGCTGTCACATTCAAGAAGATGACCTATGTAAATGTTCTTAAGCATAATCTGATATCAGTATGCCAACTATGTGATACAGGTTATCAAGTAAACTTCACTTACTCTTTATGTCTTATTTCTTTAAACAACACAACTGTTTTAACAGAAATTAGACAAGACAACATCTACTTAGTAAATTTTGAATCAGCTAAATCTGAAATTTGCTTATTCAATTTTGTTAGCATTCAAACTAGCTTATAACACAAAAGACTAGGACATGTAAACCATAAGAATATAGCTATGTTATCTAAGGACAATCTTGTTAGAGGTTTACCTTCTAGACCCTACAAGAAGAAAGGCATTTGCAAGGCTTGTCAATTAGGCAAGCAAACTAATCTAGTTTCAAATCAATTAATAAGAGTTATTCACCTAGAATCTTGTACTTGCTCCATATGGACCTTTTTGGCCCTATTGAAGTACAAAGTCTAGGAGGATAGTCTTATACATTAGTTATTGTAGATGACTTCTCCAGGTTCACATGGGTTTTCTTTTTGAGAACTTAGTCAGATACTTTTAAGCTTCTCACAGATTTTCTCAAGAACATACAGATTGAGTACTCTACTCAAGTTGCATTGATCAGAAGTGATCATGGCACTGAGTTTGAATCTCTTCTTATGCTAGAGTTCTGTAAGAAGGAAGGTATCAGACATTGTTTCTCAGCTCCTAGAACTCCTCAACAAAATGGGGTAGTTGAAAGGAAGAATAGGACACTCATTGAAGCTGCAGGTACATTGCTTGCAGATGCTCACATGACTCTTTCCTATTTGGCAGAGGCAGTAAGCACAACAAATTATGTCCTGAATTGAAGCCTAATACATAAACTAAAGCTTAAGACTCCCTATGAACTACTGAAAGGGAAGAAACCTATTGTTGGGTACATTGGAAAAAGTGTACCTGATTTGAAGAAGCCCAACTTAGCTCAATGATATACATCAAGGTGTATTTGATGTTGTTTTGAGTTGACATGTGCAGGTGAAGAAGTATTAAAGAATGCAGAAAAATATTCTAAGTCCACATGTCGACACCTGAAGAAATTGTGTCGACAGTTCAGAAAATCAGTGTCGACACAGAGAAAGATGGTCGACCACATTTATGTCGACACTGGGAAGCAGTGTCGACACATAAAGAAAATCGTCGACCTCAGCACTGGGAAGCAGTGTCGACACAGAAGAAGATAGTCGACTAGTAAAAGATAGTCGACACAGAAGAAGATAGTCGACTAGTGAAAGATAGTCGACACAGAAGAAGATAGTCGACTAGTGAAAGAGTGTCGACATAGAAGAAGATAGTCGACTAGTAAAAGATAGTCGACACAGAAGAAGATAGTCGACTAGTGAAAGATAGTCGACACAGAAGAAGATAGTCGACTAGTGAAAGATAGTCGACACAGAAGAAGATAGTCGACTAGTGAAAGATAGTCGACACAGAAGAAGATAGTCGACTAGTGAAAGATAGTCGACACAGAAGAAGATAGTCGACCAACCAGAGGAAGATAGTCGACCTCTACTGTGTCGACACTGGGTGGATGTGTCGACACCAGAAGACTGTGTCGACACATATTGGCAGAAGTCGACTATGCTTGTGTCGACACCAGAAGACTGAGTCGACACATTTTGGCAGAATTGAAGATTGATGTGTCGACACCTGAAGGCTGAGTCGACACATACTGAGTTCTGAATCTACAACAACTGTGTCGACATACAGGACTTGTGTCGACATACTGCAGAGTCTAGACCAAGTTATTTTCTGAAGAAGCTGTGTCGACTTAAAGGCAACTTAGTCGACATCATCAAAGACTGTGTCGACACCAAAGTCACTTGTGTCGACACAGATAGACAGATTGGTCTCGACACTTTCTAACAGACTGTCTCGACATTTTGCTGTCCAAGGCTAAGGTACAGGAACTGTTTGAAGACTTGACAGCTGTGGGTTGCCACCGTTTAACTGAAGCTGTCAGACCTGTCAGAAATCAGTTAGAAACCGGATCAGCCGGTTACCATGAAGAAAGTCTATAAATAGACATATTCAGAAGGAATTAAAAAAAAATAAGAAAGATAACTGAAGAAGATCTAAGAAGAAGAAACAGAAGGATTACAATCCTGTTGTAGCTTCAATTCAAGAAAGTGCTAAGCTCTAAAGAAGATCGTCATCAGTAGATCTAAGAAAAAGAAGAAGAAGTCTGAAGTATCAGAAAAGGTGTTGGATAGAGAGGGATCCAGTCATCTTGAAGAAGAAGAAGGAAGCCATCAGTGGTTTCTCAAGAAGCTGTTTGGAAATGAACTCAGCTAAGTTCAGATTCAAGAAGCTTTGAAGAAAGCTCAGATTCAGTTGATTTCATCAGCTGATCAAGAAGTGTCTTGTCCTCTTCTCTCTAAACAAAGGCAAGACATCAAAATATCTTTTCTAAATTTCTGTAGGATCTGTTTACACAGATCTGAGTTGTAAGCCTATGTTATAAAGGCTGAGTGTAGGAGAGGTGATCTCTGAGTGGTAGGGCTATTTGCCTGAGTGTAGGAGAAGGTTATTCTCTGAGTGGTAGGCCTTGAGGCAAGGCTGAGGTAGGGTTGTTGAGCCTGAGTTGTAGGAACCTATCCAGGTTCTGAGCTGTAGGATCTGAGGATCTGAGAATAGTGGAAGTTTGGCCGAATCTAGCACATTGCTAGATAGGTGAAGGGGGAAAGTGGATGTACCCAGATCTTGGGGAACCACTATAAAACATTGTGCAATCTGTGATGCTTAGTTGTCTGTGAATGCTGTGCTAGATAATTTAATTTGCAATTGAATTCTGCCTAGATTTATAAACAAGAAATTAGAACCTATTCACCCCCCTCTAGGTGTTTAGGTTGTCTTGAAAGTAAAACTATCAAGTGGTATCAGAGGGAGGTTCCTCAAAAAGGACTTAACAGTCTGAGGTAGATCTGATAGGTGGAATCAAGATTCAAAAAGATGGGTTCTGGTGAGAATCATAAGGAGCTAGGGTCTATGAAATTACCCATATGCAAGAAAGAAATTTTTGGAATTTGGAAAGAAAGAGTCAGATTGTTTATGGAGGCATCTGATCCAAGGATTTACATCACAGTACAGGAAGGCCCCTTCATAGCAATGAAGGTATCAGTTCTTGATGCAAATATCCAAACTCCAAAGAGTTATTCATAGATGACCAAGGATGAAATCATCTTGGCAACCATGGATAAAAGAGCTCAGAATATTATTGTTAGTGCCATAGATGATTCAACATTTCAGAATCTGATTCACTGCAAGACCTCCAAAGAGATGTGGGACACATTGATTGTCTACATGGAGGGATCTGAAGAAGTAAGGCAGGACAGGAAGTCTATGCTCAATCAGGAGTATGAAAGTTTTAGACAAGGAAAATCTGATAGCATAACTGAGTGCTACAAGAAATTCTATAGAATTGTGAATGAGCTTATGTCCTATGGATGAGTCTTCAGTACTTATGAACTGAATGACAAATTCTTGAGATCCTTAACAAAGGATTGGGACACAAAGATCTGTGCCATAAGAGAAGTGGCTAAATTGGCAGAGATATCTCCTCCCACCTTGTTTGGAAAGTTGCTATCCTATGAAATGCAACTTATGGTGAGGAAGGAGGAGGAAAAGTATTCAAGAGGAGAGCATAGAGAAAAGACTGTGGCATTCAATGCAGAAGCCACTAGAAAGAATAGGAGGAAATCACCATCTCCTCCTAAGAAAGTTGCAGAAGATAGTTCTGAAAATTCAGATAAGGGTTCAGAAAGCTGTGATTCAGATGCAGACTTTGCTGCATTCACAAGGCAATTCCAGAGGTTCTTGAAAAAGAAGCAATGGAAGTCTAGGCCTTCCACATCACAGCAAGTTGATGACTATTATCAGAAGAAAAGGTCATCAAGGAAAGAGAAGAGCAGATCAAAGCCCAGCAAAGCCACTACTTCAAAGATTGTCTGCTATTGTTGCAATAGGCCTGGACATGTAGTGGATGACTGTCCTGATAAGAGAAAGGAATCTTCAGACAAAAAGAAGACTTATCAGAAAGGCAAGAAGGAGAAATCCTTTTTTGCAAAGAAAGATAAGAGTCTAACAGACCAGTCAACTTCAGAGTCAGAATCTGAAGCTGAAGCATATATTGGACTATATGCTGCATCTGAAGAAGAGGAGTTTCTGCAGTTGCTAGACTCCATCAATGAACAAAAGGATCATCAGTGTATGGGGCTGATGGCAGGATCAGAAGAGGACATATGCCAGAATCAGTCTGGTCATAATAAGGTACAATGTCCTTCTATTACATCTTTTTGTTGTATAAGTGAAGAATCAGCTACATCTGCATCAAGAGATGTAGATGCATCTGAATCTGAAGGAGATGTCTATCAATTGATAGACAAGTATGGGGACCTGTTGCAGGCCCTTAAGAAAAGCAAGAACTTGGTTAAATCTCAGGCTCAGGAAATTGCTGAACTAAGGGTTGCTACAACTGAGTTAGAGAAAGTTATTGATCAAAAATTAAATGAAATTGCCAAGCTGAAGAATATAACTATTATTCAGATGGGCACAATTAATTATACTAATGATCAAGTGAAGAGTCTGGAGGCCAGACTTAGAATTGAAAGGGATTTAGTGGCTAGTTACTCTAAGCCAAAATCTGTCTTACCCTTGATAGATGAATTTGTCACTCAAAAGGGTAAGGCTGGATTAGGATTCAAAGGTAACTTCAGGGCTGGCAGATTCAAGAGGAAAGGCAAAGCTCCTGCTCAGCCACTAAACCTTTCAGTCCCCATAAAGTTTAGTAAGGTGAAAGTGCCTTCTAACAAATATGATCATGAAGATATTCAAGGTCATATTAAGACTAATGTTCTGAAGAACAAGGGTGTAAATGCAAGCAGGCCTACCTATGGTCATAAACCAAATGGTTTTAAGAAATCAGTAGGTGAAGTTGCTGAAGCACCAGCAATGAACAGAAATTCTTCTGACAAGGATGTATCTAGATCTAGATACAATAAGTTTGAAGTGTTGGTGCTGTGGCAAGAGAGGCCATTTTGCACTAGACTGCTGGTATAACCCAAGTGTTATAAAGAACAATAGTCTACCTGTTAGAAGAGGTTATGGTAGCTTTATTAATGCTAACCTGAACCAAGGACCCAAGACTTACTTGGGTTCTAAGGGTAAGTAATTCTGTGTTGCAGGTGAATCCAAGTAACCATGCCCCTATATGGTACTTGGATAGTGGTTGTTCCAGGCACATGACTGGAACAAAGGGGCTGCTGAAGGAGTATTCATCTGTCAAAGATGGACCTAAAGTGATCTTTGGTGGATCTGAAAAAGGAGTCATCAAAGGTTTGGTAACATTTCTTCTAACCTAATTACTATCACTCAAGTGGCTTATGTAAAAGGTTTGAAACATAATCTAATAAGCATAAGCCAGCTAAGTGATTTAGGATATGACATTTCATTTGTTAAAGATGGATGTCATATAAAGAGGTCAAGTGATCAAAAGATCATTTGACAGGGTATAGGAAGAGAAATGTATATTGTCTTAATTTTGAATGTGAGAATAAGGCTTCTCCCATCTGTCTTGTAGCTGATGACAATGCTTCTCATTGTGTTAAGTGGCACAAGAGATTGGCTCATCTAAACTACAAGACAATTGGCCAACTCTTTAGCAAAGAGTTAGTGAGGAATGGACCTCAAGTTAAGTGTATAAAGGAAGGGATATGCTCAGCTTGTCAAAAGGGCAAGCAGACAAAATCCTCCTTTCAAAGCCTTGAAAACAAGGATTCTGTGAGGTGCTTATACCTCTTGCATATGGATCTTTTTGGTCCTATGCCAGTTCACAGTCTAGGTAGGAAGTCTACACTTTTGTGGTTGTAGATGACTATTCTAGATTTACATGGGTGTTCTTTCTGAGACAAAAATCTGAAACCCCAAGTGTATTACTTAATTTTGTAAAGCAAATTCAGAATGAACTGAATAGTACAGTGGTCAAAATCAGAAGTGACCATGGTACTGAGTTTCAATCTGAAAGCATAACAAACTTGTGTAAAGACTTTGGGATTTTCCAAGAGTTCTCCTCACCTAGAACACCTCAGCAAAATGGAATTGCTGAAAGAAAGAATAGAACATTAATTGAAGCTGGTAGAACTCTATTGAGTGACACCTCTCTCCCAGAATATTTTTGGGCTGAGGCAGTTAACACTGCTTGTCATGTAATCAATAGGGCTACTATCACCAAAAGCCACAAAATGACTCCCTATGAGATTGTGAAAGGCAGAAAACCAAATCTATCTTACTTTAGGATCTTTGGTTGCAAGTGTTATATACTTAACAATGGCAAGTCATATTTGACTAAGTTTGCTGCCAAATCCCAGGATGAGATATTTGTTGGGTACAGCACAAATAGTAAGGCCTATAGAGTCTTCAACTTGACTACTCAAGTTGTTGAAGAATCTGTGCATGTTGTGTTTGATGAAACAAGATTAATCAACTGTGAGTTGTCTTGTAGATCAAATGACTCAACAGGTATAAGCAAAAGTATGGACAAGCTTTCCATTACTGAAGTATCAAAGGAAGATGGGGCATTGGAAAATGAAGGCTTCAGTCCAGGGGGAGAACAAGACACTATAGAAGCTGATGAAAATCAAGAGAATCAGTTAAATGAAGGAGCTGGAGATGTTCAACCAGAAGGAAATCTTCCTCCAGCTACAAGACATTTAAGAGATCATCCAGCTGATCAGATAATAGGTGATCCAAGACAGGGGGTGCAAACTAGAAGCAGAATATCAAAACACAGTTCTACATTCAAGTTTCCTGTCACAATTAGAGCCTAAGAAGTTTGAAGAAGCTATCCAAGACCAGCACTAGATTGATGCTATGCAAGAGGAGCTGAATCAATTCAGAAGGTGCAATGTCTGGGAGCTTGTTCCTAAACCAAGAGGCCACAACATAATTGGCACAAAATGGATCTATAGGAACAAGCTAGATGAAAGTGGAATAATAGTAAAGAATAAAGCAAGATTGGTTGCAAAAGGATACAGACAGGAAGAAGGGATTGACTTTGATCAAACCTTTGCTCCAATAGCAAGGCTGGAGGCAATCAGAATATTCCTTGCCTATGTAGCCTATCAAGACTTCAAAGTATACCAGATGGATGTGAAGTCAGCATTTCTGAATGGTGATCTTAAAGAAGAAGTATATGTAGAGCAGCCATCAGGTTTTGTAGATCCTCTTAAACCTGATTTTGTTTATAAGCTTAGGAAAGCTCTGTATGGGTTAAAGCAAGCCCCAAGGGCTTGGTATGAAACCCTGTCTACTTTCCTTATTGAGAATAAATTCTCAAGAGGAAAAATTGACAAAACTCTATTCCTTAGGGAATCCAAAGGCAAGATCATCTTAGTACAGATCTATGTTGATGACATAATCTTTGGATCTACTGAAAACAACCTTTGTAAAAAGTTTGCCAAACTTATGCAAGGGAAGTTTGAGATGAGCAGTATGGGGGAACTGAAATTCTTCTTGGGACTCTAAGTAAGACAGGCTGATGATGGCTTGTCCATATCACAGTCTAAGTTCACCAAAGAATTGATTAAGAAATATGGTATGGAGTCATCCTCCACCATGAGAACTCCTATGGGAACAAGTATGCCTATATGAAAAGATGATGCAGGTAAACCTGTTGATGAGACTTTGTATAGAGGGATAGTTGGCTCACTACTATATCTCACTACTAGTAGACCAGATATTATGTATGCTACATGTGTCTGTGCTAGGTACCAAGCCTGCCCTAAAGAATCTCATTATACTGCAGTTAAAAGGATTCTGAGATATCTTAAGGGCACACTTAATCTAGGTCTTTGGTACCCTAGGAATAGAGATTTTCAACTAACAGGCTATTCAGATGCAGATTTTGCAGGATGTAGAGAGGATAGGAAGAGTACTACAGGTACTTGTCAATTCCTGGGAGGAAGACTAATATCATGGAGTAGTAAGAAGCAGACTAGTGTGGTAATTTCCACAGCTGAGTCAGAGTATATTGCTGCTGGAAGCTGCTGTGCACAGCTATTATGGATGCAGCATCAGCTAAAGGATTATGGTATTCAAGTAAGCAGAACACCTCTTTTGTGTGATTCTAAGAGTGCAATTTCTATTGCTAATAATCCTGTTTCTCATAGTAGAACTAAGCATATAGAAATAAAATACCATTTCCTTAGAGAACATGTAGAAAAAGAAGACATCTCATTGGAATTTGTGAAAACAGATTATCAAATAGCAGATGTGTTTACTAAGCCCCTAGATGAGACAAAATTCAATAAATTCAAAATTGAATTAGGTATGTTAACCATTGATTAGTGTAATCACAAAATCATCAACAATAAAGTTGAAGTGGTAACAAGACATTCAAGTGATATTAAGACATATTGAAGTAGTATAAAGTACTTTGTTATACTTATAAGTTGTGATGAACAAATAGAAATTAGCTAAGTAAGATGGTGTCGACACATTTAGTAAAAATGTGTCGACTCAGGGTAGTAATGTCGACAAGTCAGAGATATTGTGTCGACACAGAAAATATGTGTCGACACTTAAGAATCTTATTGTCAACTTATCCAGGAATGTAGTGTCGACTTCACCAGGATAGTGGTGTCGACACTTACAGATTTTGTGTCGACACTTATACTAAGAGTCGACACAGAATTTCTGATGCTCTACTATATATCTCTGTTGTCGACATAACTGCTAATTGGTGTCGACACATAGTAGACGAACTTGTAGTCGAGACAATAGAAGCTTGTGTCGACACAATCGATCTGTGTCGACACTTATAGTCTGTTTTTGGCGACTTTTGATCTTCTTTAAACAGAAGGTATAAATAGGTCAAAAACTCATTCTGTCGACACGCTTACAAGGTTTTCGAAATCCCTGTGTCGACATTCTCTCTCTCTCTCTCTTTCTCTCATCTTTCAAGCTTTCTCGACTGATCAATGGCGCCAAAGATTGAAGATAATGTGAATGAAGGATATGAGTTGGTGCGCCAGGCCTTTGCTGCTGCCCCTCCAGATGTTCTTGGGGTTATCTCTCTCCTCTCTGACTCAGGTTTAGAATTTCTGGTTTCCGAACCATCAAAGATATGGAAGAAGGAGGTGCATGAGTTCTTTACCTCTGCATCTGTAAACTCTGAAAGTCATGAGATAAAATCCACAGTTCATGGGTCACCTGTGGAGATTACACCAAGTAAGATACGAACAATTCTGCAATTACCTACAATTGAGAATGAAGAGGATGTCCCTGCTTCTAAATCTAGGGAGGCTCTTCAATGGTGTGGATTGGAATCCACCATGAAAATTGGAGCTGCATTCAATCGAAAGGAATGAATCAACAGGGCAAGTTTCTGTCAGAAGTGGTAGGAAAAGTTATTCTGTGCAAGCCAGGTGGACATGATAGGATTTCTGCCTATATGTTCAGCCTAATGACCAGGATTGTTTTTACAATTCCTACGGATTGGTCATCTGTAATCTTTGAGAAGATTAAGGAAGGAATCAAGAAGCCAAATCTGGCTAGGATAATGAGTATATACCTAAGTAAGGAGATTCCTGAGGTTATGCAACAACAACCTGGAACTAAAATTAATCACATGAGAAGGATGGACATGAGATTGTTCTCTAGATGGGATAGGGTGCTGACCAAAGAGATGCCTGAAGTGGAAAGGCAGGATTCACCTGAGAAATCCCCAGGTCATGCTACCAGTACTGGGCATCCACAAGAAGAGCAAGTAAGACTAGAGGTTGAAGATCAGCCTGCATCTACACAAGTTCAGGATGCCACAATACCTGCAGTTCAAGAAGAAGAAGTAAGTATACCAGCTCAGCAAGTTTATTCACCTACACAAACTGTATCTACTCATGACCAGGTACAGGTGCAGGGGGAGCTGGTGTATTTTCCTACAAAAGAGATTTCTAATATTTCTATTTCTGCACAGGTCCAGGGGGAGCAAGTGCAAGAAGATGCTCAAATTGATCAATCTCCAAATTTGAATACTGCAAATGATCAAGCTCAGAAGGAATATACTCTGGAGGAGTTATTTCCAAATGATGAAATAATTACTGATAGTCTGGAAGTGGAGCAAGAAATTGAGGGGAGCCAGTGCATGTTGAGACTGTACAACATGGCACTGAAGCAGCTGTTTCTCCTCCTCCCAAAGAAAGAGTTCAAATTGATAGTACTTCTGATTCAGAGACTGAAGAAGCCAGGGTGGCTAAAAAGAGAAAACTTATGGTCTTCTAGAGAAGGAGCAAGAACTATAAGCAGGCTCTACAATCTACAGAACATCACACTCCTTCTGACTTTGATTATAACAAGTTCTTGGTAGATTTACAAGTGAAATTGGATGAACACAGAGTGGCTATAGAAAAATATGTTGATGAGAACAACAAGTCCCTGCAATTTGACTTAGCTCAAGATATAAAATCAATTAGGTTTGAGGTCAATATGCATAAGAAGGAAATGACAGATTGCTTCCATAAGGGAGGTAATGATGTGGTATATCTGGCAAAACAACAGCAGACTATCATCCCTAAGGTGGATGACATTGCTTTAAAGCAAAGATATGTCTTGGAAAATCAGCTAAGGATGAATGACAATTTAACTGAATCTCATCATGAGATCATTGAGGAATTGAAGAAGATTGTTCCAGGCCTGCCTGCAGATAGAGCAAAAGAAATGGAAGAATTTGATAAGAACTTTCAAGCTGCTATTGCTTCTGTTAAGACTGCAATCACTACCTCTCAAAAGGAAATATCTGACAAGCTTCTAAAGTTAAAACCATTTTTTAAAGAGGGTGTGAATTATCTGGATGGCCAAATCAGATTTCAAAAGGAAGATCTCAGAGATCATGTTTCTAGAGAAGCCATAAAGGGGAGAGGATGCTAGTTCATGCAGGCTCAGAGCACACCAAATGGGTGACCAATAGTATTCGAGCCACATTGGGATATCCCCATTGTGTGATGATGCTATGGTGGCTGAGTCAGGAATACAAACAAGTCTACTTGAAGGCAATCAACCTGAGGTTACACAAGTCATTTACCCCCCTCCAGATTATGATATGATTGATCAGCAGGTTCAAGGGATGTATAGTCCTCCAAAGGAGGTTACTAATATTGTTATTGGGAAGGTTGATAATCCTGAGGCTACTTTGAAAGACCAGCAAGATGCTCTTCTATCTAAGAAAAGGTTTAAAGAGCAGGCTGAACTTAAGCCAGACTTTGAGCAGTGGAGTCCTACTTCCAGAAATATAATACTCACTGCATGGAAGGCTGTCCAAGACCAAGTGCAGGAAAGAGGCAAGTGGTACAATGAGATGGAATGGCAGAAGTATGAAGCCAGGCAAGAGGCCATTGTACAGTTTAGAAGAAAAGCCAAGCTGCGTAGGCTGCCTACAGATGCTCAGGAGTCAAGCAAGTACTTCCCAAAGCCCTTTCATTATTTTGAAAGGCAAAGGCTCAAGGAAGAAGCAAAGAAGAAGGCTGATCTAAAAGGCAAGAAGCCAGCTGAAGATTCTGAAGCTCCTGTGAAGGCTCAAGTTCTATCTGGCAAAGGGATTGTCATTAAAGAGCCTGATCAGTCTTAATTTTTAGTTCTTTCAAAGTATTTTGTAATGTTTTGATTAAATCATTAAATGTAAATCTCTGTATTCAAACATTATCAAGTTATAAACAAAATGTTGGTTGGTATCAAATAATGTTCATTCTGTGATGGATTGTTTTTATTTTTGTTTATATTAAGTATTCCTGTTATGTCATATATCATCAGTTTATACTTGTTATAATGGTGTATATCATTGGCTATAGGGTTATGACTTCTCCAAATAGGGGGAGATTGTTGGGTACATTGGAAAAAGTGTACCTGATTTGAAGAAGCCCAACTTAGCTCAATGATATACATCAAGGTGTATTTGATGTTGTTTTGAGTTGACATGTGCAGGTGAAGAAGTATTAAAGAATGCAGAAAAATATTCTAAGTCCACATGTCGACACCTGAAGAAATTGTGTCGACAGTTCAGAAAATCAGTGTCGACACAGAGAAAGATGGTCGACCACATTTATGTCGACACTGGGAAGCAGTGTCGACACATAAAGAAAATCGTCGACCTCAGCACTGGGAAGCAGTGTCGACACAGAAGAAGATAGTTGACTAGTAAAAGATAGTCGACACAGAAGAAGATAGTCGACTAGTGAAAGATAGTCGACACAGAAGAAGATAGTCGACTAGTGAAAGAGTGTCGACACAGAAGAAGATAGTCGACTAGTAAAAGATAGTCGACACAGAAGAAGATAGTCGACTAGTGAAAGATAGTCGACACAGAAGAAGATAGTCGACTAGTGAAAGATAGTCGACACAGAAGAAGATAGTCGACTAGTGAAAGATAGTCGACACAGAAGAAGATAGTCGACTAGTGAAAGATAGTCGACACAGAAGAAGATAGTCGACCAGAGGAAGATAGTCGACCTCTACTGTGTCGACACTGGGTGGATGTGTCCACACCAGAAGACTGTGTCGACACATATTGGCAGAAGTCGACTATGCTTGTGTCGACACCAGAAGACTGAGTCGACACATTTTGGCAGAATTGAAGATTGATGTGTCGACACCTGAAGGCTGAGTCGACACATACTGAGTTCTGAATCTACAACAACTGTGTCGACACACAGGACTTGTGTCGACACACTGCAGAGTCTAGACCAAGTTATTTTCTGAAGAAGCTGTGTCGACTTAAAGGCAACTTAGTCGACATCATCAAAGACTGTGTCGACACCAAAGTCACTTGTATCGACACAGATAGACAGATTGGTCTCGACACTTTCTAACAGACTGTCTCGACATTTTGCTGTCCAAGGCTAAGGTACAGGAACTGTTTGAAGACTTGACAGCTGTGGGTTGCCACCGTTTAACTGAAGCTGTCAGACCTGTCAGAAATCAGTTAGAAACCGGATCAGCCGGTTACCATGAAGAAAGTCGATAAATAGACATATTCAGAAGGAATTAAAAAAAAAGAAAGATAAATGAAGAAGATCTAAGAAGAAGAAACAGAAGGATTACAATCCTGTTGTAGCTTCAATTCAAGAAAGTGCTAAGCTCTAAAGAAGATCTTCATCAGTAGATCTAAGAAGAAGAAGAAGAAGTCTGAAGTATCAGAAAAGGTGTTGGATAGAGAGGGATCCAGTCATCTTGAAGAAGAAGAAGGAAGCCATCAGTGGTTTCTCAAGAAGCTATTTGGAAATCAACTCAACTAAGTTCAGATTCAAGAAGCTTTGAAGAAAGCTCAGATTCAGTTGATTTCATCAGCTGATCAAGAAGTGTCTTGTCCTCTTCTCTCTAAACAAAGGCAATACATCAAAATATCTTTTCTAAATTTCTGTAGGATCTGTTTACACAGATCTGAGTTGTAAGCCTGTGTTATAAAGGCTGAGTGTAGGAGAGGTGATCTCTGAGTGGTAGGGCTATTTGCCTGAGTGTAGGAGAAGGTTATTCTCTGAGTGGTAGGCCTTAAGGCAAGGCTGAGGTAGGGTTGTTGAGCCTGAGTTGTAGGAACCTATCCAGGTTCTGAGCTATAGGATCTGAGGATCTGAGAATAGTGGAAGTTTGGCCGAATCTAACACATTGCTAGATAGGTGAAGGGGGAAAGTGGATGTACCCAGATCTTGGGGGACCACTATAAAACATTGTGCAATCTGTGATGCTTAGTTGTCTGTGAATGCTGTGCTAGATAATTTAATTTGCAATTGAATTCTGCCTAGATTTATAAACAAGAAATTAGAACCTATTCACCCCCCCCTCTAGGTGTTTAGGTTGTCTTGAAAGTAAAACTATCACCTATAATAACCTATTTTAAAGTATTTGGATGTATATGCTATATTCACAATAATGACAAGAAATATCTTAGAAAGTTTGAAGCTAAGGCTGTAATGGGAATTTTTCTAGGATATTCCCAAGTCAGCAAGGCATATAGGGTGTTTAATAAATCAATATTAAAAATTTAGGAATCTATGCATGTGACATTTGATGAATCTAATATGTTTTACAAAGAGAGAGACATCTCTACCAACAATATTCTGCAGGTACCAAATTTGTGTGAGAGCTTGGATGATCTAAACCTTACCTCAAAGGTTGAATTACATCCCTCTCCACAAGTTATATCAGAAGCTGAAAGTGAAGAAGAGACTTTGGAAGAAGTTCAATTTCCTCCAACAGTTGATACAATTCCACAAGAGGAATTAAATAAATAACTGATGCTGAACCAACTCCACCTAATGATCTTGTCATACTTAGGGATCACCCTAGATCTCATGTGATTGGAGACATATCAGTGGGAGTGCAGACAAGGCATCAACTCAACCCTGATGTTATGCTTGACTGCTTTCTCTCTCAAATTGAGCCTCAATCCATATCTGATGCAGAGCAAGATCCAAACTAGATCATTGCAATACAAGAGAAACTCAATAAGTTTGAAAGGTGTAGAGTTTGGGACTTAGTTCCAAGGCCTAAGGGCTATCCAGTAATTGGGACTAAGTGAGTATTCAGAAAAAAACTTAATGCCCAAGGTGTGATAGTGAGGAACAAGACAAGGCTTTTTGCTCAAGGATACAAGCAAGAGAACGGGATTGATTATGATCAAACCTTTGGTCCAGTTGCCAGACAAGAAGCTATAAGGATTTTCTTAGCTTATGCAGCATTCAAAAGGTTTAAAGTCTACCAAATGGATTTGAAAAGTGCATTCCTAAATGGACAACTCAAAGAAGAGGTGTATGTTGAACAACATCCAGGTTTTATCTCTCCATCTCATCCCTCTTATGTTTTTAAATAGCATAAGACTCTCTATGGTTTAAAGCAAGCTCCAAGAGCTTGGTATGAGACCTTAACCAGCTTTCTTTTAGAGCATGGTTATTCTAGAGGCATGGTATATAGAAATCTTTTTGCAAAGTGGCATTATGATAAAATTCTCTTAGTGCAAATATATGTATATGACATAATTTTTGGTTCTACTGATCCTAAATTGTGCAAGAGATTTTCTGATTTAAAGCACTCAAGGTTTGAGATGAGTAGCATAGGTGAGTTACAATATTTCCTTGGTCACCAAGTGAAACAAGCCCCTGAAGGGATTTTCATCTCATAATCTTAATATGCTAAAGAGCTCATTAAGAAGTTTGGAATGAATGATGCCTCTGCAATAAAAACTCCCATGGCTTCCAATACTGTGGTAGATGTTGATGAATCTTGAAAGACAGTTGATCAGACCAGGTATAGGGCCATTGTTGGATCCCTGCTGTATTTAACAGCAAGCAGACTAGATATTATGTTTGCCACATATCTTTGTGCTAGGTTCCAGGTGAACCCAAAAGAATCTCACCTTATTTTCTTAAAAAGGATTTTGAGATATATAAAAGGTTGTCCATATCTAGGCCTCTGGTATCCAACAGAATCAACATTTGTGTTAACTGGATTTTTTGATGTTGATTATGCTAGATGCAGAGTAGAAAGTAAAAGCACCTCTAGAACTTGTCAGTTCCTTGGTGACAGACTTGTATCTTTGTTCTGTAGAAAGCAAACATATGTTTCAACATCCACTGCTGAAGCTGAGTATATGGTTGTAAGCAGTTGTTGTTCACAGATTTTGTGGATACCAAAACAACTACTGGATTATGGTATCAACTTAAATAATTCAACTGTTTTATGTGATAATAAAAGTGCTATTTCAATTGCACAAAATCCATTATTGCATTCAAGAACAAAGCATATAGACATTAGACATCATTTCATTGGAGATTGTGTTGACAAACAAAAGATTAAACTTGAATTTATCTCTACTGATTTGCAAAGAGCAGATATATTCACTAAGCTATTGGACTCATCCAAGCATCTGTTCTTTATCAATCAGCTTGGTATGATAAATGGTCAGGATTTAATCTAATGCTCTATTTGTGGTCATAGATTTATCTCTGTTCGTCGACCTGAGATTGACGAACTGATAACTGTTCTTGAGATTTTCTTCGACCTAAGATCGACGAAATCTCTTGTTAAAGCAATTTTGTCGACCAAGAACGACGAAAACTGTTTCGGTAAATTTTCTTAGAACGACGAAAATTTTCCCCTCTTTATTTCTGCGGGCTGAGATTGTCGATTCATATTCTAAAAACCGTTTTATATACTTTCTTCTTCGACCTCAATCCCGCGCTTTCAGAATTCCCCTCCTATACTTGATTGCTTGTTTTCTTTTGCAGATACCTCCATTCTAATTCAACCTAAGCTTTAGTAATGGCCGCAAGTGGATCAGCTGGCATGAAGTTCGATACGGGTTTCGACATTGACTTCGATTCGGTCCTGCAATCCGATCAGATTTTCCTGGACATTCTGCAATTATTTGAGGAACAGAAACTGAAGCAGTTCATGACAAGCAGAATAAAATTGCATGTAACTGAAATTAGGGAATGGGTATTTTCATCAACATCCTCAGAAGAAGAGATGTCTGGACTCATCTGTTGGACAAAGGTAACTCTCTCTTCCTATATTATTTCTGAAGTTTTTGGTGTCGATAATTGAGAAGATGAAATAGATTTGGATGATGAAGAGTTTGCAAACATGCTAGTTGTTATGGGTCACTCCGGCAGAAACCCAAATTAATTCCTTAAAGAGAACTTGTCGCCCGCATACAAGTTTCTTGTAGATGTAGTAGGGAAAGTGCTATTTGCGAAGCACACGGCCCATGAATACATCTCCAGGCAGCAGTTTCTTGTGATTGCTGCTCTGGTGAACAAAAATAAAATCAATTGGGGATAGACATTGTTTGATCTCATCAGGAAGAGAAATAATAGGAAAGAGGTATGCTATGTACGGGTCTTAGGCCTGTTTCTGAAGGTAAAAGCTGATGAACTCCTGGTCTCCCAGACTATGTCCATCAATGCTTCTAAGAGGCTCACATCTGCCCTCTTTGACAGATTGGAGAGGACCATCTCTAAGCCCTCCAGGGACAAGCCATTAGAAGGTGCTTCAGAGAACAAAAGGGTGGTAAAACCACTCCCTCCTTGGCTGAAGAAACTCTACCCCTTGCCTCTCCAGTTGTTTCTTTACCACCTCCTCCATCCTCTCCTATTCATAACCCCACACCTCCTAACTCGCCACTACCACAACATTTGTCCAACATTTCCCCATCCTATCTATTATCCACCCCTACTTTTGCCCTCCTCAATGAGTCATCTCCTCAACCTTCTCTAGATAACAGAGCCTCACCAGAAACTCCCTCATATTCCCCACCTTTTTCTCCCCCCAACAACATAGATAACCCTATGCCAGATCTTATCCAACAACTCATAGCACCATCTGTCATTCCCTATCCAACCCCAGACAATGCATTCTTCCATACCCTCATATCTCATCTCACTCCTATCCTCAAGAGGCTCATTGCTGATGAGATTGCCCCCCTAATCACCTCCATAACCACTCTCACTAAACTTCTTGCCTCCTCTTACCCCATCCCTTCTTCAGTCAGAGGCATTGCCATAGAGCCTTCTAAAGCCATACAGGGGGACATATTCTATGAAGAAGCTCCAACATCAACAGCTGTTCAAATAGTAGAAGAAGAAGTACCTGCAACAGCAGTAACTCCAACAGTAGCAGAAGCTCCTTTATCAACAACAGTTCTAATATTAGCAGAAGAAGTCCCTATAGCAGCAGTAACTCCAGCAGCAGCAGGCGAAGAAGCAGTAGCAACAGCAGCAGCAGTTGATTGTGAGATGGTTGAGGCTATGCCAGAAATTCTGACTGGTGGATATTGTGTCATACATCCATCAGTAGATCTGGATAGCATTCTTTCTATTTTTGAGCCAATTGTTGATTTATCAACAAAAGCCATTGTGTGTTATACTCCACCTGCTTCCTCAGAGGTGATAGCCACAATAAGGGCTAGTTTTGAAGAAAGCTCTAAAACTGAAGCTATGATTACTGAGAAAGCTTCAATAGCTGATACAAAAGAGGAAGGTGAAGAGTCTGTTGAATCAGAGTATGAGAATATGACTGACCCCATCCCTCCAGTCTATGCTCCAACTCCTATCCCAGCTCCCAAGGCTCCTTCTCCTCCTCCCAAGATAACTCCCGAGTATATATAAGTAATTGATGCTTTGTACAACTTTGATAGTGAAAGTAGTGAAGAAATCTACAGTGATGATTCCCCCAAAACCAAGAAGAGGAAATTAAGAAAGAAAGCTCTTGTCTCTACTCCCAATCAACATAATGATACTTAATATTATATCAGGCAAAACATTGAGCTTTATCCTAATATGCCCCAGTTGATGAGAATGTGAAAGAATGAGATTAAATCCAAGAAGAAATCTAAGAAGAACACTCCTCCTCCTCCTCCAAGGTTTCACAGGAGAGATCCTCCACCTCCTCCTCCTCCAGGTGCAAGATCTGCCAGCAGCGGACAGAAAAATTTTTCCAGCAGCACCAAAACCAATCAGAGACAAGGAAGATCTTCTCAATCTTCTAGAGGCAGTCAGCACCAACACAGACATCAACCCTCCTCTAGAAGTTCATATAGTGCTCAGCAGTTTGCCCCCAAGACAACATTCTCTCCTCCTCCATCTCCTGGCAAAGCTAACAGCCTTGAAGGACCTCCAATTCCAGCCTATGATCCTGAGAGTAGTCCAACTACCAAAATGGCTAGATTTAAAGAATCTATTGCTCTATCTCAAATCAGAAAAGCAAGAGAACAGGGTCAGGACACCTCTCAGTATTCTACAATGTCATCCTACAGGAAGAAAGAGCTAGAAAGATATCAAGTTAGAAATCTATTTAATGCTAAAGAGTACATGAATCTGCATCCTGAATCCATAGTTCTCAGAGCTACATCTCAAAAAAACTCTGGATGATGCAGATATGACTATGACACTTAAACAAGCACAAGATCCTAATAGAGTAATTAAATTTGCTAAATCTTCTGATTCGCCCAAGGTCATTTAGGTTATTTATTTTCTGCCTTTATTTCTGTTTGTGAACAATCTGGGTGTATAGCCTTATAAAGGTGTTGATAGCCTATTTACTCTATCAGTTATCTCAGTTTTTTTGCTATGCTTATTTCATTTTGTTCCTTGATTTTGTTGGAAGTAACCTCACCTAAATAGGGGGAGATTGTTGGAACACCTAGGTGATTTGGGCTAGGTTCTCTTCTTAGGGTGTGACCCATGTTGTATAGAAGGGTCAAGTTTTATGTCTTTCTAGTCTTAGGTCAGTCCTACAGATGGAAGATAAAGGACATGCCTGAAGACAGCTCCAATATCAGCCCTAGAAGAAAATTCTCTTAGTCTATTCTCAGGTCGACGAACTATAAATGAAAGAGAAGAGTTCTGAGGTCGATGATTTGGTCTTAGAAGAAAAATTTCGTGGTCTGCGAAGTGTGTTTCACTCAATGATCTCAATGCTAAAGATCACTCAGCGCCATAATTATCTCAACGCAATAGTTCACTCAAATCCAAAGTTTACTCAGATTCAAAGATCACTTAATGATATCAATGACTCAACGCTCTCAATGACTCAACGCCAGATGTGCTATTATCTCAACACCTTCAGTTTGACCAAGTTCTGAGGTCGACAAAATTCAGATTCTCAGGTCGACGAACTTAGAGCACAGAATCCGTTAGTTTATGCAGTGCAGTTGTTTGCAGAGCTCAGGTTGACGAACAGTTCTGAGGTCGAAGATCTTTGATCTCAGGTCGACGAAAGCTGTTCTCTAGTCGACGAAAACTATAAGTCATATTGTTATTTATTCTTTCCTTTTCTATCTCCTGATTCTATATCTATTATAGGCCATTAATTCCCTAGATAATCAATGTACTTATATCCTTTAAATAAGCCATTACTGGCAGCATTGATTGTAAATATTTTCCATAGAATTAATTGCTTATATCTCGGGACAGACATAGAATAGAATATATGACAGCATAATTGCCAGTTTTCAATTCCCAGATTTCGACTTAGCATTTATTGCAGGTTTTTGAATTCGAACTTGAGGCAGCTATAATCCTGATCATCTCTCTTCTAGATACAAAAAGGATCACACTCTTTGATGCTAATACAGAAGAAAATACGAAAAAGAAAGAGAAAATAACATCTCTCAAAAGAAGAAGAAGAAAGAACATCAATCACAATCAAGAGTCTTTCTCCCCCCCCCCATCGTTGTTCCCAGGATCTCAAGTGATAAGAATATTCAATTAGTAAAAGGATCCCTGGAGAGTTGATCTTATAGCAAAAGACCTTCTTCCTCGCAAAGTTTTCCTTCCTGAACAACTATCAATCTCAGGGGGAGCTTTGAAAATATCTGAAGAATTCTCGAGACTTATCTCATTTTCTTGAGAAAAGAGTAGCCCAAATCAACCTCTCTTCACCACCTCTATACAGGGTTTTAATTCCCTTACAAATTATTAATGTTGCAAGTCTCCTTCCAAAAGACTTGGGTTGTTTTTTGAGCACCTGATTAAAATCTCATTGGTGGCAGTCACCCCATCAAAACCTGTAGTGCATTCCTACCAAGGGTCGTAGAAGAGTGGATGTACCCAAGTTTTGAGAACCACTATAAATTTCTTGTGTTGTCTGTATGGCTGTGATTTTCCTGTGTGCTTGTGCTGTGATATATTTTGCTGAGTAGCTTAGTTATCATCTCTCTAGTTCATTTGCTGCACTTATACACTCATACACTTATATCATAGTAATATATTTTACTATTTTTTTTTAATTCCGTAAAAATCAAAAAGATTTTATCAATTCTATTCACCCCCCCCTCTAGAGTTTATCAGAGTTTACCCTATCTTTCAATTGGTATTAGAGGTTATCTCTATCCATTTCTTTCATTATGTATTGAACGTCTCTAAGGAAATATATAATGTACCTACAGAGGATCAAAAATTACAAATTAATTTTTTCAATATCTATGAAATGTTGCGCCAAATTTTTTTTTGACCCATTACTTTGTAGGAAGGAAATGGCAGCTCACGACGAAGTTTATTCAAAAGAATTTTTCATTGATGCATTTTATCAAACAGGTAGAAGGCATTCCAATTAAATAAGGGTTAGGTTAACCACATCTTATACTCGATTCCACTGAAAACTGAAGTTGAAGATAGGGCGAGAAGAAACCTAATGTATGCAGGAGGTTAGAAGGAATCTTGCGTAATCTATGGAGGAGACAAAATAAGTACCTTTATGGTGGAGAAGAAATCTAAGCTGTGATGGAGGTGTAATCAGTGGCGTGATCTGTGAAAAAAGCAGAAATGTCGGCGAGGGACTGCGAACAAAGATAGAAACCAGAAATAATATTGAAATAAAAATCCAAATTGAGAAAACATGTAGAAGAAACCAGTGGATGGAGAGGTAGAAACCTGTGAATGGAGATCTTGCACTCTCATGCCCTGACGTAACCTTTGCCTATGGTCAAGGGAATTACTTGGTGTTGATCAGTAAGAAGAAATGTATTCACAAGCGCCTCCGCCTTCCGTCAGAATCCGGTATTGGGGAGACAGGGGGAGCGATGATTGGGATCGACGAAATCCATCCAAAGCATGCAATGGAGGAGAGCCAGAGTAAGCACGGGACAGAAGTAGAGGGGGTAATCACGCGACAGAGGACTTGCGACGATGGCAAACATGCGACGACGACGTTCTTGCGATGGGTAGGAAGAGTAGGAGATGTTGCGGATTTGGACAGGCGTCGCGGGATCTACCCTAGCTGTGTAGAAGAAGAAGAGGAGTATCAAGATTTTGAGGCTGGTGAATTGTGCCAGCTTGTATTAATTAACGCTTGATCCAGCCAAAAGACCACAATACCCCCAAATTAACTCACCAGAATAGTTTGATTGAGGGCATTTTGGCATTAAAATGTTAAACCATGGGATGTTTAGCTCTTCCCTTATATAATAAAGATATAGATAAAGTTCTTGGGGATACCAAATCCAATCGGCTGGACAAGAAACTGAATCCCGCCGAATACGTCTTCCCGATGGTTTTGATTCCGCTACTACGACTACAACAGTTCTTCTTCCCCAGGGATTAATATCCAACAATAATTCTTCTTTAACTCCTACAACAACAACAGTTCCCTAGAGGTTGAGGATTCTCGATTTTAGACTCATTTCCTCCAACAAATCTGGTTACCAAAGATCACTCATAACCGACTGTCTTGCTCCTCAGTAAAGTCTTACTGTTATCTATAGCTCATGGGGGAGTAAGTGTCTTGCTAGTAGGGGCATAGCTTATGCAAGCAGTGTTTGCATCGACCACTTATGAATTTAGAAATGTGATTCTGATGTTGGAATCGGCCGGACTGTAATTCATTCTGGAACACCCCTGCAAAGTCATGGACAAGGATGTTCCATAGTTTTTCTCAAATGAAAAGCTTCCTAGAGAAGACACGGTCATCAAAAGAAATGTTTGTCAAGTCAAGATTAAGGTGAAAGCATCCCTCCTCACAAGGTACTTGTGGCTTCCTGAATGTGATGAAATTGATAAGTTGGAAGAGGATGATTTCTCAAGGGCACTACTCTTCTAGTGTTTTCCATGAGAAATAAAGGCTGTTAAGCAAAACGGGATGAATGAAGAAGGAAAGCTCTTATCAGACATCATTAGAAAAGTTTTGTTAGGTAAGACTGGATCCCATGACTACTTATATTTAGAAATGTTAAAAATTCTGGCGGCCATTATATGTAGAAAAAATATTTACTGGGCTGCAGTAATGTTTGCAAGAATAAAGGAGAGTCTCCGCACACCCAGTTTTGGCATAATTCTAAGCCTATACTTGAATCAGCTTGACCGATATATGTTTGATATAACCAAAGGTATACCTATCCATCACCTGAAGAAAATCGACTCATCTATATTCACTAGGTTATATTGGAGGATACAGAGACCAGGAGGAACCAGATTATAGTCGGATGTTGAGGAAGAGGAGGAGGATGTTCCTGAAAAGAGACTTCATACTCCTACCCCCCCCCCCCATGATATTACTGAGAGATCTGGTACAGGAATGGAGGGGGAGTCAGTTTAACCCTAAGTGGCTATTGTTGTTCATGTGCCCTTGGTGGTGGTTTCTTTTGCAGTTCTAGATGTTCCAGATGCTCAAGATGCAGTGGTTTAGCATGTAAAGTCAGTGATACAAGATTCACTATCAGAGATCGATGAACTCCAAACAGTGATTGTTGATATTGGTAGGGTTGCTACTGCCGAGATAGTATCAACACAAAATGATGATGAGATTACTACTACCGAAGGTGAATCTGTTGAGCTTATGGATGAGCCAGTTGATGATAATGAGCTAGATGTTGCAGACTATGATATTGTTGATGAGGATGAGCTTTCTACTGATAATGTAAAGGATTCTTCTGCTCTTACTGCCACAAAGAATCTAATTGCCAATCTCCCTAATGTTCTGCAAGTAAGTTATGAGGGTTAGCAAAGTCATCCTTCCATCTCCATTCAAACAAAGTTAGATAGATTTGTACAAAATCTACAGAGGAGAATCACTGCAATTCCTGGTGGACCTCCAGTAGAAGAGGTAGAAATTTTTGATCTTTTTGATGTGGAAGGAGATACAGAGGTACATCCTCCTTTTCTATAAGCTCCTGCTACTGGAATGCTTTCAAAAGCTCATGTTTCCTCTATAGAAGAGTCTTCCTGTGACTCATAGACAAGTGCGAATCTCCCATCTCCCCCTAGTATTCCTATTTTCGATGTTCCAAGTCCCAGTGCATACATTCCTCTTTTGAAATTTATAGAAGCCTTGATGGCAAAACAGAAGGCAAGTTTTGATCGCTCTCTAATGAAAGTGCTGAAGAAAGCCAAGGAGACAGAAAAAGATTTGAACAACGGTCTTGTAGAGATCAAGGTGTGTTTTGACAAACTAGATGTAAAGTTAGACTCTTGAGTTGTTCAATGTGGCCAAGCAATTTTTCATATGAAAGTCAGGCTTAAGAGCAACCTGACTCTCCTTCTAAACGTTGACGCAAGAACCAAAACAGTCATTATTGCCCAAAATAAGGGGATGAACAGTTTGATGACCAGATGGTCTACTAGCAAATCTATTGTAGCCAAGTTACTTGAAGAAGTCCAAAAAAGGGAGAAAGAATTGCAAACTAAGCTAGCTGATATTGAAGCCCAGATGGTATAACAGTTCCAGGCTATAAACATATACACTTATGATAACTTCGGCTAGCTTCATAATAAGATATTTTGTGGGCAAGGTCATACTCATGCTAGAATTCCTGAACCTACAATGCCTGGTCTAATACTTGATGATGTCCATCCTGCCCTGGATTATTCACAATATTAAATAGATACTCAGGAATTCTCTCAATATGGACCAGGATCTGGTTCTAATGCTACTATTGAGCCAAAAATTTTGACAGTTGTAGACTCACCTCCTCCTGCTCATAAGAAAAAAAGATATGATAAAGGCCCCTCTATAGTAAGGTCTGAGCCAACTAGAGAAATGGTTGAAGTCTGATTTCCCATCTCCAAGAGGATTATCCTAGACACATTCAAATTTGTAGACTTGGCAAATGAAAATAGATGGAATTATTATAGCAGGGAGGAGTGGCAGAAGCATTAAGTTGCTAATGCTAAAGAAAGGTTACACTTAAGAAAGTACAGATTTGATGATCTTGGAGCTCCTCTAGCCATGTCTAAGTACTACCCAAAGCCAAAAGCCTACTTTGACCGATAATATCAGAAAAGCAAAGGGAAAATGTTTAATTGTTTTTCAGATTTATGGTTGTGTATTTTGGTTGCCCCATATAGAATATTTTCTTATATATATACATAATGTTTTAGCTGGAATGCTTTTATCTCTCATTTTTATGTGTTCTTTTATTTTTATGTTTTAAGATTATAGTGTGTACAATTCACCTTTGTTTGTAGGGTTTTAACCTCTTCAAATAGGGGGAGATTGTTGAGCATTGTATCCATAATAACTCTTATTTGAAGAAGTGTCCCTAGAACTAAGATGAATTGAGTTTGTATTTGATGTTATTTTCTAGTTATGTGCTTGTAGGATAATATTGCCAAGTACAACCTAATGTTAGGTTACAGTGGGTATTGAAACACAGGACTACACAATGTTATCCCTCATTGTATAGGACAACGTGTTGACTCATATGTAATCACTCTATTGGGGTGTAATTCTATTTCAAGTACAATAGAAGAATCCAAGAAGATCAAGTTGCTCCCTTTAGAAGAGAAGATTTTCTCTAGATTATATTCATCGAGTATAGTTATGGATAATCGTCGAATTTGTCGAGTATACTCATGAATACTCATCGAATTTGTCGTGTATGCTTACTAGCACTAGTCGAATTCGTCGTATTAACTTAGAAAATAATCTCCAAATTCCTGGAAATCAGTTAAGTAAAAGTCGTCGAGTATCACCGGGTATACACGTTGAATTCGTCGAGTATACTAGCTAATACTCGTCGAATATACATGTTGATACAAGACGAATTCATCGAGTCATCACGACTTTACTTCTATGGATTTCTCTAAGTGATATTTGTTGAATATCACTTTGTATGGCGTCTAATTCGTAGAGTCAGCTAGCCGATACTCGTCGAATTTGTCGAGTATACTAGTCGATACTCGTCGAGTATCTCATCTTCCAAGCATTGAATTATCTGATGGATCTCGGTGGATTTGTCCAAGTAAAATTCATCGAGATTCTTAATGGTTCGATGAGTATAACCGTAGATACTCCACGATACTCGATTAAATATATTTAGGGTTATTTTCTTTTCATTTCAAATTCACGGATCTAGTTCGTCCAGATTGCCAGGTATAGTATTCTTGGATCTCTTGATATGGAAGGAAATTTCTACCTGATATTGAAGAAGGTTTCTTGTATATATGTAGGGTGGATTTCAATCAACCATAATCATGCTTAATTTGAGTAAAAAAGAGCTAATTAAAAGAAAATTTTATTGCTCCAAAAGATAATCATTACATAGGTATGCCCCCTTATTTATAGAAAATGGGGGAGATGAGAGAATACAATAATCGATGTGGGACTAAATACAAGTCGGGCGGCTTATGCTCTTTGATATGGTCAAACCGTACAGTATACAACAAATAATTGTACACTCAAAAGAAACAAAGAAAAGCCTCCGCACAGCTAGGGAAGACTGCTGGAATAGGCTGCTAGACCACAACTGCAGATTTCCACTAGACCGTAGTTGCGGCTAATCATCAAATCGCAGCTACTGCAAGCAATTAGACTGTAAGTGCAATTAAACCATCTGACCACTACTACGCCATTTTCAAAACCCCTGCAGCCAACCACCAAACTGTAGCGGCTAACATCCAGACCACTAAACATACATCTCACATGACCATACCGCCAAATAGCTGAGCAAACAGGCCGCTGGGTCAAACCGCCAGAATGCCGACTAGATAAGTAGCTATGACTAGTTTGGCTAACTGCCTGAACTCTAGTTCCAACACTCCCCCTCATGCTGGAGCATATGTGTCAACCATGCCCAGCTTGCTACAAACTTCCGGGAATGAAGTAACTGGCTTCGTGAAGAAATCAGCTATCTCCTTATCATTGGTAATAAATGACGTACTTTTTGATTTTTTAGAATCTCTTCTCTAAAAAAATGGCAATCTACTTAAAAATGTTTCGTTCTCTCATGAAAGACCGAATTCTTTAAGATGTATATATCTATTTTACTATCACAGAACATCAGTAGGGGATGATCATAAAACTCTCCCAGATCCAACAAGAGTGTCTGAAGCCACTTCAGCTCTCAAGCAATTAGAGACTTGATTATGTACTCTGCTTCTACACTTGATCTGGCCACTACAAACTATTTCTTGCACTTCCAACTGACCAGATTACCTCCAACAAAAGTAAAAAAAAAAAAGATGTCAAATTCCTTTCTCCCTCATCATCTGTTTAGCTGGCATAAAAAAAAGCCTCTACCTTTAAATGTCCCCTTCGTGCAAATAAGAGCCCTTTTCCTGGTGCACCTATTACATACTCTAGGATCTTTAGAGCTGACTGCATATGACTTTCCCAGGGGGCTTGCAATAATTCGCTCACTCTCACTACTGCATAACAAATATTTTGTATTGTGACTATAAGATAGATGAGTTTACAGATAAGAAGTCTGTACCTGGTGATATCTTCCAGAAGAGGAGATGTCTCACTCCAGCATTTGTCATATCCATCCATCATAGGGGACCGAGCAGGTTTAGTCCCATGAAGACATGTTTCTTGCAAAATATCCAAGGCATTCTTCTGCTGTGAAAGAACAATAGAACTAGGTTTTTGTGATATCTCAATCCTTAGAAAGTACTTAGGTGACCCCATATCCTTGGTAACAAAATGCTGAAGCAAATGCTTCTTTATCATATCAATGCCTTTCCTTTCATCCCTTGTAAGAAGATTGTCATCCACATACAATGCAAGAATAACAAGACCAGCTGAGGTTTTCTGAATAAATAAAGAGTGATCTGCAGCTGTCCGAACAAATCCAACAATAGAAATAACTTCATTGAACTTGTCAAACAAGTCTCTCGAGTTTTGCTTTATATCGATCAACAGTACCATTAGGAAGATATTTGATGACAAAGCCCCAGCGACACCCAACCATAATAGCTCCCGGGGGTGTATGAACAAGAGCCCAAGTACCCCGTTCAGTCAGAGTTTTCATCTCTTCATCCATAGAAGATTTCCAATGTGGAACAACTAGAGCATCATGATAATACGTAGGAAGAACAGCTGATGAGAGAGCAGGAGCAAATCTCTGAGATAGGTGAGACAGTCGTGTATAAGATACCATATCACAAAGAGGATGTTGAGTGCATGAACGAACACCATTCTGGAGAGCAATCGGAAGATCAAGGTCAGTTCTGTCTACTAGCTCAATTCCATCCAAAGGAGAGACTACTAGACCAGGAGCTGTTAGCAGCGACTCAATAGAAGAATAAGATAAAACAGGGGAATCAGAAAGATAAGAAGGAAGTGCATGCTCTGGAAAAGGTGCCGACACAAGAGGAAAAGAAACTGAATCACTAAAAGAAGGGAGAATAGAGGAAGTTGAAAAGAATGGAACCTTCTTAAATAAAGTGACATCAGCAGATGCATACTGTGGGCGGAGAACAGGATAATAACACCTGTATCCTTTCAGTGTTGGATAATAACCTATAAAGATGAATTTAATCGACCGAGGAGATAGTTTGTCTTGGCCAGAAGAAGGAGAGTGAATAAATGTTGTGCACCCAAAGACACGATGAGGTAAAGGAAAAGAATTCTCATCAGGATGCAGGATAGAAAAGGGAGTCTTACCATCGAGAACTGACAACAAAACTTGAATAATGAGAAAACACGAGATAATAATAACATGACCCCAAAAAGATTTGGGAACATGCATTTGAGTTAGAAGACTACAGCACATCCAGAAGATGGCGATTCTTTCGTTCAGCAACACCATTCTTTTGTGATGTGTAAGGACAAGTAGTCTAATGAACAATGCCATGATCCATACAAAATGATGTAAATTTATGAATAAGATACTCTTTAGCATTTTCAGATCGAAGAATTTTAATAGGAGTATCAAACTGTATACAAATCTCATTATAAAATGCAGTGAAAATATAAAAAATTTAATAGCGTTCATGGAGCAAATACAACCACGTACAACGAGAAAAATCATCAATAAAAGTCACAAAATACAAACTACCCTACCAAAAGTCTAAGTAGGAGCAGGGCCCCATATTTCCAAGTGTACAATTTCAAATGGATGAGAAGAACTACGTCCATTCTTAGCTGGAAAACTAGATCGGTAATGTTTGCCAAATTGAAAAGCCTCAAATGAAGAGAAGAGCCTCGTCGAGGTAAATTAGGTATAAGTTGATAAAGAATCGAGGAGGAGGATGTCCAAGACAAAGATGCCACTGAAGTAAACGAGAGGAGGCAAAAAAAAGCAGATGGGGTATGAAGATAGAACAAGCCATAGATTTTAGTCGTAGTAGCAATCGTCTCCTTGGATTAAGGAACATGTAAAACACAAGTACAAGAAGTAAAAATAGTTTCACATTGCATCAGTTTGCAAAGGGAAGTGACAGAAAGAAGATTGCATGGAAAGTTCCGGACATAGAGAGTGTCCTAATGTTGAAGGGAATGAGTAACATGCACAGTGCCAGACCCATGAACTGGGGACGGAAAACCATCAGCAATAAGAACCGGAGGTATCCAGTTACTTTTGTCAAGAGAAGAGAAAAGACGAGAATTCCCCATCATATGATTAGTAGCACAAGAATCAATGAGCCACCTACTCGTAGTAGCTAACTGAGGAGCATTAGAAATAACAAGGAAAGAAGTAGGCTTCCTAGCAGAATCAACAGAAGCAGGTGAAAGAATTCAATAATGAACAACTAATCATCTAGAGGGGGGGGGGGTGAATAGGTTCAATTCTTTATAATATGCAGATTTATGATTCCTAAATAGCAATTCTAGTTATACAACCATTTAAGCATCACACACATTATGAGTAAGAAAACATAGCTCAAACACACACAAATGTATAGTGGTTCCCCAATATTTAGGTACATCCACTTTCCACCTTCGCCTATCTAGCAATGAACTAGATTCGGCCCAACTTCCACTTTTCTCAAATCCAAAGATCTTACCACTCAGAACCCTTCCAGGTTCTTACAACTCAGACTTTTTTAAGTCCTACAGCTCAGATCCTTCCAGATCCTACAACTCAGATTCTTACCAAGAACCCTACCTCAGAGTTTTCCAAATCCTACCTTAGGCAACATGCCCTACCTCAGCCCTTATAATTATAGGCATACCTCTCAGAAAGATAGACTTTCCTACACTCAGATCAATATAGATCCTACATTTGTGATTACAATGTTTTACGAATTTCTTTACAAGAGAGAGTGTGTGTTGGGTAAAGTGTTCTTGACCAAATCTTGAGAGATTGGTCTTCTTCTGATCCTTGCAGCTTTGGATCTGATTCAACCTTACTTAGCTTCTTCGAAGCTTCTTGAAAATAGAGAACTAGGTTGAATCTCTCTTGAGCAGATGGAGGTGATCTTGAATCAGCTTCCTTCTTCTCCTTCTTCTTATTACAGAAATGATTCTGTAATCCTTACTGATCTCCCAAGATTTCTCTTCGTCTCTGTGTTATTGTGTCGTATATTTTTATGTGTGTTTTTTCTTCTTTGATATCATTGTTCTATTTATAGAAACACAATAGAGGTAACCGACTGAACTTGTAGCTGACTGTCTTCTGACAGTTCTGACATCTGACAACATTGACAGTTATGCATGCCGTCACTTCTTAGATCTAAAAATCTGCAAGTTGGTCTTAAAAATAGCAAACAGCGTCAAGACCGTTCTTCTTCACAATGTGTTGACACTAATTTCAAAATGTATCAACACAGATTATGAATGTGTCAACACAGCTATCTGGATGTCGACACATTCCCTTAATGTAGTCGATAGACTTCAGTCTCTGTCGACACAGCTTTTCTTCATTGTCTCGACAAAGATAATTTAGAATGTGTAGACACAACTTCCTTAGTGTCGACATAGCTTTTCTTCAAAATAGTTGTCAACCCAAGTCCTGGGTGTTGACATATAAACTTCAGCTTACTGTCAGCACTACTAGTCATATTGTGTCGACACTAGTCCTGAGTGTCGACATAGTTGATCTTCAAATCAGCATTCAGGATGTCGACTAAGATCATTTAAGTTGACACAGCTTGTGTTGTTTGATATCTGTGTGTCAACAAAAGTCCTGTGTGTCGACACAGCTGGTGTAGACTAAACTTCTGTGTGTCGACACAAGTTCTGTGTGTTGACACAGTTTTGCTCTTGTTCTCGACACAGCTTCTTCACAAACGTCGACACTGACCGAGTTTTTCGACGCTTTTATACTTAGACAAATTCCTATATTACTTAGCCTGCACAAATAAACTTAAACAGACATCAAATACAAGATGATGCATGTCATTGATTTAAGGGAGGCTTCTCCAAATCTTGTACAATTACCAATGTATCCAACAATCTCCCCCTATTTGGAGAAGTCATAACCACAAGTCAATGATATACACCATTATAATAACCAACAAAATTAATGATGTACTAACAAACACAGACATGGTTAATCTTTAGGAAGAAAGTATATATGTTACAAAGTTAAGCATATCCATCACAGAAATATGTAACATATAAACAGATAGAATGAAATATATTTACTCAACTAAGAAATTATCCCATCATTTAAAATAATATCTTACTTATAAAAATCAATAATTTCTAGAAAGAACAATATTATTACATAGTTCTAAATTTTATGATATAAAAGACTCTAAGTCAGTATGGGTTCCTTGATAACAATTCCTTTGCAAAATTGAATCCTAGCTTGTACATTAGTTTCTGTGTTATCCAGCTTCTTTCCTTTCTGATCCTTCTTCTTACGCTCTTCATCCTTGATCTTTTGCCTTTCAAAGTAATGAAAAGGCTTTGGGAAATACTTGCTAGGCTCCACCGAGTTAGCAGGTATCTTCCCAACTTTAAGATCTCTTTTGAACTGAAATACGACATCTTGCCGCTCCTGATATTTACTCCATTCTTATTCAGAATACCATTTGCCTCTATCATGCATATTGTCTTTCACAACTTTCCAAGCAGTCAGAATAATATTTCTAGAGGTTGGACTCTATTGTTCAAAATCTGGCTTTAATTATGCCTATTCTCTGAACCTTTTCTTAGACAACTGAGCTTCTTTTTCTCTTTAAACTACAACTGCTGGCATATCAACTTTACCAAGAATAACATTTTGTGTCTCCTATGGAGGGCTATATATTTGGTGAACTTCCTGTTGGATCTCTTCAAAATCAGAAGGAGGATAAATAACTTGAGCTACTTCCTACTGAACCCCTTCAAAATAAGCAGTTGAATTCCAGATTCAGCGGTGTTTTTATCATAACAAAGGGGTGGATACCCAAGAGTTTCTCTGATACTATTTGATATCCATTTAGCATGATCTGAGCTTGCTTTTACTAATACTCTCTCCCCCTTTATGACTTCTCTTTCTACATGATCTCTCAGATCATCTTTTTGAAACCTTACATCACCAGCCAAATAATTTGTCCCTTCTTTGTAATAGGTCCTGAACTTCTTCAGTTTATCAGAAATAGCTGTTTGAGATTCCTGGAATGTTGTTTGGATAGCTGCTAAATCTTCCTTAATTTTCTTGGACACTTCAATCTTTATAGAAGTGACACTATTCTCAAGCTTTGTTAGAATAGCATTATGAGATTCTACTAGATTTTCATTCATTCTTAGTTGATTTTCAAGGACATAACCTTGTTTGACTGCAATGTCCTCTAATGTAGTCTTAATCTGCTATTGTCGTAGTGCCAAGTAAACTACAACATTACCTCCTTTATGGAAGCAATCTGTCATCTCTTTTTAATTCTGATTGAATTAAAATCTGATGGATTTGATATCCTGTGCTAGCTGAAATTGCAGGTCCTTGTGGGTGTCATCCACATATTTTTCAAGTGTAGTTCTTTGCTCATCCATCCTTTCTTGCAGTTTCACCAAAAGTGAACTATATTCCACTACAGGAACTGGTGTTGGTGGGGCAGTTTGCAAGGCCTTCTTATAGCCTATGCTTTTCTTCCTTTTTCCATTAGTTTTCTCCTCTTTAGCTCTGAGGCTTCTTGTTAAGCTTCTGATTCATAGGAACTGGCTACATCCACCGCATGAGGCTGGTTATAAGAAAAATGTACTGAGTCAAGTTCCAGTACCTCCCCCTCAATCTGTGCATCTTCTTGAAGTATGTCCTGTTTGTCCTTCTAGACATCTGGTGATGTGACAGATTGAGGAACATTGTCCTCAGTAGCCCTAGTCCTCTCTCTCTAGACATTAGCTTCTGAAACAAAAGTCTCTTTCTCAGCAACTAGAACGAGCTCAGTTTTTTCTTCTGGCTCATCTACCATAGCAACATCCCTGTTTATATCCTTGAGAACCTCCAGGTTAAGGAGATGAGCTGCTTCACTCTCCATGATAGTCTCTGTGAATTCTCCACCTAGAATTGAGGACACTTGAGGATGTGGCACTGAATCATCTTCCCTTTGAGATTGTGCTTCATTTACATCCTCATCAAAACTGAAAAACCACAACCTCTTCTGAATCACTAGATTATTCCACAATCTTTGTTGCTGATTTCTTTTTCTTTAGTTCTTTTTGATGTTGCACAAGAGTCGGAGTCTCCTTGGTAAGTAACCTGTCTCATCTTGACAAGATTCTAATGTTCATTTTCCTCAAATGATTTATTTTAGCTCCTGCAGCTTGATTTAGTATCTGTGGCATTGCTGAGATTAAATACAAACTCATGATCCTGCCTAGGTTAGGATTTTTTATCCCTTCCTTGATCCTATCAAAGACTATTATCGACCATTCAGTCTTGAGATTGAATATTAATCATATCATTAGTCTGAACATGAAGGAAGATATCCTGTCATGTCCCTCTATCTTGCATAGTATAACCTTTCCAACCACTTCATAAAGAAATTTCCCTTGGGAATTCATCCCTTTTCTATTCATATGGAATCCAATCTTCGTGGTTGGATTCAGACCACACCATTGAATTCCCTCTGCTATCTTGTCGGAATCATCCTCATCTTCTTCTTTGAGCGATGATAGTTGGAGTACTTTGCTCATACTTTTAGAAGAAAGCTTTAACTTCGTCCCAAGAACTGTTGACCAAATCATGTTTCCAGTTGAATCCAGCTTTGCGTTGGATAAGAATTAAATTACTTCTTTCTTCTATATCTTGGTTGGTTCTGAGACCATAAATTCTAGTCTAGTGTTAGTAACTAGGGTGATGACTTTCTGAATTTCTTCAGAAGCATCAATGAAGGCGTTACGAACCAGTTCGTAACCCTCCTTGATGTTTTCTTCCAACTTTGGCGCCATTGAATGTTGAAGGAATTGAGATTGAGGATGGTTGAGAGGAGATCTAGATCTCGACACATAAGTTCAATGTCTCGAGAAAGCTAAGTTGTGTGGTTGACTAATTCTCGTTTTAACCTATTTATAAGGTTTTAATTTTGGAAGGTCAAACAATATGCCCAAATATTGTGTGTCAACACCATGTGTCGACATAAAAGTTCACATCTCGACACAGATAATAGGGATCCAACACTATTATATATCGACACCACTCTATAAGAGTCGACATATAAGACTTGACATTGTTGTGTCGACACCTTGATTTAAGGTGTTGATAGAAGTATGTCGACACATAGTTGTAAGATGTCGACAACATTATGTCGACACTTTCCTTTTAATATTGACACTAAGCTCTGGTAGTGTCGACACTTTCCTTTTAATGTCGACACAAAGCTCTGGCAGTGTCGACACAAACAACAACTAATGTCGACCAACTTATTGTTGATGTCAACATGAATTCTTAACTTAGCCAATATCTGTGTATTTTTCCTTTAATGAGTTTATACATTGACTTAATCAATATCTAACATTCCTAGCTCAATCTAAAAGTTATTGAACTTAGTTTCATCTCGAGGCTTAGTGAATATGTCAGCTATTGGTCTATCTGTAGTGACAAAATCTAAACAGATGTCATTTTTCTCAATATGTTCTCTTATAAAGTGATACCTAATTTCAATATGCTTTGTTCTGCTATGTGAAACAGGATTTCTAGCAATGGAAATAAAACTCGTAGAGTCACAATATAAAGATGTTTTATATAGCTTGATGACCTAATCTTCTAACTAATGCTGCATCCACAATGAACTCAGACTCAGCTATAGAAATTGCAACACTTGTTTGCTTTTTTGCTTCTCCATGACACCAATCTTCCACCTAGGAACTGATAGGTAGTTGTTGTACTTTTCCCATCTTATTAGCATCCTTCAAAATCTGCATCTGAAAATCCAGTTAATATAAAATCTCTATTCCTAGGGTACCAAAGACCTAGATCTGGTGTGCCCTTAAGATATCTCAGAATTGTTTTTACAGCAGAATAATGTGAATCTTTAGTGCATGCTTGATATCTAGCACATACACATGTTGCATACATGATGTCTGGCCTACTAGCAGTCAAGTAGAGGAGGGAGCCAATTATCCCTCTATACAAAGTCTCATCAACAGGTTTTCCTTCTTCATCTTTGCATATGGGCATGCTTGACCCCATTGGAGTTTTCATGGTGGATGCTATATCCATAACATATTTCTTTATCAACTCCTTTGTGAACTTAGACTGTGATATGAACAATCCAACATCAGTCTGTTTTATTTGAAGTCCTAGAAAGAACTTTAGCTAACCCATACTGCTCATTTCAAATTTCCCATGCATAAGTTTAGCAAACTTCCTGCAATGGTTGTTTCCAGAAGATCCAAAGATAATGTCATCAACATAAATCTGAACTAGTATGATCTTGCCTTTGGATTCCCTAAGACATAGAGTTTTGTCTATTTTCCCCCTTGAAAATTTTTTCTCAATGAGGAAGGCAGACAATGCCTCATACCAAGCCCTAGGAGCCTGTTTCAACCCATAAAGGGCTTTCTTAAGTCTATAGACATAGTTTGGAAAATGAGAATCAACAAAACCTGATGGTTATTCTACATATACTTCTTCCTTCAAGTCTCCATTAATAAATTCTTTACATCCATCTGGTAGACATAGAATCCTTGATAGGTTGCATAGGAAAGGAATAGTCTTATGGCCTCCAACCTTGCTACACGAGCAAAATTTTGGTCCAAGTCTATCCCTTCTTCCTGCCTATAACCTTTAGCTACCAGCCTTGCCTTATTTTTTATTATGATTCCATTCTCATTCAACTTATTCCTGTAGATCCATTTTGTTCCAATGATATTGTTTCCTTCTAGTCTAGGAAAATGTTTCCATACTTTGCATCTCTTTATTTGATTCAGTTCTTCTTGCATGGCACCTATCCTGTGAGAATCCTAAATAGCTTCCTCAAACTTCGTAGGTTCCACCTAAGACAGAAAGCTTGAACATAGTGCAGTGTTCATGCTCGTGCTCCTTGTCATTAAACCATGTCTAGCATCACCAATGATTTGGTGAGCTGGATGATCTTTTAAGTGTCACAATGCTTGAGGCATCCTTTCTCCAGCTGCTTGTTCTTCAGTATCTTCAACCTCCATTTGTGGAATATTATCAGCTTGCTGTTCTAGAGCTCCCCCTTGATAGCATCCATCATCTTTTGTATTTTCTTCTGTTGTCTTAACTTCTTTAATGGATAGCTTCTCCAATTTATCCTTTAGACATATAGAACTAGATGAAATGCTAGACAGCTCATTGTTAATAAGGATGGATTCATCAAAAACTACATGGACAGATTCTTCTACAATTTATGTAGTCAAGTTATAGACCCTATATGTCTTACTATTATTGATGTACCCAACAAAGATTCCCTTTTGGGACTTGGCAGCAAACTTAGTCAAGTGAGACTTAGCATTGTTATGTATATAGCACTTGCTACCAAAGATCCTAAAATAGGATGGGTTAGGTTTTGTACCATTCAGAATCTCATAAGGAGTCTTCTGATGACTTTTAGTGATAAAGGCCCTATTGAGGACATGACATGCAGTGTTTACTGCCTCTGCCCAGAAATATTTTGGAAGAGAAGTGTCACTTAGTAGGGTCCTACCAGTCTCTATTAGAGTTCTATTTTTCATTTCAGCAATACCATTTTACTCAGGTGTTCTAGGTGAGGAGAACTCCTGATGAATCCCAATACTTTCACAAAACTTTGTCATGCATTCAGACTGAAATTCAGTCCCATGGTCACTTCTGATTTTGACCATTGTACTGTTAAATTCATTCTGTATTTGCTTAAGAAAGGTATGGAAAACATCAGGTGTTTCAGATTTATTCCTTAGGAAAAACACCCATGCAAACCTGGAAAAGTCATCTACTACTACCAATGTATAGGCTTTCCAACCTAGACTATGAACTGGCATAGGACCAAACAAATCCATATGCATAAGGTAAAGACACCTCACTGAATCTTTGTTATCAAGGCTTTTAAAATAGGATCTGGTCTACTTGCCTTTTTGACATGATGAATAGATACTCTCCATGACACACATGACTTTAGGACCATTCCTGACTAGATCACCACTAAAGAGTTTTCTGATCATCTTGTAGTTTAGATGAGCTAGCCTCTTGTGCCATTGTACACAGTGAGTGGCTTTCTCATCTACAACTAGATAAATAAGAGAATCTCTTCTCATACATTCAAAATATTGACAAAAAACATTTCCTCTCATATTGCTAGATAAGATGACCCCTTGGTCATTAGAATTTCTTATTTGACACTTATCTTTGAGGAATAAAATGTTATAGTCAATATCACATAATTGACTTATGCTTATCAGATTATGTTTCAAACCTTTCACATAGGCAACTTGTGTGATAGTGACTAGACCATTTGTAATCTTACCAAAATATTTTATAATCCAACTTTCTGACCCTCCAAAGATGACTTTGGGTCCATTGTTAGTTGGAGTATAGTCCTTTTGCATCCTCTATGTTCCAGTCATGTTCCTGGAATAACCACTGTCCAAGTACCATATAGGGGTATTACTACTTGGACTCAACTACATAGAACAAGACTATCTACCCATAGCGCCCCAATTTTTATTGGGTCCTAGGCATTGGTTAGACTGAAAATGCATTTGCCTACCTTCAACTTTACTGACAGGTAGACTATCCCTCTTGACACTATCATTGAACTAGCAGTCAATGGCAAAGTGACCCACCTTGCCACAGCACCAGCACTCATACTTATTATACCTCCTCTTAAGTACTGATCTGACAGCATTTTTGTCTTTAGTTCTAAAATCTGATGGTATAACAGTACCTTTTCCTAGTCTATCAGTCAAAGCCTTCTTGGGAATTGGTCTAGCAGCAGATGTACTTGGGATATCCTGAGTCTTAACAGCAGCATTCTTCTTTTCAGAGTAAAAGTTCCTGATTGCTTCAATGATACCCATATTAGTCCTACTATAAGACTTCCCCTTTGTTTGGTTATGTTTGCAAGACCTTGGAAGTTAACTGCTTGTTTTTGTTTGAGTGATGGGGCTGGGACACCAAACACAAATTGTCCAGAATAGGAAAGTTGAGTTTTCTAGTGAGCTTCCATATAGTCACTTGCACCCTTGCCACTCTCAATCTCACAGTGACCATAAATGAATTCATAGTCATACCTATTTGATGGATGATCGATCTTCTTAAAAGATATAGGGGGCATTGAGGCTAGTGGCTGTATTTATGCTTTGCCTTTACTTTTATATTTGGCAACTCTAGTTTACCTTTGTAACCTAGTCCCTTCTTAACCTTTTGGATGGAGAAGGAATCGATTAAAGGTAAAACTGTACTAGGTTTAGAAAATTAAGCCACTAATTCCCTCTCCTTTTGAAGTCTGCTTTCAAGGTTCCTGATAGGATCATTCTTGAAAGTAATAGTACCAATCTGAATAACAGTTATGTTCTTCAGTTTATTAACTTATTTTATCTTCAGATCCAGCACTTTTGCTGAGTCTTAAGCAGCCTATTTCAAAGAAGCATTCTCCTTTGCAAGCTTTTTGGCTAGGATCCTGCTTTCCTTAAATGCCTTCGGGAGCTCACCATAATCATCAATCAGTTGATTGATGTCTCCCTAAGATTCAGAACCAACATCACCTTTTTGAGTTGATGCTTCTAATTATGGACTAGTTTTATATACAGATACAGATGGTGAGGAATGCACCTTAATAGGAACAGGCTGATCCTAGCTGTCTCCTTCCTCATCAACTCCCAACAGACCAAAGCAAAGACTATCTTCTGTCCTTGAATTGATTTCATTCAACATCTGTAGGAATTCAATCTCAACAGAATCTACTTCTACTGAATATAGTTCAATATAGTCCTCAACATCATCTTCTCTTTCTAATTCTGATAAAGATGAATCAGTCATACTTTTTTCTTTTTGGGCAACAAAGTACTTTCCTTCTTGCCCTTATGGTGCTTATTCTTGTCTCCTGATTCCTTTCTTTTCACAAGACAGTCAGTTATGACATGTCTTGCTTTGCTTCAGCAATTACAAACTATTTTAGAGGAAGTTTATTTACTAGTTTTTTAGCCATACTTATCCTCTTTAGATGATTTCTTCTTTCCTTTGTAGTAATCATTCTTGGGGTAAGAAGATGTGGATGGCTTGCTTCTCCAGCTCTTTTTATTTACAAATCTCTGGAACTATCTGGTAAAAGAAGCAAAGTATTTATCAGAATTGTGACCATCTGATGTGCTGGTGTCTGAGCTTTCAGTTTCTGTCTCAACAACCTTCTTTGGAGGAGAAGGAGACTTTCTCCTACCCTTTTCTTGTGGCCTCAACTTTGAAAGCCACAGACTTATCCTTGAATGATGACTTGTTGCATTTCTCTTCCTCTCTCCTTGTTGTCAACTGCATTTCATAGGACAACAGTTTACCAAACAGTGTTGGTGGAAGTGTATCAGCTAATCTGGCCACTTCTCTTATTGCAAAAATCTTAGTATCCCAATCTTTGGTTAATGACTTGAGGAATTTTTCATTTAGCTCATATGTACTGAATACCCTTCCATAAGTCATTTGTTCATTCACTATCCTAAAGAATTTCTTATAGCATTCTTTAATGCCATCATTCTTGGCCTGTCTAAAGCTCTCATGCTCCTTATTTAGCATAGACTTTCTTTCATTTCTAACCTCTTCGGTTCCTTCCATGTAGATAACCAGTGTGTCCCACATTTCTTTTGATGTTTTGAAAAAAACCAGATTCTGAAAATTTGAATCATCTATGGCACTAACTATTATGCTCTGTGCCCTTTTGTCCACAGTAGACAAGATGATCTCATCCTTAGTCATCTCATCATAGCTTTTAGGAGTTGATATATTGGCATCAAGAACTGATGTTTTCATAGGTATAAAGGAACCTTCTTGAACTGTAATATAAATTCTTGGATCAGAGGCCTCCATGAACAATCTGATTCTTTTTTTCCAGATAATAAAATTTTCTTTCCTCCATATGGGAAGTTTCATTGAACCAATCTCTTTCTGATTCTCAGTTGATCCAATTTTGAATATTTGTAACTGCCTTGGAGATAAGCTCTGACTATTAAGTCAAATTTTGAGCAACCTCCCTCTAATACCATTTGAAAGAATTCAATAATGAATAACTAATCACCTAGGGGGGAGTGAATTGGTTCAATTTTTTATAATAGGCAGTTTTAGGATTCCTAAATAGCAAATCTAATTATCCAACCATACAAGCATCACAAACATTCAGAGTAAGAAAACATAGCATAGAGACACACAAATTTAAAGTGGTTTCCCAATATTTGGGTACATCCACTATCCCCCTTCGCCTATCTAGCAATGAACTAGATTCGGCCCAACTTCCACTTTTTTCAAATCCACAGATCTTACCACTCATAACCCTTCCAGGTTCCTACAACTCAGACTTCTTCAATTCCTACAGCTCAGATCCTTCCAGATCCTAAAACTCATATTCTTCCCAATAACCCTACCATAGAGTTTTTCAACTCCTACCTCAGGCAACATGCCCTACCTTAGCCCTTATAATTACAGGCTTACCACTCAGAAAGATAGACTTTCCTACACTCAGATCAATATAGATCCTACAGTTGTGATTACAATGTTTTAAGAATTTCTTTACCTAAGGAGAGATAGTGTGGGTTAAAGTGTTCTTGACAAAATCTTGAAAGATTGGTCTTCTTCTAATCCATGCAGCTTTGGATCATATTCAACCTTACTTAGCTTCTTCAAAGCTTCTTAAAAATAGAGAACTAGGTTGAATCTCTCTTGAGAAGATGGAGGTGATCTTGAATAACCTTCCTTCTTCTCCTTCTTCTTATTACAGAAATGATTCTTTAATCCTTACTGATCTCCCAAGATTTCTCCCAAGATTTCTCTATGTGTGTGTTTTTCTTCTTTGATAGCAATGTTATATTTATAAAAATACAACAGAGGTAACTGGCTGAACCAGAAGCTTTCTGGCATCTGACAGTTCTGATATCTGACAACATTGACAGTTCACTTCTTAGATATGGAAATCTGCAACATGGTCTTCAAAATAGCAGACAGCGTCGAGACAGATCTTCTTCACAATGTGTTGACACTGATTTCAAAATGTGTCGACACAGATTATGAATGTGTCGACACAGCTATCTGGATGTCGACACATTGCCATGATGTAGTTGACAAACTTCAGTCTCTATCGACATAACTTTTCTTCATAGTCTCGACACAGATAATGTAGAATGTGTCGACACAACTTCCTTAGTGTCGACACAACTTTTCTTCAAAATAGTTGTCAACCCAAGTCCTGGGTGTTGACATATCAGCTTAAGCTTACTGTCAGCACTACTAGTCATAGTGTGTCGATACTATTCCTGAGTGTCGACACAGTTAATCTTTAACTCAGCAATCAGGATGTTGACTGAGATCATTTAAGTTGACACAACTTGTGTTGTCTGATATCTGTGTGTCGAAACAAGTTAGGTGTGTCGACACAGCTGGTGTAGACTAAACTTCTGTGTGTCGACACAAGTTCTATGTATTGAAATAGATTTGCTCTTATTCTCGACACAGCTTCTTCACAAGCGTCGACACTGATCGAGTGTCTCGATGCTTTAATACTTAGAAAAAGTCCTGCATTACTTAGCCTCCACAAATAAACGTAAACAGACATCAAATACAAGATGATGTATGTCATTGATTTAAGTGAGGCTTCTCCAAATCTGGTACAATTACTAATGTACCGAACAAAAGGACGGAGGTGAGGATGTTTTGTCCAGTAACGATCAACCAAGTGGCCAAACTCTACCAAAATAAGAGCAAAGAAACTTAGAATAACCACGAACTCTAGTACGGCCACCTCGACCACCATAGATGTAACATCCTTTAGGCAACTAGACCCCCTAGGAGTGGTTTTGTCATGACGAGATCATGACAAAACCCTAGAAGCCCAAGAAGACCAAGTGGACTTAGGAATATAGGTAATATCATTATGGTCTGCAAATAGTAGATTCCTAAACCCTAGTTTTGGATGATCATGAGACTCCAAGACCCCACCATGACCTCACCAATTTATTTAAAGGGCCTAAGGGTCCATTTGAGTCAAGCAAAGGTGGCCAAGTTGACCTAGGATCATCCTAGTCCTAAATAGGGCATAATGCCCTAGCTGAGGGCAATGTGCCCTAATGAGCCCAACTAACCCTACCAAGGTCTCCCTAGACCTAGAGTGGGGTCAATGGGTCACCAAAAATCCATTGGGGTAAACCTTAGAGCTTAAGTTGACCTAGGTCAACCATAACACTTAATGGTTCAAACTGACCTATATAGGGTCAATTGACCTTCCCTTTGCCATGTGGACCCCACCCATGACCTCCTGTAACACCCCAGAAATCTCAAAATGAGTTTTCAAACTTATTTGAGGTGCAGGCTGTTTGACACGGCCTGGGACACGGGCGTGTCCCAGGGCGTGTCGGGGGTACACGGCCTGGGACACGGGCGTGTCCCAGGGCGTGTTCAGGTTAGTCGACGATCGATAGTCGACGATCGTCGAGCCTGGGACACGGCCATGGACACGGGCGTGTCCCAGGGCATGTCACGCAATTAAATTTCGAAAATAGCCTATTCGAGTCAGAGAAGTACACGTCCTTGAACACGGCCGAGAACACGGGCGTGTCAGGTTGGACACGGGCGTGTCCGATGCCGTGTTCCGACCCGTGTACTGATTGCAGCTCGATGAGGCAGGAATGACATGGGCGTGTCTCAGGAATGACATGGGCGTGTCAGGTTCGACACGGGCGTGTCGATGCCCGTGTTCTGGTAAATCTCAGTCGGTTCGAATACCGCGTGTGCCGCTTAAGGGTACACGGCCTGTGACACGGGCGTGTCACAGGCCGTGTCAGCCAAAAATTAGGTTTTTGGGCAAATCGTGGCCGTTCAGATTTCTCTCTTTTGATCCAAGGGCTAAGGTGATTTCCTGGCTGGATTAATTCGTGAAGGAAGGATGAAGAAGTCATTCTTCATTTTGCTTAAAGAAGAGAGAAAGAGAGAGGAGGAAGAAGAAGGAGGAGGAGATCAAGCCACCGGCGGAGTTCCCGTGGTCCGATTCGTGATCCGAAGCCGGCGTTGTGAAGGCAAGGCTGCTGCGGTTCTTTCTCACCGGCTAGTTTTTGATGGCTCCGAAGAGATCGACAAGGGTAACGATCTCCCTCCTTGGACATGTGAAGTCCTTCTTTTCTGCATTGCATAGGGAAAACCCTTCCCCGCGAGTGTGCGGTGGGTTGTGGTGTCTCTTGGGGTAGATATGTGAAGTCCCCCTTATTAGAGGCTGGAATTGGAGTACGGCTCTAGGCATGCTGTGTGAAGCCCATCTGGACATGGTCTGGATTGGTGATGCTTGTTTGCATATCGGAGAAGGCTCCGTGATTATGGCTTGTGTTGCCTTGTGCCTACCTATTGCTTGGTGCAGCAGGAAGTACTGGATGATGTCCAGGAAATAAAGAGGGTTGGATGCAACTCTTGTGGCCGTGCGTTGCCACTTTATGAGCGGTTGAGCCGTTGGGCTGCAACTCGATGAAAAGGCAGATTGCCGAACAGGAAAGGTGAAACCGACCCGCGCCTATAAATAGCCATGGATACTTCTGTATTCGAGGTGGCACGGCGACTTGAGCAACGGGGGGTGGCTGATCTGTACCTGCGTTAGGTCCGTCCGACTTGGAAGCCTGGTTATAGGTTTTGTTGGAGCGCCTAATGAGAGTCTTAGGCCCGCGCGCCGGAAAGACTAGAATGCTCAAATACCGTGTAGACGGTGGTGTTGACCCTGGTATTCCGGTACACCAAGAATGTGCCCTGAGTGCACGGACTGTCGGGCAGTGTGGCCGATAGTTGTGATGGCTTGAATGTGCCTGCGCGCACATAGTTGCTATTTAATGATGCCATGCTTTGCAGGGAAAGAATGCTCATGCCCCGAGAAAGGGGTAGGATTGTTATAATTGGGTCAGCTGAATGCTGACCGTTGCATTGTTTGCCACCGGTTGGGTGGATTGTTCCCGTGCAGGTGCTGGAGAGCCAAGTGGTAAGTGATGGGCTGAAGCCCTACTGCTGTTGCTGCTGCTGCTGCGGCTAGCCCTTGAAGGCTAAGCAAATGTTTTGCTTATTTGCTTTTACTCATGTATGGCCGGCCTGCGCACCGAGGTTTGTAAACCATACATTGTGAAAAGAGGAACTATAAGGCCTTAAGGCCAAACTCTTGAATTTGTGTACATTCCGTGGTGATATATAAAGGTGGTTTATATATTGGACATTCCTGTTTAGAGTTCAAATTTATAACTTAAAGCTTCCGCTAGAATGCTCTGAGTTAGGATTCGTATGGTTTGGTATTATCCTGTGACCTCACCGTCTGTTTGTGGCATATAGTGTGGGGCCCCGGCCGGACCTTCTACTATACGTCATGTAACGGATGGGGTCGTTACATTTTGGTATCAGCTTTTGTCGATCTTCCTCTTTCGAATTCGTGGTCGAATTCTTTTGTGGGGTGGCGAGCACGTGTTTGTGCGACCTGCTGTAACGCTAATGAAGTCTGGAATGTCCATTAAGGAATGTACAAAATCTTGTTTGAGGAATCTGCGCGTTCCTTTTTGTGTTGTTTTGCTTGCATACGTTCGCTAATGTGTGTCTTGTCCACCTATAGGTGACACGTAGTGGTGCTCGGCAGTCTGAGCCCCAGCGCTCTGATGAGAGTGCGGCACCAGCTGAGGTGCCAACACCTCCTCCATCTGCGGAAACTGTTCGCTTAGTTGCTGAGGCGCTATTTGCCATGATTCAGCCGACCGGGCAAGCGCAGCCGGCAGTAGTGCCAGTTCGTGTTGATGTAAGACCCGAGCCGGTTGAGGCTGTAGATCCACGAGCAGCTGACCGACAGTTGAAGCAATTCATGAGCTTCAGTCCTCCTACGTTTACGGGCATGGGATCCCCAACGCAGGCAGAGGATTGGTTATCGCGTGTCAAGCGGATAATGACAGCGATCAGGGCGGAGGAAACTCTAAAGGTCACCTTGGCCACCTTCATGCTCGAAGGAGAGGCGCGGTTGTGGTGGGACGAGGTTGAGGTACACCATTTAGCGGGCAGGCAATTAACGCAAGTATCGATTGAGGAGTTCTCTCGAATATTTTTGGCGAAACATGTCCCAGCGACGCAACATATTGCCATGGAAAATGAGTTCCAACGGTTAAAGCAAGGAGAAGATAGCGTGGATACCTACCTGCATGAGTTTACAAGGTTGGGACGGTATGCGGGAACAATCTTCGCGGATGATCAAAGGAAAACGAATAGGTTCTATGAAGGATTGCGGGAAGAGTTGAGGTTCCTGCTTTCGAGTTCCGTGACCCAAGGGTTTCAGGCGTTGGTTGATACTGCATGTGCGTTGGAGAAGGACATGAGACGGGTGCAAGGAAACAAGGGCTTGGTTGTGTCGAAGCCAGAGTTTCAAGCACCTCTCCCTAACAAATCGTTCTACCAGAAGAAAGGGGGCAAGAGGTCCAAGCCATCTGGGCAAGTGTCTACGACCGTTGTGTCGGGGGCGACGTCAAGGCCGGAGTCTCGTACATGCTATAACTGTGGCCGGGTGGGGCATATTGCTCGTGACTGTCGGGTTGTTCAGCCCAAAGGGGACAAGAAGACGGGTGCGTCTTATGGTGAGAAGGGCAAAGCGGTGGTTGATTCCTCTGCGTCTCAGGCATAGCCCCGAATCTATCAGCTTGGCCAACAGGAAGCGATTAAGCAAAGTGACGTCGTCAAAGGTACGAGTTGATTTAGTTTACTTGCTAGTGCTATTGTTTTTGTTTATGTATAGCTTGTGCATGATGTGTGTGCTGCAGGCTTTGTCCTGATTCGGAATAATTTGGCGAGAGCCCTGTTTGATACGGGTGCTTCGCATTCTTTTCTGTCTGAGGATTTCGTATCTCGAATTGGGGTACCGAGTCATGTGACGGTGGATAGTACAAGGGTGCTATTGCCGAATGGCTGTGTGATGATTGCGGATAGGGCTTGCGAGGTGGATGTGCAAATAGGAAGTCGGGATTTCGGTCTGAGTGCAGCTGTGCTACCGTTATCGGAGTTTGATGTGATCTTTGGTATGGACTGGCTCTCGGAGCAGCGTGCCTTTATTGATTGCAACTCCAAGGAGATTACACTAGGCCAGAATACCGGACTTTTGACGAAGTTCGCTGGTATGCGAGGAGTGGGCGGGACTCTGTTGTCTGCACTCCAAGTCGTCAATGTTGTTCGGAAGGGCGCGGAGTTATTCTTCACGCTAATTCAGGCTGTTGAGCCAAAGGCCAGTGTCGGTGAAGTACTAGTTGTGTCAGAGTTTGCCGATGTGTTTCCTAAAGATCTTCCTGGGTTACCACCCCAGCGGGAGATTGACTTCTCTATTGAGTTGGTGCCAGGTGCGAAACCTGTGGCCCGCTCTCCATATCGCGTCGCGCCAAAAGAGATGGCTGAGTTGAAAGTCCAATTGCAAGAGTTGTTGGAGCAGGTATATATACGCCCAAGTATGTCACCTTGGAGCGCGCCTGTTCTCTTTGTGAAAAAGAAAGACGGTAGCTTAAGGTTGTGTATTGACTACCGCGAATTGAATAAGTTGACGGAGAAAAACAAATATCCGATCCCACGGATTGATGACCTCTTTGATCAGCTGGCAGGATCAACGGTCTATTCCAAATTGGATTTGAAATCAGGATATTATCAGCTGCGGATTCGGGAAGGTGACATTCCCAAGACGGCGTTTGGAACACGCTACGGTCATTATGAGTTCACGGTAATGCCGTTTGGCCTATGTAATGCGCCTTCGGTATTTATGGACCTAATGCATCGAACGTTCCGAGAGTACTTGGATTTGTTTGTTATTGTGTTTATCGATGACATCTTAGTATACTCTCAGTCGGAAGAGGATCACGCAAACCATTTGCGGTTGGTCTTGCATACCCTGCAGAGGAATAAGCTTTATGCCAAGTTCTCAAAGTGTGAGTTCTGGCTCTCTTCAGTAGCCTTTTTAGGCCATGTGGTAAGTGGAGAAGGTATCGCGGTGGATCCGTTGAAGATAAGTGCCATTCGAGATTGGCCAGTGATGTCTTCAGTGGCCGAGGTCAGGAGCTTCCTTGCACTTGCGGGCTACTATAGACGGTTTGTGGAAAACTTCTCACGGATTGCTTTACCTTTGACCACGCTGACGAGAAAAGATCAAAAGTTCATTTGGACACCGGAGTGCGCGCGAGCTTTTGAAGACTTGAAGAGTCGTTTGACCACGGCGCCTGTGTTGACATCGCCATGTGGTACCGATGGGTATGAGATCTATAGTGATGCTTCTGGGAGCGGCTTAGGCTGCGTTCTTCTGCAGTTTGGTAAAGTGATTGCTTATGGCTCGTGTCAGTTGAAAGTGTATGAGCGGAATTACCCCATCCATGATTTGGAGTTGGCGGCAGTAATCTTTGCGCTCAAGTTGTGGCGGCACTATCTATATGGCGTTAAAGTGGATATCTATACGGATCACAAGAGCCTAAAGTATTTGTTGGATCAGAAGGATCTGAATATGCGACAACGAAGATGGATGGAGTTCCTCGGGGACTACACCTTCGAGATTCACTATACTCCCGGGAAGGGAAATGTGGTCGCTGATGCTTTGAGTCAAAAGACTCCGGTACGGGCAAGCTGGTTGCAGAGGCATGATCAGCGTTTGATCCAGGAATTGGAAGCATTGGAGATATCGTGTGTTGACAAGGGTTCGTCACCCGATGCATGCTTAAACTAGACGGAGGTGCAATATGACCTTACGGACAGAGTTCGGCGAGCAACGGAGCTTGATGAAAGTCTCCAGCGCTATGCTAAAGATGGGCCGGATGACCAATTCTCTTGGGATAACGGGTTGTTACGAAGAAATGGTCGAGTGTGCGTCCCAAGTGTGGGTAAATTGAGGGAAGAGTTGATGTACGAAGCTCACTTTGCAAAGTACTCAGTTCACCTAGGGAGCACAAAGATGTACAGAGATCTGAAAAAGCTGTTCTGGTGGCCCGGACTAAAGAAAGATGTCGCACGTTATGTGGCTGAATGCAATACCTGTGCGTTAGTGAAAGCAGAATGCCAGTAGCCTAGCGGTTTCCTGAAGTCGTTACCGATTCCGGAGTGGAAGTTCGATGATATTTCGATGGATTTCGTGCACGGGTTGCCGAGATCTCAATGCGGTCATGATTCAATCTGGGTGATTGTGGACCGGTTGACAAAAGTGGCGCACTTCCTTCCAAACAGAAGAGACGATTCAGTGGAAACCTTGGCCAAGCTTTATGTGGAGCAGGTTGTTCGACTGCACGGTGTTCCTCGGAGCATCGTTAGTGACCGTGATGGGCGGTTCACATCGAATGATTGGCGGCTCGTTCATCAAATGTTGGGTACAAAATTGGCGTTTAGTACGGCCTTTCATCCCCAAACGGATCGTCAGACTGAACGAACCAACAGGACGATGGAGGATATGCTCCGCATGTGCGCCCTAGACTTTGGTAAGAGATGGGAAGATTATATATTTCTTGTCGAATTTGCCTATAATAATAGCTACCAAGCGAGCATCGGTATGGCACCATTTGAGGCTTTGTATGGTCGTAAATGTCGTACACCGTTAGCTTGGGCAAAAGCAGGCGAATCTAAGCTGAGTGTGAAAAAGGAAGTCGAAGAAGCTACCTCGCTCATACGCTCTATTCGGGAGAGGCTATTGATAGCCCAAGATCGTCAAGCAAAGTACTACAATGCCAAACATCGGAACGTGGAGTTCGCGGTGGGTGATTGGGTATATTTGAAGATCAAACCCTTCAAAGGCGTGTCCAGGATTCGGCATTTGAAAAAGCTAAGTCCGAGGTATCTTGGTCCATTTGAGGTGGTGGAGCGAGTTGGGGAAGCTGCTTATCGACTAGCACTTTCAGCAGACTTGGGTGGATTACATGATGTATTTCACATCTCAGTCCTTCGTAAGGCGGTGAAGGATCCAGCTCAAGTAGTGGAGAATGATCGGGTACCGGTCGAGTATGGGCTAACGACGAGAGTTAGACCCATTCGGATCGAGGATCGAGCCGAGAAACAGTTGCGGAACAAAGTGATCGGGATGGTCAAGGTCCGATGGGACAATTGTGGCCGTGAAGAGCTAACATGGGAGCGAGAGCAGACCATGCGAGCTGAATTTCCCGAACTGTTTGTATAAACTGTAGACCGTGTACTTTTTGTTATAACATAGTTATAGCATTGCTGGTTCTTGTTTCCTTACCGTGCAAATTTCGGGACGAAATTTTGTTAAGGGGGGGAGGATTGTAACACCCCAGAAATCTCAAAATGAGTTTTCAAACTTATTTGAGGTGCAGGCTGTTTGACACGGCCTGGGACACGGGCGTGTCCCAGGGCGTGTCGGGGGTACACGGCCTGGGACACGGGCGTGTCCCAGGGCGTGTTCAGGTTAGTCGACGATCGATAGTCGACGATCGTCGAGCCTGGGACACGGCCATGGACACGGGCGTGTCCCAGGGCGTGTCACGCAATTAAATTTCGAAAATAGCCTATTCGAGTCAGAGAAGTACACGGCCTTGAACACGGCCGAGAACACGGGCGTGTCAGGTTGGACACGGGCGTGTCCGATGCCGTGTTCCGACCCGTGTACTGATTGCAGCTCGATGAGGCAGGAATGACATGGGCGTGTCTCAGGAATGACACGGGCGTGTCAGGTTCGACACGGGCGTGTCGATGCCCGTGTTCTGGTAAATCTCAGTCGGTTCGAATACCGCGTGTGCCGCTTAAGGGTACACGGCCTGTGACACGGGCGTGTCACAGGCTGTGTCAGCCAAAAATTGGGTTTTTTGGGCAAATCGTGGCCGTTCAGATTTCTCTCTTTTGATCCAAGGGCTAAGGTGATTTCCTGGCTGGATTAATTCGTGAAGGAAGGATGAAGAAGTCATTCTTCATTTTGCTTAAAGAAGAGAGAAAGAGAGAGGAGGAAGAAGAAGGAGGAGGAGATCAAGCCACCGGCGGAGTTCCCGTGGTCCGATTCGTGATCCGAAGCCGGCGTTGTAAAGGCAAGGCTACTGCGGTTCTTTCTCACCGGCTAGTTTTCGATGGCTCCGAAGAGATCGACAAGGGTAACGATCTCCCTCCTTGGACATGTGAAGTCCTTCTTTTCTGCATTGCATAGGGAAAACCCTTCCCCGCGAGTGTGCGGTGGGTTGTGGTGTCCCTTGGGGTAGATATGTGAAGTCCCCCTAGTTAGAGGCCGGAATTGGAGTACGGCTCTAGGTATGCTGTGTGAAGCCCATCTGGACATGGTCTGGATTGGTGATGCTTGTTTGCATATCGGAGAAGGCTCCGTGATTATGGCTTGTGTTGCCTTATGCCTACCTGTTGCTTGGTGCAGCAGGAAGTACTGGATGATGTCCAGGAAATGAAGAGGGTTGGATGCAACTCTTGTGGCCGTGCGTTGCCACTTTATGAGCAGTTGAGCCGTTGGGCTGCAACTCGATGAAAAGGCAGATTGCCGAACAGGAAAGGTGAAACCGACCCGCGCCTATAAATAGCCATGGATACTTCCGTATTCGAGGTGGCACGACGACTTGAGCAACGGGGGGTGGCTGATCCGTACCTGCGTTAGGTCCGTCCGACTTGGAAGCCTGGTTATAGGTTTTGTTAGAGCGCCTAATGAGAGTCTTAGGCCCGCGCGCCGGAAAGACTAGAATGCTCAAATACCGTGTAGACGGTGGTGTTGACCCTGGTATTCGGTACACCAAGAATGTGCCCTGAGTGCACGGACTGTCGGGCCGTGTGGCCGATAGTTGTGATGGCTTGAATGTGCCTGCGTGCACATAGTTGCTATTTAATGATGCCATGCTTTGCAGGGAAAGAATTCTCATGCCCCGAGAAAGGGGTAGGATTGTTATAATTGGGTCAGCTGAATGCTGACCGTTGCATTGTTTGCCACCGGTTGGGTGGATTGTTCCCGTGCAGGTGCTGGAGAGCCAAGTGGTAAGTGATGGGCTGAAGCCCTACTGCTGTTGCTGCTGCTGCTGCGGCTAGCCCTTGAAGGCTAAGCGAATGTTTTGCTTATTTTCTTTTACTCATGTATGGCCGGCCTGCGCGCCGAGGTTTGTAAACCATACGTTTTAAAAAGAGGAACTATAAGGCCTTAAGGCCAAACTCTTGAATTTGTGTACATTCCGTGTTGATATATAAAGGTGGTTTATATATTGGACATTCCTGTTTAGAGTTCAAATTTGTAACTTAAAGCTTCCGCTAGAATGCTCTGAGTTAGGATTCGTATGGTTTGGTATTATCCTGTGACCTCATTGTCTGTTTGTGGCATATAGTGTGGGGCCCCGACCGGACCTTCTACTATACGTCATGTAACGGATGGGGTCGTTACACCTCCTAACCCTAGAGTGAGGTCAAAGGGTCACCAAGGATCCATTGGGGTCAACCCAAGTTGCTAAGTTGACCCAAGTCAACTCAAACCCTAAAATGGTCAAAGTGTTCTTAATAAGGGTCAAGTGAACTTAAAGGTGACAAGTCAACCCTTCCCATCCCTACCTAGACACTAGATGAGGCCAATAGGTCAACAAGGACCCATTTATGGTGACACAAAAGGTCAATTTTACCAAAGTCAACCGTAGGCTAGGTCAAGTCAAACTTATCTCAAAAAGGGCTAACCCAAGCTTAAGCCCCTAGACACTTGGCCTAACCACCTCCTAACCACTTTATATTAGCTTAGTGTGCTGCATTTAGGCTAGTGCCATGATATAATTCGGACATGAAGGATAGGAGAGAGAAAAATCCAAATTCCTCTTTAATGGAGGGGAGAGAAAGAGGAAGGAAGAAGCCATTCATGGCTTAAGGAGGCCAAGGGACACCTTTAATGACTGGATTAAAACTCCTCTAGGGAAGAGTAGAAGTTTCCAGCTGTATCCCGGCCACCCCAAGGAAGGTTCACCCCCCCCCCCCACTTGGCCAAAAGCTTCATTCATGGCCACTAATGGCATTGATGCCTTGACCACCCCCTCCCCCCATTTTATTATTTTAAAAGCTTTACTAGACTCTAAGGAGTCATTTCCACTATTTCCCTAGCGATTTCAAGTTAATCCACTGTATAGTTGCAGAAACCCGAGTGGCGCCACAACCACCATTGCAACCCAGCCATCGGCGTGCCTCCAGCCTGCAAATAAGGTCATCCCCTTCTTCTTCCATGGGTAGATCGTAGGACTAATTAGGGTCTAGGTTCATGCTCAATTGAGCCTATTCCAAACTTTCAAATCCATGGTTTTCGGGAAAAAATCCGCTTGTTGGGATTGCCGAAAAAGGACACTCCGGCGGTTGTGCCGCCGCTTGGCGATAGCCACCACTTCGACGGAGGTGGTGTTGGCGGTGGCCGGCTAGGGAGGTGGTCGGGTGGCCGGCAGTAGAGGCTTGAAGTTGGCCCAGGAGGAGTTAATCCTCGCCATTGGTGTGTGGGGACGATGACTGGAGGCCATCCAAAAATGCGCCAAGATTCATGTTGTCATAGATTAAACAATAGGTTTGATATTTATTTCATTTGATATTCTGTCACACTATTTTTATTTAATGTTTTTAATTATTACAAATACATAGGTTCACCTACCGAAAAAGTGGTAAATATCAAAGTTCTATCCCTAGGGGTGTACTTTATTTTAAAAGAAATTTGAACCAATTTGGATGCCTGGTTTGATCAGGGCACTCATTTTGGTGGGGTCTATACCAAGGACTAAATAGAGATTAAAATGTGTGCTTCCACTTCACCACAAGTCCAAATGACCTGAAATTTTAATACGGAGTCATCCTAAGCTATACCTAGGTACTGCCCAAAATGGGAATTTTTGGAGATAAATTTTCTATAGTTTTAGAAATTATTAAATAATCCTAGGGTAAATTAATTTAGGGACCTAAAGACCTCCAAACCCTCCCAAATTTTGGTGATTGGTTCTTAGGGTCATCATGAGGTTCTGTATAAATGTTCACCTATTTTTGAGTTGATTTGGTTGGGAAATGAGTAGACCCTAGTGTTGCCCTAAAGGGGGTATTTAGGTCAAAAGTGCACCTTATGGGATTGGGTCGCCAAACCACCTAAATAGAGACTGAAATTTGGGCCACTTGTTTGACATGACTTTTAACACCATCATATGTGTTATGGGGTGGTTTGGGGTAGGATTCCCCTAGGACCCAAGTTCAAAACCTAAGTTTAGACTTTGGGGGTTTGAGAAGGGCATGGGATCAAATGCCCTTGTATGGACTTTATATTTGGTAGAGAGGACATTTGGGTAGCTAATGTCCTCTGGTGAAAATCATATAGGATTCAGAGATCGATAAAACCCTCCAAACCCTAACCCTAGTTTCAGGCACAATCCTTATACATGTAAGATAGGCCAACAAAACCATAATGAAAAGCTATGAAACTTGTGTAGTATGGCCATAGGGTTAATTAGAGTCTCTGGTAATTTTGTTGGTAATTTTGGAACAATAAACTTAGTACCTCCTTTATAATACATGAAATTTCCCTTGATAGTCCTTTGTTTATTATGATCACACTGTTTAGTAGGAAGTTATAAAAATTGGCCAGAGGGTATTTTAGGTCAATATAGCTATACTTGAATTTTATTATAATTTTTCGATGTATATTTCAGTACTTTCTTCACAATCTTTTAAAAATGCAATTATATACAAAAATGGATTCACAGCTTAATGATTGATTTTAAATTGTGAATTTCATGCAAAAGTGTACTTACGTTAAAATGTAAATAAGGAAATTTTATCATAATTTTTAGATGAAAACTTTCAATAGTTGCTTCATTAATTTAAGAAAGAGGGTTATTGTTCTAAATAAAAATTAGAGCTCATTATTCACAGGTAAGTTTGGAAACTTTGTTTGGTGTGTTTTAGGGCATATTATTTATGCTAGAATTTTCTTATAATTTTTGGATGCTTATTTACAATACTAACTTCTTTAGTAGTTAACTATGAGATTATATTTAAAATTATGGATCAAGGTATTAGACCTGGTAAAAAAAAATTGGGGACTTGAATTTACTATTATATAGCTGCCTAATATTTATCTTAATTTTATAGAGCATTTTGCATGACTATAAAGGCCACTTCATATTCAAACTAGGGCATTATGGTTTTTAGGAGAAATAAATAAAATGCCAGATAAATTAGAAAAATTCCATGTTTCTGGATTTAGTCTATAAGTGTCATGATAGGCCCCCATTAATTATCTTAAGTTGTTTGGATGAGGATTTATTGTACCTCCTATCATGCACGTCATACAACATAAGATGGTCTACGTTTAGTAAAACTGTGGAAATCGAGTTAACTTGGGGAATGGTCGTAGGGAGATGGTATTGTGGTTTACTGATTTTGGGTAAGTGGATTGGAGTATACCATTAAAGTTGGGAAGAGTAGGTAGTGGAGTTGTCTCAGTTTAGGTGGTACTCGGGATCGACGAAAGATCGTCTATCTTGTGAAGGGAGAGAAAGGGTCAAAACACAGTAGGGTTAGAACGAGTGTAATACTAAAGGTATCGAGAAACAGGTACTAACCAATAATAGTAAGTTCCTTGCGAAATGGATCTTTGGGCTTCAGCCCATCATAGTTCCTAGTGCCCTTTGAGAGCCCTTCACGGGGTATGCTGTGGGCAGTCCTTGGCTAACCTAAACTGTAGGCAAAATAAACTACAAGAGTAACTAGTATAACTAGGGATTCACTTTCGCTCACCTCGATGTCTCGGGATGTTAGGTTGGGTTACTCGGGTGTTAGGCTCGGTGGATTTGGTGATGGGTAGGTTGGCCCGACGAGCTTTGGCTCGGTTGTTGATTATGACAGACGGGATGGTCCGGGGAGCTTTGGCTCGGTAGATGATACATAAGGTTACATGTGCATAAAGTATAAGGTGGTGGGTCTTCGGTATTGGAGGGTCAATGCACCGACGCCAATACGTCGACTCGGCAAGTGTTGTTTTGCACTTTGCCAAATTAAGTCTGGTGCGCCAGCCGGCAAGAGTACGCAGGAGCTCTGCTTAGTGCACCAGCATAAAGGCATATGATAGGTCTGACTGGTAGTGCAATTACTTGTTTAGAGGTGGGCGAGGCCCAACCCACCTCTTCTATTTGAACCTACAGAGGTATCATGGGAGGTTAGGCTCCAGAAATGGGGAACTAAAGGTCTGTGTAAACAAAGTCGAGTTGGTGTGTTGCACTTCCATGTTCACATCATAACATATTTCCATGTCATACCATCATCATTGCATTTAACCTCGACACCTATTGTATAAAGTGGTATGGAATGCTTTATACAATACGCCCTCCAAAGCGACCCCTTGGCTTTTAAGCTCGCATGAGCGTGCTTATAAGTTATGGTTTTTACTCTATAGATATATACATGTTGCAAGAAAACTGACACCCTATAGTATAAATTGGTATGAGACTTTTTATACGATAGGAGCCTTGCAGAAGATCCCTTAAATTATTTGTTTTCTTATAAGTTAAGGTTATATGTTATATATTAAGTATTTCATACTTTAATTCCTGTCACATATACCCTTAAAACTGCTAGATTTGTTCCATTATCACCTGCTACTTTATTATTCTCCACCTTTATTATCTCTCCTTTCCTCCTCCCTGCTCGGTGCCTATGAGCCATGGGGGAAGGAGCGGGGGATGATAGGACTTTGTCTTTTAGACTAACGGTTTTCGAACCACATCATTTTAGGGGACAATGAAGCCCAGCATAGAGGAGCAGCCACGGAGGTCGGCACGCTTGGAGATGGGACAGTCTAGCACAAGAGTTCAGATAGCTGGGACTGTGAGTCACGATTGTTAGTAGATGTTTAGTTTTACTTCACTGTTGAGTGATATGTAGTATTAATATTGATGTACCGGGCTCAAGCCCTAATTTCTGTACCTTTATTATTTTTGTGGACTCTCCCTTCGTGGCGATTATTTATTATATATGTGATTTCTGTGGACTTGTCTTTTACTATTTGCTGCTTTTTTGTGATCGATTCGGCCGACAGGATCGGCGTTTTGTAGTAATGACCTTCCCGGGTGAGAAGGTGTCACCGCAAAGCGGCTGTTCTAGGCCTAAGACCCCGCTAGTTAAAAAGAAAAAAAATGGGGTCTTACAATATTTGTCATGACGTGCAGGATGAGCAACAATATTAGGAGATGGAGAGGGAAGCAAAGGACGTTGAAGCAGAGTCGTAAAAACAAAAATGCGAACAGCAGTAGCATCTAGAGTCGGAGTATCCACCTCTCCTAGAATCTGTTGACAAATCATGTCAAACGAGTCAGGAAGACGAACAAAGTAGCAAATAATAAGAAGCTCCTGAAAGTATTTTTCTTGCTCAGCAAGATCAGTAGAGAAAGGACGATGTTGAAGAAGTTCAGCACCAAGACTTTGAACCACCTAATAAGCAGCAGCAGGAGTCATAATAGGGTGAGCAAAAAGATCAGTATATAAAGTATAGATGCGCGAAGTCTGAGCACCCTTGCAATACAAAGCAGCAAGATGAATCCACGCAGCCTTGACCGTTTTGTCATGTCTAATGATAGGAAGACACTGATCAGGAAAACTGTTGGTTAACAAAAAGCGAACCAAGCCAGCAACAGCATCGCAATAATCATAAGCGGCTGAGACAATAGGAGGGCGATCATCAGTCAAATGAAAGTACCTACACTGAGAGCATAAAAGGAAAATAAAGGACAAACTAAAGTCCCAGTAATTTTGACCAGTATGCTTGGATGAAGTACCCAAATTACCAGAAGTAGAAGTAGAAGTTGAATAAAGATGAAGAGGAGCAGAGGAAGTAGCAGAAGAAGACAGAGTGTCCATGTGGAAAAGCAGCAAGCCACACGATTAACCAAACAAATTGCGCGAACAAAAGATAAGAGAGACCGCGCGAGCAAAAGAAACAAGTCGCGCAAACCTGACAAGGTAAGTCGCAGAGAAGCAATAAGCAAGGGAGGGCAGGGAGGGAAGAAGCCCCTTGAACAAAAAATAAGACGCACAAAAAAAAAAGAAGTAGCGCGGTTAAAAAAGCAGCCCGCAAACAAGGCGGAGCAAAGGACCGATTATATCTGATACCAGGTAAAAAAGAGCTAAATAAAGGCAAATTTTAATGATCCAAAAATATAATCATTACATAGGTATGTCCCCTTATTTATAAAAAATGGGGGAGATGAGGGAGAATACAACAATCGATGTGGTACAAAATACCATTCTGGCGGCTTATGCGGTTTGACATGGTCAAACCGCACACTATACAACAAAAACTGTAAACTCTGAGTCAACCAAGAAAATCCTCCACACAAATTGGGTAGATCGCTGGAACAGGCCGCCCAACCATAATTGTGGGTTGCCACAAGACCGCAGTTGCGGCTAATCATCAAACTGCAGCTGCTGCAAGCCATCAGATCGCAAGTGCAAGTAAACCATATGACCGTTGCTGCAAAATTATCCAGACTGATGCAACCAACCACCAGGCTGCAACAGCTAACCTCCATACCCCTAAACAGACATCCCGCAAGACCACACCACTAGATCGCTGATTAAACATGTTGTTGGGGAAAACTACCTGAATGCTGACTAAATAAGCCGCTATGACTAGTTCGTCCAACCGCCCGAACTCCAGTTCCAACAATTGGAAAATTCGAGAAATCTGAAAGAACGAAATATTCCTGCCAACCTTCACTCGTTCTTTTCTACATTTCTCAGTCGATGAATTGTTTTCACAATTCGTTCTTATTCAAGCCAATAAACTAGATTGTTTATCTCTGAAGGTTCTTATTCTCTCAGATCTTGTCGATCCGTGCATCTACATCAAAATTTTCAGGACTTCAATTTTTTTATTCTTCAATTAATTAACGATCAAATTTTGAGAGGAATGATGGATTGAAGATTTCAGGTTTGTTGAAGATTTTTGTTAATCTTTTATTGTGTAAAACGTTGTATTATTGTAGGAGGTTTCTCCCTCCGAGTTGTAGATCCTTGGTTTTGGATCGAGTTGTAGATCCTTATTTGTGGATCGAGTTATAGGAGAATTTGATCTCCGAGTGGAAGGAGCGTTGTCTCCGAAAAGTAGGAGTTGAGGCTCTGAGGTGTAAGATTGTTTGCAATCTGAGATAAAGGTGAAGTAGCCCAATCTAGCCCTTCGTTGTAGATAGGCTAGGCGGGACAGTAGACGTACACAACTCGAGAAACAATTATAAATCTCTGTGTTTTCTATATGCTTATTTTTCAGTAATTTTTATTCCGCAAAAGATGCAGAACACACATATTCACCCCCCCCCCCCCCCATGTAGGTGATTTAGGTTGGCACTAGATACTTTTAGTCTACAACTTGAAAAATTAAATGGTAGAAGAATTTGTCAATGTTGTATTTGATGAATCATCAATGATTAACAGTGAGCTGCCAAACTCCTCTAAATCTGTAGGTATTGAGTTGAAGATGGAAAATCTGACCAATAAGAACCCTCCTACTGCCCAAGAGGAAGAGGATGTTGTGGGTATTCCTGAAGAAGGATAATATACACAGGACATGGGTGAAGACCTGCAGGATCCAACCATTGAAGCTCATGAAGCTGAGATTAAAATGCCAGTAGCTGCCAGGCATTTGATGGATCATCCAAGAGACCAAATTATAGGTGATGCAAGGTAAGGTGTTACAACTAGGAGTAGAAGCCTCAACGTTACTGTGTATTCAAGCTTTCTTTCTCAAGTTGAACCAAAGAGATTTCAAGATTCCACCTTAGACCCATTTTGGATTGTGGCTATGCAAGAAGAACTAAACCAGTTCAAGAGATAAAAGGTATGGAAGCTGGTTCCCAGACCACTTGGACATAACATTATTGGAACCAAGTGGATCTATAGGAATAAACATGATGAGAATGGTGTTATAATCAAGAATAAAGCTTGATTGGTTGCCAAGGGATATAAGCAAGAGGAAGAAAGAGGAAGGTATTGATTTTTATCATACCTTTGCACCAGTAGCTAGATTGGAAGTTATAAGGCTATTCCTTGCATAAGTTGCACCTAAAGGATTCAAGGTCTACCAGATAAATGTAAAGTCAGCTTTCCTCAATAGTGACCTAAAAGAGGAGGTCTATGTTGAGCAACCCTCAGGTTTTCTGAACTCTAACTCTCCTTATTTTGTATTTAAGCATGTAAAGGCTTTAAATGGGTTGAAGCAAGCCCCTAGGGCCTGGTATGAAACCCTGTCTAACTTTCTCATTGAGAATAATTTCGCACAGGGAAAGATAGACAAAACATTAATCTTATGGGAAGTCAAGTGGAAGATCATCCAAGTCCAAATTTATGTAGATGACATAATTTTTGGGTCTACTAATCATGAACCCTACAAGAAGTATGCTAAACTTATGCAAGGGAAATTTGAGATAACAGTACAAATGAACTCAAGTACTTCTTGGGCCTCCAAGAAAAATAATATGAGAATGGATTATCCATATCTCAGCCTAATTTCACTAAGGAGTTAATTACAAAATTTTGAATGGAGAATTCCTCCATAATTAAAACTCTTATGGGGTCAAATGTGTCATTAGACAAGGATGAGACGGGGAAACATATTGATGACACCTTGTATAGATGTATAATTGGCTCCCTCCTCTACCTAACTGCTAGTAGGCCAGACAATATGTATGCTACATGTATTTGTGCTAGATACCAGGCTAGCCGTATGGAGTCTCATTATTCTACAACAAAAAGAATTCTGATATATCTTAAGGGAACACAAAATCTTGGCCTATGGTACCTTAAGAATAATGATTTTGAACTAACTAGTATTCAGATGCAGACTTTGCAGGTTTTAGAGAATACAGGAAAAGCACCTAAGGCACCTATCAATTTCTAGGAAGAAGGCTTGTATCTTGAAGCAATAAGAAGCAAACAGGTGTTACAATCTCAATAGCTGAATCAGAATACATATTAGCAAGTTGTTGTGCTCAGCTACTTTAGATCCAGCATAAGCTCTAAGACTACAATCTCAAGCTATGTAGAACACCAATATTTTATGATTCTACTAGTTCAATCTCTTTTGCCAGTAATCCTGTATCTCATAGCAAGACTAAACACATAAAGATTTGGTATCATTTCATTAGAGTGCATGCGGAAAGTGAGGAAATTAGTCTTGAGTTTGTCCCTACAGACAAGGAGATGGCTTATATCTTCACTAAGCCACTAGATGAACCCAAGTTCAACAGCTTCAAATTTGAATTGGGTTTGATTAACTTGATATAACTTCAATGTCTCTTCATGCATTTTTTTTGCAGGTAGTATTAATCCCTAAAGGATAACAAAGAAGATATGGACTAAGTGTCCAAGCTTCAGATGCGCTGAGTTTAAGTGTCCTGGCATCGAGTGCGCTGACAAAACATCTGGCATCCAGTGCGCTGAGTCTAAGTTTCCAAGTATTGAGTGCATCAATTCAACTCAACACATACTCCTAGGGACTTCTTTTTGTGGCTATCTCACGAAATTAATCTCAGCGGATGAATTCCTCATGATTATCACGTCAGGTACGCACATCTCCACAGTCTCAAATAAGAGGTTAGAATAAATAGAAGCGTGTGTGCTTAGAATACAAAACATTATTCCTAGCCCTTTCATCTTTCTATCTCCCTACGACAAAAGCTCGAGAAATAAACAAAATTCCAAAGCACACCACTGGATCAGTCTTGAGAAAAGATCTGAATCTCGAAGGAAAGTTTTTGGCAGTTACAGTTGGGAAGACCTGATCTACAAGACAGGTTCACATGACAAGGATGGACTCAAAGATGTTTGACGGGTGGGATAGAGTTTTGCTGCCACATTAGTATGTGAGAAAAATAAAAAAGAGGGTATCACAGAGGAAAGGATAGGAAGCATCCATTTTAGACCAGTAAGGAAAAGGCACGAGATCCTTTGTTATCAGATTCTTTTAAGGAAACAAGAAGAAATAGGAGTGTTATAGTTTCAATATCTCCTGAACCTACAACAAAGATTATCTAAGTTAGTGTCTCCCAATCAGAGAACATTCAAGCAGAGCTAGCTAAAATTATAACTAAAAGTATTGTGGATTGGATCTGTGAATATATTGAGGGAGAGACTAACAAGCTAGATGCTTCTGTTGAGGGGGAGCAAGTTCAGTCTGGTATGCTGGAAAACTTGACTCTTACTTAGAGAATCTCTAGGATATAATAGCTCAGAACAATACTTCTAAAGACAAGAATGTCCTTATGGACAATGTTGAGGTTGAGGGGGAGACTACCCAGATGGTTGCACTTGTTGTGGGAGAGCTAGTGTAATCAGTTCATGAACAGCTGGATTGCTTCATTGAAAATCTGCACAACAACATTGCTCATATCCTGAAGTGACTCCTTTCAATCCTCATGTTGAGGGGGAGCAAGTCCCTGATAAAATGACTGAAGATGCTCCATCTATAAATTATATAAGTCTGCAAATTCCTTTGGGTAATACAGAGATTGAGGGGGAGATTCCAACATATCTCCCTTATCAAAAAAATGAGAGTGCAATTACAATTTCAAAGGATAGTGAACTATCTGGATGAAAAGATAGATCCGGCAAAAACCTCCCTGACTATAGCTATATTAGAAGAAGTCCTAAGGGGGAGAAGGCAGTGATGAATGGAGAAGCCAATGATTAAGGGGGGATGATGTTTGGGTTTCCAATATAATCAGAGGTTTATTGGGGATTGAACAGTACACATATGACAACATTCCTCCTATTCAAGAAGGACTATATGATGAATAGTATAGTGATCAGAGGGCAGATCAATATGATGATCAAGGTGGTCCTCAGTGGGCTGAACCCTCTTTTGTTGCTGATAAGATAGCTAGAGCCAGAAGCATGTCGTTGTTGAAGAAGAGGAAGAGATCTAGCTCATCAAGAATAGGAATTACAGAAGAGATAAAAATTCAGGTGTTGTTCCACCGGATGTTGTTGAGTCAAGCAAGTAAAAGGATGCAAAGAAACCCATCAGGGGTATAATGTTCAAGGAGCCTAAAACATGACATGTTTCTTGTTATCCTTAAGAGCTTTACGAGTGTGAACATTTTGTTAATCATATTTGTGTGTGTGTTTCAATTATAGCTCCTATATTATGTGATTATTTATCTTCTGTATATGTTAGTGTATATCATTGACTAGGGTTCTGACTCTTCAAATAGGGGGAGATTGTTGGGTCCATTGATCACAATGTCCTAGATTTGAAGAAGTCTTACAATTCAATGGTATACACATGAATATATTTAATATATATTCAAGTTCATTATATGTAGGTTGTACTCTATTGCATTGATTTGACAGGCAGTCAGAGTCATAATTATAATTGGACTCAAGACAGATTATTGGACAGGCAAAAAATCTACTAAGTCCAGAAGGGTTGTGCTCACTTCACTTAATTCGAGAAACCTAAAAGCTTTGACAGAACTACATGCAGTCAAAGTCATAGTATTGCTGACAAGAAATATGTCTAAGGACAGAAGCATTGAGTGAAGATAGTTAACTCAATGCCTAATAATCAAGAAATCTATCCAAGTATAGAAGCGTTGAGTGAAGATAAGTCACTCGACGCATCATCAAGAAATCTGCTAAGTATAGAAGCGGTGAGTGAAGATGGGCCACTCAACGCCTCATCAAGAAATATGTCTAAGGACAAAAGCATTGATTGAAGACAGTACACTCAACACCTACTCAATATGATTTCTGTCTAAGTACAGAAGAATTGAGTGAAGACGGGGCACACAATGCCTCATCAAGAAGTTAATCAAACTAAAAAAACATCGAGTGTGGAGGCAACACTCAAATCCTTCAAATAGATAAATTTCAACCAAATCCAAAAGCATTGAGTGATGAAGGGTCACTCAACGCCTTAATAGTTAAACTATAAAAGTCAAATGCGTTGAGTGATGAAGGCTCAATAAATTCCTGACGATGAAGAATTCTTCTAATTACTTTTGCGTTGAGTGACAAGGCTTCACTCAACGCTACACAGATTGTCTGTAATTTGTTAAGTCCAGAAGAATTGAGTCTTGCTGACATCATCAAGAATTCAAATATCCTGAGTTTTGCATGCTATATGACAAAAATGCCTTTAGTACGACATTACATGCAAAAGAAGTGTTAGAGTTACAAACTTTGGTTGCTCTATACTACGAAAAGAGACATTGGAATGAGATCGATTTAAAGGAGAGTTCTAAGAATTCAAACATAGCTTTTTAGTCCTCTTCTTCCTCACAATGAAGTTGATGTTTTCTTAGAACTTGCTCTTACAGTTAGTCTGTGAATCACAGACAGAGTTGGTTGTTGAAGAAATAAATCTCTGAAGAGTAAATCTATATTCAACAACAAGACTAGAATGTTCTCTTTTTGAGTAAGAAGAAGAATCAGAGAAAAGTACAGTTGTTGGTGCTCTTCAACACCACTATAATCAACTCAACCATATAAAAAGCTTGAAGAAACTGTGCTCTGCATATATCTTTTCAGTACAAGTAGAAACATCATGAACATCTATTCTTGGTGCTGTGAAGAAGATTGGATTGAGCTTTCTGAGTTAAGGAAGAAGAAGGCTCAGAGAATCATTTATCAAGAGTCAATGTTAGGGCTGAGTTTACTCAGCCTAGAAAGGCAGACTCAGAGAACATTCTCGTTAGAGTCAATCATCAATAACAATCTCTCTTTCTATACGATCTTAATTGACCTGATAAGTAATCTTAAGATATAATGGCAGAGAGTTAGGTCCTTTGACCTGAGGTAGTATTTGAGTCAGATCTGAGGTAGAAGATATATTCTCTGAGTTGTAGCGCCAGTGTGCCTGAGGTAGGATTCTGCTAAGAATCTGAGGTAGTGCTTTTGGCCTAAGGTTGGATCTGAATAAGATTTGAGTTGTAGGATAGATATACTCTCTACGTGTAGGGATATTCTCCTAGCCTAAGTTGTAGGACTTTTGATTAAGTCTAAGTTAGGAGGTTAGAAGGATCATTGAGATGTAGGTGATATTATCTCTGAGTGGTAGGGCTTTGGCCATAGGTAGGACTTGGAGGAAGTCTGAAAGATCCTGCGTGATCTTTATAATAAGTTCTTTGAGCAGAGTTTGGAGAAGATTGCCTTGTCTAACACTCTGCTAGAAAGGTGGGATGGATAGTGGATGTATCCATTCCTTGGCGAACCACTATAAATAATGGTGTGATGTGTCTCATTCTTGAAAGCTAACTTAATAACCGAACACTCATCACACCTAATTAAAAAAGTATTCAAAAAGACTAAGAAACCTATTCACCCCCCCAGGTGTATAAGTACTCTTGAAACAAAGACTTTAACATTCTCCACCCATCGAGTGATATTATCACTTCTTACCGAACCTATTAGGACCGCCACAAGGAGAATTGGTGCCAATAACCTATTAGTGGAATAGTATGGCACTGATAAACTTAACTCTCGTACCGATGACTTGATTATATTGAGATAATGATCGTGACAAATACCAAAGGTCGAGTAAGAATTCTAGTTTTTTGAAGAGACCCATTTTTGGTTATCACATGTTGACATTGGGAAGATTGTCGTAAATAGTAACCTTAAGGGCCTAAAGTATATGCATAATAATAAGTCTCAACGTTGAACTCCAAGTCTAAGATTGTTAGCCTTAAGGATTGAGTGCATATCTAGGATGAATATACAATATAGATAATGAAGAAAATTAGCCCAAAACGTTTGGGGGATGACCCTTTTATTTATTGGGCTAATTTGATACAGACTTGATTTTCCCTAGACATTATTTATAATATTTTGTGTCGTGAACATAGTGATTTTGATGATGTGGTATTCAAACATTATTCAGGTTAATTTTTAGACTTGTGTACGCATAATTGGTAAGATGATCAACCCTCCATAGAAGTTTGGGATATACACAGAGGGTTGCCCGCTTTATATATTACAATCCTAGAACAAGAAAAGTTGGCATGAGACGTTAAAAACTTTCTCAGGCTTTTGAATCAGGTGATTACTCTGAACAACTTAAAGAGAGGTCATAATTTCATCGATGCATAATGGCATGTTATATTCAAAGAACGTAATAAGTTGTGTATAATCCACAAGAATTCGAACAATTGGTTTTCCGAAAAACAAAAATTCAAGCAGTATCGAAGACACAAAGGTTCTATTTATAATTAAAGGAGTGTGTTGCCTCAACAAACCACATTCCTAGATGATCTAACACCCTAACCAAATCAATGTAACACATGACTAATGATTATATTAATGAAGTCAGATATATCACAAGAGAGAGCCAACGTGAATTGAGAATTCAGTATAAGTCGGAAGGATAATTAACAATTTTTGCATAATTAGGGCTCTTAGGAAAGTGACCATGACTATCACATATTTGATGAGAAAAAGTTATAATCAAATTTTTGGACTCATCTGGGCCATTTTTTTCGTTGTTTCACTACACTTGAGAGTCATAATTGTTCATATTTGTTATTATGTCCATTCCATGTTAAGTGCACTTTTTTCCCTTTTTTAGTGTGATTTCATAGTTAGTATACTTGTGCCCTTTACTTGGTATTCTTCTGTGTCTGGAGAATGTGGAATGCCCATTTCGGTGGCTCTTCTTTTTTTGCTACAGGTACAAAGGTCGTGTTAGTGTTCTAGGATTGTTTGGGAATGTTTTTCTCCAAAGGGAAACTGATTGTGCGTTTTTATACGCGCACGGTCAGTGGAATCCTTAGCACACAACCGTTGGTTGTGCACCGACAGTTCATCCAAACGGTACAGGAACACTGCGTACGATCATTGGATCTATATCGCACGACCACTGGTTGTGAGCCACTGATCGTGCGCACTATTCTCCATTTTCCAAGGTTCTGTTTGGGGCAATCGCACGACCATTAAGCATAGTGCGCACAACCTCTGGTCGTGCGCCACTGCTCCTGCGCGTTTATCTCATTTTTCTGGCGTTCTGCCATTGCTAATCACACGATCATGGGATCCATTGCGCATGACCACTGGTCGTACGGCACTGATCGTCTATATATATATTATTTTTTTCTATCCAACTACAGGTTTCTCTGGAGCAGTGCACACGATCATCAACTGTCAGTGCACACGACCACATGTTGTGCGCCACTGATTGTGCGCTCTGTTTTTATTACTGCCCATATTTAAGCCCGTGCTGCGTGAATTAGGTGAACGCTTTTTCATTTTTCCGCCCAGCTGTTGCACGCAAAAGCGCCGTTTCTCTCCCCCACAGGTCCTCTACTCATCTCCACCCTCCAGGAAGCTTTCTCTGACAATCCGAAGTCATCTTCAACCCTTTGGAGAGTTTCCGGCCACCAGTAGTGTGCAACAGAGATCTTCTGGTACTTCTCAGTTGGGCAAAAAGGGAGAAAAGACTGAAGGAAAGGGAAGAAGATGGAGGAAGACAAGTGGATTGAAAACCCATTTACCTCCGGATGCAACTACTATCCGAGTCGAAAAGTGGACTGACAACCCACCGCTTCGTCCAAGAACCACGGCTAGGCTTTCACCATTTCAGTTTATTCTACCTCTTCTCCATAGTGAAGTGTGTTCTTAAACTTGTAATGAACCTAAACATGCTTTTATTTGTATATGAATGAAGTTTGCTAGGGTTAGTTAAATCCTCTATTGTTAGCTGTGATACACTCGCCTCCATTCACATCACTCCACTCGTGCACAAGAATAACTCTAGCAAAGGCTAGTGTTGGTAGTTGAAGAGGTGATTACGACCCTCACTCTCCACATGTGTGTTCACTCCATCTGCTAGCACTCCGTCCATTCGCCTAACGAAGCACGGTATAGCGGCCTACATTAGTTCCATCCATCAAGCGAAGCGGTGCTTACGACCCGTATTAGTTTTCTTTTTGTCTTTTGTAGCATTAGAAATCAAAAGCCAAATTTGTCATTTCGTTTAACTCTTAGTAGCGATCTTTCTATGACACTATCATGATACCCATCATGCATTCCCTCGAGATCGACATTCGGGGAAGCTATTCCCAAAATCATTACTTGACAGCGACCGGTGCAATTACCGACGCATCAAGTTTTTGGCGTCATTGCCGGGGATTGCAGGCGTAAGTGATCTGGGTTGTCGATGGTGGTTACCCAAGAGTTGTTGTTTTTGATCTTTTTTGTTTTGTTGTCATCTTCGGTGTTTGTAGAGGCAAGGATTGGGAGAGTTTCTTGCCTACGATCCTAAAATAGAGAGGACCGCTCGAGCAAGGAGGCGTACTACAAACGCTCGGTTAGAGATGGATCACAATCTAATTCAGGTTGGAGGATATGGAAGAGGAGAAGAGCCCATCCTAGGGCCAAATGCTGATGAGAACATTGGAAACCGATAGGAAAAGCCGATGCATAGGGCTATTCCGAGAGGGAATGGAGCTGTTGCTGGAGGGCAGCCTGTTGATGAGAATGAGCTAAATAGGTCGAGGCCTCGTACGATGAGAGACGACACTACCCCCACTATTGGGAGTATGTATCATGCTTTTGGGCCGACCATCCCTAACCTGTAGTTTGAAATCAAACCAGCCATTTTGAATAAGATACGCAGTAATGCTCAGTTCTCCGGGTTGCTGAGCGAGGACCCACACATACATCTCTCTAATTTTCTGAGATATGTGGGACCTTCCGTTACGGCAGAATACCCGATTAAATGGTGAAGATGAAGCTATTCTTATTTTCATAGCATGATAAAGCCTAGGCATGGCTACACAGCTTACCTCTAGGAACTTCTACAATGTGGGATGCCTTAACCACGCGATTCCTAGAGAAATTCAATATGGTAGACAAGATTTTGAACCTGTGCCGGGAGATAGGTAACTTCTGCTAGTTCGATAAGGAGAGCCTGGCGGAGGCACGAGAATTCTTCAATTATTTGCTGTGAAAATGCCCAAACCATGAGTTTCAGCATTGGAACTTGGTGGGCCTGTTCTACTTTGCCATTGAGCCTAATTATAGGGCTATGATTGACGCCGCTGCAGGAGGTTCATGGATGAACCTTACGGCTGAGTTAGCTCTAAGGCTTCTTCAAGATACAGCCTTACATAGCATATATTAGACTGTTTGGAGAAATACCCAAAGGAACACCCGTGGAATATCTGCTCTTGGATCAGCTGTACCCACTATAACACCTGTCATGACAATCTATTGCAAAGGATACGGCGGGGACGTCCATCACACATATGAATGCCCGGGAGATGAATTGTCTGCTGAGCTGTAAAATATTAATATGAACGAATCTATGAATTTCATTGCTAACCAAAATAGGGGTGTGCCGTATGGGAATGCGTATAATTCAGGGGTGAGAAATCACCCCAACTTTTCGTGGAACCAAAATGCCAGTTGCCAATGATGGCAACAAGGGCAACATCAATTCGATGTTTAAGCCTCTGGAAGCCAACCGAGGAAACCAAATCCGGGTTATAATCAGACCCTTTCAATACCTAGGAAAAGTAACTTGGAAGAAATGATGGATAAGTTCGTTGAGGTTGCTCAATCAAATATAGCTAATAGGCCACATCTATGCGTAATCTGGAAGTGCAACTGGGACAATTGTCCAAAGTTCTAGTTGAGCATCCCCAAAGGACTCTCCCAAGCAACAAAGAAAAGAACCTCGTAGATCAGGGGAGGAGGCTTACTGAGAAGGAAGATGGGGTGTATAGAGATCTGGTGATCGCTTGTACGATCAAAAAAATCGAGACCTCCGCCCTTTGCGATTACGGATCTTCTAGAAACGTTCTCTCTTTGCAAGATGTCGAGAAGTTTAATTTAACATTAAATCTGGATGATCATATATCTCTTGTTTTAGCTAACAAAGTTCTGGTGGAGACTGAAGGAGAGGTAAAAGAGGTTTAAGTTATGGTGGACGGAACAAAGGTTGTAGCAGATTTCCAAGTATTGGGGCCTATCAAAAATACTTCGATCCCATTCTTGCGAGTCCCATTTTTGAGAAAAAGCAGTGCCACCTTATACTTTTCCAAGGCGCAGGTGGTTGTACCAAATGTGGTGAAACCATCTTTCTTTCCTAGCACTGTGACTGAACATCTATACCCCCTCCTATTTTTATCATTGAGGAATTGTTTAGTAATGTGGATCACAGAGATAAAAAAGAGACGTGGAAGCAGAAGGCGAGAAGAAATACCTCTGAAGAAGAGCGTGGTGATGAGGAAGAGAAGAATGAGCTATTAGTTTGTTAGGAGGCTGCTGAAGAAATTCCTGATTTTAGACCTGTGTGGGAGCATGATTCTCCGCCTCCTCATGCAGAATTTAAGGATAAATAGTTTAATAATAAGGTTATGTGCACGGATCTGGTTTCCACTATGGCGTCGATGATGATGAAACCTAAAACCTTCGATGGAGAGTCAGTTGATTATGCTAGGTGGCGTTCTCCCACTGTGGAGAAAAAGAAAAATGAATATTTTTTACGATCCGCTCGTTTTGTTGGTCTCCAGGGAGAGAAGTAAGGGACTTGGGGCCAGTTGTATAAAACCAACTAGAATACTAAAGCTTCAACCCCTTGCTTTTCTCACCCTTATGGGGAGCTATATCATAAATCGAAATTTAGTTGATAGTTTGTTGGATAGTTTATGCTAGTAACTGCTTGGCGGACTTGCGTAGTTTTTTTATTTAGTCTGTTGTGGACATAAAACTTTATATCATGCTTAATACAAGTATTCAGTCCACCTTAAGGACAGTAAAGAAAAGGGCTTATGCGAGACAACCCAAGTTGGACCACTTGGTCCTGTTTTGTGTGTTGTGTTCTTTTTATATTTGTATTTCTATTTTCTTGTTTTGCATGAGATCTCTAATTCACAGGTGCTGGAAATTTTTGAAGCACAGTAGACCTGCAGCTAACGGACAACCACGCAGCATGACTGGTTTGCTCAGTTTTGAGCATAGGTACTTCTTAAACCTAGCTCTTTATATTATTTGGAATGTTTAGTTTTACGAGTTTTCGCATTCAAGTCTGGGGGGAGAGCATGTCTATGGTCACTACACAAGCACACATTTTATATCATACAAGTTTGTTATTTATTTATTTCAAAATCGTTGTAGCGCACACTGAATCACCCACTTGAGCGACATCCTAACCACGTGCGCGGCTCGAGTCAGATGCATTGATTGTGTATAAACTTTAAAATAGTGGTGATGGCTTAGGATTTTAGGATAAAGTAGGGCAAAACTTGTGTTGTGCTCCGAATCAAGTACTCATGTTCTGTGTAGAAATAGTATAGATTTAATTTTTCTTTATGCTCGTAGATTTATAATTTTTTCTGCAGATGTAAATATTGTTTGTACTACTCAAAAATGTTGAATCTGGTGAAATCGAATGGTAGTCAAGGGATGTGTGTAACCGTCACTAGACACGTTTTGCTCGAGTCGGGAGGAAGGATCATCTTTCTTGTTTGCTAAGAACATGCCCCAAGCTACTCTCGAAGCATTGGTGCATGGTTAGTCAAGCGTGAGCGTGATGTAGGCCATCAATTTGGCTAGTTTGAGCCTTATTTACCTTGTCCTTGCTGCTAAACGTTGCATGCCATGTTTATGCCTACCCCTCCTTTTATTCAGCTCCACCTTCATTCACGAAAGCCTAAAGCCTGCAACCAAATCCATGAGCTTCTGTGAATTTAATATTTTGACTAGGTGTGATGTGTGGAATTCAAGTGATGTGGTGGATGATTACATTAAATTCTACTTGCTAAATTTGGGGGTTGCAAAAAAAGAGAAAAATAAGAGAATTGAAATTGAAAATCTAAAAAGAATTAAAAGGAGAAATAGAATCCCCGTCATGTTTATCTTGATATTGGTCGGGTTAGGCCGTGTACACACCGATTTTTAAGCTAAGTCTGGGGGTGTGTCAAACGTGCAATTCTGAGGAGCTGTATTGGTTTAGCTTGTTGTTTGCACGCTTGGGTTGTGTGTAGCCTCCATGTTTATCTTTGACTACCAAACCTTAGCCTAAGCCCCATGATTATCCTACTAGTCCTACGGATTCACATTTGAGACGAACTATTATCATGGAGAGAGTGCGAACGGGCAAGTGAATTGTTCCCGACATTGATGGATTTCTTTGGAGGTGATCCTAAGCCCCAATCTTTAGCAATGCTCACCTGAGTGGCCTGCCTACTTTCTTCCTATGTACGACCGATCGATTCTCCAGAATTCCAATTTTGAGTAGATACAATATTTATTTACGCCTGTTGATAAGTATAAATTCTTTAGTATAATTAAAAAGTTTTGTCTATTATATTTTCTATATCCATTATATATTTGATTTCTCTCATTACTTTATTTTGAAATTACTAAGACAACGAACTATTTTCTACTCTATGGAGTGATGATTTACTTCGGACGAGCAAATGTTTAAGACTGGGGGTGTGATGAGTCCATGTTATATACATATTTTTGGACTCATCTGGTCCAGTTTTCTCATTGTTGCACTACACTTGAGATCCATAATTGTTCATATTTGTTATTATGTCCATTCCATGTTAAGTGAACTTTTGGCCCGATTTCAGTGTGATTTCGTAGCAATTATACTTTTTCCCTTTACTTGGTGTTCTTCTATGTCTGGAGAATGTTGAATGCCCATTTCGGTGGCTCTTCATTTTTTGCTGTAGGTACAAAGGTCGTATGAGTGTTCCGGGATTATTTGGGAAAAATATTCGCTTAAGGGGCGCTGATCGTGGGTTTTTACACGCGCACGGTCAGTGGACTCCTTAGCCAATGACCGCTGGTCATGCACAGACAGTTCTTCGAACCCTAAACGGTACATGAACACGGTGTACGATCATTGGATCTATAGTGCACGACCTGAACACCCCAAATCCCAATTTAGAGTTCAGGCTGGGTAACATGGCCTGGGACACGGGCGTGTCCCAGGGCATGTCCAGCTATGGGTGCTCAGGTGTGTCGCTAGAGCTTGACAAAAATGAAGTCGACTATCTTCGAGAGGCGACAGGGCCTGGAACACGGGCGTGTACAAGGGCGTGTCAATCTCGGGTTGGTAACCGGGCTGTGTCAAGAGTGGCACACGCCCTGTGACACGGGCGTGTCACCGGGGCATGTTTGGCACACGTCCATGGACACGGGCATGTGTCTTAGCAGTGTCCTTCTCGGGAGAGTTGATCCTGTGTTGATTGAAGGACACGCCCCTCAATACGGGTGTGTACCTTGTGACACGGGTGTGTCAGGTCCTTGACATTGGCGTGTCTAGCCCATGTTCTGATCCAAATTGAGTCAGTTCTATTGCCGCTTAAGGGACACGGTCTGTGACCCGGGCGTGTCATAGGCCATGTCAGAGCTGTAAAGATGCTTTTAAGAGACATAAAGGCCGTTCATTTTCTTCTAATTGGATCTTGTGGTCCAAGCTTCTTCCTGCTGATATAAGTCCGAGAATTGAGAAGTATATCTCATTCATTTGTTGGCCATTCTCTTTCTAAAGAGAAGAGAGAGAGGCGAGCAAGGAAGGAAGAAGGAGAAGCTTTCCGGGCACCGATAGAGCTTCAGCGGTCCGAATCGAGAGCCGAAATTAGCGTTGTGGAGGCAAGGCCGTCATGGTGATTTCCAACCGGCTTGTTTGTCAAGGCTCTGAAGCGATCGTCAAGGGTAATGATCTCCTTCTTAGACAAGTGAAGTCCTCCTTTATGCATGTGCATGGAATCCTCCACCAAGAAGTGGAATGCGTAAGCGATTCCAGCGGGTTGATAGTTGATATCCCTGGTCGAGTCTGCATCGAGATCTGAAAATGAGTAGTACGAAATAGGCATGCTATGTGAAGCCCATCTGGACGGTTAGTTTGGATTGGTGGTGTTTATATTGTGAACCGGAGAAGACTCCGTGTATGTAACGAGTAGCTTGCGGAGGTTGTGAGGATGGTTGTGAGCTCCTTGTGTTGTATGATCTACATGAGCTGAATGTGTTATGGTCGTGAGTGCCAAATCATGTGATTGGTTGAGCGGTGTGCTCCCAAGAGCTTGTGTTGTAATGGAGTTGTGAACTCCTGTGAGAGAGATGTGAGCTCTGATGGTTGTGTGGACAAGAAAGGAAAAGCCGACCCGCTTTAAGATCTGCAATATTGACCAGTTGGGCAATAGGAAAAGGCTGACCTGAACCTGCGTTATGTCCGTCCGAGAAAAGGCTGGATCCAGCCGCGTCGAAGCGCATAACGAAAGATCAATTAGAAGACCGGAATGGCTCGTCGATTTGAAATGCTCAAGTATTGCCGTGAGGTTACCACCTCTAAATTTTATGGGTGATAGGGTATCCAGTCTGCACGCTGTAGTATACTATGCTCCATCGCCAACAAGTTAAGAACCTCTTATTGGTGGTGGGACCCAGGGGATCCGGTACACCATAAGCATGCCATGAGTGCATGAAGCATCTGGCACGAAGGCCGGCGTGGGTGTTGTTTTTGTGCCTGAGTGCACTTGTTGTGATATATATGTATTGTGATTGCAATGCATGCACGGAAGGAACCACTGCCCCGGGTAAGGTGTAGGGTCATTATATTTGGTCAGCTGAATGATAATCGTTGCTTTGTTTATCACCTGTGGGGTGGACGTCCATATGCAGGTGTTTCGGGTTGAACTGGATTGAGCGGGCTGAATCCCTTGTTGTTGCTTCTTGTAGGCCTTGAAGGTCATGCGAAGAGTTGGATTTCATGTGTGGATAGCCTGCGTGCCGATGTATGAAATCATCTTTTATAAAGAGAAACTTGTAAGGCCTTGAGGTCGAGAGCATTTATGAACTTGTATACATTCCTGGTGGTATATATAAATGTTGTATTTATATAGTAGTGGACATTCATTGATTGAATTCTTGCAAGTAATAATCTTCCACTAGAATGCTCTGAGTTAGGATGCGCGTAGGAAGGTTTTTGATATTCATAAGTAATTCTGCCATTTTTCTGTGAAATATGGCGTGGGGCCCCGACCGGACCATCAGTTATATTCCATATGATGGATGGAGGCGTTAAAAAGTGGTGTCAGAGGATAGGGTTGGTCGAGATAACATAATTGAACTCAAGAATGTCCACTAGGTATATGAGCGTATATATTCGGTATTTTTGCCGTTTTGGAATGGACGTTAATAATGTCTTGTTCCCGTATAGGTGACAAGGAGTGGAGCTTGGCAATCTGAATCCCAACATTCACATGAGAGTGCGACACAAACTGAGGTGCCCACACCTCCTCCTTCTGCGGAAACCATACGCTTAGTTGCGGAGGAGTTTTTTTTCCATGTACGAAGAAAAACCTGTTGGGCAGGCAATTCCTGCAGTGGACCAAGTAAGGGTTGATGTGAGACAAGAGCGTGTTGAGGCTTGGATTAACGAGCAAGCGTCTGATGAGCAGCTGAAGCGGTTTATGGAGTTTCATGCCCCTACGTTCGATGGGGCGGGTACCCAATGTAGGCCGAGGATTGGTTCGCCAGAGTGAAGAGGATCCTGACAGTGATCAGGACTGATGAGAGGAAAAAGGTTACTTTAGCCACTTTCCTGCTGGAAGGAGAGGCGAGGCTTTGGTGGGATGAAGTTGAGTTTCACCAAATAGCGGGCAGAGGTATGGAGGAAATATCGATGGAGGAATTCTCCAGACTATTTTAGGCAAAGTTCTTGCCGATGTAACGACGAATCACAATGGAGAACGAGTTCCAATGTCTGGTGCAGGGTGAGCGTACTATGGATGATTACCTACATGAGTAATCAGGCTAGGGCGTTATACGGGGTCTACTTTTGCGGAGGAAGCACGAAAAACGAATAGGTTCTATGAGGGGCTTCATGATGAGCTGCGATTGGCTCTCCCGAGTTCAGTGAACCAAGGCTTCCATGCATTGGTAGATATAGCCTGTGCGCTGAAGAATGATTAGAAGCAAGTGCGGGATAATAAGAAATTAGCTGTGGAAAAGTCGGAGTTCTCAGTTCCACAGTCAGAATAATCAGAGTTTAGGAACCGGGATAAGAAGAGGTTCAGGCCTGCTGAACAAACTCAGTCGAATGTTGCTTCGGGAGAAACGTACGGTCAAGGATGTGTTGAGCCACGTACATGTTACACTTGTGGGAAGCAAGGGAAAATAGCCCGTGATTGTTGGAGTGGCCTGTCAAAGCGTGAGAAAAATGTCGGTGCGTCCTATGAGGAGCAGGGTAAGGCAGTAGCGGAGTCATCTATATCTCAGGCGCAGCCTCGAATGTAAAATCTCGAGTTGTACGAGCCGCAAAGCTCGAATCGTGAAGAACAACCTAATCGCGTGCAAAATCTTGGGTTACAGGAGGCTGTAAATCTTATTATAAGAGACGTAGATGAGCGGAAGTAAAGTAAAGAATGTACTTTATTATTGTCATGATGTAATATGTACATAATGTATGTATGTGTGTTTGTTGAATACATGTGTATTTGTGCGATGCCGTGGGGCGAGACAAGCTGCGGCCTCTGAGCTCTAAAGATGAATCATTTTGGTATATTTTGCATCAAATGAGTGGTTGTATTGTTGTATATGTTGCTCTAAATTTTGGGATGAAATTTTTGTAAGGAGGGGAGGGTTGTAACACCCCAAATCCTAATTTAGAGTTCAGGCTGGGTGACACAGCCTGGGACACGGGCGTATCCTAGGGCGTGTCCAGCTTTGGGTGCTCGGGTGTGTCGCAAGAGCTAGAAGAAAATGAAGTCAACGATCATCGAGAGGCGACACGGCCTGGGACACAGGCGTGTCCCAGGGCATGTCCTGCTCGGGTTGGTAACCGGGCTGTGTCGAGTGTGGCATACGGCCTGTGACACGGGCGTGTCAGATCGGCATGTTTGGAACACGGACAAGGACACGGGCGTGTGCCTTAGCCGTGTCCTTCTCGAGAGAGCTGATCCTGTGTTGATTGAGGGAAGAGAAGACTTCCACGGAGCCTCACAACTTCGATTAGAAGACCAGAATGGCTTGTCGATTTGAAATGCTCAAGTGTTGTCGTGAGGTTACCACCTCTGAATGGGATATGTGAGAGGGTCTCCAGTCTGCGCCCTGTAGTAGACTATGATCCATTGCCAACAAGTTAAGAACCTCTGATCGGTGGCGGGACACAGTGGATCTGGTACACCATAAGCGTGTCATGAGTGCATGGAGTGTCTTTCATGATGGCTGGCATGGGTGTTGTTGTTGTTGTGCCTTAGTGTACTTGTTGTGAAATATATATTGTGATTGCAATGCATGTAGGGAAGGAACCACTGCCCCAAGTAAGGGGTCGGGTCGTTATAATTGGTCAGCTGAATGCTGACCATTGCTTTTGTTGGATCCCTAGTTGGATTTGGGCTAGGTTCTGTAAGACCCCATTTTTTTTTTCGATTCAAAACTCGGGGTCTTATGCCAAGAACCGCCGCTTTGCGGTGACACCTTCGCACCCGGGAGGGTTGTCAGTACAACGCGCCGACTCTGCCGGCCTTTTCGATCACAATCAAGTAGCAAGTAGAACAGTAAAGAGAATTGCAGTCCACAATATAATATCACATATAAATAAAAACTCCACGAAGGGAGCGTCCAAAGTATAACATCAGAGTAAAATATGAGTACTGAAAGGAAAAGGACTTAAGACCGGTACAATAACACCTCACTACATGGTCACTCAAACGGAAGCTGAAAAACAAACTGCTACTAAGGAACGGAACTCACGGTCCCGGCTGTCTGAGCTCATGAGCTAGACTGCCCTGTCTCCAAGCGCACCGGCCTCCTGGGCTGCTACTCCGGGCTGGGCTCCACGATTCCCTAAAATAATGTGGTCCGAAAACCGTTAGTCTATAAGACTAAGCCCTATCATCCCCCACCCCTTCCCCCACGCCCTAAGACACCGAGCGGAGAGGAAGAAAGGGGAGGACATGAAGGTGGAGAGTAGTCAAAAGCAGATGACAGTGGACCTAACTAGCAAGTTATAACAGACGAACATTATAAGTGTTGTAATAGGTAAAATAGAAAGGTAAAAAAAAGTAAGAAATTAAACCTTCACTTATGTGAATACACATAAGCCAAGGGATCTTTTACAAGGCTCCCATCATATAAATGTCCCATTCCACTTATACGTTGGGGTGTCGGTTATCACAAGCATTATTTAAATATTTAAAATGACCTTAATCTATAAAACTTGTCCACACAAGCTTATAGACCAAGGGGTCGTTTTGCAGGTTCTAATGTATAAGCGTCCCATTCCACTTATAGATTAGGTGTCAAGGTTCTCATGAATGATTATGTATGCAACTATATGGTGGGTTAATGATGTTCATGTAGTGAAACTCACCCACACAACTTTGTGTACACAAACCTTTAGTTCCCCCATTCAGAGCCGTTACCTCCCAGGATACCTCCGTAGTGGCAGACGGAAGCGGTGGGTTGGGCCTCGCCCACCTCAAAACCAGTAAAAGCACCACTTGTCTGACCTATCATACGCCCTCAACGCCTGGTGCACGAGGCGGACTCCTGCGTACTCTTGTCGACTGGCCCGCCAGACTTAACATTGGCTAAATGCTAGCCACCTTGCCGAGTCAACGATATTGGTGTCGGTGCAATCAAACTCCCCAATATCGAAGACCCACCACCTTAAAGTTTCCTATTTATGCACATGCAACATTTAATATAAAAAGTCAAGAGTAAAGCTCCCAGACCAAACTATCCGTCTCAACCATAAACCGAGATTAAGCTCCCCGGACTAAACCATCCGGCTCAAATTCAAAACTCAACCCTTTGAGCACCGCGGGTTGGCTTAACCTTTTCCAATTGTCTATCTAACTAGTGTGTGAAGTGTAATCCTATTTCAACTAATTACTCTTTGGATTTATTTAAAATTTACGTTAGCCCAGGACTGCCTCCGGATTATGCCCTATGAGGGGATCTCAATAGGCACTAGGAACCAAGACGGCGGCATTACGGACCGATGTTCCCTTTCGCAAGGCACTTATTGTTATTGGTTGTTTTTACCTTACTCAATCCCTTAATAAATTGCATCCAACTAAACCTAAGGTGAATTTGACTCTTCACTCTTACGGGGACGACGATCTTTCGTCAGATTCGTGCTCCTTCTACCACAACCACTCACTTCTCGTCACTCCTTAGAACCTTCCATGACAACTTATCTAAATCCATCCCAATCAGCACATTGAGAAACTCCAACATTGCCCTAAGTTGTCTCCAAATGCAATCTTTTACGAAAATGCTAAATGCAGACCAGCCTACACTATATGATGACCTTGTTAGGATGTCCTTTGTGTCTTCATCCGAATGACCTAAGTTATTTACTGGGGTCCTATCATGTCATAAATGAATCAATTCCAGGTTATAACCATTTTCTCAATTAATCTAATAATTAATTAATTTTCCTACAAATCCAAGGTCTACCAATTTGAACATGAAATAGACTTTTTAGCTATGAAAAAATCATAATAAATTCATAATAAATTCTGTTATATCTAAAAAAAGATATAACCAAGGTTTGACATTTTCCTCTAAGGTCTAAGGGGCCTAATAATGTTTTATCAATAATTCATTTCTTTTATGACTAATGAATAAACTACTTCAAATCTTCATTCAAATAATTTGAATCAATTACAGGGTACCAATAACACCATGAAAACAGTACTAGATAAGTTTCATAATTTTCCTACTGGGAATTAATTTACAATAAATCATTTACTAAATTCTTAATCTAGCATACTTGTGAATCAAGTACTATATTCATAACTCCAAAAATTCTGAATAAATTCCCACTGGTTCATATTGGTTTAAGAACCCTGTTTACCAAATTTCATAATTTTCCAGAAAATATTTAAGCCATAATATATTTTAAAACCATAAAGCCCTTTTATAACACTTGTGAAAGAACTACTAGATTTCTTCAACATAAAATTAAACTAAAATTCAGAAGCATTACTACTGACCAACAACATCTAATTCCAGAGTTTCATGGGGTCTTATTTGAGTTATAAATCCTAAATAAACAAAATATCAAATAAGGCTATACCCACATTCATAAGTGAAGTATTAGAAATAATTATCCAAAAATTCTAGTAAAATCATCCAAGGGTCCTAACTACCCTAGAAACATTCTACCCAAGTTTCATAGATTTTAAATGAGTTTAATTTACTAATTTGACCTAAAAGCCCTTCTACCTTAAAACTAGGGTTTAGGTTTTGAGGTACCTACCTACCTCTAAATTCTCTAATATTTCAACCAGAGGTTTAAATACCCATTAACAACCACTCCACCAAAACTCAAGGCTATACAAGGGCATTTGCCCCTATGTCCTTCACAAGCCCCCAAAGTCCTCATTTAAGGTTTGAACCTGGGCCTTAGGGTAAACTCACCCTAATCCATCCCATTTTCACCAAGAGGGTTCTTAGGATCATTTCAAACCAATGTTCAAAATCTCAACCTATGTTGCGGTGAGATGATCTCTCAAGTGTCAAAAGTACCTTTTCCCTAAATTTCCCTTCCCTAGGTCCAAACTAGGGTTTAGTGAATTCCTATTCAAAACTCAACCAAATGAGTTGAAATTTGAACCAGACCTAGATACCTATACGAGGGACACCGCACCAAAATTTGGGAGGGTATGGAGGTCATTTGACCCTTTAATTATCTTGCCCTAGCTTTTCTAGGGTTACGGCAAAACCCTAAACTACACTAATCCAAATGGTCTCCAAATTTTACAGGAGCTAGTATTAGATTACATTAAGCTGCTGTCCAAAATTTAAAGAATTTGGAACAAGGGTTAGGTGTGGAGAATTATTTGAAAATCTGCCCTACGTATAGGACCTACCCTAGAAAAATGGCCCTAAAAGTAAGTATATGATAATACGTTTTGTAGCCTAAACTATTATCGTATTTTATATTTTATATTGTACAAATTATGTCTATTATTAGTTTATTTTTATCCTTTTTATGTAAATTTTATTGCCACTAACTTTTTCCTGTCTTTTTGCAGGTTTTCAGAAAAATTGCCAAAATGGCCTGTCACGCCCCCCTGTCACGCCCTCCCTGGGCGTGACCTAGGGCGTGTCACCCGATCCCGAGGACACCTGCTGGAAGGGACAGAAAACGGTCAAAACCGCTGTCACGCCCCCTGTCACGCCCTCCCTGGGCGTGTCACTAGGCGTGACCAGGGGCGTGTCACCCTCTGCCGCAAAGCTGCCGCCGCATTAAATGCCCTCCCGCCTCAGCACGTAAATAGTACTGTCACGCCCCATGTCACGCCCGTGACATGGGCGTGACACCTTCCTTTTTCGGCGACTGACGGATTTCCGACCAATGATTTGGACATGACATGCCTGTCACGCCCCCCTGTCACGGGCGTGACCTAGGGCGTGACCACCGACGTACCGAAGCAATCATCCCTCCTGCCAGAATCCAGAGCCTGAGATCAAATCCGTACCTGTCACGCCCCCTGACACGCCCCCCCTAGGGCGTGTCAGAGGGCGTGACCAACCCGAGAAATTTTCTATAAATTGAGCCCCCCTCCTCCCCATTTCAGCAAGCTTTGGTTGAGTGGGGGAGGTGCTGCCCCTTTGTTTCTTGATCCTTTTTCATGCTTTTTCTCTCTCTCTCTCTCCTTCTCTTTGTACTTTTTGTTTAACCCTAGCTTAATCTTAGTTTGTTCTAGCTTTTATTGCAATTTCCTCCTTGCTTAGTGCTTAATGTAGGGCTAGAATAGGGTTTAATTTTCATGCACTTGTAACTTTAATTTTCAATAGTGTAACTTGCCCTTTTTATTAATAAAAGTGTTCTTGTTTAGCTTGTGTTCTTCTTATGCTTTTCTACTCATCTTCCCCCCTCCACTCCATTATGATTAACTAATCCTCCTTGTACTCGATCTTGATGATCCGAGGTTAGAGCGATTATGTTATGATGTTTTAATTAATCTTTTCTTTTTAGGTTAGGGCCTTGAATTACTCTTGATTTATCACGGGTCGGAGGTATATTTTCGATATATACTCTCCGCCTTTGCTTTCATTCTGAGCTAGCCGAGAGGCCGAAAGAATGAAGTGAGCATTCAAGAGTAAAGGGAGTTGTACGCACCCCTCGAGAGAGGCAGACGTCCAAATCTCCCGGATTGGAGTAAAATCCAATAGTGGGGTTCACCGCGTAAAGCGAGTTTTAGGCCTCCGATTTAGACGAGAGTCGGTCGGACCTTCCTAAACTCAGTTGGGCACGACTTCGAGAGAAGCGTGTTCAAGCTTTAGGAACCTCCACGGTCAAGGACCCTTGTCCTATTAAGTTTAGATTTTTATCGCATTTTCTTAATCGTCTTTAGCCGAGGTGAATCTCGATCGGGTGCTTTTCCATTTCATATTGTTCTACCTTTTGTAGTAATCTCATATATTGTGCTCTTTAATTAACTGCAGTAATTTCCTTTCTAGCTTAGTTGTTTGCTTAATAGCGTAACTTAATTGCGGTAGTTCTCTTTCTAGTTTGCTTTAATTTCTCCATTGCGCTTAGATTTTCTAAAACCCTAGTTTTTCCGTCGATAAGATAATAGCGTTCGTGTGAGTAAGCTTAGCCAACAGTTCCCGGATTTCAATACGACACTTGTGTCCCCTTGCTACAATTCGATAGGTATACTTGCCTCATCGGGTTGCTAGTTCGGTTGCGTTTATTTTCTTCGAACCCTAGCGCGCAACAAGTTTTTGGCGCCGTTGCCGGGGACCCAACTTTCGTTGATATTTTGAAAACACGAACCTATTAATTTTATCTCTTCTCTTTCTCATCCCCTTTTCTTTAAAGTTTTTAAAAAAAAAAAAAATCAAAAAAAATTATCACCGCTCTTAATAGAAACCAACCTCACAATTTTTCTACGCCACCTAATTCTCTCGAAAAGGGCAAAGGGCTTTAAGCGCCACTGTCTTGTCTAGTACCTTGCGAACCCTTCACGGGGTAGTCCTTGGGAAGTTCGGGAGTTAATTTATAAAAAAAAAATCTATTTCAAAAAGAAAAAAAAAAATTTAATTTAATTTTCTAAATCTAGTTTTTCTTTCTAGTTTATCCTTTTTCTCTTTCTCTTCTTCTTTTCTGTTCTTTTAGTGCATGTCCCGCGGGAGTCCGTCGGTTATTTTGGACTTGGACCACGAAATTGAGCGTACTCTTCGGAGAAGATCGCGATTTCAAGGTCCTACTATCCAAGTGCCGGTTGAGGACTCCGAGTCATTTAATACTTTAAGAATGGAAGAACCCAACGTAGATGAGGCCAAGCAAAGGACTATGTCCTATTATGCACGACCGAACCTCGAGGGAACAGAATCGAGTATAGTCCGCCCTACTATAGCAAATAATAACTTTGAACTAAAGCCTAGCATAATTCAAATGGTGCAGCAATATGTGCAATTTGACGGACTTCAAGATGAAGATCCGAACGCACATATAGCTAGCTTTCTTGAAATTTGCGACACCTTCAAGATAAATGGTGTCACAAATGATGCGATCAGGCTAAGACTCTTCCCCTTCTCTCTAAGAACTAAAGCTAAGCAGTGGCTTAACACACTTCCGAAAAATAGCATAACCACTTGGAATGAATTAACTGAAAAATTTTTGGCGAAGTATTTTCCGCCCGCTAAAACTGCAAAACTTAGGAACGACATCTCTGCCTTCGGACAAATAGACTCTGAAACCCTTTACGAAACCTGGGAGAGATTTAAAGAATTATTAAGACGATGCCCACATCACGCGCTGCCTGTATGGTTACAAGTGCAGACGTTTTATAACGGGCTAAATCAAAGCACGAAGCAAATGATAGACGCAGCTTCTGGCGGTACTTTAAATCATAAGACCCCGGAAGCCGCTCTTGAGCTTTTTGAGGATATGGCCATGAACACTTATCAGTGGAATGTGCCTAGGTCCCGCCCGAACAAGCCTGCAGGTATCTATGAAGTGGACAACGTCTCCCAGCTCGCTCTGCAAGTAGAAATCCTAAGCAAAAAAATCACGGAGATGACTGCTGCCTCCGCCCCTCAGGTATGGGAATCTGCAACCCCTACTCCAGAACATTTAGATTATGTTAATAATTTGCCTAGAACTGCTTTTAATAATTTTTCTGCTGCGAATTTTCATCCGCCTGGTTTTAATTTTCCGAATAGTTATAACCCCGCTTTAAGAAATCACCCGAACTTTTCATGGAGTAATCCATCGAATGCGATACGCCCACCTCCGCAAAATGATTTTTCTGCACAACCACCACCACCACCACCACTTCTTCAAAATTACCCAAAACCTCCGAGCTTGGAGGAATTACTTTCTAAATATATCACCACAAATGACGCTACCATAAGAACTTTAACCGGAAGCGTAAAAAGTTTAGAAAATCAGGTAGGACAGCTCGCGAAAATAATTTCTGAGCGACCCGCAGGGTCTCTTCCTTCCAATACCGAACCCAACCCGAGAGAGCAAGCGAAAGCTATAACTCTTCGGAGTGGGAAGCAAGTCTCCGGTATGGTAAGTGAAGAGCCCGAGGCAAGCTCCGCTCCCGCTTTTAAAAATCAAAGCTCCGCTCCACTTCCACCCTCTGCTGAAGAAGTAATCACCCCCACTTTAGAAAATAATCTCACTCCACCACCCATCTTCAAAAATAATTCAACTCCTCCATACCCCTCTGAACTTAATAGACAACGTCAAGATGATCAGTACTCCCGCTTCTTAGAAATCTTCAAACAAATCCACATTAATCTTCCCTTCCACGAGGCTATTTCGCAAATGCCAAAATACGCCAAATATCTTAAAGACCTCCTCACAAACAAGAAGAAGTTAGAGAATCTTTCGCACGTCACACTTAACGCCGAGTGCTCCGCCGTTTTAACAAACGGTTTGCCGAAGAAAATCAGTGACCCGGGTAGTTTCTCTATCCCGTGTGTCTTCGGTGATCTCTTTGTTAAACACACGTTAGCCGACTTAGGCGCAAGTATAAACCTGATGCCCTTTTCGTTGTTCAAAAAGTTAGGGATTGGTAGCCTTAACCCCACGCGTATGAGTATCCAGCTAGCCGATAGATCCGTCAAGTATCCGTTAGGAATAGTGGAGGACGTTCTAGTGAAAGTCGACAAGTTCATCTTCCCGGTGGACTTTGTCATTTTGGACATCGAAGAAGACGTCGAGGTTCCCCTGATCCTTGGCCGACCCTTCCTTGCCACCTCCCGAGCCATCATTGACGTAAGCAATGGTAAGCTCTTTCTTCGAGTAGGCGACGACGAAGTCATATTTTCTATCACCCCTTCGATGAAGAACACCTTAGCAAACGATGACTCATGTTTTTTCGTAGACGCCGTGAGTGATGATTCTTCCTACTGCCTCTCCGACTTTGAAAAAGAATTATCTGATTTTTGCTCCTCTTCTCTTACAACAGAATCACTGCAAGGAAGTGATGAATCTTCTTATTGTTTTTCTGAGTTTGAAAAAGAATTTTCTGATTTTTTCTCCTCCTTTTTTCTTCCCACTGAATCTCTACAAGAAGCTGTCTTGGCTGCTAGCCCCACCCCTTATTACGTTCCTTATAAAAAAGTTTATGAAGATATTATTTTTGAAAAAGAAAGAATCTCAAAATCCTCTTATGAAGAACCCCCTACCCTAGAACTTACAGAACTTCCCGAACACCTTAACTATGCTTTCTTAGAAAAAGACTCCAAGTTACCAGTTATCGTTTCGGCCTACCTCACGGATACGCAGAACGATAAACTTCTTCTAGTTCTACGTAAGCATCGCCGGGCTATTGCTTGGCAAATTTCTGATATCAAGGGCATAAGCCCATCTTTCTGTACACATAAAATTCTAATGGAAGATAATTCGCGTAACTCTATTCAACCTCAGCGCCGTATAAACCCGAATATGAAAGAAGTAGTTAAGGGCGAGGTTATGAAACTATTAGACGCAGGAATTATCTACCCTATATCGGACAGTAAGTGGGTTAGCCCCGTTCAGGTAGTTCCAAAAAAGGGAGGGATAACCGTAGTTAGTAATGAGAATAATGAATTAATCCCGACACGGACGGTGACGGGTTGGCGTATGTGCATAGATTACCGTAAGTTAAATGACGCACCCGTAAGGACCACTTTCCTCTACCATTTATCGACCAGATTTTAGAACGTCTCTCCGGCCATAGCTTTTATTGTTTTCTCGATGGCCTCTCGGGGTACTTTCAAATACCCATCTCTCCCGAGGACCAAGAGAAAACTACGTTTACTTGTCCCTTCGGCACCTTCGCGTACCGAAGAATGTCGTTTGGATTATGCAATGCGCCGGCTACATTCCAACGATGTATGCTCGCAATATTTGACAAGTATGTAGAAAGCATTATGGAGGTATTCATGGACGATTTCTCCGTGTTCGGCGATACCTTCGATAGATGTTTAGAAAACCTCGAAAAAGTCTTAGAACGATGCGAAGAAACTAACCTTGCCCTAAATTGGGAAAAATGCCATTTTATGGTGAGGGAAGGGTTAGTTTTGGGTCATAAAATTTCTGCTAAAGGTATTGAGGTAGACGTTGCCAAGATAGAAGTTATTGAGAAGTTGCCGCCACCTACAAACATAAAAGCTATAAGAAGTTTCCTAGGCCACGCTGGTTTTTATCGTCGTTTTATAAAGGACTTCTCCAAGATCACTAAGCCCCTCACCCATCTCTTAGAAAAAGACGCTCCATTCATTTTTGATGACTCTTGTATTTCTGCCTTTGAATTAATTAAAGAAAAGTTAATTAACGCGCCAATTATGATAGCTCCGGTGTGGGACCTTCCTTTCGAGATTATGTGCGATGCGAGTAGTTTTGCGGTGGGAGCCGTATTAGGTCAACGCATATCTAAGAACTTCCACCCCATCTATTACGCTAGTAAAACCCTCACATCTGCACAAGAAAATTACACCACAACCGAGAAGGAGCTCTTAGCTGTAGTATTTGCGTTTGATAAATTTCGCCCTTACATTACACTTTCAAAAATCATTGTTTTTACGGACCACTCGGCCCTCAAGTACCTTCTTGCCAAAACGGATGCCAAGCCTCGCTTGATTCGCTGGGTATTACTCCTCCAGGAGTTTGACTTAGAGATCCGTGATAAGCGAGGAGCCGAGAACTTGGCCGCCGACCATTTATCAAGATTAGATAACCCCTTTATAGAAAAATTAAATGAAAAATCTTTTAATGATTACTTTCCTGATGAGAAGCTGCTTTTAGTTAATACATCTACTTCTCCTTGGTTCGCGCACATCGCCAACTATCTAGTGGCCCGGGTGCTTCCAAAAGAGTTCTCCTCTCAGCAGAAGAAGAAATTCTTTTCTGAGCTGAAGAACTACTTTTGGGAAGACCCGCATCTTTTCAAAATTTGTGCGGATCAAGTGATAAGGAGATGTGTTTCTTTTGATGAAGGAATTGATATTCTAAAACATTTGCATGAAGGTCCGACAGGTGGGCACTATCAAGCTGCTCGCACCGCTCATAAGGTGCTTTGCGCGGGTTTTTACTGGCCTAGCCTGTTTAAAGACGCGCAAGCCTTTGTGAGCAGGTGTGATAGTTGCCAACGGTCGGGCAATATTTCTAATAAAAATGAAATGCCGCAAAATTATTTCTTAGAGTGCGAAATTTTCGACCTCTGGGGAATTGATTTTGTTGGCCCCCTTCCTTCTAGCTTCAGAAACAAATATATTTTAGTCGCTGTTGATTATGTTTCACGATGGGCTGAGGCCCAAGCTCTTCCTACGAACGACTCCCGAGTTGTAGTCACGTTTTTAAAAAAATTATTTTCTAGATTCGGTACGCCACGCGCAATCGTTAGCGATAGGGGTTCCCATTTCTGTAACGCGCAATTTTCAAAAATCCTTACTAAATACGGCGTTACGCATAAACTATCCACTGCCTACCACCCCCAAACTAACGGTCAAGTCGAAGTAGTAAATAGAGAAATAAAAAGAATATTAGAAAAGACTGTTTCAACTTCTAAAAAAGACTGGTCAGCCAAACTTGACGATGCTCTATGGGCCTACCGAACAGCGTACAAAACCGCCCTCGGATGTACGCCGTATCGGCTGGTCTATGGAAAATCGTGTCATCTGCCCGTAGAGTTAGAACACCGCGCCTTTTGGGCCTTAAAATTTTTAAACTTCGATCCCCACTCAGTCGGTGACCTTCGAAAATTTCAACTAAATGAACTCGACGAGTGGCGCTCTTATGCTTATGAAAATAATAAACTTTATAAAGAGCGGACGAAGCGTTTGCACGATAAACACTTAAGGCACCCTAAAAACTTTAAGCCGGTCGACCAAGTCCTTTTATATAATTCTCGTTTACGTTTATTTCCGGGCAAATTAAAATCTCGCTGGTCTGGCCCGTTTTCTGTTTTAGAAGTATTTTCTTATGGAACTGTTTTAATTTCTCACCCTGATAAGGGTAATTTCAAAGTGAATGGTCAGCGTCTTAAACTGTATTTCTCTGGTGATGATGATGTCAGTCCAAACACTATTAAGTTTCTGCTTCACGAACTCTAACTTTGAACTATTTATTTTTTTTGCTAAAAACAATTTTATTTCGGGACAACAATATTTTTGGACAATATTATTTTTTTTGATGCGTCGAGCTCAACGACGCTTTAACCAAAGGGCGCTCTTGGGAGGCAACCCAAGTTATCTTTTTCTGTTTTCTTAATTTTACAATTTTTGCCTCGGACGGCTCCGACAAGCTGAAGCTTCTGCGATCGCCTGCTCCAACATTGCTGAATTCATCACAAAGTCCAAAGAAGACATTCGGGGAGCGACATCACTCAGCTTTCGCAGCAAATAAAACCGGGGAAGTACCTGTATTTCAATTCTGTCTTTCAATTCTGTACTTTATTTTTCTCTCCTTCTCCAATCCCCTTCTTTAGCCATTGAGGACAATGTCTGTTTTAAGCTTGGGGGAGGATTTCCTCCTTCATTTTTGCGTAGTGTAAATAATCTTCTTTTTGTATATATTGTAAATATTTCCAAAAAAAAAAAATGAATATCTTAAAATTCCAAAAAAAAAAAGAGAATATTTCTCAAAATAAAAAAAATATATGTGTGTTTTTGAATAGTTTAGACATTTTGGTATTTCAATAGTACCCCTAGTTTTTAGTTTTGTTTTACTCAAAATCTCCTATAAACAACTTAGTTAATTATAATATTTCTAATCGTCCTTTTTAATTATGTTTCACAAGTAAAATGTTGGCCATGCTGTGTTTCTAATTCACGGTAGCATGTTAAGGTGAAATATTTTTTTCTAAAACTCGCATTTCTATTATGGTTTTTTGTTGTTTATTTCCTTTACTTTCTTAAAAATTCATCATCCACTATTTTCTTTTTCGTTTTTGAATAATTTTTGTAAAGTCAACTTTTGAATAACGTAGTAGATGTGAACGATCCAAGTCACCTATTATTTCTATTTTCAAGTTAATTTCATCAATCTTCTTTTATTATCTAGGACTCGCTTTTTGAAAATTTTTCAAACCTTTGTTTTAAATAAATTCAAAAGCGTGAAAATGATTTAGGCCATTTTTGTTTTCGTTTGAGCTTTCTTGCCAACCTAAAAACTTTTACCACTAGTTAGCCATTTTTGAGCCTTTTTCCGATTTCATTTGATAGCTCCTCCCTTCATTTCAGTTTCACCAAAGCCAAAATTTCCAACCTATCGAATCGCACTAGCCTTTTTGAGTTTCATAAATTATTTTGACGATTTTTGATAGGGTATTTTGTGATTTTTGTGGAGAAAGGTTTTCGAAAAAAAAAGGAAGTATGTTCAAAAGTGATGTTTATTTTTGTTTGGCCAACTCAAAAAGGAAAATAAAAATATTTATGGCCTTTGTTTTGAAAAAAAAAAGAAAAAAAAAAGAAAAAGAAAAAGAAAAAAAAAATGTGTATATATTTTTATGAAAGTTTTTGAAACTCTTTGCTTTGGTTTAGTGTGATTTTAAACCTTCACGTTTATCTTTGAATTCCACTCCTAATCATTTTCCTAAACCAAGCGTTTCTGTCCTATTTAAGTCCTTTTGATTCACGCTTTTTGTTTTTTATTTAACAACTAAGAAAAGAAAAACAGTAAATCAGTTTTAGGTTTTGGATTTAAACCTAGATTTTTGATAATTAAATTGATATAATTATAATGCGTTGCTTGGATCTAGTAACAACTCAATGCGTGTTTTTCATTTTCGTTGCTTTACTTAAGTCCATTTAAAAAAATCTCGTTAAAATTTTGGATGATTTGTTTTTATTAAGTAAAGTTTATAAAAGTTTTACCATGCCTAAATAATTGTTTTAGACTTACATTTCACCTTTTCCCTACTTAGAATTTCGCATAGTACTTGTGTAGGCATAATTAGAACTTTTTGATTAGTCCTGTTATAAATATCTAGTTTTTATATTTTTGCTTGGGGACAAGCAAAGCTTAAGCTTGGGGGAATTTGATAATACGTTTTGTAGCCTAAACTATTATCGTATTTTATATTTTATATTGTACAAATTATGTCTATTATTAGTTTATTTTTATCCTTTTTATGTAAATTTTATTGCCACTAACTTTTTCCTGTCTTTTTGCAGGTTTTCAGAAAAATTGCCAAAATGGCCTGTCACGCCCCCCTGTCACGCCCTCCCTGGGCGTGACCTAGGGCGTGTCACCCGATCCCGAGGACACCTGCTGGAAGGGATAGAAAACGGTCAAAACCGCTGTCACGCCCCCTGTCACGCCCTCCCTGGGCGTGTCACTAGGCGTGACCAGGGGCGTGTCACCCTCTGCCGCAAAGCTGCCGCCGCATTAAATGCCCTCCCGCATCAGCACGTAAATAGTACTGTCACGCCCCATGTCACGCCCGTGACATGGGCGTGACACCTTCCTTTTTCGGCGACTGATGGATTTCCGACCAATGATTTGGACATGACATGCCTGTCATGCCCCCCTGTCACGGGCGTGACCTAGGACGTGACCACCGACGTACCGAAGCAATCATCCCTCCTGCCAGAATCCAGAGCCCGAGGTCAAATCCGTACCTGTCACGCCCCCTGACACGCCCCCCCTAGGGCGTGTCAGAGGGCGTGACCAACCCGAGAAATTTTCTATAAATTGAGCCCCCCTCCTCCCCATTTCAGCAAGCTTTGGTTGAGTGGGGGAGGTGCTGCCCCTTTGTTTCTTGATCCTTTTTCATGCTTTTTCTCTCTCTCTCTCTCCTTCTCTTTGTACTTTTTGTTTAACCCTAGCTTAATCTTAGTTTGTTCTAGCTTTTATTGCAATTTCCTCCTTGCTTAGTGCTTAATGTAGGGCTAGAATAGGGTTTAATTTTCATGCACTTGTAACTTTAATTTTCAATAGTGTAACTTGCCCTTTTTATTAATAAAAGTGTTCTTGTTTAGCTTGTGTTCTTCTTATGCTTTTCTACTCATCTTCCCCCCTCCACTCCATTATGATTAACTAATCCTCCTTGTACTCGATCTTGATGATCCGAGGTTAGAGCGATTATGTTATGATGTTTTAATTAATCTTTTCTTTTTAGGTTAGGGCCTTGAATTACTCTTGATTTATCACGGGTCGGAGGTATATTTTCGATATATACTCTCCGCCTTTGCTTTCATTCTGGGCTAGCCGAGAGGCCGAAAGAATGAAGTGAGCATTCAAGAGTAAAGGGAGTTGTACGCACCCCTCGAGAGAGGCAGACGTCCAAATCTCCCGGATTGGAGTAAAATCCAATAGTGGGGTTCACCGCGTAAAGTGAGTTTTAGGCCACCGATTTAGACGAGAGTCGGTCGGACCTTCCTAAACTCAGTTGGGCACGACTTCGAGAGAAGCGTGTTCAAGCTTTAGGAACCTCCACGGTCAAGGACCCTTGTCCTATTAAGTTTAGATTTTTATCGCATTTTCTTAATCATCTTTAGCCGAGGTGAATCTCGATCGGGTGCTTTTCCATTTCATATTGTTCTACCTTTTGTAGTAATCTCATATATTGTGCTCTTTAATTAACTGCAGTAATTTCCTTTCTAGCTTAGTTGTTTGCTTAATAGCGTAACTTAATTGCGGTAGTTCTCTTTCTAGTTTGCTTTAATTTCTCCATTGCGCTTAGATTTTCTAAAACCCTAGTTTTTCCGTCGATAAGATAATAGCGTTCGTGTGAGTAAGCTTAGCCAACAGTTCCCGGATTTCAATACGACACTTGTGTCCCCTTGCTACAATTCGATAGGTATACTTGCCTCATCGGGTTGCTAGTTCGGTTGCGTTTATTTTCTTCGAACCCTAGCGCGCAACAGTATACTTATCATAAAATTTTCCATTATATATCAAACTGTAGATAATAAAAATGCCTACAAAATTTATGTTGATTATTTTTGATGAACATGCCCCTAAAGGGCCTAAATAATTTTTAGAAGAAATCTGCCCTAGTTGTAGGACATACCCTCACTAAAAAGGCTCTACAGGGCTGTCCCCTCATCCACTTTTTCACCACTGCATATCAAATTGTAGGTCTTCAGAAGACCTACAACTTTTATGTTGTAACCTTTCTCATGAGGTGTCTAGAAGTGGACTTAATTTCATTTACAGTGAGTCTGTTTAAATTAAATACAGAAATTTAATATAATAAATCATTAATTCATATGTTAGGGTTGCACGAATCTTAAAGAGATCCGACGGGAGCTGTACTTCATCTTCTCCAAAATGCCAAAACTAGAAACCGTGGGAGATGATTTTCATGGGGCTATTCCCGGCCACTAGGGGCGGCGCCACCACCGGGGATTCACTCCTATATATCCCCGGTGGTGGGGGCTGGCCTTGCCGGCGGTTAGGGCGGCCGGAGGTGGCGGCGCCGCCCTACCCGAGAGCTTCAAAAGCTCCATAAAAATGGAATTTTTCTGAAATTTTAAACCTTGGCTTCGGTTCGTTTGAGCATGAACTCCACTCCTAAACAGTCCTAGCATCTAAACATGAGAGAAGAGGTGAGGGAGGACCTGATTTCGGGCTTGGATGCGAGTTGAACGGTGGGATACCCTGGTGGCGGCGGTGGCGGCATTTCTCTCCTTGGTGGCTCCGGCAAGGGTTCTATCCTCCTTCTCTCGAAATGGGTCGCCCCTCTCTCCTAAGTGAGTATATAAGGGGTAGAGGGGAAGAGGGGGCGGTTTCATCCAAGAGGCAAGTGTCCCTTCATGGTGGGGGTCGGTTAGAGGTGAGGAGGGGTGGAGCCACCTCTTGGTGGCCGGGAAAGGGTTGGGAGGAAGAGGTGCCAGTCACTAGGTGGCTGTGGGCCCCTCCTTGGCCGAGCCCCATGCCTACTCCCTCTTCAAAACACCCTTTCACCTCTCCACCACCTTTTCTCTCTCCTCTATATAACCAAAAACTCATTTTTTTTCTCTCTCCTAGTCACCCTCACGAATTCCTCCTCCTAAAAAGCTTAAAGGCATCCCAAGTGAATATTAAATCCTTAAATGTCATATGAGAGGGGGGGGGGACTCACCATTCTACCATGAAAATACCCTTTATTCTCACTTTCTCTCTCCTATATTTAGCCTATTTCTCACTTCTTTCTCTCTCCTAGTCAACATGTTGGCTAGCCTAGGGTTTAGGCTATAGGTAGCCATAATAACTCCTAATAGAACCCCATGAGTCTACATGAGGGGGCTTGAGCTTGAGTTAACCAAATTGAGCTAGGTTTGACTTGATTTGGGTTTAGGGTTGACTTAGTCAATTTGACCTTCAGAGTCAACATCAATAGACCCCTAGGGACCCATTGACCTCCCCTAAGGCCTAGGTATGGTTAGGTAGGGTAGACTTTGCATAATGAGGGTGAGTTGACCCAAGGCAGGGTTAATTTGGCATAACTAGGGCATAAGTTGACTTGGGTCAACTTAGCCACTAGGTTTGCACCCAATGGGTCCTTGGTGACCCATTGATCTCATATTAGGTCTAGGAATGCCTTGGAGTCAGATTGAACCCACTAGACTTCCAAAACTCAAGGTTTTAAGATTTTACTATTTGCAGCCCAAGTGAGTCTCAACTAGCTAGTTGGGTCACCTGACCTCCTAGGCTCAACCTAGGACTTGTTATGACCTAAGCATGTTCAAGTCACTCCTAAGGGGGGTCTAAATTGAAAATGGGATGTTACAAATCCCAATAAACAAAACAAAAATTTCGTCCCCGAAATTAAGTTTAAGTCTGTGGGAGCTTTTCTACCGGGTTATCTTAGGCTTGTAACATCCCACGAGGGTTGAATTGCTTAACCAAGGTTAATAAATAAGGGCTAGCCCCAATAAACAAAGGATTAGCCTCTAATCTTAGGTGATACTCCGGTGTAAAATAAGTAGGGAAAAATAATTACAAGCATCTTGAGAAGTTAGAAGATATTACCTGGCTAAACAACTTCGGGTACTTCTCTCGCATCAAGTCCTCGGGTTCCCAAGTATGCTCCTCTTGCCCATGATTCCTCCACAAGACTTTGACTAGCGGGATCTTCTTGCGGCGCAAGACCCGTATCCCCTGGTCATCAATCCGTATCGGCTCCACCTGTACGGACCGATCTGTAGCTACCGGCCCATCAGTGGTGGTAAACTGTAACTCCGAGCGTAGTAGAGCCCTCCTGAGTGAAGATACGTGGAACATGTCGTATAGGCCGGACATCTCCTGCGACAGCTCTAGTCTGTAAGCTAATGGACCGATCCGCTCCAGGATCTTGAAAGGCCCCATGTATCTCGTACTGAGCTTCTTCCGCCGACCACGTACTCGTGAAACCCCGTGCATCGGCCGGATCTTCAAGAACACCCGGTCCCCAACCTGAAACTCCACATGACGATGTCAGGCGTCATAGTACTTAGCTTGTCTGCTCTGGGCCTCTAATATCCTGTCTCTAATCAGCCTTACCTGAGCCTGCCTAAGTAAGCCTGCACGGATCTCCACTCCCTGGAAGTGAACCGGCCATCCTGATCCGACACAATCGTCTTGGGCACCCCGTGATAACGAACAGCTACTCACAATTCTAATGAAACACCCACGAGAGTTTTCTTTCGGGTCGGGGTGACCCCAACTACCTCGTTCAGTATTATCTTCATCCGATGATGCAACATAGCGATTTAGTCTTATCTTCATCCGAATAACGTCGAACTATAATAAATTCAATCTCACTATGTTTGTTACGCCACATTCCCAAAATTAGGTCTAAGGAAACCTAGTCAATCCTATTTGCCCAATAAACAAAAGACAAGCCCCCAATAAACAAAAGATAAGCCCCTATCTTCCTTGGGCTAAGTATCATTGATATTACCATGTTATATCCGTCATAGCTGGGTGCACAATTCCTAGGGCATCAATCTTTGACTTGGGGTTCCAACCTGAAACCTGTTGATATATACCTTAAACTCTCTGAGTCACATTTACGACAACCTTATCCGGGTCAAAATGTTCCCAATCCCAAATATGTATCTTCTGAACTTGAATTCATATCCAACCCTCGGTATTTTTCTTTGTGGTTGTCTCCGAGAAATCTTGTTACATGTATGAGGGTTAAGACTACTTATCTTATACCATTCTGCTAATGGCTTATTGGCCTCAACTCTCCTTAAAGCAGTCTACTGATTTGAGTAATCCTTGATAGGGACCATAAGGTCACCTGAGTTTATCTATTAGGTTGTCATTCTCACGTTAAACTCTTTCTTTTATTCTGTTTGGGTACATCCTTACCTTAAACAAGTTCATACCCAGGGTCTATTTCAAACTAGGGCATGTTATAAGTCGTCATGGTTAGTCGTGTGCCCTAATGGGTTGAGTCTAACTCATTGACCTAGGAATTATAAGATGAGGTCTTTGCAGCCGGAGGTACTCTCTGCTGGGGGTAGGGTTTGCCTCAAGCTACAAAGAAGAATTCCATTTGTTGAAGAAGTGGACAATTTATATGTGATCACCATATAGGCACACCACTGCTTCCGCTGCTTAGTTTGTCCCCAAACTAAACTCGTGCGGGGGTGACCCAGGGTTTGTGGACTGCTAATTTTTTGATTGTGATTATCCTCTGATACCACTTGTAAGACCCCATTTTTTTTCGATTCAAAACTCGGGGTCTTATGCCCAGAACCGCCGCTTTGCGGTGAGATCTTCGCACCCGGGAAGGTCGTCACTACAACGCGCCGACTCTGCCGGCCTTTTCGATCACAATCAAGTAGCAAGTAGAACAGTAAAGAGAATTGCAGTCTACAATATAATATCACATATAAATAAAAACTCCACGAAGGGAGCGTCAACAGTATAACATTAGAGTAAAATCAGAGTACTGAAAGGAAAAGGACTTAAGCCCGGTACAATAACACCTCACTACTTGGTCACTCAAACGGAAGCTGAAAAACAAACTGCTACTAAGGAACGGAACTCACGGTCCCGGCTGTCTGAGCTCCTGAGCTAGACTGGCCTGTCTCCAAGCGCACCGGCCTCCTGGGCTGCTCCTCCGTGCTGGGCTCCACGATTCCCTAAAATATTGTGGTCCGAAAACCGTTAGTCTATAAGATTAAGCCCTATCATCCCCTACCCCTTCCCCCTATGCCCTAAGGCACCGAGCGGAGAGGAAGAAAGGGGAGGACATGAAGGTGGAGAGTAGTCAAAAGCATATGACAGTGGACCTAACTAGCAAGTTATAACAGACGAACATTATAAGTGTTGTAATAAGTAAAACAGAAAGGTAAAAAAAGTAAGAAATTAAACCTTCACTTATGTGAATACACATAAGCCAAGGGATCTTTTACAAGTCTCCCATCGTATAAATGTCCCATTCCACTTATACGTTGGGGTGTCGGTTATCACAAGCATTATTTAAATATTTAAAATGACCATAATCTATAAAACTTGGCCACACAAGCTTATAGACCAAGGGGTCATTTTGCAGGTCCTAATGTATAAGCATCCCATTCCACTTATACATTAGGTGTCAAGGTTCTCATGAATGATTATGTATGCAACTATATGGTGGGTTAATGATGTTCATGCAGTGCAACTCACCCACACAACTTTGTGTACACAAACCTTTAGTTCCCCCTTTCAGAGCCGTTATCTCCCAGGATACCTCCGTAGTGGCAGACGGAAGCGGTGGGTTGGGCCTCGCCCACCTCAAAAACAGTAAAAGCACCACTGGTCTGACCTATCGTATGCCCTCAACGCCTGGTGCACGAGGCGGACTCCTGCGTACTCTTGCCGACTGGTCCGCCAGACTTAACCTTGGCTAAGTGCAAGCCACCTTGTCGAGTCAACGATATTGGTGTCGGTGCAATCGAACTCCCCAATATCGAAGACCCATCACCTTAAAGTTTCCTATTTATGCACATGCAACATTTAATATAAGAAGTCAAGAGTAAAGCTCCCGGACCAAACTGTCCGTCTCAACCACAAACCGAGACTAAGCTCCCCGGACTAAACCATCCGGCTCAAATTCAAAACTCAACCCTTTGAGCACCGCGGGTTGGCTTAACCTTTTCCAAATGTCTATCTAACTAGTGTGTGAAGTGTAAACCTATTTCAACTAATTACTCTTTGGATTTATTTAAAATTTACGTTAGCCCAGGACTGCCTCCGGATTATGCCCTCTGAGGGGCTCTCAATAGGCACTAGGAACCAAGATGGCGGCATTACGACCCGATGTTCCCTTTTGCAAGGCACTTATTGTTATTGGTTGTTTTTCCCTTACTATATCCCTTAATAAATTGCATCCAACTAAAACTAGGGTGAATTTGACTCTTCACTCTTACGGGGACGACGATCTTTCGTCAGATCCGTGCTCCTTCTACCACAACCACTCACTTCTCGTCACTCCTTAGAACCTTCCATGACAACCTATCTAAATCCATCCCAATCAGCACATTGAGAAACTCTAACATTGCCCTAAGTTGTCTCCAAATGCGATCTTTTACGAAAACGCTAAATGCAGACCAGCCTACACTATATGAAGACCTTGATAGGATGTCCTTTGTTTCTTCATCTGAATGACCTAAGTTATTTACTGGGGTCCTATCATGTCATAAATGAATCAATTCCAGGTTATAATCATTTTCTCAATTAATCTAATAATTAATTAATTTTCCTACAAATCCAAGGTCTACCAATTTGAACATGAAATAGACTTTTTAGCTATGTAAAAATCATAATAAATTCATAATAAATTCTGTTATATCTAAAAAAAGATATATCCAAGGTTTGACATTTTCCTCTAAGGTCTAAGAGGCTTAATCATGTTTTATCAATAATTCATTTCTTTCATGACTAATGAATAAACTACTTCAAATCTTCATTCAAATAATTTGAATCAATTATAGGATACCAATAACACTATGAAAACAGTACTAGATAAGTTTCATAATTTTCCTACTGGGAATTAATTTACAATAAATCATTTACTAAATTCTTAATCTAGCATGCTTGTGAATCAAGTACTATATTCATAACTCAAAAAATTTTGAATAAATTCCCACTGGTACATATTGGTTTAAGAACCCTGTTTACCAAATTTCATAATTTTTTAGAAAATATTTAAGCCATAATATATTTTAAAACCATAAAGCCCTTTTATAACACTTGTGAAAGAACTACTAGATTTCTTCAACATAAAATTAAACTAAAATTCAGAAGCATTACTACTGACCAACAACATCTAATTCCAGAGTTTCATGGGGTCTTATTTGAGTTATAAATCTTAAAAAAATAAAAAATCAAATAGGGCTATACCCACATTCATAAGTGAAGTACTAGAAATAATTATCCAAAAATTCTAGTAAAATCATCCAAGGGTCCTAACTACCCTAGAAACACTCTACCCAAGTTTCATAGCTTTTAAATGAATTTAAGTTACTGATTTGACCTAAAAGCCCTTCTACCCTAAAACTAGGGTTTAGGTTTTGAGGTACCTACCTACCTCTAAATTCTCTAATATTTCAACCAAAGGTTTAAATACCCATTTACAACCACTCCACCAAAACTCAAGGCCATACAAGGGCATTTGCCCCTATATCCTTCACAATCCCCCAAAGTCCTCATTTAGGGTTTGAACCTGGGCCCTAGGGTAAACTTACCCTAATCCATCCCATTTTCCCCAAGGGGGTTCTTAGGATCATTTCAAACCAATGTTCAATATCTCAACCTCTGTTGAGGTGAGATGATCTCTCAAGTGTCAAAAGTACCTTTTCCCTAAATTTCCCTTCCCTAGGTCCAAACTTGGGTTTAGTGAATTCCTATTCAAAACTCAACCAAATGAGTTGAAATTTGAACCAGACCTAGATACCTATACCAGGGACACCTCACCAAAATTTGGGAGGGTATGGAGGTCATTTGACCCTTTAATTATCTTGCCCTAGCTTTTCTAGGGTTAGGGCAAAACCCTAAGCTACACTATTCCAAATGGTCTCCAAATTTTACAGGAGCTAGTATTAGATTACATTAAGCTCCGGTCCAAAATTTAAAGAATTTGGAAAAAGGGTTAGGTGTGGAGAATTATTTGAAAATCTGCCCTATGTATAGGACCTACCCTAGAAAAATGGCCCTAAAAGTCAGTAGACTTGTCCTAAAATTTTCCATTACATATCAAACTGTAGATAATAAAAATGACTACAAAATTTATGTTGATCATTTTTGATGAACATGCCCCTAAAGGGCCTAAATAATTTTTAGAAGAAATCTGCCCTAGTTGTAGGACATACCCTCACTAAAAAGGCTCTACAGGGCAGTCCCCTCATCCACCTTTTCACCACTGCATATCAAATTGTCGGTCTTCAGAAGACCTACAACTTTCATGTTGTAACCTTTCTCAGGAGGTGTCTATAAGTGCCCTTAATTTCATTTACAGTGAATCTGTTTAAATTAAATACAGAAATTTAATATAATAAATCATTAATTCATATGTTAGGGTTGCACGAATCTTAAAGAGATCCGACGGGAGCTGTACCTCATCTTCTCCAAAATGCCAAAACCAGAAACCGTGGGAGATGATTTTCACGGGGCTATTCCCGGCCACTAGGGGCGGTGCCACCACCGGGGATTCACTCCTATATGTCCCCGGTGGTGGGGGCTAGCCTTGCCGGCAGTTAGTGCGGCCGGAGGTGGCGGCGCCGCCCTACCTGAGAGCTTCAAAAGCTCCATAAAAATGGAATTTTTCTGAAATTTTAAACCTTGGCTTCGGTTCGTTTGAGCATGAGCTCCACTCCTAAACAGTCCTAGCATCTAAACATGAGAGAAGAGGTGAGGGAGGACCTGATTTCGGGCTTGGATGCGAGTTGAACGGCGGGATGCCATGGTGGCGGCGGTGGCGGCGGTGGCGGTGGTGGCGGCGTTTCTCTCATAGGTGGCTCCAGTAAGGGTTCTATCCTCCTTCTCTGATTTCGAAATGTGTCGCCCCTCTCTCCTAAGTGAGTATATAAGGGGTAGAGGGGAAGAGGGGGCGGTTTCATCCAAGAGGCAAGTGTCCCTTCATGGTGGGGGTCGGTTAGAGGTGAGGAGGGGTGGGGCCACCTCTTGGTGGCCGGGATAGGGTTGGAAGGAAGAGGTGCCAGTCACTAGGTGGCTGTGGGCCCCTCCTTGGCCGAGCCCCATGCCTACTCCCTCTTCAAAACACCCTTTCACCTCTCCACCACCTTTTCTCTCTCCTCTATATAACCCAAAACTCATTTTTTTTCTCTCCTAGTCACCCTCACGAATTCCTCCTCCTAAAAAGCTTAAAGGCAGCCCAAGTGAATATTAAATCCTTAAATGTCATATGAGGGGGGGGGGGGGGAACTCACCATTCTACCATGAAAATACCCCTTATTCTCACTTTCTCTCTCCTATATTTAGCCTATTTCTCACTTCTTTCTCTCTCCTAGTCAACATGTTGGCTAGACTAGGGTTTAGGCTATAGGCAGCCATAATAACTCCTAATAAAACCCCATGAGTCTACATGAGGGGGCTTGAGCTTGAGTTAACCCAATTGAGCTAGGTTTGACTTGATTTGGGTTTAGGGTTGACTTGGTCAATTTGACCTTCAGAGTCAACATCAATAGACCCCTAGGGACCCATTGACCTCCCCTAAGGCCTAGGTATGGTTAGGTAGGGTAGACTTGGCATAATGAGGGTGAGTTGACCCAAGGCAGGGTTAATTTGGCATAACTAGGGCTTAAGTTGACTTGGGTCAACTTAGCCACTAGGTTTGCACCCAATGGGTCCTTGGTGACCCATTGATCTCATATTAGGTCTAAGAATGCCTTGGAGTCAGATTGAACCCACTAGGCTACCAAAAATCAGGGTTTTAAGATTTTACTATTTGCAGCTCAAGTGAGTCTCAACTAGCTAGTTGGGTCACCTGACCTCCTAGGCTTAACCTAGGACTTGTTATGACCTAAGCATGTTCAAGTCACTCCTAAGGGGGGTCTAATTTGAAAATGGGATGTTACAGGTTCACTAACTTAGGCTGAGTGTGACCCAACATTGTATAGCTAGGGTCATGAGTAGTAGTCGTAGAGTTTAGGCCATGTCTTGATTAGTGCTACCTCCTTAGACAAGATACAAGTGGACTTCAGAGAATCAGTTTTAGCAGCTTTCAGAAGACAGTGATCAGTTAGAAATTCTTCGAACTCAGCTCGACGATCGTCGATCTCTGATCGAGAACTCAGAGTTAATTCTCTGAGCTGAGCTCGACATTCTCATAACTCAACTCGACGCTTAATTTTCCTCTGTCAGTTTCTCAGCTTGACGAACTCAGAGTGCAGATTTGGAAAGTTATTCCAAGTTAACAGATCGCAGAGCATAGGTCAATGAAGTTGAATTCCCTGGTCGACGATCTTTGATCTCTGGTCGACGAATTCTGTTTTGCGTTCGAAGTTTTCTGTGTAGTTCCAAAATGAGTCCTTCCCTCTTCTGTTCCTTTTTAGAAGTATTATTCTGATCATTTAATGCAAATATTCTTCTGAATATAGCAGTTATTTGGTTGCATTAAATATGGTATTCTTCAGAATAAATAATTGCTTATTCTATCAAGAACAGTTTGCAAACTCATAAATGCTTTTATTCCAGCCGTTTTCTATTCCTTCCAGCAGCCAGCATTTATGGAAAGAATTCAAAAATTCAAAGAGAATTTTTTCAGTTGTGGAATAAAAGTAATTCTCTCTTATTCGAGAAATAGAACAGATAAGAAAGATAGTTACAGAAAACAGGAAGAGAAATCGAGAAGCAATTGAACAGGAAATTCTGAAGAAGCACTCGATTCTCTCAATGCTTTCTCATTATCTTCCATCACTGTAGATTGAAGAAGAACAAATTATCAAGATCAAGAGTATTCTTCAACCATTGTTCCAGAAATCCTCAGAGACATTCTATTCAACATCTATTACTGGATTTCCTAGATCTTGGCAGATCAAGGTTAAGACCTACTAACCATTTAGCAAACCTCTGTTCTTTCAGAAACATTCTACTTCTCAGAAGGAGCTTTGATATCACAAGAATCCACACAGTCTTCTCAATTGTATTTGAGAAAAGAGAAGACTTCCATAAACTTTTTCCATCCCATTGTACAGGGTTATAACTCCCTTCAAAAGTTAGTTTGGTTGACAAGTCTACCTCCAAAAGTCTTGAAGTTGGTTTTTGGACACCTGATCAAAAGCCTGAAAGATTTCCTGATCTACCTGAACAAAATCTTGTGGTGGCAGTCACCTGATCAAAACCTGCTAGTGGATTCCTACCAAGGGTTGTAGAAGAATGGATGTACCCAGGTTTAGGGGAAACACTATAAACTTCTTGTGTCGTCTGGTTGCTCCTTTTCATTTGTTTTTGCCGTGCTTGTGATTGCTGAATTGTTTAGCTTAGTTTTCCTTATTGTTGGGTACATTGGAAAATGTGTACCTGATTTGAAGAAGCCTAACTTAGCTTAATGATATACATCAAGGTGTATTTGATGTTTCTTTAAGTTGACATGTGCAGGTGAAGAAGTATTTAAGAATACAGGAAATTATTCTAAGTCCATATGTCGGCATCTGAAGAAATTGTGTCGACACTTCAGAATAATTGTGTCGACACTTGAAGGAAGCATTGTCGACTCACAGAAAGATAGTCGACCACATTTGTGTCGACACTGGGAAGCAGTGTCGACTCACAGAAAGATAGTCGACCACATTTGTGTCGACACTAGGAAGCAGTGTCGACTCACAGAAAGATAGTCGACCACATTTCTGTCGACACTGGGAAGCAGTGTCGACTCACAGAAAGATTGTCGACCTCATCTATGTCGACACCTGAAGGAAGAGTCGACACAAATTCTCTGTGTCGACTCATTCTCAAGATGAAGTTCTGAAGAAGCAGTGTCGACTTAAAGGCAAACTAGTTGACATCATCAAAGGCTGTGTCGACACCAAAGTCACTTGTGTCGACACATATAGACAGTTGGTCTCGACACTTTCTGACAGTCTGTCTCAACACTTTGCTATCCAAGACTAAGGCACAGGATCTGTTTGAAGACTTGACAACTTTGGGTTGCAACCGGTTAACTGATGTTGTCAGACTTGTCAGAAGTCAGTTAGAAACCGGATCAGCCGGTTACCATGAAGAAGATCTATAAATTGACAGATTCAGAGAGAAAGAAAAAAAAAGGGCGAGATTAAGAATTTTGGCAATCAATTTGAGAAATCAAATCAAGAAGGAGTAATACACAAAAGAAGATCTTCATCAGAAGATCTAAGAAGACGATCTCAGGATCTGTCTAAGTAGAGTTCTTTCAAGAATTCAGAAGTATCATCAAAGGTGTTGGATAGAGAGGGATCCAGCCTCTTGAAGAAGAAGAAGGAAGCCATCATTGGTTTCTCAAGAAGCTGTTTGGAAATCAACTCAGCTAAGTTCAGATTCAAGAAGCTTTGAAGAAAGCTCAGATTCAGTTGATTTCATCAGCTGATCAAGATTTGTCTTGTTCTTTTCTCTCTCAACAAAGGCAAGATATTAAAAACTTCTTTTCTAATTTCTGTTGGATCTGTCAATACAGATCTGAGTTGTAATCCTGTGTTATAAAGGCTGAGTGTAGGAGAGTTGATCTCTGAGTGGTAGGGCTATTTGCCTGAGTGTAGGAGAAGGTTCTTCTCTGAGTTGTAGGCTTTGTGATAAGGCTGAGGTAGGGCTGTTGAGCCTGAGTTGTAGGAACCTTTTCAGGTTCTGAGCTGTAGGATCTGTGGATCTGAGTAAAGAGGAAGTTTGGCCGAATCTATCACACTGCTAGATAGGTGAAGGGGGAAAGTGGATGTACCCAGACCTTGGGGAACCATTATAAAACATTGTGCAATCTGTGATGATTAAATTTCTGTGACTGTTGTGCTGTGTGTTTTAATTCTGTAATTGAATTCTGCCAAAAAGTGTTAACAAGGTTTAGAACCTATTCACCCCCCCCCCCCTCTAGGTGTTTAGGTTGTCTTGAAAGTAAAACTTTCAAGTGGTATCAGAGGGAGGTTCCTCAAAAAGGACTTAACAGTCTGAGGTAGATCTGAAAGGCAGAATCAAGATTCAAGAAGATGGGTTCTGGAGAAAATCACAAGGAGTTAGGGTCAATGAAGTTACCCATCTGCAGGAAGGAAATCTTTGGAATTTGGAAAGAAAGAGTCAGATTGTTCATGGAAGAATTTGACCCAAGGATATACATCACAGTTCAAGAAGGACCCTTCATTCCAATGAAGGTATCAGTTCTTGATGCTAATATTCAAACTCCAAAGAGTTATTCTGAAATGACCAAGGATGAAATCATTTTGTTAACCTTGGACAAGAGAGCTCAGAATATTATTGTGAGTGCCATAGATGATTCTACATTTCAAAATCTGATTCACTGCAAGACCTCCAAAGAGATGTGGGACACCTTGATTGTCTACATGGAGGGATCTGAAGAAGTAAGATAGGATAGGAAGTCTATGCTCAACCAGGAATATGAAAGTTTTAGACAAGGAAAAACTGATAGCATAACTGAATGCTATAAGAAATTCTATAGAATTATGAATGAGTTAAAGTCCTATGGAAGAGTATTCAGTACCTATGAACTAAATGTCAAATTCTTAAGATCCTTGACAAAGGATTGGGACACAAAGATCTGTGCCATAAGAGAAATGGCTAAACTGGCAGAGATTTCTCCTCCAACCTTATTTGGAAAGTTGCTATCCTATGAAATGCAACTTATGGTGAGGAAGGAGGAGGAAAAGAATTCAAAAGGAGAGCATAGAGAGAAGACAGTGGCCTTCAAGGCAGAAGCCACTAGAAAGAATAGGAGGATATCACCATCTCCTCCTAAGGAAGTTGCAGAAGTTAGTTCTGAAAATTCAGATAATTAGGGTTCAGAAAGCTGTGAGTCAGATGCAGATTTTGCTGCATTTACAAGGCAATTCCAGAGATTCTTAAAGAAGAAGCAGTGGATGTCTAGGCCCTCCTCATCACAGCAAGTTGATGACTATTATCAGAAGAAAAGTCATCAAGGAAAGAGAAGAGCAGAACAATGCCCAGCAAGGCCACTACTTTAAAGATTGTCTGCTATTATTACAATAGGCCTGGACATGAAGTGGCTGACTGTCCTGAGAAGAGAAAGGAGTCATCAGACAAGAAGAAGACTTATCAAAAGGGCAAGAAGGAAAAATCCTTTGTTGCAAAGAAGGAAAAGAGCCTAACAGATCAATCAACTTCAGAATCTGAATCTGAAGCTGAAGCATATATTGGACTGTATGCTGCTACTAAAGAAGAGGAGTTCATGCAATTGCTAGACTCCATCTATGAACAAGAAGATCATCAGTGCATGGGACTGATGGCAGGATTAGAAGAAGACATGTACAAGAATCAGTCTGGTCCTAGTAAGGTACTATGTCCTACAATAAAATCTGTTTACAGTACAAGTGCAGAATCAGCTACATCTGCATCAAGTGATGTAGATGCATCTGAATCTGAAGGAGATGTCTATCAATTGATAGATAAGTATGGGGACTTGTTACAGGACCTTAAGAAAAGCAAGAACCTGGTTAAATCTCAGGCTCAGGAAATTGCTGATCTAAAGGTAGCTGCAACTGAGTTTGAAAAAGTAATTGATCAGAAGTTAAATGAAATTGCCAAACTAAAGAATATAACCATTATTCAGATGGGCACAATCAATTATACCAATGATCAAGTGAAGAGTCTGGAGGCCAGACTAAGAATAGAAAAGGAGTTAGTGGCAAGTTACTCTAAGCCAAAGTCTGTCTTACCCTTGATAGATGAATTTGTTACTCAAAAGGGTAAGGCAGGATTAGGATTCAAAGGTAACCCCAAGGCAGCCCAATTCTAGAGGAAAGGCAAAGCTCATGTCAAGCCACTGAACTTTTCAGTCCCTATTAAGTTTAGAAAGGTGCAAGTGCCTTCTAAACAATATGATCATGAAGATATTCATGATCATTTTAAGACTAATGTTCTGACAAACAAGGGTGTAAATGCCAACAGGCCTATCTATGTTCATAAACCCAATGGTTATAATAAATCAGTGGGTGAAGCTGCTGTAGCACCAACAATGGACAGAAATTCCTCTATCAAGGGTGTATCTAGAACTAGATACAATAAGTTTGAATGTTGGTGCTATGGCAAGAGAGGCCATTTTGCATTAGACTGCTGGCATAACACAAGTGTTAGAAAGAACAATAGTCTACCTGTTAGAAGAGATAATGGTAGCTTTTTTAATGCTAACCTGAACCAAGGACCCAAGACTTACTTGGGTTCTAAGGGTAAGTAAATCAATATTACAGGAAAGTCCAAGTGGCCATGCCCCTATATGGTACTTGGACAGTGGTTGTTCCAGGCACATGACTGGAACAAAGGGGCTGCTAAAGGAGTATACATCTGTCAAAGATGGACCTAAAGTGATCTTTGGTGGATCTGAAAAAGGAATCATCAAAGGGTTTGGTAACATTTCTACTAACCTAATTACTATCACCCAAGTGGCTTATGTAAAAGGTTTGAAACATAATCTAATAAGCATAAGCCAGCTGAGTGATTTAGGATATGACATTTCATTTGTTAAGGATGGATGTCATATCAAAAGGTCAAGTGATCAAGAGATCATATTGACTGGATATAGGAAGAGAAATGTATATTGTCTTAATTTTGTATGTAAGAGCAAGGCTTCTTCCATCTGTCTAGTAGCTGATGATAATGCTTCTCATTATGTCAAGTGGCACAAGAGATTGGCTCATCTTAACTACAAGACAATTGGCCAACTCTTTAGCAAAGAGTTAGTAAGGAATGGTCCTCAAGTTAAGTGTATAAAGGAAGGGATATGCTCAGCTTGTCAAAAGGGCAAGCAGACAAAATCCTCCTTTCATAACCTTGAAAACAAGGATTCTGTGAGGTGCTTATACCTTTTGCATATGGATCTTTTTGGTCCTATGCCAGTTCATAGTCTAGGTAGGAAGGTCTACACTTTTGTGGTTATAGATGACTATTCTAGATTTACATGGGTGTTCTTTCTGAGACAGAAATCAGAAACCCCAAGTGTCTTACTTAATTTTGTGAAGCAGATTCAGAATGAACTGAATAGTACAGTGGTCAAAATCAGAAGTGACCATAGTACTGAGTTTCAATCTAAAAGCATGACAAAGTTATGTGAAGACTTTGGGATTTTCCAAGAGTTCTCCTCACCTAGAACACCACAGCAAAATCTGAAAGAAAGAATAGAACATTAATTGAAGCTGGTAGAACTCTATTGAGTGACACCTCTCTTCCAGAATATTTCTGGGCTGAGGCAGTTAACACTGCATGTCATGTGATCAATAGGGCTTCTATCACCAAGTACCACAAAAAGACTCCCTATGAGATTATGAAAGGTAGAAAACCAAATCTATCCTACTTCAGGATCTTTGGTTGTAAATGCTATATACTTAACAATGGCAAGACATACCTAACTAAGTTTGCTGCCAAATCCCAAGATGGGATATTTGTTGGGTACAACATAAATAGTAAGGCCTATAGAGTCTTCAACTTGACTACTCAAGTTGTTGAAGAATCTGTACATGTTGTGTTTGATGAAACAAGATTAATCAACTGTGAGTTGTCTTGTAGATCAAATGATTCAACAGGTATAAGCAAAAGAATGGATAAGCTCTCCATTGCTGAAGCATCAAAGGAAGATGGAGCATTGGAAAATGAAGGCTACTGTCCAGGGGGAGTACAAAACTCAATAGATGCTGATGAAAACCAAGAGGTTTAGCATGAAAAAGGAGCTGGAGATATTCAACCAGAAAGGAACCTTCCTCCAGCTACAAGACATTTAAGAGATCATCCAGCTGATAAGATTATAGGTGATCCAAGACAGGGAGTGCAGACTAGAAGCAGAAATCAAAGCACAAACCTGCATTCAAGTTTCCTGTCTCAAGTGGAGCCTAAGAAGTTTGAAGAAGCCATCCAAGACCAGCACTGGACTGATGCTATGCAAGAGGAGCTGAATCAATTCAGAAGGTGCAATGTCTGGGAGCTTGTTCCTAAACAAAGAGGCCACAACATAATTGGCACAAAGTGGATTTATAGGAACAAATTGGATGAGAGTGGAATAATAGTGAAGAATAAAGCAAGATTGGTTGCAAAAGGATACATGCAGGAAGAAGGGATTGACTTTGATCAAACCTTTGCCCCAGTAGCAAGGCTAGAGGCAATCAGAATGTTCCTTGCCTATGCAGCCTATCAAGACATCAGAGTGTACCAGATGGATGTGAAATCAACATTCCTGAATGGTGATTTAAAAGAGGAAGTATATGTAGAGCAGCCATCAGGATTTGTAGATCCTCTTAAACCAGATTATGTCTATAAGCTTAGGAAAGCTTTGTATGGGTTAAAGCAAGCCCCAAGGGCTTGGTATGAAACCCTGTCTACTTTCCTTATTGAGAATAAATTCTCAAGAGGAAAAATACACAAAACTCTATTCCTTAGGGAATCCAAAGGTAAGATCATCTTAGTTCAGATCTATGTTGATGACATAATCTTTGGATCTACTGAAAACAACCTTTGTAAAAAGTTTGCCAAACTTATGCAAGGGAAGTTTGAGATGAGCAGTATAGGGGAACTTAAGTTCTTCTTGGGACTCCAAGTAAGACAGACTGATGATGGCCTGTCCATATCCCAGTCTAAGTTCACCAAAGAATTAATTAAGAAGTATGGTATGGAGTCATCCTCCACTATGAGAACTCCTATGGGAACAAGTATGCCTATATGCAAAGATGATGCAGGTAAACATGTTGATGAATCTTTGTATAGAGGGATAGTTGGCTCTCTACTATATCTCACTGCTAGTAGACCAGATATTATGTATGCTACATGTGTCTGTGCTAGGTACCAAGCCTGCCCTAAAGAATCTCATTATACTGCAGTCAAAAGGATTCCGAGATATCTTAAGGGCACACCTAATCTAGGCCTTTGGTACCCTAGGAATAGAGATTTTCTACTAACAGGTTATTCAGATGCAGAGTTTGCAGGCTGTAGAGAGGATAGAAAGAGTACAACAGGTAGATGTCAATTCTTGTGAGGAAGATTGATATCATAGAGTAGTAAGAAGCAGACCAGTATGGAAATATCCACAGCTGAGTCAGAATATGTTGCTCCTGGCAGCTGCTGTGCACAGCTATTGTGGATACAGTATCAGCTTAAAGATTATGGTATTCAAGTAAGTAGAACACCTCTTTTGTGTGATTCTAAGAGTGCAATTTCTATTGCTAATAATCCTATTTCTCATAGTAGAACTAAGCATATAGAAATTAAATACCATTTTCTTAGAGAACATGTAGAAAGAGAAGACATCTCAATGGAATTTGTTAAAATAGATTATCAAATAGCAGATGTATTTACTAAGCCACTGGATGAAACAAAATTCAATAAATTTAAAATTGAATTAGGCATGTTGACCATTGATTAGGTTATCAACAAACTTACAAGTGGCATTAGATTATCAAGTGGTACAAAAACAGAAATTGGCTAAGTAAAATTGTGTCGACACATTCAGTGAAAATGTGTCGACTCAGTAAATTCATGTCGACTAGTCAGAGAATATGTGTCGACACAGAGAATTTGTGTCGACACTTAAGAATCAAATAGTCGACTCATCCAGGAATGTAGTGTCGACTTCACCAGAATAGTGGTGTCGACACTTACAGATTTTGTGTCGACACTTATCCTAAGAGTCGACACAGAATTTCTGATGCTCTACTATGTCTCTCAGGTGTCGACATATCCACAATTGGTGTCGACAAATAGTAGACAGACTTGCTGTCAAGACAATAGAAGTTTGTGTCGACACACTCCATCTGTGTCGACACTTATAGACTGTTTTGCCCGCCTTTTGATCTTCTTTCAATAGAAGGTATAAATAGGTCAAGAACTTATTCTGTCGACACGCTTACAAGGTTTTCGAGACTGAAACCCTGTGTTGACATTCTCTCTCTCTCTTCTCTCCAGCTTTCTCGTCTGATCAATGGCACCAAAGGTTGAAGATAACATCAACGAAGGATTTGAGTTGGTACGCAATGCCTTTACTGATGCCCCGACAGATATTCAAAGGGTTATAACTCTAATCTCTGAATCTGGAATAGAGTTTCTAGTTTCTGAACCTTCAAAGATATGGAAGAAGGAGGTGCTTGAATTCTTTACCTATGCATCAGTGGATTCAGCTGGTCTCAAGATAAAATCCACAGTTCATGGGATAAAGGTGAAAATCACACCAAGAAGTTTGAGAAAGACTCTACAATTGCCTATAGTTGAGAATGAAGAAGAGGTCCCAACTTCTAAGTCAAGGGAGGCTCTCCAATGGTGTGGATTGGATCCAACCCTGAAGATTGGAGCTGCTTTCAACAGAAAAGGAATGAATCAACAAGGAAAATTTTTGTCTGAAGTAGTTGGGAAAGTAATTTTGTGCAAACCAGGTGGACATGATAGGATTTCAGCCTATATGTTCAGCCTAATGACCAGAAGTGTATTTACAATACCAACTAACTGGTCAGTTGTAGTATTTGATAAGATCAAGGAAGGAATAAAGAAGCCAAATCTGGCTAGAATTATGAGTTTATACCTGGCTAAAGTGATCCCTGAGGTTATGCAACAACTGCCTGGGACAAAAATTAATCACATGAGGAAAATAGATATAAGATTATTTTCAAGGTGGGATAGGGTGCTGTCTAAAGATATGCCTGATGAGAACAGGCAGGACACCCCTGTGAGATCCCCTACACATGATCTAGGCACTGCCCAGCATCAAGAAGAGCAAGTGAGAAAGCAGGTTGAAGATCAGCCTGAGTCTGTTCAAGATGAAACCATTCCTGCCCAAATGCAGGGGGAGCAAGCTCACTCTCCTGCCCAGAATGTATCTACTTCAGAACAGGTAAAGGGAAAGAAAGTGAGTTTTCCTGCCAAGAACATTCCTAATATTTTTACTCCTGCACAGGTACAGGGGGAGCAAGTACATTCCCCTACCCAGGAAATTCCACATACTGAACAAGTGCAGGAGGTGCAAATGTCTGAACAAGTGCAAGAGGAAGAACAAATTGATTTATCAAAAGATTTGAATATTGCAGATCTAGATGATTCAACATCTGTTCAAGATCAGAAGGAATACACTCTAGATGAGTTATTTCCTAATATTGAAATTGCTACTGATAGAATAGAGGAGGAGCAAGAAAATGAGAAGGCACTAGATATGGAGATTGAACAAGAAGCTGAGAAAGAACAAGGAGTTAAGAAGGAGCAAGTAGTTGAGGGGGAGCCTTTGCATGTTGAGGCTGAACAACATGGCACTGAGACAGATATTCCTCCTACTTCTCCTGACAGAGTTCAAATTGAAAGTTAATCTGATTCTGAGAATGAAAAAGCCAGACTGGCTAAGAAGAAAAAGCTCATGGTCTTTAAGAGAAGGAGCAAAAGCTATAAGCAGACTCTACAAACTACACCTCTCCAATCTCCTTCTGAATTTAATTATAACAAGTTTATGATAGACTTGCAAGTTAAGTTGGATGAACACAGATTGGCTGTTGAAAAGTATGTTGATGAGAGCAATAAATCCCTTCAATTTGACTTGGCTCAAGATATTAAATCTATTAGATTTGAAGTAAATATGAATAAGAAGGAAATGACAGATTGCTTCCATAAGGGAGATAATGCTGTAGTGTTTTTGGCTAAACAACAGCAGTCTATCCTCACTAAAGTGGATGATATTGCTTTAAAGCAAGGTTATGTTTTGGAGAATCAGCTAAGGATGAATGATAATTTGACTGAATCTCACCATGAAATTCTTGAAAAGTTCACAAAGGCTACTGCAGGGATGACTGCAGTAAGAGCAAAGGAGATGGAAGAGTTTGATAAGAAACTTCAAGAAGCAATTGAATCAGTTAAGACTGCCATCACTACATCTCAGAAGGACATATCTGACAAACTACAAAAATTGAAACCATATTTTAAAGAAGGTGTAAATTATCTAGATGGCCAGATCAGATTTCAAAAGAATGATCTAAGAGATCATATTACCAGAGAAGTCATAAAGGGGGAGAGGTTGTTAGTTCATGCTGGCTCAGAGCACACCAAATGGGTGACAAATAGTATTCCAGCCATATTGGGATATCCACCTTTGTGTGATGATGCTCTGGTGGCTGAGTCCGGAATTCAAACAGGTCTACATAAAGGCAATCAACCTGAGATTGCCCAAGTCATTTACCCTCCTCCTGATTTTGATATGATTGATCAGCAAGTTCAGGATATGTATAATCCTCCAAAGGAGGTTACCAATGTTGTTATTGAAAAAGTAGATAAGCCTGATGCCAACTTGCAAGAACAGCAAGATGCTCTACTATCAAAGAAATGATTTAGAGAGCAGGCTGAACTTAAGCCAGATTTTGAGCAGTGGAGCCCTACTTCAAGAAATATTATACTAACTGCATGGAAGGCTGTAAAGGACAAAGTACATGAAAGAGGAAAGTGGTATAATGAAATGGAATGGCAAAAGTATGAAGCTAGGCAGGAAGCCATAGTACAGTTCAGGAGAAAAGCCAAGCTGGGAAGGCTGCCACCAGATGCTCAGGAGCCGAGCAAGTACTTTCCAAAGCCCTTTCATTACTTTGAAAGGCAAAGGATCAAGAAAGAAGCACAGAAGAAAGCTGAGCTAAAAGGCAAGAAGCCAGCTGAAGTTGCTGAAGCTCCTGTGAAGGCTCAAATCCAATCTGGCAAAGGAATTGTCATAAAAGAGCCTGATCAGTCTTAGTTCTAAGTTCTTTCAAAAGTGTTTTGTAATGTTTTGTTTATTCATTCAATGTAAACATCTGTAATCAAACATTATCAAGTTATAAACAAAATTTTGTTTGGAATCATATATTCATGTTCACTCTGTGATGAATTGTTAATATTTTGTTTATATTAAGTATTTCTGTAATGTCATACATCATCATATTATATTTGTTATAAATGGTGTATATCATTAACTAAAAGGGTTATGACTTCTCCAAATAGGGGAAGATTCTTGGGTACATTGGAAAATGTGTACCTGATTTGAAGAAGCCTAACTTAGCTTAATGATATACATCAAGGTGTATTTGATGTTGCTTTAAGTTGACATGTGCAGGTGAAGAAGTATTTAAGAATACAGGAAATTATTCTAAGTCCATATGTCGGCACCTGAAGAAATTGTGTCGACACTTCAGAATAATTGTGTTGACACTTGAAGGAAGCAGTGTCGACTCACAGAAAGATAGTCGACCACATTTGTGTTGACACTGGGAAGCAGTGTCGACTCACAGAAATATAGTCGACCACATTTGTGTCGACACTAGGAAGCAGTGTCGACTCACAGAAAGATAGGTGACCACATTTGTGTCGACACTGGGAAGCAGTGTCGACTCACAGAAAGATTGTCGACCTCAACTATGTCGACACCTGAAGGCAGAGTCGACACAATTTCTCTGTGTCGACTCATTCTCAAGATGAAGTTCTGAAGAAGCAGTGTCGACTTAAAGGCAAACTAGTTGACATCATCAAAGGCTGTGTCGACACCAAAGTCACTTGTGTCGACACATATAGACAGTTGGTCTCGACACTTTCTGACAGTCTGTCTCAACACTTTGCTATCCCAGACTAAGGCACAGGATCTGTTTGAAGACTTGACAACTTTGGGTTGCAACCGGTTAACTGATGTTGTCAGACTTGTCAGAAGTCAGTTAGAAACCGGATCAGCCGGTTACCATGAAGAAGATATATAAATTGACAGATTCAGAGAGAAAGAAAAAAAAAGGGCGAGATTTAGAATTTTGGCAATCAATTTGAGAAATCAAATCAAGAAGGAGTAATACACAAAAGAAGATCTTCTTCAGAAGATCTAAGAAGACGATCTCAGGATCTGTCTAAGTAGAGTTCTTTCAAGAATTCAGAAGTATCATCAAAGGTGTTGGATAGAGAGGGATCCAGCCTCTTGAAGAAGAAGAAGGAAGCCATCATTGGTTTCTCAAGAAGCTGTTTGGAAATCAACTCAGCTAAGTTCAGATTCAAGAAGCTTTGAAGAAAGCTTAGATTCAGTTGATTTCATCAGCTGATCAAGATTTGTCTTGTTCTTTTCTCTCTCAACAAAGGCAAGACATTAAAAACATCTTTTCTAATTTCTATAGGATCTGTCAATACAGATCTTAGTTGTAAGCCTGTGTTATAAAGGCTGAGTGTAGGAGAGTTGATCTCTGAGTGGTAGGGCTGTTTGCCTGAGTGTAGGAGAAGGTTCTTCTCTGAGTTGTAGGCTTTGTGATAAGGCTGAGGTAGGGCTGTTGAGCCTGAGTTGTAGGAACCTTTTCAGGTTCTGAGCTGTAGGATCTGTGGATCTAAGTAAAGAGGAAGTTTGGACGAATCTAGCATACTGCTAGATAGGTGAAGGGGGAAAGTGGATGTACCCAGACCTTGGGGAACCACTATAAAACAGTGTGCAATCTATGATGATTAAATTTTTGTGACTGCTGTGATGTGTGTTTTAATTCTGTAATTGAATTCTGCCAAAAAGTGTTAACAAGCTTTAGAACCTATTCACCCCCCCCTCTAGGTGTTTAGGTTGTCTTGAAAGTAAAACTATCAAGTTCCTTAACTAATATATGGTATCATTATATTTACTCTGATTTAACCTAGAAAAAGAGCAAAAGTTTTAATACTCTATTCACCCCCCCCCCCCTGTAGAGTAATCTGACCTAACACCCTCCTTTCAATTGGTATCAAAGGGTGTGTTTGTTTGGTTGTACAAGTTAACACTTAAACTAAGATCCAGTTAGATCAGATTTTCTTCTTCCCAACTTTTCTCTATCACAATGGCACAAAACAAGGATTATGTAAGCACCAGACCTCCAGTATGCAACCTGAATAAGTTTGTCATCTAGAAGGCAAGAATAAAATTGTACATGAATATATTAATGAGGATATATTTAATTCTTTCTTGACAGGACCTCCTACTGCAGTAACTTATTCAACCTTAACATCAAGAACTCATGTTGTTCCACCACCTGAGTGGACAGATGCCCAGAAGAAAGCCAAGATTGCAGATGTAAGAGCCATGAAGATTTAAGCTCAGACTATGTCTGATGATATTTTTCAGAAAGTGGCTGAGTGCACTTCAGCCAAAGCAATCTGGGATTCCCTAAACTAGATGGTGGCTGGATCTGCTGATGAGAGAAAGGACAGAAGATCCATTCTAATCTCCCAGTATGAGAACTTCAAGAATGAAGAAGTTGAGTCAGTCAGTGACATGTATAATAGGCTAAGCTCAATCATTAGTGAGCTAAGAATCTTAGACATGGAAATTAGCCAGACTGAAGTGAATGATAAGATCCTTATGTGCTTCCCCAATATATGGGATTCAAGGATTTGGCCTATCAAAGAAGCCAGAAGCATGACTGAGATATCAACTGAGTCTCTACTTGGAAAGCTCAAATCATATGAGTAATTGATGAAGACTAGAGAAGCAGCAGCTGAAATAAAGACTCCAACACCTACCATGAAGGAGCATAACATTACTTTCAAGGCTACTGAGGACTTTGAAGAAACTCCATTCAATGAAGAACTGATGAGTCTATTTGCCAAAAGTTTTTTTAAAATGGCAAAGAAGGACATCAGAAGGAAGTCATCTAGATAAGATGACAAACCAAGGTATGACAAAACTCCTTCTAAAGAAGTTATATGTTTTGGTTGCAAGAAGCCAGGACACTATATCTCTGAGTGTCCAAAAGCTTAAAAGAAAGATATGAGAAGAGAAAAAGAGTCAAGAAGAACCCATCACAGCAAACCCCCCTCAAGCAAGTACAAGTGGAAGGAAAAGGGTTTTGTTGCTGAGACCTGCAGTGATACATAAGAAGAGTCATCCTCTTACAGCTCCAGTGACGATGAAGAAGAGCAAAAGGCGAAGGAAATTTGTTTAATGACAATTGATGCCTGCAGCAGCAAATCAAATGCCGAAGATTCAGATAATGAAGAATCAATGTCTGCTGAGGATCAAGTAACTGCTTCCTATGATTTTGAATCAGGAGAATTTAAATTTTAATATAAAAATCATTGCTTAGACTTAATAAGCTCTGAGAAGGAAATCAAACTTCTTAGAGAGAAATTAACTGAACAAGATAAATATATTGCTGAAAATACAAAATTGTCACTTGAACAAGATTCAGCTAATGAACAAATAGTTTTTCTAAAAATTGAACTAAGTAAGGCCAAGAAACTAGAGGAATCTCTAAATGGCAGGAGCATGAAATTACTAGATATAACCATTACCTCAAATGCTAGGACAAATAAATGTAAACTAGGACTAGGTGCCTCATCCAGTGAACCATCTCTAATCCAGAAGAACAATCTATAAAAACCTGTAAATTTCATTTCTTATAAAGCAAGAAGAACCCTGAACAGGTTAACAAGGTTAATGAAGTACTAAAACAAATGGAATTAAAACAAAAATCTAAGAACAAGAAAAACAATATATATATAACAATGTTCAGCGGTTTTCGTCGAACTCATATCGACGAAATGTGAACAGTTCGTAGACCTCAGAACGACGAACTATGAACACAAACCATAATAATAAAAATTCTTCTCTCTATGATTGACGAAACTAGTATGGTTCGTAGACTAGAGATCGACGATATTGGTGCCCTGAGAATGAATACTTTCCTTCTTCGAGCAGAGATTGTAGATCTCATTCCAATTCGTCGAGCTCAGGTCGACGAACTCACCAAAATTCTTCGATCCCTGATCATAATTACAGAAACTTAAATTCCAACCGAAACTGTAACATTAAACCTAACCAACATAGGGAGAATATCAACCATACACCAAATGGATAATTCCTCCTAGAAGATTTCACCCCTTAGGTTATAAGAGCCAACCTGAATGTTCATTTATATCCAGTTTTTCATTTGAGAAGAAACAAGGACCCAAGGTTACCTGGGTCAAGATCTTTTAATTTGTTTCATTATAGGTAAAGACCTATCCTATAACTCAAAATAAATGGTATCTGGATAGTGGGTGCTATAAGCACATTACTGGATGCAAGGACAGCCTCATCAACTTCAAGGCTAAACTTGGTCCAAGGGTCATCTTTGGAGATTCAAGTTTTGGATAGACTGAAGGCTATGGAGACATCAAAAGTGGAGATATCACTTTCAAAAAGGTAGCAAATATTAATGGTCTCAAGCATAACCTCATATCCATAAGTAAGTTATGTGATTATGATTATCAGGTTTGCTTTTCTAAATCTCAATGTATTATTTCTACAAACAATCAAACTGTTTTAACTAGAATGAGACAAGGTAACATATACTTAGTAAACTTTAAATCTGTCAGTTCAAAAATCTGTTTATTTAATCTTGTTAGTAATCAAAATAATTTTTGGCATAAAAGATTAGGTCAGGTAAATTTGAGAAACATTGCTAGGTTATGTAAAGACAACCTTGTTAGAGGATTGCCTTCTTACTCCTATAAGAAGAAAAGTCTCTGTAGGACTTGTCAGTTAGGCAAGCAAACTAAATAAAGTTTTAAATCATTAAATAGAAGTGACTCACCTAGGATATTGTACTTACTACATATAGACCTTTTTGGCCCTATAGTTGTACAAAGCCTAGGAGGGAAATCTTATACAATAATGATTGTAGATGATTTTTCTAGATTCACTTGGGTATTCTTTCTGAGATCTAAGTCAGATACTTTCAAGGTTCTTACAGATTTTCTCAAGAACATACCGATTGTGTACTCTACTCCAGTTGCATTGATTAGAAGTGATCATGGTACTGAGTTTGAGTCTCTTCTTATGCAAGAGTTATGTAGGAAAGAAGGTATAAGACATTACTTCTCAGCTCCTAGAACACCTCAACAAAATGGGGTTGCTGAAAGGAAGAATGGAACACTAATTAAATTTGCATGCACATTACTTGTAGATGCTTATTTGCCCCTATCCTTTTGGGCAGAGGCTGTAAGCACAACAAATTATATGCTTAACAGAAGTCTTATACACAAGCTTAAGAATAAGACTCCTTATGAGTTACTGAAAGGGAAGAAGCCTAAAGTCATATATTTTAAAGTGTTTGGTTGTATATGCAATATTCATAACAATGACAAGAAATTTATTAGAAAATTTGAAGGAAAGGCTGCAATGGGAATTTTCTGGTATATTCCCAAGTCAGCAAATCTTATATGGTGTTCAATAAATCATCTTCAAAAATTGAGGAATCTGTGCATGTAACTTTTGAAGAAACTAATATGTATTGCAAGGAGAAAGAAATTTCTACCAATGAGTTATTGCAGGTACCTCACTTGTGTGAGAAAATGGATGAACTAAACCTTACACCAAAGGTTATATCACATCCTCATCCACAATGTGATGAAGAATGTTAAGAAGAAACTGTGGAAGCAGTTGAACTTCCTCCAATAGCAGATGCAATTCCACAAGAGGATTTCATTCCAAATGTTGTTGTTGAACTAACTCCACCATCTAATCTTGTCACACTAAGGGATCACCCTAGATCTCAAGTGATTGGAGACATGTCAGTTAGTGTATAGACAAGGCATCAACTCAACCATGATGTGATGCATGCCTGTTTTCTCTCTCAAGTTGAGCCTCAATCCATAACCGATGCAAAACAAGATCCCTACTAGATTATTGCAATGCAAGAGGAGCTCAATCAGTTTGAGAGATGTAGAGTTTGAGACTTGGTTCCAAGGCCTAAATACTATCCAGGAATTGGGACAAAGTGGGTTTTCAGGAACATGCTTGATGATCAAGGTGTGATTGTAAGGAACAAGGCTAGGCTTGTTGCTCAAGGCTATAGGCAAGAGGAAGGGATTGATTATGATCAAACTTTTGCACCTGTTTCCAGGCTAGAGGAAATAAAGATTTTCCTTGCTTATGCTGCATTCAAGAAATTCAAAGTCTACCAGATGGATGTAAAAAGTGCATTTCTGAATGGAGAATTAAAAGAAGAGGTTTATGTTGAACAACCTCAAGGTTTTATCTCTTCATCTCATCCCTCTTATGTTTTTAGATTGCATAAAGCTCTCTATGGTCTAAAGCAAGCTCCAAGAGCTTGGTATGAAACCTTAGCTAGCTTTCTTTTAGAGCATAAGTTTTCTAGAGGTATGGTAGATAGGAAATTATTTTTCAAGCATCATAATGATAAAATGCTTTTGGTACAAATATATGTGGATGAAATAATATTTGGTTATACAGATCCCAAACTATGTACAAGTTTTTCTAACATTATGTATTCCAAGTTTGATATGAGTAGCATGGGTGAGCTCTCCTACTTCCTTGGCTTCCAAGTTAAGCAGACTCCTGATGGAATTTTCCTATCTCAATCCAAATATGCTAAAGAGCTGATTAAAAGGTTTGGGATGGCTGATGCCTCAGCTAAGAAAACACCTATGGCTACAAATTCTATGGTTGATTCTGATGAACAATGGAATTTTGTTGATAAGAAAATGTATAGGGCCATTATTGGGTCCCATCTATATCTCACAACAAGTAGGCTTGATATAATGTTTGTTACATATCTTTGTGCCAAGTTCCAGGTAAACCCTAAAGAATCTCACCTAATTTTATTAAAAAGCATTTTAAGATATATAAAGAATTGCACAGATCTAGGACTCTGGTATCCAACTGAATCAGAATTTGAGTTAACTGAATACTCAGATGCTCACTTTGCTGGATGTAGAGTGGACAGGAAAAGCACTTCAAGCACATGCCAGTTTTTTTGTGCTAGACTTGTCTCCTGGTTTTGTAAAAAACAGACATCAGTTTCTACATCAACTATAGAAGCTGAATATATAGCAGCTGGAAGTTGCTTCTCACAGATACTATGGATACAAAATCAAATCCTAGATTATGGTTACAACTTTATGAATTCAACTCTATTTTGTGATAGTACCATTGCTATATCTATAGTACAGAATGAAGTGCATCATTCTAGAACCAAGCATATAGATGTTAGACATCATTTCATTAGAGAATGTGTGGACAAAAAGAAAATTAATATTACTTTCATTCCCATTGATTTGCAAATGGCAGACATATTCACCAAATCCTTTGATGAGAGGAAACATCTATCCTTTATAAATCAGCTAGGCATGATGAATCGTGATACTTTAATTTAATTTTGCGTCTGTGGTCGAAGAACTTGCCAAAATTCGTCGACCTGTGATCGACGAACTAAGGGAAGTTCTTGAGATATTTCGACGACCTGAGATCGACGAACTCTCTATGGAAGTCATTTGTCATCGACCTGAGATCGACGATCTGGCTTAAGAAAATTTTTCATTGACCTAAGTACGATGAAAAGTTTTCCCCTCTTCTGACTGAGATCTACGAATTCTTTTGACTGTAAAACATTTCGTCGACCTCAGATCGAAGATTTCTCTTTTTTCGTAGGACGGAGTTTGTCGGTTCGTATTCTTAAAAACCTTATAACTAGGTTTTCTTCGACCTCCATCCAGCGCTTTCTGTTCCCCTACACTTGATCTTTTTTGCTTTCGTATTGTATGACACTAATGGCAATTCCAGCAGGATCTCTTTCAAGCATGAAGTTCGATATGGGTTTCGACATCGATTTTGATTCTTTTCAGCATTCAGACCAGATCTTCAAAGTTATTCTGCAATTATTCGAGGAACTCAGTTTGAAGACCCTAATGTATACCAGAATGAAGATTTCTGGTTCTGAAATAAGAGAGTGGGTTTATACTTCATCTACCCCAGATGCTGACACGATGGTTGGATCTATATCGGGCAATGTTGTTTCCTTAACCCCAGATACTCTTTCTGAAATCTTTGGACTAGTTAACGGTGAAGAAGATATTGAACTTGAATCTTCTGAATATATGGAAATGTTGACTTTGATGGGTACTGTGGAGACACCCCAAATAAATTGCATAAGAAGCATCTATCTGCTGAATATAAATTTCTTGCAGATGTAGTCGGTAAAGTGTTGTTGGGCAAGAATACAGCCCATGATCATATTACCAGGCAACAGTTCTTAGTGGTGAGTGTTGTAGTAAATAAGAAGGCTGCTAATTAGGCCAAAATTTTGTTCAATCTGATTAAGAAGAAGAACAATAAGAAAGAAGTTTGCTTTGGAAGGATTCTTGGAATCTTCCTTAATGCCAAGGTCGCTGAATCCCTTGTCGTTCTGACCATATTCATCAATGCCTCCCAGAGGCTGACTTGCGCCTTGTTTTGCAGGTGGCAGAGGACTATTTCAAAGCCGTCAAGGGTTTCCTCCTCTAAAACCTATGAGAGTACTACGGCAGTACCAGACACTCCCCACCCTGTAGAAGAAAGTTCCATTCCCCCTCTTGACCAAACCCTTTCATCATCCCTCCAACATACTTCCTTAGCTCCAACATCTCTATCTATACCTTCTGCTTCCCCCATCCACCCTACTTCTCCAGTTCATCAACCTACACATCCTCAGTCCCCTATCATTTCATCCCAAGTGCATCAATAACAACAACTTCTAGATAAATCTCATTCTCCAGATTCTACAACTCCACCTCTATCCCCCCTTCCATCTCATCTTCAAAATCTCACTTCTCTACCCTCTTTCAACCTTCTTTCATCCCCATGAAATTCTTAAGATGAACCAATGTTAGATTGTCATCCCTCATCATCTACCATCATAATTCAATCTATCTCTACTCAAACCCCTCCAGAATTCTTAGATTCATCTTCTCCCTCCATCTCTCTAATCTTAGCATCCCTCACACCCCTTCTTAAACAGCTGATAGCAGAGGCTATTTCATCTCTTGCAATGTCTATCTCTACCCTTACTGCTCAGCTTTCTACCTCCTCTGTCCCATCCTCTTCTGTCAAGAGCTGGCTCTAGTAGCCACTGAATCCAGGCAGGGGGAGATACTCAGTGAAGAGGTTGCTCAAGCAGCAGTAGCAGATATAGCAGCAGTAGCAGTAGTAGTAGCAGTAGCAGTAGTAGTTACAGAAGCAGATATAGAATTTATAGCAGAAGCTGACTTTATTGATACTGAATTTATTGATGCAGATCTTATTGAGTTTTTGGATACTTAATTTGAGAGTAATTCTTTGGAAATTCTTTATGGAGATTGCCTCATTACTCCAGATTTTGACCTAGATTAAGTTCTAAGATCCTTTGATCTCTTGTACAACAATTGTCTTCTTTTTGTATCCTTTAATGGGTGTACAAATATTATTTTCTACTCAGCTCCCATCAGTTCAGAGAATTTGCAGCAGATACAGAAATGTTTTGAAGCTCCTGAGCTTGATCTCATCTTAGTTCTAGAGGCTGAGCTTTTTCAGGTGGCTGAGGATGAATCTTCTTAGCCCAAGGCCTTTTCTCCTCCCACCTTTGTCTTCACTGCCTCTCCATTGCCTGACATGGATGAGATTTTGCTATGGACATGGATCTGGAAACTGTAGATGTCCCTACTAAAATCATTCTACCTCCAGCAGTTCCTCGTCCAGCTGGAAAGCTAGTTTCAAATAAAGTCATTGCTGAGATTGATGCTTTGTATTTTAATCGTCAAGGATCTTTTGATGGTGATCACTCTGATGGCTCAGATTCTGATGATAGTAGAAATAAAATGTCTAAGAAAAGGAAAACCCTTTCCAAGGCTATTCTAAAGCAAAATCCAAGTAATGAAACTCCATACTATATTTTGTAAATGATTACTCCCTACACTAGTATGCCCTAGTGGATGTGGTTGTCTAAAAATGAGAAAAAGGCTAGGTAGAAGAGAAGAAGGTACTCTCCTCCTCCTCCTCCTCAAAAGTTCAGGAAAGGTCCTCCTCCTCCTCCCTCTTTAGGTTCCTCAGGAAATTTATCTCAGAAGCCTTCTTCCATGACAAAAACTTATCAGAGACAACCAAGACAAAACTATAAACAGTCCTTTTCAAGCAATCGACCTTGAGATTCTTCAAAGAAAGTTCCTACTGAAGAACTAATTCAAGATTCTAGTCCAAAAAGGCAAGAATCTCCTCCATTTCCTTTTGTTGATCCAGAACAGGAGACATCTGCCAGGATGGCCAGATTCCACGAGCTTATAGGACTTTCTCAGATTAACAAAGCAAAAGCTAAAGGCAAAGATATCTCTCAATTCTCAACTATGTCTTCCTATAGAAACGAAGAATTGCTTAGGTATGCTAGAGATAATAAAATTTTCAATGTTGATGATTATATGAAGCTGCACCCAGAGGCTGTTATTCCCAGAAGCTCTTCTCAAACTATAATTGGATCATCTGACATGTATATATCAAAGAAAGAAGCTGCCACCCTAATAGAGTAATCAAATACAGACAACATTCTGAAGAAGAAATGAGTTTCCTTTCTTTTATTTTTCTAGTTGTTTTTTGAACTCTATTCTTTTAGTTTATCATGAAGCACAACTCTGTAAATATCTGCTGAATATTTTTTCTTTTTTCAGATATATTTTCTTCTTCTTTATGATTGTGTTGTTTTTGTGTTAGTGACCTCACCAAAATAGGAGGAGATTGTTGGATCCCTAGTTGGATTTGGGCTAGGTTCACTAACTTAGGCTGAGTGTGACCCAACATTATATAGCTAGGGCCATGAGTAGTAGTCCTAGAGTTTAGGCTAAGTCTTGATTAGTGCTACCTCCTTGGACAAGCCAGAAGTGGACTTCAGAGAATCGGTTTTAGAAGCTTTCAGAAGACAATGATCAGTTCCAAATTCTTCGAACTCATCTCGACGATCGTCGATCTCCGATCGACGAACTCAGAGTTAATTGTTGGGTACACTGAAAAATGTGTACAAGATTTGGAGAAGCCTCATCTTACTCAATGATATACATCAAATTGTATTTGATGTATGTTTGAGTTTCATTGTTCAGGTATAAGGTTTGTAAAGAAATTTTTCTACGTACAAGTGTCGACACCAGAAGTAAAGTTGTGTTAACACCCAAAAGTTGTGTCGACACCAGAAGCAAAGTTGTGTCGACACCCATAAGTTGTGTCGACACTAGAAGAAAAGCTGCGTCGACACCCAGGAATTGTGTCGACACCTGAAGAAGAAGTTGTGTCGACACCCAGAATTGTGTAGACACCTAAAGAAGAAGTTGTGTCGACACCCAGAATTGTGTCGACACCTAAAGCAAAAGTTTTGTCGACACCCAGGAGTTATGTAGACACCTGAAGAAGGTTTGTGTCGATACACTGGACTTGTGTCGACACACACTCAATGCCGTTTGTCTACAGCTAAGTCAAGACCAGAAATAGTTGTGTCGAAACATAGGACTTGTGTCGACACACACTCAACGACATTTAAATGACACTCAATGCCATATAACAGCAACATCTATGCTGAGTCAGAGGACTTGTGTCGACACACAGGAATTGTGTCGACACAAACTCAACGTCGTCTCGACAGACACTCAACGACAGCTGGATATACATTCAACGCCATCTGCCAGCATCAGTTATGTCAAGACTAGGAGCAGTTGTGTCGACACACAGGACTTGTGTCGACACTTACAAACAGAAGCTGTGTCGAGTAACTAAAGAATGATTATGTCAACACATAGAGTGTTATGTCGACATCATCAAGACTTGTGTCAACACTAAGTCTATTTGTGTCGACACATATGATGCAGTCTGCTGAGTGGATCTTGTTGACTAAAAAAATCTTTGAGGAATAAACTGTCATGACAGGTGACTCGATAGCTATCATTACAAATAGGTCTGACACCTTTGTCAGAACTGTCAGAAGGTTTTTACAAAGAGGATCAGCCGGTAATCAGGAGAAATCTCTATATAAAGGACTGATCCGTGACAACTTAGAAGAACAGATATAGAGATAAAAAGGTGGATCATCTAAGGAAAGTTTTCAATAATAAGTAAAGGGGTGACCCTTAAGAAGGAAGATTCTGAACAGTTTATAGAGAAGATTCATATCTTATTCCGAATTCAAGGAAGGAGCTGACAGGAGATAAAATTCTACATCAAGAAGAGTTTAACCATATTTTGTTCTATCAAGAAGCTTTGAAACAACTAAGTCAGGTTGGATCTGGAGATTCAGTTCATTCAAGAACTAATCAAGAAGCTCTCACCTATAGAGTGATGTATCTGGTGATATTTCTGTATTTCACAAATACTCAAATTCTTGTAGGATCTATTGTTATATCTGAGTTGTAAGCCTATAATTATAAAGGCTGGGGTAGAGCTGAGTGCCTGAGGTGTAGGACTATTGATAGTCATAATTGTAAGCCTAGTTATAAAGGCTGAGGTAGGGTTGTGGCCTGAGGTAGGATTTTTGGGGAGAATCTGAGGTAAGACTTGTATAAGTTTGAGTTGTAGGAACCAATCTGGTTCTGAGTTGTAAGATCTGTGGATCTGAGTTAGTGGAAGGAAGTTGGGCTAAATCCAGTTCTCTACTAGATAGGCGAAGGGGGAAAATGGATGTACCCATACCTTGGGGAACCACTATAAATCTGGTGTACGCTGTGCTGTGTTTTCAATGCTGCGATTTGCAATTTTTTTGCTAAGTAAGAACTAGTTATATTGCCTAAAATTCTTAAAGATAATTAGAACCTATTCACCCCCCCTGTAGGTGTTTAGGCTCTTGAAATAAGTCTTTCATTAATTCTCTGAGCTGAACTCTACGTTCTCAGAGCTCAGGTCAATGCTTAGTTTTCTTTTGTCTATTTCTCAGCTCGACGAACTCATAGTGACGATTTGGAAAGTTATTCCCAGTTAACAGATCGCAGAGCATAGGTGAACAAACTTGAATTTCCTGGTCGACTATCTTTGATCTCTGGTCGACGAATTCTTTTTTGCATTCGAAGTTCTCTGTGTAGTTCCAAAATGAGTCCTTCCCTATTCTATTCCTTTTTAGCAGTATTATTCTGTGCATTTAATGCAAATATTCTTCTGAATATAGCCGTTATTTGGCTACATTAAATGTGGTATTATTCAGAATAAATATTGCTTATTATATCAAGAACAGATGGGAAACTCATCAATACTATTATTCCAGCAGTTTTCTATTCCATCCAGCAGCCAGCATTTATGGAAAGAATTAAAAAATTCAAAGAGAATTTTTTCAGCTATGGAATAAAAGTAATTCTCTCTTCTTCAAGAAATAGAACAGAGAACAAAGACAGTTATAGAAAACAGGAAGAGAAATCAAGAAGCCACTGAACAGGAAATTCTGAACAAGCACTCGACGCTCTCAATGCTTTCTCATTCTCTACCATCACTATAGATTGAAGAAGAATAGAACATCAAGATCAAGAGTCTTCTTCAACCTCTGTTCAATAAATCCTCAGAGACATTATATTAAACATCTGTTACTAGATTTCCTGGATCTTGGCATATCAAGCTGAAGACCTACTCACCCTTTAATAAAGCTCTGTTCTTTTAAGAAAATTCTACTTCTCAGAAGGAGCTTTGATATCAAAAGAATCCATACAGTCTTCTCAATTGTATTTTAGAAAAGAGAAGACTTCCATCAACGTTTTTCCATCCTATTGTACTGGGTTATAGCTCCCTTAAAAAGTTAGTTTGGTTTTTAAGTCTCCCTCCAAAAGACTTTAAGTTGGTTTTTGGGCACATGATTAAAAACCTGAAGGGTTTCCTGATCTACTTGAACCAGATCTTATGGTGGCAGTCACTTGATCAAAACCTGCTAGTGGATTCCTACCAAGGGTGGTAGAAGAGTGGATGTACTCAGGTTTAGGGGAACCACTATAAACTTCTTGTGTCATCTGGTTGCTCATTTTCATTTGTTTTTGCTGTTCTTGTGAATGCTGAATTGTTTAGCTTAGTTTTTCTTATTCCTTAACTAATATATGGTATCATTATATTTAATCTGATATAATCTAGAAAAAGAGACAAAGTTTTAATACTCTATTCACCCCCCCCCCCCCCCCACACCTCTATAGTAATCTGACCTAATACCCTCCTTTCAGCTTTGTTTATCACCCATGGGGTGGACATCCATATGCAGGTGTTGCGGGCTGAACTGGATTGAGCAGGTTGAAGCCCTTGCTGTTTCTGCTTGTAGGCCCTTGAAGGCCATGCGAAGTGTTGGATTTCATGTGTTGCTGGCCTGCGTGCCGATGTATGAAATCATCTTTTGTAAAGAGAAACTTGTAAGTCCTTAAGGCCGGGAGCGTTTATAAGCTTGTATACATTCTCAGTCGTATATATAAATGTGGTATTTATATCGTAGTGGACATTCATTGATTGAGTTCTTGCAAGTAATAATCTTCCGCTAGAATGCTCTGAGTTAGGATGCGCGTAGAAAGGTTTTTGATATTCATAAGTAATTCCATCATTTGTTTGTGAAATATGGCGTGGGGCCTCGACAAGACCCTCTGTTATATTCCATGTGACAAATGGAGGCATTACACCTCCACTGGATTTGAGCCACTAATCGTGCACACTATTAACCATTTTCTTATGTTCTGTCTGGGGCAATCATACGACCATTGGACATAGTGCGCATAACGTCTGGTCATGCACCACTGCTAGTGCGCGTTTATCTCATTTTTCTAGAGTTCTGTCATTGCTAATCGCACGATCATGGGATCTAGTGCGCCTGTCCACTGGTCGTGCGCCACTGATTGTGCGTATATATATTAATTTTTTTATTACAGCTACAGGTTTCTCTGGAGCAATGCGCATGATCATCAATCGTTAGTGCGCACGACCACCGGTCGTGCGCTACTGATCGTGCGCTCTAATTTTCCGCTGCCTGTATTTAAGTCCATGCTCTGCGAATTTGGTGAACGCTTTTTCATTTTCCGCCCAGTTGCTGCGCGCCAAAGCGTCGTTTCTCTCCCCCATAGATCCTCCACTCATCTCCACCCTCCGGGAAGTTTCTCTAGCTATCCGAAGTCATATTCAAACCTTCGGAGAGTTTCCGGCCACCTGTAGTGTGCAATAGATATCTTCTGGTACTTCTCAATTGGGCAAAAAGGGAGAAAAGACTTAAGGCAAGGGAAGAAGATGGAGGAAGGCAAGTGGATTGACAACCCATTTACCTCCGAACTCAACCACAATCTGAGTCGAGAAGTGAACTGACAACCCACTGCTAAGGACAAGAACCACGGCTAGGCTTTCCCCATTTCGGTTTATTCTACCTCTTGTCCATAGTGAAGTGTATTATTAAGCTTGTAATGAACCTAAACTTTCTTTTATTTGTCTATGAATGAAGTTTTTTTGGGTTAGTTACATACTCTGTTGTTAGTTATGATGCACTCGCCTCCATTCACATCACTCCACTCATGCCAAAAACAACTCTAGCAAAGGCTAGTGTTGGTAGTTGAAGAGGTGATTACGGCCCTCACTCTCCGCACGTATGTTCACTCCATCCGCTTGCTCTCTGTCCATTCGCCTAACGAATCACGGCATCGCGGCCTACAATAGTTCCCATCCACCAAGTGATGTGGTGCTTATGACCCGCATTAGTTTTCTTTTTTTCTTTTGTAGCATTAGAAATCAAAATCCAACCTTTCTTGTTTTGTTTAACTCTAAGTAACGATCTTTTTATGACACTATCACGATACCCATCCTGCATTCTATCGAGATCGACATTCGGGGAAGCTATTCCCAAAATTATTACTTGACAGCGACCGGCGCACTTGCCGACGCATCAATATTAAATGGGTAAAATTAGGTGAAGTAAACATGATGAATGATCACTCGTATCGGCGTGTACCTAACATACCCAGATCATTAGGTTGAAAACTTACAGATTGGGATAGGGTGATGTCATGGTAAGACAAAGGAGTGATCGCGGGACTTAACTGTTACGTGATTAGAGCCCATAAAGTGAGAATTCAAAATTTTTGAAAAATTACGTCTATAATATTGGGAGTATGGATAACGTCCCTAGGAAATTTAAAATCAAGCGAAAAATCAAACTGAATTTCAAGATGTATATTATAGGTACGATCATTTGGATGTGGATTTGATGATCACAAGAAGCAAAACAAAAGTGTTGATGATATAATAATCGCCTTCAAAAAGATTCGGGATTTGGAGAGCAACTCATGATCATGAACATGCTAATATCCTTAGAATAAAATATTATAATAATTTAGAGAATTTGAAATGCCCACTTTGTGGGTTATATACGCACAATCATGCTTAGTGAACTTAGAACATTTGATACTTAGTAGACAATGCAAGCCTATCCTACGCACAAAAGGACGAATAAATTCAACCTTGAATTTATTAGATAGTGCAAATTATATATTTTTTGTATGTAAGTGGTGATAACTCATGAACTTGGAGAAATGATTGTCTTTACCATGCTATTGTTTTTGGAGGTTGGATTGAAGGTTACTTATAGATATTTAACACATAGTTGATCTAAGCTCATGAGCATAATGGATTTGGATTCATATTTACTCATGTTTACTAATTAAAGTTAACTATATGAACATGTATAGGAAAATTACTGCGAGTATACCTAAGTTGATCTTTGAGAAAATAAAAGCTTAATTTACCAGGGCATGATATTGGAAATGTAACGACTCAGCAAATTTAAATGGGGTGGATGATTAGTTGAAGTTGTACACACTCGTTGAGAATATTATAATCACCGTTAGGAGGATTCATGACCATGAGATATAGGTCTTCACTATCAAAGGTGTATACGGTGAAATTACACGACAATTAATGAATGTTTAATAAGATTCTCTTTATGATGAAATCGACTTATGACAAACATTACTATTTTAAAAAGATATGCTTATACCTTCTGAATTAGATCCATGTGAAAAGCGATTGTGACAGATTTTATTTTTATGAACACTCATATTAATAATGATCGCTGAATGTACGTTTGAAGGATGAACACTCTACGAAATATGTATTGTTGTTTAAGTAGTGATGTAATAAGTCATGAATTTGGAAGTAACAAAAATAATGATATTTTCATCACATCATAATCTTAGAAGTTGGTTAATTGCTAAACATTATAGTGTTGGTCTCATCAGTATGATAATTTTGGTGATTGTAAGTTCACGTTGTTTGGCAGGTAATAATATATATGGACATGAATTGAAAAAATTTCAACATGCATACATAAGTTAGATATTCGTCGTAAATAGAAATACGATAAATTATATTTGAAGAATCAATATGGTATAAGCTATAAGGCATGGTGCGATTCTGGAAGTGAAATCTAATATTTGTGTGCACAATTCTACATGCAAGAAAATTAATTTTCACGTACTTGGTGATCATTGGTCGTAAGGGACTCCAAATCCAATCTGTGATTATGGTTTATTTTAATGATAATATGTCGGAAGACTTGAAAATATGCCCATATAATATTTATTTTGAGTATCACAAAGTATACTGAAAATACAAAGGGAAAAGACTGTTACCTCAGATAGAATTTTCTTATAACAAAAGCCACGAGACGAACATTGTCATGACTTCTTATAAAGCTTTATATGAGTGGAAGTCTCGGACGTTACTTTCTTGGATCAAGGACGAGGATCAGATGGCACTTGGATAAGAGTAAGCAGGCCATGTACTATGATGCGAGACATCGGAGGGTAGAGTTTTAGGTGGGAGACAAATTTTACTAGAAGATACGTCTTGGGCCGGTTAGGATCAATGATACAACGATCCAGGTCCTTCGGAGGAAGAAGGTCCTACTAGTCAAGTTATTGTGGTCCAATAATGGACATGTGGAGCATATATGGGAGCTGATGGGTCTCATATAGCAGCAGTACCCGATACTCTTTTCCTTAGGTACATTTTAAAATATCTTTGAAAAGTTTCTTATATTCTTATGCTTAGAACCCCGTAGACACAAAATTGAATTTTGGGGACGAAATTATTCTTTTATTTTTTGGGATTTGTAACATCCCATTCTCTTCTAGACCCTTAACCCACACATTAGGGTAGGACATGTAGTGAGTGATGCAGCATTCCAGAGCCGTCTCCCTCCGGCGCAGCCAGAGTAACACGTCCGACGATCACTACCGTGTTGCGCTAGAGCGGGTTAGTGATGAGGAGTGGTTAAAAACTCCTTATCTAGGGGTTGCGGGTTCGAGACCCAGCCTCAGCAATGCGTGCGATTGGGAAATAGGCGCGAGAGGCTCTGGGGTGCTTGGGTTGCAGCCCAGTAGTGATCACCGGACGTGTTCCTCTGGCTGTGGCAAAGTGGGGAGGCTCTGGATCGTTGCATCAGTGAGTATGGTGGATTAGGGTAGATAGTGACCATAGGACCCAATGAGTTATGGTGAGCTCACATTGGGCCCATTATGGTTTTCAATTCAACTCAAGCCAACCTAGCCTAAATTGTAACCACAAGCACAAATTGACCTCACCACTCAGTCCCTAACCCTAAAATAAACCTAAGTAACCTAAAAGCCGTTTCATATGGCCACCAAATTGCCTAATGTTACTAAACTTCCCTTTGGGTTAACATGGGTCAACTCAACCCTAAGAGGCTCAATTTAGCATCACATGGTAAATTTGATTCCACCACTAAACTCAAAACCCAAATTAGAGTGCATTGGACCATGAAGAAGAACACATTGTCACCAAATGGTCACATTTGACCATAGTCAAAATCCTAATTTTGTCAAAATCACATATATAAGTTCAATTTGCTCAAGTGGGGCAACACCATGGCCTAACCAATGTTGAGTGGTTTCATAGGACTCATGACCATCATATGGGCCATGTTCACTCATCAAATTGACCAAGTCAACCCTAAAGTCAAACTTGGTCAACTTTATGCCTAAATGGAGAATTAAGGAGCCAAGCCCAATCCCAATGGGTAATGGCCATAGACCATTGCCCAACAAATGTTGGGTAGTGTCATAGGACTCATGACCATCATGTGGGGCCATCCTATCATAACTCGCATTTTCTCAGCAGTAAATATAATATCAGAGTAAGAGAAAATACACGCTGTGATGCCACGCCATGCAGGGGACACCTGCACATGCTCAGGAAAGAACCTACTCCAAATACTTTTCATGAAATTCTCAAGCTTGTTATGATGAAAATATAGTTTGTGTTTAACTGTTAATGGTCGTGTACCTCAGCTCAGTAGATCAATTAGTCCACGTGAAAAATTATATATATATATATATATATATATATATATATATATATATATATATATGCAGTGAAAATTACTTTATTTAGTTCAATTATCATCCTATAAGAGCATGAAAAATCAAAAGGACAACTCATGATATGCATACCTATAGATTTAGTATAAGTACTAAAAGAGCTTTTATGCTCGTTAAAGTAGAGTGTCATTTGATTTAAAAGGATGTTATGAAAATGAGATAATGATATTAATCCTTTTATACTTTGAAAGTAACTATCGTGCAACCTAGCATAAACCCTGACCAGAGAGCATGTAGGTACGACCAACAACAAGAAAAATATCATAGTTGAAAGATAATCCTATAACGGTCCAAGCCCGCCATCCCTGCGGGACCTAGTTGGCACCGCCAGCCTACCAGAGTCCAGACCCGGGCCCACTATTGGTAGTCAGCCTATATCATCAAGCCTGCAGGCCATGCACCCAAACCCTTCTCTGCGCCTGTTTTTCAATAGTGGTGGGTTGTTGCCACCGGGGATCAAACCCAGGACCTTGATAATAACTCTTTTCCACCGTTGCTATCACCAACTCAGCTGTAGCTCAGTTGGTGATGAGAGTTGTGGTAAAGAGTCTCTTATCAAGGTCCTGGGATCGATCCCCAGTGGAAATAACCCACCGCTGCTGAAAAATAGGCACGGAGAGGTGTTGGGGTGCATGGTCTGCAGACCTTATTAGGCTGAACCCTTTAGAGCATGGTGCTGGGGGTGCCGACGGCCGTCCTTGCTAGCATGGTTCTAGGGAGGCCATTACAAAAAGTGCACTTTTTGTAACGGTCCAGGCCCGCCAACCCTGCGGGACCCAGCTAGCAATGCCGGCCTACCAAAAGTCCAGACCCGGGCCCACTACTGGTAGTCAGCCTATCATATCAAGCCTACATGCCATGCACCTCAACCCCTCTTCGCGCCTGTTTTTTAACAGCGGTGGGTTGTTGCCACTAGGGATCGAACCCAGGACCTTTATAATAACTCTTTGCCATAGTTGTTATCACCAACTGAGTTGCAGCTCAGTTGGTGATGAGAGTTGTGGCAAAGAGTCTCTTACCAAGGTATTGGGTTCGATCCCCTGTGGCAACAACCCACCGCTGTTGAAAATCAGGCGCGGAGAGGGGTTGGGGTGTATGTATGCAGGCTTGATGTGATAGGCTGACTACTAGTAGTGGGCCCGGTTCTGGACTTCTGGTAGGCCGGCGGTGCCAGCTGGGTCCCGCAGGGTTGGCGGGTCTAGACCGTTACAAATCCTTTGGGTAGATAATCACCTAGGGGGTGAATAGGTGTCTTTTAATATACTTTATCAATTCTTTGTCACTTAAATGAATAGTAGATAATGTACTTATAGAAATTTGCTTCACAATAACTCAATACAATTAATCACAGAATTCAGCACATGCAAAATTCAGAACACAGCACAAACACAAAGAAATCACACACAAAGAATTTATTGTGTTTCTCTATCTAGGGTACATCCACTTCCCCCTTCTTCCTCACTAGCAATGTGCTAGATAAGATTATATCTCCTTCTCTTGAACTTAGATCCAAAGATGTTATAGGCTTAGTTTCTGTTAAGAAACCTAAACTCAGACCAACAGGTCCTACCTCTGAGATTCACCCAATCTCCTACCTTAGGTCCCTCAAGAACCCTGTCTTAGCCTTTATAACATAGGCTTACATCTCAATGATCTCACTCAAATCACCAACCTCAGGGCCCTCAAGAACCATACCTCAGCCTTTATAAGTTAGGCTTATAACTCAGAGATTATCCCTCCTACCCACTCAGATCTCATAGAGATCTTAAAGAATTTAAGAGGTAAAAACAATCAGAAAACAAAATCTGTATTCTGACTTATTTGAATGAATTCAGATTTTTCAATTCAGTTGTACTTGATAAAATCATGATGAACAAATTGGCTGAAGAGATATTTACTTGATCTGCAATCGTCTTTATGATCGGCTTGATTTACTAGAAAAAATTGTAGAACATATCCACTTGAATCTTGTGGTCACTTGATGAAAGGATCTAAAGATCTTCTTGAAGACTTCCGTCTTCCTTCTCCTTCTTAGGATTATCGTCTCACCTTGGCTTGTGAGAAATTAGAATAAGAATTTCTGATTTGTCGAATTAATTTCTCTGTGAAAACAACCCCTCTATTTATAGCCTTTATTGATTTCTGATTGATGACATCAGCATATGACATCATACTTAAAATTCTCCTTTAAATTGTTTCTGTTGAGATACCACATTTCTGTAGCTGATGTGACATTTCTTAAATGTCCTGACACTTCTGTGTTGACTCCACAAATCTTCAAAAACATAAGTGTCGAGTTGTCCAAAATGTCTTGACACAGGTTTGGAGACATCTTAGTAGTCTCAACACAAATTTACTTAGAAAAATTATCAGGCTAAACTTTAAAGTGTCAAGACATTTGACTTATCTCGACACATCTGTCATCTTGTGTCGACATCTATAAATCTGCACTGTGTCAAGAAAGTTGAAATGTCTCGACAAAACTGTCTGCTAGGTGTCAACACTTTTACTTGCATTAGTTCTTCACTGGGTCGAGACAGTTGTGTTTTATTGACACACCAGTCTTCTTTGTGTCGACACTTGTACTTACTTTAGATCTTCATTATATCGAGACAGTAGAATTGTCTCGACACTCTTTTACTTAGTATAATATTTAGTCTTCTTTGTGTCGAGACAGTGGACATGTCTCAACACAACTAACTTAACCTTCAAAGTATCTAGTTAGCTGACTTGTCTTGATACTGCTGACTTAGCCTTCAACGTGTTGAGTTAGCTTACTTGTCTCGACACTACTGACATAAATTGACTTGTCTCGACACTGCTGTATTGAATCTTTTTTGTGTAGAGTTAGCTGACATGTCTTGATACTTCTGACTTAGTCTTCAAGGTGTCAAGATAGCTGAATTTTCTCGACACTACTGACTTAGTCTTCAAGGGGTCGAGATAACAAACTTGTCTCGACACAACTTCTTCAAACGTGTTGACATACTTGAAGTGTGTTGACACTTTTACTTTGCCAATTTTCTGCACTTCAAGTAGCTAGATGTTCATTGTGCTGGCTTCACTCAGCACTGTGCTGACTTCACTTGATGCTTTTGTACTTAGGCAATTTTATTCACCTTTTTAGCAAGCTTCTTAGAGTCCTATCATTGTAACCTAGACAACCTATCAAATTAATAGGACATAGGCAACTTGAAAGCATGAACTAAAATATACATAAAATACATAATTGTGTATATCATTGAGTTGAAAGGGCTTCTTAAAATCAAGTATATTATTTCCAATGTACACCACAGTACCAAAATTTAATAATTCTGATATATAAGAAAAATGCTAAATAAGAACACACCAGTTACAACATAGATACCACCAATTGCAGCTAAATTTTTATTCAAGTTTATTCAAAGGTTACATCTTTCAGTTTTGTTTTGTTTACAAAGTTCTTAAAACAAAATTTACATAAAGCCTAGAAACAAAAATGTATTCTAAGATTCCTCTAGCTCTTTGGTGACTATGCCTTTTCCAGATTGAACTTTAATTTTGACATCTGGCTCTTTTTCATCAGCCACATTCTCCTTTCCCTTGACAGCTTTAGAAATTTCTTCTTGCTTGAGTCTCTTCCTTTCATGATAATGATAGGGCTTGGGGAAATACTTGCTAGTCTCTATTGAGTCAGCTGGAATCCTCCCTGCCTTCAGATCTTTTCTTAATTACTGGATGATCTCCTGCTACTTTTTATGTTTGGCTCTCTCTTGCTCTGAATACCATTTTCCACTTTCAATTTCATTATTATTGTCTGCTTTCCATGCAGTGAGAATAATGGATCTTGAGGTTGGACTCCATTGCTCAAAATAAGGCATTTCTTCAGCCTATTCCCTGAATATTTTCTTTGATAGTTGAGCTACATTCTCCCTTAACAATGCAGAATCAGTCATCTCCACCTCTTCACATACTATATTCAAAATTTATGGCGGAGGACTGTACATGGTTTGGACAGTAGCTTGAATGGATTCAAAAGGAGTTGGTTGGAAACCAGACTCAGCAGTTTCGTCACCATCATACCATATGGGAGGATGCCCTATAATTTCTCTGATGCTATTGGAAATCCAAGTAGCATGCTCAGAGCTTGATTTTATCATAACTCTCTCCCCCTTTATGAATTCTCTTTCAACATGATCCCTTAAGTCATTTTTGTCAAATCTTACTTGACCATATAGATAATTGATTCCAGAAGTTAAAGTGTTATTGACTTTGAGTAAATGTTCATCTAAATCTTTGTCAAAAGCCTTTATATCCTCAATCAAAAAGGCAGAGTGAGTTGTCAGCTTAGTCTCAATATCCTGGGAAGTAGAAGTAATCTTAGTCTCCAAAGAAGTAGCTTGTTTCTTTATTGCTGCCAATGCAGTATCATGCATAATTATTATATTCTCATTCATTCTTGTTTGATTTTCAATCACATATCTTTGTTTGATAGCTAGGCTATTTTCAACTTTCTGTGATTCCACTTGTTGTTTTGCAATGTATACTACAACATTTGCTCCTCTTTCAAAGAAATCTGTCATATCTTTCTTTGGAAAATTTACTTCAAATCTAATAGATTTTATGTCCTGAGCTAGCTGAAACTGCAACTCTTTGTTGCTTTCATCCACATACTTCTCTAGTTGAGTTCTTTGTTGATCTAACATAATTTGTAGTTGAACAATAATTGAACTTAAATCCATAGAAGAAGCAGATGGTGGTCCAGACTGAATAATCTTTTTATAACTTCTACTTTTCTTCTTCAGTTCTGACAACTTCCTTTTCTTTAACTTAGAGGTTTCTTTCTTCTTATACCCTGTTGAACTGACCACCTCTACATATGTAGGCTCTTTAGCTATTTCAGTAGTTGGGGACAGAATTGCTAACTCCCCCTCAACCATTGCACCTTCTTCATAAGTATTTATGTTTTCCAAGATAGCCTCATTTGTAGAACTTCAGCATCAGGAAAAGGGTCATCTGGAGTGGCAGTTATCTTCCTCTGGATATCTTGGTGTTTATTCAGTATAATTTCCTCTGGAGTAGCAGTTTCCTTGGAGATTGTATCCTCAATCTCTCTATCAGGCATTTCTTGGTCAGGAACCTCTGATTGCTTCAGAGCTGTGTCTAGCTCTTATACTACTTCTATGACTATTGTGTGAACACTATCCATATCTATTTATTGCAGTATATTGAGGTTCTCCCCTGAAATTTGATCCATATCTTGTACTGTCTCCCCCTGCACCCGATCACAAGTTCCACGTGAAGGCCTTGGATTATTCTCTGCAATTATATCATCCTATTTTTCAGAGCTTGAACTTTCTAGTTCTCCAGATTCACTAGATGAATCTGCTTCCCGAATTATAGCCTTCTTCCTTTTTATCTTCCTTCTTCTTAACTACAGGTGCTTCTTTGGACATAACTCTATCCAATCTTTCTAAAATCCTCATATCCATTTTTCTTATATGAATAATCTTGGATCCAAGCTTGAGGTTGAGGCTGTCTAGAATGGCATGAACCAAGTATAGACTTAGAATTCTGCCCATACTGGGCATCTGAATACTGTCAGCAATTTTGTCAAAGACTATTCTACTCCAATTAGTCTTGATTTTTAAAATTACTCTGGTCAAATGCTCAAACATCTGATCAGATATCCTGTCATGTGCCCTTGTTTTGCACAATAACACCTTCCCAATTATTTCAGACATGAATTTTCCTTGTATTTCATACCCTTCCTATTCAGGGTGCTTCTAATAACAGTGGTTAGGGCCAAAACACACCACACGAATGCTTCTAAAGTCCTGGCTAAGTCAATGTCATCGTCCTGATCAATTCTTGGTATGTGAAATTCCCATGCCAGACTCTTTGTTGTGAGTTTAAATTTCCTTCAGACCAAGCGCTGCCACAGGGATACAGCCAGCACACCCCAATGCCATCACTGTGCCTTTTTAAATCCGCACAGTTGGTTGTTGGCGCAAGGTTTCGAACCCACAACCCTTTAATAGCCTCTCCTAACAACACCTGTCACCAACTGAGCTGCAGCTCAGTTAATGACACCTGCTATTAAGCAAGGCTATTAAAGGGTTGCGGGTTCGAAACCTTGTGCCAACAATCTATTGTACGGATTTAAAAAGGCACAGTGATGGCATTGGTGTGTGCGGGCCATTACATAAAAGTGCACTTTTATTGTAACGTCCCACCTTGCATTGGCACTACCAAGCATGTTAACGGGTTGCAGCCCGAGCACCCCAAAGCTACTCGAGCCCGTTTATCGGTCGTGCGCATTGTTGGCGTTGGGTCTCGAACTCGCAACCCTTGATAAGGAGCCTTAACACCACTCCTCATCACCAACTGAGCTGTAGCTCAGTTGGTGACAGCTTCGGTTATGTAAGGCTATTAAAGGGCTGCGGGTTCAAAACCTTGCGCCAACAACCTACTGTGCTTATTTATAAAGGCACAGTGATGGCATTGGGGTGTGTTGGCTTCAGCCCTGTAGCGACGCTTGGTCTAAAGGGCTGGGCCATTACATAAAGTACACTTTATGTAATTGCCCGACCATTTAGACCAAGCACCGCTATAGGGCTACAGCCCGCAACCCAATGCCATCACTGTGCCTTTTTAAATCCACACAGTTGGTTGTTGGCAAGAGGTTTCGAACCCGCAACCCTTTAATAGCCTCGCATAACAAAAGCTATCACCAACTGAGCGACATAACAGAAGCTATCACCAACTGAGCTGCAGCTCAGTTGGTGATAGCTTCTGTTATGCGAAGCTGTTAAAGGGTTGCGGGTTGAAAACCTTGCGCCAACAACCTACTGTGCGAATTTAAAAAGGCACAGTGATGGCGGTGGGGTGTGTGGGTTGCAGCCCTGTAGCGGCACTTGGTCTAAAGGGTCTGGCCGTTACACAAAAGTGCACTTTTATTATAACGGCCCGCCTTGAATTGACACTACCAAGCACGTTACCGAGCTACAACCCAAGCACCCCAAAGCCTCTCGCACATGTTTATCTGCCGCGCACATTATTGGCGTTGGATCTCGAACTTGCAAGCCTTGATAAGGAGCCTTAATACCACTCATCATCACCAACTAAGCTATGTAACAGCCCGACCCTTTAAACAAAGCGCCGCAAGAGGGATGCAGCCCGCACACCCCAAAACCATTACTATGACTTTTTAAATCCGCATTGTAGGTTGTTGGCACAAGGTTTCGAACCCGCAACCCTTTAACAGCCTTGCCTAACAGTAGTTGTCACCAATTGAGCTGCACTTTTATGTAACGTCCCGGCTCTTTAGACCATGCGCCGCTACAGGGCTGCAGCCCACACACACCAACACCATCACTGTGCCTTTTTAAATCCGCACAGTAGATTGTTGGCGCAAGGTTTCGAACCCGCAACCCTTTAACAGCCTCGCCTAACAGCAGTTGTCACCAACTGAGCTGCAGCACAGTTGGTGATGAAGAGTGGTATTACTGCTCCTTATCAAGGGTTACGGGTTTGAGACCCAACGCCAGTAATGCGCGTGGACAATAAACAGGGGCAAGAGGCTTTGGGGTGCTTGGGCTACAGCCTGATAACGTGCTTGGTAGTGCCAATGCAAGGTGGACCATTTTTTTGATCTTTTTCTATTTAAGCGCAGATTTTAAGCCATTGTGGGACAACATCATTCCAGCCATTCTCTCCACATTTTTAGGGAGAAATCCGTCATTCCACAAAGGGGAGAAGATCCAGGCAAGCATTCAACACCAAATCCATGCTGGAGCTTCCTCCCGGCCTCCTCCTTCATCCTAGGGCTTCAAAAGGGATTTTATCTAGCTTTCTCCACCAAGCTAGGGTAGTTGTGCCATCCTCCACCGGCTCATGACACGAAGAAGACGGGTCCATTGAGAGTGAGGGACAACCTCCTCTACCCCGAACGTAGTTGAGGACCGAGCTAGGATGCAGATTGACATCCTAATCATTGAGGCAAGACATGAATATCTACTTTTTGAACCAACAAAAATCTATAAATGTGAAGTTTCAGAGTTCTTTACAAATTCTAAACTTGATTCAAACTCAACAAAGTTAAAGTCTAAAGTGAATTGTATTGGCTCGGCCCTTTAGACCAAGCGCCGCTACAGGGATGCTGGCCACACACCCCAATGCTATCACTATTCCTTTTCAAATCCGGACAGTAGGTTGTTGTCGCAAGGTTTCGAACAAACAACCCTTTAACAGACTCCCTTAACAGCAGCTATCACCAACTGAGCTGCAGCTCAGTTTGTGACAGCTATTGTTAGGCAAGGCTGTTAAAGAGTTGCGAGTTTGAAATCTTGCGCCAACAACCTACTGTGCGGATTTAAAAAGGCACAGAGATAGCGTTGGGGTGTGTGGGCTGCAGCCCTGTAGCGGTGCTTGGTCTAAAGGGCCGGGCCATTACAATTCACTTTAGACTTTATCTTAGTTGAGTTTGAATCAAGTTTAGAATTTGTAAAGAACTCTGAAACTTCACATTTATAGATTTTTGTTGGTTCAGAAAGTAGATATTCGTATCTTGCCACAGTGATTATGTTGGTACCCTAGTTTGATTTGAGTTTAGTCTTGTCTTTTTAGTCCCTTGACCCAAGAAATATCTATGGTCAATGGTTAGTTGTCTAGCTGTAGAGTCCTCACTTTTCCTTATTGAAGAATTTGGTTAAGTAGTTTGTTCGTTCGACTATCGTCGAACGCTGCTCGACTATCGTCGACTAACTGTTCGACGATCGTCTATCAGTTGTTCGACTTTCAGTCTGTGAGGATAGTTCGACTATCGGCTGATAGTTCGACTATCTGTCTGTTTTGATAGTTCGACTATCTGCTTAGATAGGTCGACTATCTGATAGCACGACTATCTGTTGATAGTTCGACTATCTGCTCTGCTTTGATAGTTCGACTATCTGCTTGGATAGGTCGACTATCTGATAGCTCGACTATCTGTTGATAGTTCGACTATCTGCTCTACGTTGATAGTTCGACTATCTGTTGATAGGTCAACTATCTGTTCTCGCTTGGTAGTTCGACTATCTGCTTTGATAGTTCGACTATCTGATAGTTCGACTATCTGTTGATAGGTCGACTATCAGTTTGTTTTTGATAGTTCGACTATCTGTTGATAGTTCGACTATCTGTTTTGCCTTGATAGTTCGACTATCTCCTTTGATAGTTCGACTATCTGGATCGTTCGACTATCTGTCCGACAGTTCGACGATCTCCGTGCATCGGTCGACGATCTCCGTCCGTCGGTCGATGATCTCCGTAGGTCGTTCGACATTTTCGGTCTGCCTTTATATTTTGTATTTATTTATTATATTTAATTCATTAATACATTATCTAGCATATCTTTTCAGTTGATTTATGATAATATTTCCAGGCAATATATGCTCCATCCTTTTTGCCTGAGTCAAATCTTTTCAGATAAAGTTGTTTGTCTTATTACTTGACTTTGTATTTTACTTTATCTGCTGACAGACCTTTATAGCCGTTAGACTGAAAAGTCTTCCTTCTGCTATAAAGAGTATTTCTCTGATGTGACTTTATTTAGTCCTTCTGTTATTTGATTTGATCCTGCAGCTTCTTAGAAAGAGGTTTATTCCTTTTATAGGATGTCTTGCTGCAGAGTTTGTTTTGCTGTGTGTTATTTGCAGCCCAGGTCTCAAGTTTCAAAAGAAGACAAGTAATTCAAATTGAAGAGAGCCGTTGCTTGCTGCTGTTATATAAAGGACCCTTTGAAGAAGGATTCAAGCTAGCTAATAGCTAACCAGTTGTTCACTTAAGCTTTCAAGCCTTCATCAAGATCAAGTCTTCTGCTCTCAGCAATACTCATCCAACTGAGAAGTGTTAAGATCTTCTACTCTTCTTCAACCTGAGTTCTCCTGCTTTCAGGAAGTTCAAACTCAGAGTTCTTTTGAAGAAGAAGAAGAAGAAGATAGCTGCTTGAAGATCTTTAATTTTATTATTTATTATCTTCTTGTAGTCTTTCCTTCAGAGCTTTCTGAAGAGTTTTCTGCACTGAAGCAAGACTTCACCTGGACATCTTTGAGCCAGGGGGAGCCTTGATTCTTTAGAGCTCTCTAGCTCAGTGCAAGTTTTTGTGCTTCTCTAATCTATTGTAAAATAGATAAGACATCTTAACCTTCTTCCCCCTCCTGTACAGGGTTATTACTCCCTTCAAAAGTATCCCTTGGTGGCAGGGCACCTGATCAAAAACCTGTGCTTGGTTTGTAGACACCTGATCAAAAGTCTAAAGGGTTTCTGGATCTACCTGAAGTAGATCCTGTTGGTGGCAGGGCACCTGATCAAAAACCTGAGTGGATTCCTACCGTGTTGGTAGAAGAGTGGACGTACCCAAGTTGTTTGGGGAACCACTATAAATTCCTTGTGTCGTCTGGATTGCCTTGTTTATTTCCTGCATTGTGGCTGTGAATAGATATAACTAGGTTGCTTGTTGCTGATTAGGTTTTCCATGCCTTAACTGTAATTACAGTTAGCTTGAGTTTGTGCACAACACTTGTGTTAGGCTATAGGGTTAATTCTATATCTATAATCTTTTAATTCCGCAATTCACTCTAAGGGAGTTGGGTAGACCTTCAAGTTTTGTCTAGTGCAAAATTTGATAACTCTATTCACCCCCCTCTAGAGTAGTATCTATCCCTTCACTTTAAATTGGTATCAGAGGGAGGTTGACTGACTGAATAGGCTAACACCTAAGTCACAAGATCCTGATAGATACCAAAGCTTATAGATATTCACTATCATGGCCCAGTCCAAGGATTATTCTAGCACCAGACCTCCAGCATGCAACTTAGCTAAGTTTGGCATCTGGAAGGCGAGGATAAAATTATATATGAATTCTATTGATGAAAGCATCTTTGCTTCTATTTTGTCAGGACCCCCAAGAGCACCTGCTGCTGCCACTGCCTCATCATCAACTGATATGAGTGCAGTGCCTCCTCCAGATTACAACGATGAGTACAAGAAGGCCAAGATAGCAGATGCCAAGGCAATGAATATTCTGGCTCAGACAATGTCTGATGAGGTATTCCAGAAGGTAGCTGACTGCTCTTCAGCAAAAGCTATGTGGGATACACTGAACCAGATTGTAGCTAGTTCAGCTGATGAAAGGAAGGACAGAAGGTCCAACCTGATCTCACAGTATGAGAACTTCAAGAAAACTGATGTTGAATCAGTTGAAGCCATGTACACCAGGCTCAGCTCAATCATCAATGAGCTGAGGACCCTTGACAAGGACATATCATTGACAGAGGTCAATGATAAGATTCATATGTGCTTCCCTAGCACATGGGATCTAAGGATCTGGCCCATCAAGGAAGCCAGAAGTACAAATGAGATCTCCACTGAAGCTCTTCTCGGCAAGCTCAAGTCTTTTGAGCAAGTGCTGAAGACAAGGGAAGCAGAAGCAGAAGCAAAGACCCCTACTCCAACAAGGAAAGAGCAATCTCTAGCTCTTAAGGCTGCTGATGCTTCTGAAGGCAGCCAATCAAATGAGGAGCTAATGGCATTGTTTGCCAAGAGGTTTCTCAAGATGGGGAGAAAGGAGTTCAGAAAGAAGTCTTCACGCTATGAAGACAAACCAAGATATGATCGTTCTCCTGCTAAAGAAATTATTTGCTATGGTTGCAGGAAGCCTGGACACATCTTACCAGATTGTCCAGAGGAGAAAAACAAAGACAAGAGGAAAGAAAAGGAACACTACAGGAAGCACTCCAAGCCATCCTTCTACAAGAACAAGAAGAAGGAGAGAGGTTTCATTGCTGAAACCTGGAGTGATAAAGAAGAGGAATCTTCCTCCTCAAGCTCCAGTGAGGATGAGGAAGAGAAGAAGGCAAAAGAAGTTTGCCTGATGGCAATAGATGCCTGCAGCAACCACTCAGCTGCAGAGAGTTCTGATTCAGAAGAAGAAATGCCAACAGAAGATGAGGTACTATCTTCTTATGACTTTACTTCTGAAGAATTTAAATTAGATTTTAAATCTTTATGCTTAGATTTGATTAGCTCAGAAAAGGAGATAAAAGAACTTAAAGAAATAAGTTAGCTGACTCAGAATTAATTGCTACAGAAAATGTTAGGTTAAAGGAAGATCTCACTACTTGTAGTGAAGAAATTAAATTTCTTAAAATGGAGTTAGCTAAGTCTAAGAGGTTAGAAGAATCACTTAATGGTAGAAGCCTTAAGTTGTTAGAAATTACCAGCATGACTAACACTAGGTCAGCTAATAACAAACTAGGCTTAGGAGCTTCTCCTAGTGAACCCCCAGTTCTTCTTAAAAATAATCTTTCAACTCCAGTAAACTTCATTTCAGCTAGTGGAATGAAGAACACTAAGCAAGTAAACCTAGTTAACAAAACTTTAAATAAGGCTAAGAGAGAGAAAAGAAATAAATTTTTTAAAGAAATGCAAAGAGCGTCGAACGCCGCTCGACGATCGGAAGCTCAATGGTCGAACGAAGCTCGACGATCTGAGCGCCCATCGTCGAACGTCGATCGACGTTTTCAACATGATTTTCAAAATCATAATCAGTACCATAGAAACCTAAATGAAAATAGAAACCCTAGGTTTGTTGACCCATCATCTGCATGGAGAATCCCACCTAGGAGATCTCACCCATTAGGTTATCACCCTCAGCCTGCATTTTCATATATTTCCAGCTTTTCTTATGTGAAAAACAAGGGACCCAAGGTTACCTGGGTCCACTCTGTCTAAATAAATGTCTTGCAGGTGAAGGCCTATCCAATCACTCAAAATAAGTTGTATTTGGATAGTGGATGTTCCAAGCATATGACAGGAAATAAAGATCATCTGTCAAAATTCAAAGCTAAGCTCGGCCCAAAGGTTATCTTTGGAGATTCCAGCTGTGGTCACACAGAAGGCTATGGCAGGATTACTATTGGAGATGTTACTTTCAAGAGAGTTGCATATGTGACAGGACTGAAGCACAATTTGATTTCAGTCAGCCAGCTATGTGATGCTGGCTACCAGGTTTCATTTTCTAACTCTTCTTGCAATATTACTTTAAATAATAATGTTGTTTTAGTAGGCATTAGAATAGGTAATATTTATTTAGTAGATTTCAATTCATCTCACTCTGAAATCTGTTTGTTTAATGAAGTAACAATTAATAATAATTCTTTGTGGCATAAGAGGCTTAGTCATGTTAACCTTAAAAATATATCTAGGTTATCTAAACACAACCTTGTTAGAGGTTTACCTTCTTGCCCCTACAAGAAGGAGAGCCTATGCAAGGCTTGTCAGCTAGGCAAGCAAACCAAAAATTCTTTTAAATCTGTAAATAAAAGTGATTCTCCTAGAATCCTGTATCTATTACATTTGGACCTTTTTGGCCCAATAAATGTACAGAGTTTAGAAGGGAAGTATTACACCTTAGTAATTGTAGATGACTTCTCTAGGTTCAGTTGGGTTTTCTTTTTGAGAGCTAAGGTAGATAACTTCAAAGCCCTTACAGACTTTCTACTATGTGTGCAGACTGAGTACTCTACTCATGTGGCCTTGATCAGAAGTGATCATGGTACTGAGTTTGACTCTCTTCTCATGCAAGAATTTTGTGAGAGAGAAGGTATCAAACATAGCTTCTCAGCTCCTAGAACTCCTCAACAAAATGGGGTAGTTGAAAGGAAGAATAGAACACTCATTGAAGCTGCTAGCACATTGTTGGCAGATGCTAACATGCCTCTCTCCTATTGGGCAGAAGCTGTTAGTACAGCCAATTATGTCTTAAATAGAAGTTTGATACACAAGCTTAAGTGCAAAACTCCTTATGAGTTGCTTAAAGGAAAGAAACCTAAAATGAACTATTTTAGAATATTTGGTTGTGTTGTTTATATTCATAATAATAATAAAGAATACCTTAGAAAATTTGAAGCAAAAGCTTCAATGGGAATTTTTCTAGGATATTCCCAAGTAAGCAAAGCTTATAGGGTTTATAACAAATCAACCGGTAAGATTGAAGAATCTGTACATGTATCTTTTGATGAGTCTCACATGTTTTACAAGGAGAAGGAAAATTCTCCTTCCTCTAGTTCATTACAGGTACCTGATGCTCCTCAAGAAATTCTTCAACTATCAACTCTTCAGATCACTGAATCAGACAGTGATGAAGACATTGCTAAAGCTGTTGTTGTACCACCAATAGTAGATCAAATACCTCCTGAGGAATTAATCCCAACTGTTGCTGAAGATCACATCCCACCTGCTGATATTATCACACTTAGAGATCACCCCACATCTCAAGTGATTGGAGACATATCAGCTGGTGTGCAAACAAGACACCAATTAAGACAGGATGTGATGCATGCTTGTTTCCTCTCACAGGTTGAGCCCCTCACCTTTAAAGATGCAGAGCTAGATCCCCACTGGATCATTGCTATGCAAGAGGAACTCAATCAGTTTGAGAGATGTAAAGTTTGGACTTTGGTTCCAAGACCTAAAGGCCAACTGATCATAGGCACCAAGTGGGTGTATAGAAACAAGTTGGATGCAAATGGAATTATTGTAAGGAATAAAGCAAGGCTTGTAGCTCAGGGCTACAGACAGGAGGAAGGTATAGATTATGACCAAACCTTTGCTCCTGTTGCAAGGCTAGAAGCAATAAGGATCTTCTTTGCCTATGCAGCCTACATGAAGTTTAAGGTCTTTCAAATGGATGTCAAAAGTGCATTCCTGAACGGTGAGCTTAAGGAAGAGGTGTTTGTTGAACAACCACCAGGGTTTGTTTCTTCAACTCAGCCCTCACATGTGTTTAAGTTACAGAAAGCTCTTTATGGACTAAAACAAGCTCCCAGAGCCTGGTATGAGACTCTAGCCAGTTTTCTTTTAGAGCACAACTTCACTAGGGGAGTAGTTGATAGAACCCTTTTCGTCAAGCATCACAAGGACACAATCCTGTTAGTTCAGGTGTATGTAGATGATATTATTTTTGGCTCCACTGATCCCAAACTTTGCAAAAGGTTCTCTGACCTGATGCACTCTAAGTTTGAGATGAGTAGTATGGGTGTGCTGTCTTACTTTCTTGGTCTCCAAGTTAAGCAAGATGCTGATGGTATCTTCATCTCCCAATCCAAATATGCCAAGGAATTGGTAAAGAAATTTGGGATGGCTGATGCTTCAGCAATGCCTACACCTATGACTACTAATGTAGTTATTGATTCTGATGATCACGGCAAGCCAGTTGATCAAAAGAATTATAGAGCCATTGTTGGTTCCCTATTATATCTAACTGCAAGTAGGCCTGATATAATGTTTGCTACATGCCTTTGTGCTAGATTCCAGGTCAACCCCAAGGAATCTCATCTGATTCTTCTAAAGAGAATCCTGAGATACCTGAAGGGATGCCCAAATCTAGGACTTTGGTACCCAGCTGAGTCAGAATTTGAATTAATTGGATATTCTGATTCTGATTATGCTGGTTGTAGAGTTGACAGGAAGAGCACCTCAGGAACTTGTCAGTTTCTGGGAGAGAGATTGGTCTCTTGGTTCTGTAAGAAGCAGGCTTCTGTCTCAACTTCAACTACAGAGGCTGAATATATAGCAGCTGCTAGTTGTTGTTCACAGATCCTGTGGATTCAAAACCAGCTTGTGAATTATGGTTACTCACACAAGAATACCAAAATCATGTGTGACAGTACCAGTGCTATCTCAATTTCACAAAATCCAGTGCACCACTCTAGAACGAAGCACATTGAGATTCAGCACCATTTCCTGAGAGATTGTGTGGAAAAGAACAAGATCTGTCTTGAGTTCATATCCACTGAGTTTCAGAGAGGTGATATATTCACCAAGCCTTTAGATGAACAGAAGCATCTGTTCTTTTTAGTTCAACTAGGCATGATCAATGGACGAGACTAAGTGTGACTATATCTGCCTATGTTGAAACCTGCTTGAAGATCGTCGAACGATGATCGAAGATCGTCGAACGGATTAAGCCTATCGTCGACCTCTGGTTAATGATAGCTTATCTGTTTGAAGATCGTCGACCGGCGTTCGAAGATCGTCGAACAGGTCAAGCTTATCGTCGATCTCTGAACGATGACAGCTTGTTGTTTGAGAAGCCAGAAATAGTCGAACGATGGCTCGACTACTCTGCTTCTGGGCCGATCGTCGAACGGCCGTTCGACTATCGGGTCTAGCATCTTTTTAATAGATCGACTATCTCTGGTCTAATATAAAGCCGATAGTCGACCTAGGTTAAAAGATCTTTTGGTTTATCGTCGACGGAGCGTGACTTTTCGCATTCTGTCTTCCCGCTTGCGATTTTCTGCCGCTTCGTCCCCTTCGTCTTCGCCGTCCTTCTCGCGCTTTCTCCAGCAATCAATGGCGATTTCTCCCGCAGTGTTAGCAGTTGTAAAGTTCGATGCAGGCTTCAGCGTTGATTTTGACGCGTTCAGTTGCTGCGAAGCAGGAATAGTAGAAGTTCTTCAGTTGTGCCGGGATCAAGGACTAGAAAGGTTAATGTCGACAAGGATAAAGTTGAATATTCCCGAGATCAAGGAATGGGCTTTCACTTCGTCATCCACCGACGATTCGATGACTGGCACCATCGGCGGAGAAGAGGTAATTTTAACTCCGGCCGTTCTGATTGATGTTTTTGGTTTGATAAATGGTGAAGATGATTATGAGCAAGATGCTCAAGAATTTGGAAGGATGCTGACTGAGCTGGGACATGCGGAGGGCATTCCCACGAAGCTGTTCAAGGTCAATTTTCCCTTTAAGATTAAATTTCTCGCTGAGTTATTTGGAAAAGTGCTCCTCGGAAAGCACTCTGCTCATGACAATATAACAAAGCAACAATTTGCACTGATGTGTGCAATTATTAATCAGAAAAAGATTGATTGGGCGGGAGTAATGTTTGATTTGATAAGGAAAAAGAATAGTAAGAAGGAAGTTACCCTCGGAAGGGTTATTGGAATTTTCCTAAAGGAAAAGTATCCTCAGCTGCTGGTCTCCGCCGCAACAACAATAAATGCAAGCAAGAAGATGGACCCAAACCTGTTCTCTAAGTGGAAGAGGACTTTTGTGAAACCCGCTCTCACAGGGGTTGCTCCAGCGACATCAGAGAGCACCAGGACTGTTTCGGTCGCTCCTCACCCTGTAGAAGCTGGCTCAGCTCTTTCCCTTCCCTCATCTTCTGCTATGCAGTATGCTTCAGTTGAAGTTCCATCAACTTCAGCTGAAGTACGACTTTCCCCTTCTCCTGTTAGAGAAACAACCACGGTTGTTCTTCCTTCCCCTCCAGCATCTCCTCTTCCTTCTCATCAGGCTAGGAAATCTGCTCCTAGTTTTGATTTGTTAGGATCTGAGAGGATTCCAACACCTCCTCAGTCTCCCATTCATTCTCCAGTTATCACTCCTGTTAACTCTCCTGCTCCATCTCCAATTCGATCTCCAGTCCACACCACTTCTTATCCCTTCACTTCTCATCATAACACTTCAACCATATCTGCTGCATCTCCATCCACTACAGTTCCATCATCTTTTGAGATCACCCCAGCCTTCATTTCTAGCATTTTGGTGTTGATTACTCCTTCAATCAAAATTATGATTGAAGAGGCAATCGCTCCACTTGCCCCTCCATTGCCACCCTGACTGCTTCCATCCAATCTCTTTCCAAATCTGCTGAGCCCTCTTCCTCAAGGGGCCTGGTTTCAGTTTCCACTGAAATCAGGCAGGGGGAGATGTTCTGTGAAGATGCCTCAGAGCCTCCAGCCTCCCTTCCAGCAGTTCTTCCAGCAATTCAAGAAGAGACTGATGCAGTTCAAGTTCAAGTTCAATCAGTTTCTATGTTATCGGAAAAAGAAATATCTGATGCTATTATGTTATCTGAATTTGTTATAAAAGTTTGCTTAGAAGATCTCACCACTCCCGTTATTGCCCATTTCCTAGAAGGGATTATTACATCCTACCTAGATGAGTCTTGGGAGTTGGTCAAATATGAAGGTAATTCACTCATTGGCTTTATTGACGAGTCAATTAATTTGCTAGCTAGTGAATACCTAGAAGGAATGATTTTAGCTTATTTAGCAGATTTGTATTCATAAATCTACAGATTATATTAAAGAAGATTTAGCTGCTCAGATTATAGCAGTTGTTTCTAAAGCTGCTCCAGATGTTTCTGAGGTTCAAGAAGATCCAGAATTGGATTCATTTTTAGATGACATGGAAGATGTATCTGAGAATCAAGAAGAGAAAGCAAGAGTTGCTTGGAACCAAAGAGTTCAATCTTTGTTAGAGGAAAAAGAAAAAGAGTTGCAAGTTGAAAAGTCAACTATTTGGGATGATTCACCAGGATTGGATTTGGATTTCCTTCTGGCTCAGGATGCCATTGAAGAAGAAAAAGAGAAAGCTGCTTTAAAAGAAAAGGCTGTTTTTGAAGCCTATGATCCTTATGACAATCCTCCTTCATCTTACTCTGAAGATGAAGAGGATTCTGATTTATCTGAAAATTCGAAGAAAAAGAAAACTGCTCAGAAGAAAAGGAAAGCAATTGCTCCTCCTCCTCCCAGCCGAGATAATGATACTCCGTACTATATTCTTAAAGGAATTGACCCCAAATCAAAAGAATTTCAATATTGGATGTGGTTCTCCAAGAACCAGCAGAAAGAGAGAAAAAGATCTAAGAGGTATGATAGTCCTGTTTCAAGATGGACTCCCAGAGGTCCTCCTCCTCCACCTCCCAGTGCAGGAGCCTCTGGGAACCTTTCGGCTAATCCATCTGCATCTTCTGGAAAATCTGCACCTTCTCAGCCTCAGCCAAGGAAAAGCTCTCAAAGTTCCCAAGGCAGATCTTATTCTGGTTCTCAAAGACATGTTACTGAAGTAAGAGAACAAGTGAAGGAGGTTGTGTTTCAAAGACCAACCTTTTCCCCTCCTCCTTCTCCAAAGAAAAGAGTTTCTTCTCCAATACCAGTGCAGTCTTAAAAAATTGTTTCAAAAGGTAAGTAGTTTATTTTGTTTTAAAATTCTAGCAAGAACTTTGCTAAGTCTGCTCCCATGTCTTATCTAGTTAATCAAGATAAAGAATCAGATGCTACTCCTCCTGAGTCTGTTTATGAAAGTCCTGAGCTTGATCCTAACTTTAGGATGGCTCGTTTTCATGAATTAGTTGGAGCAGCCCAGATCAGAAAAGCAAAAGCTGAAGGAAAAGATACTACTGGTTTAACTACCATGTCTACATTCAGAAAGAAAGAGTTCGAAAAGTTCCAGGTTAATCCTAATGTATTTGACCCCTCAAAGTATATGGAAAAGCACCCGGAAGCCGTTGTTCCAAAGGCTACAGAATTAAGGATTATTGGTGTGCAGGACTTGAAGATGTCAAAGAAAGAGGCTGATGATCCTCTGAGGAAAATTTCTTTTGTTCCTAGTTCCTCTGACCCTTTGCCAGATTCTGTAGACTCTTAATGGTTTGATTGACTGCTGTGTTATATTTGTCTGTTATTTATCTGTTTGATAACTGCTAGTTAATTGTTAACTATTTCCTGTATTAATTTTATTGCTCTTTAGCTAGCTCCTTGTTTTAGTTTTTGAGAGACTTAACTCAAATAGGGGGAGATTGTTGGTACCCTAGTTTGATATGAGTTTAGTCTTGTCTTTTTAGTCCCTTGACCCAAGAAATATCTATGGTCAATGGTTAGTAGTCTAGCTGTAGAGTCCTCACTTTTCCAGATTGAAGAATTTGGTTAAGTAGTTTGTTTGTTCGACTATCGTCGAACGCTGCTCGACTATCGTCGACTAACTGTTCGACGATCGTCTATCAGTTGTTTGACTTTCAGTCTGCGAGGATAGTTTGACTATCGGCTGATAGTTCGACTATCTGTCTGTTTTGATAGTTCGACTATCTGCTTAGATAGGTCGACTATCTGATAGCTCGACTATCTGTTGATAGTTCGACTATCTGCTCTGCTTTGATAGTTCGACTATCTGCTTGGATAGGTCGACTATCTGATAGCTCGACTATCTGTTGATAGTTCGACTATCTGCTCTGCGTTGATAGTTCGACTATCTGTTGATAGGTCGACTATCTGTTCTCGCTTGGTAGTTCGACTATCTGCTTTGATAGTTCGACTATCTGATAGTTCGACTATCTGTTGATAGGTCGACTATCTGTTTGTTTTTGATAGTTCGACTATCTGTTGATAGTTCGACTATCTGTTTTGCCTTGATAGTTCGACTATCTCCTTTGATAGTTCGACTATCTGGATCGTTCGACTATCTGTCCGACAGTTCGACGAACTCCGTGCGTCGGTCGACGATCTCCGTAGGTCGTTCGACGTTTTCTGTCTGCCTTTATATTTTGTATTTATTTATTATATTTAATTCATTAATACATTATCTAGCATATCTTTTCAGTTGATTTATGATAATATTTCCAGGCAATATATGCTCCATCCTTTTTGCCTGAGTCAAATCTTTTCAGATAAAGTTGTTTGTCTTATTAGCTGACTTTGTATTTTACTTTATCTGCTGACAGTCCTTTATAGCCGTTAGACTGAAAAGTCTTCCTTCTGCTATAAAGAGTATTTCTCTGATGTGACTTTATTTAGTCCTTTGTTATTTGATTTGATCCTGCAGCTTCTTAGAAAGAGGTTTATTTCTTTTATAGGATGTCTTGCTGCAGAGTTTGTTTTGCTGTGTGTTATTTGCAGCCCAGGTCTCAAGTTTCAGAAGAAGACAAGTAATTCAAATTGAAGAGAGCCGTTGCTTGCTGCTGTTATATAAAGGACCCTTTGAAGAAGGATTCAAGCTAGCTAATAGCTAACCAGTTGTTCACTTAAGCTTTCAAGCCTTCATCAAGATCAAGTCTTCTGCTCTCAGCAATACTCATCCAATTGAGAAGTATTAAGATCTTCTACTCTTCTTCAACCTGAGTTCTCCTGCTTTCAGGAAGTTCAAACTCAGAGTTCTTTTGAAGAAGAAGAAGAAGAAGATAGCTGCTTGAAGATCTTTAATTTTATTATTTATTATCTTCTTGTAGTCTTTCCTTCAGAGCTTTCTGAAGAGTTTTCTGCACTAAAGCAAGACTTCACCTGGACATCTTTGAGCCAGGGGGAGCCTTGATTCTTTAGAGCTCTCTAGCTCAGTGCAAGTTTTTGTGCTTCTCTAATCTATTGTAAAATAGAGAAGACATCTTAACCTTCTTCCCCCTCCTGTACAGGGTTATTACTCCCTTCAAAAGTATCCCTTGGTGGCAGGGCACCTGATCAAAAACCTGTGCTTGGTTTTTAGACACCTGATCAAAAGTCTAAAGGGTTTCTGGATCTACCTGAAGCAGATCATGTTGGTGGCAGGGCACCTGATCAAAAACCTGAGTGGATTCCTACCGTGTTGGTAGAAGAGTGGACGTACCCAAGTTGTTTGGGGAACCACTATAAATTCCTTGTGTCGTCTGGATTGCCTTGTTTATTTCCTGCATTGTGGCTGTGAATAGATATAACTAGGTTGCTAGTTGCTGATTAGGTTTTCCAAGCCTTAACTGTAATTACAGTTAGCTTGAGTTTGTGCACAACACTTGTGTTAGGCTATAGGGTTAATTCTATATCTATAATCTTTTAATTCCGCAATTCACTCCAAGGGAGTTGGGTAGACCTTCAAGTTTTGTCTAGTGCAAAATTTGATAACTCTATTCACCCCCCCTCTAGAGTAGTATCTATCCCTTCACTTTCAGATTAGGATGTCAATATGCATCCTAGCTCGGTCCTCAACTGCGTTCGGGGTAGAGGAGGTTTCCCCTCACTCCCAATGGACCCGTCTTCTTCGTGTCATGAGCCGGTGGAGGATGGCCCAACTTCCCTAGCTTGGTGGAGAAAGCTAGATAAAATCCCCTTTTGAAGCTTTAGGATGAAGGAGGAGGCTGGGAGGAAGCTCCGGCTTGGATTTGGCGTTGAATGCTTGCCCGGATCTTCTCCCCTTGGTGGAACGGCGGATTTCGCCCTAAAAATGCCGAGAGAATGGCTGGAATGAAGCTGTCCCACAATGGCTTAAAATCTGCGCTTAAATAGAAAAAGATCAAAAAAAATGGTCATGCATGGTCCCGCGCATGACTGTGCGCTAACCGTGCGTTATTAACTTTCAGATCTTGATCGCGGAAGAAGATGTGTTGACCCGTGCATTTTACTCGCGCACAGGCGCTTCCACCCGTGCGTGAAGGAAATCGCATGGGTAAACACATAACACAAGAAAATAAGGGAAACAATGGAACCGTGTGTTTTACTCATGCACAGGCGCGTTTGCTCGTGCATGAAGGAAACACACGATTTACCCAGAATGTAGGAATAAAGAGAAAATGTGAAGGCCGTGCGATTCCTTCTCGCACGGTTTGGACTAAACCGTGCAGGAACAAAACCTACGGTTAGAAACATAAGTCCCCCGAATTATTGTGTGAAATGCATGATTGCACTGAAACCATGCGCGAAGAAATGCGCACGACCGTGCGTTTTACACAAAAACTGGAAAATGAATTTATGACATCCCGACTATTGGGTACATTGGAAAATGTGTATCAGATTTGGAAAAGCCACAACTTAGTCAATGGTATGTATCAATTTGTATTTGATAGAAGTTTGAGTTCTATTGTGCAGGTTTAAGAATTTGAAGAAAATTTTTTTAAGTACAGGTGTCGACACTTGTGAAGAAACTGTGTCGACACTCAGGGAACTTGTGTCGACACTCAAGCAAGCTGTGTCGACACACAGGATAATTGTGTCGACACTTATGAAGAACTTTTGTCGACACCCAGAATTTGTGTCGACACTTATGAAGAAGCTGTGTCAACACTCAAATCTATATTGATACCCAAGGAAGCAGCTGTGTCGACATCCAGAATTGTGTCGACATCTGAAGAAGGATTTTTGTCGACATTTAAAACTGAAGCTGTGTCGACACTCAGTAGATATATCGACACCTGAAGCAATTGTTTTGACACACAAGATTTGTGTTGACATACCAACTCTCAAAAGGCTGTGTCGAGGTCAGAAGTAATTGTGTCGACACACAGGACTTATGTCAACACACACTCAAAGCCATTTAAAAAACACTCAATGCCAATTGTCTGCAACAGTAATGTCGAGACAAGGAGCTGCTGTGTCGACACACAAGACTTGTGTCGACACATACAACAAAAGCATTGTCAAAAAGCAGAAGTATAACTGTGTCGACACTTGGATTAATTGTGTCGACACCATGAAGACTTGTGTCGACACTTAGTCTATATTTGTCGACACATGTGAAGCAGTCTGCTGAGTGTTGTGTGCTGAGTTTAAAAGACATTGAAGAACCTGGTGATGTGACTGGTGACTTGACAACTTTCATAACTAACCAGTCTTGCAATACTGTCAGAATTGTTAGAAATCTGTTATAAATCGGATCAGCCGGTAACCATGGATCAAGATCTATATAAGAGACAGATCGGAAATGAAATAAAAAAGATCGAATCCATAAGAAGAATTCTGACAGATAAAGAGTTGTCTGCAAGAAAGATTCTGAGTTCAATCTGAATTTATAGAAGAAGCTGACTGAAGATAAACTTGAACATCAAGAGAATATCCACATTATTTTGTTCTAATCAAGAATCTTTGAAAAGCAAAGTTAGGTTGGATCAGAAAGATCAGTCTATACAAGAACTGATCAAGAAGACAACATCAATAGAGAAATCTAGCTGGTAAAGTTTTCAGTTACTCTTTACTCACAAATTCTTGTAGGATCTACTGTTAGATATGAGATTGTAAGCCTTAAATTATAAAGGCTGAGGTAGGACTTATGGAAAGTCTGAGTTGTAAGCCTAATTATAAAAGCCGAGGTAGGGCTGAGGCCTGAGGTAGGATTCTGGGGAAGAATCTGAGGTAGGACTTTTGTTAAGTCTGAGGTGTAGGAATAATCTCGGGTTCTGAGATTGTAAGATCTTCGGATCCGAGCCAGTGGAAGGAAGTTAGGCTGAATCCAGTTATATGCTGGATAGGCGAAGGGGGAAAGTGGATGTACTCATATCTTGGGGAACCACTATAGACCTGGTACATTCTGTGTTGTGTTTATTTTCTGTAGATTGATTAATCTGTGCTGAAAGAAGTCATATAACTGTTTGCCTAAAAAATTAAAAAGACACAAAAAGATTAGAACCTATTCACCCCCCTCTAGGTGTTTAGGCTCTTGAAATAAAGTCTTTCAAGTGGTATCAGAGGGAGGTTCCTCAAAATTTCACTTAACAGTCAGAGGATTTCTCCAAGGCAAATAAACGTAACAAGAATGGGTTCAAGTGAAAATCAAAAGGAATTTTGATCTATGAAATTGCCCATATGCAAGAAAGAATCTTTTGGCATTTGGAAAGAAAGGATCAGGCTGTTTATGGAAGCACCTGATCCAAGAATTTTTATCACAGTACAGGAAGGCCCCCTCATCCCAATGAAGATATCAGTTCTTTATGCAAGCATTCAAACTCCAAAGAGTTATTCAGAGATGACTACAGATGAAATCATCTTGGCTACATTAGATAAAAGAGCTAAGAATATAATTGTAAGTGTCATAGATGATGCAACATTCCATAATCTTGTGCACTGTAAAACTTCCAAAGAAATGTGGGATACATTTATTATCTATATGGAAGACACAGAAGAAATCAAAGAGGACAGAAAGTGTATGCTTAATCAGGAGTATGAGAGCTTTAGGCAGACTATAACTGACAGCATAGTTGAATGCTATAAAAAGGTTTTCAGAATAGTGAATGAACTGATGACATATGGAAGAGTCTTCAGTACTTATGAACTGAATGACAAGTTTCTTAGGTCCCTAACAAAGGATTGGGACACTAAGATATGTTCCATCAGGGAAGTTGCCAAACTGGCTGACACACCTCCACCTACACTTTTTAGAAAACTGTTTTCATATGAAATGCAGCTTACTGCTAGGAAAGAGGAAGAGAAGGGCAGCATATCTTAACATAAAGAAAAGTCAGTAGCCTTCAAGGCTGAGGGCTCAAGGAAGGGTAGGAGAAAATCTCCTTCTCCACCTAGAAAGAGAATTGAAGAAGAAGGACTTCCTAAAACACATACATCAGATAGTCACACATCTGATGAGGACTTTGCTGCCTTCACAAGACAATTCCAAAGGTTCATGAAGAAAAAGAAATGGAGAACAAGGCATTCATCAACATCCTATTCCAAGGATGAATACTACAGGAAGAAGAAAACACCATAGGAGGACAGGTATGCTTCTGAACCTGGTAAATAATCTAATTCTAAGATTTTATGTTATTGCTACAATAGGTATGGGCATGTCATAGCTGACTGTCCTGACAGAAGAAAGGAGATAAAGGACAAGAAGAAGCAGCTTGTCAAAGGCAATAAGGAGAAGTATCTAGTCTCTTAGAAAGAGAAGAGTTTGACAGAATCTTCATATTCAGAATCTAGAGAAGAAGAGGCAGAAGCATATGTTGGACTCTTCTCAACAGAAGAGGATTCTAGGGTACTAGAATTCCTACAGATGCTGGACTCCATAAATGGAGTGGAAGAATATTGTTGTAAAGGGCTAATGGCACAATCTGAAGAAGAACAGTGCCAGGATCAGCCTAGACAAAGTAAGGTAAACAATTTTTCCCCCGTCTCAGATTACTTTACTAGATCAGAATCAGAAGCACCTGCTTCAAAAGAAGTTGATGGATCTGAGTCTTAGAGGGATATTCAGCAACTCAATGATGAGTATGGTGGGTTGTTGCATGCCCTAAAGAAGAGCAAGTTTCTTGTTAAAGTGAAGGACAAAGAGATTGAGTCTCTTAAACTGGCTGCAGCAGATTCAGCAAAACTGCTCGATCAAAACTGAATGAGGTTGCCAAATTGAAGAACATTACAGTTATTCAGATGGGCACAATATCATTAAAAGAGAATCATATCAAGAAACTGGAGGTAAAACTCTAGCAAGAGAGAGAGAGCTAGTGGCTAAATTCTCCAAGCGAAAATCAGTCTTGCCTTTGATAGATAATTTTGTTTCCCAAAAAGGGAAGACTGATCTAGGCTTTAAGGGAAGAACTAGGATTACCAATTCTTATAGAAAAGGTAAAGCCACAGTTCAGCCTGTAGCTGTTAATCCCCGTATTTTCTTTAAGAAGGTTGTGAATCCTACTAACAGGTATGATCATGACATTACACATGGTCACTGTGAGCATGAAAATTTCATGAGCAAGGGTGTTAATGTCAATAGACCAATCTATATACATGCCCATTATATTCAAGAGGAGTTCTTGAAGAATGCTGTTCCAGCACCAACATTTAATAAGTCTACAGAAACCAAGTAAGAAGGCATGTACCTAAGAATAGGTATAATAGGTTTGAGTGTTGGTGTTGTGGCAAGGTGGGCCACTTTGCCATGGATTGCTGGTTTAACTCAAGTGTTAAAACCAAAAGTAGGATTCCTGTTAGATCAGTTACATGATTTCAAACTAACAAGGACCTAGGACCCACTAGCAAGTTTGGTTCTAAGAGTAAGTGATTCTTTATTTGTTGCAAGTGAATCCACGTGATCATACCCCTATATGGTACTTGGTGGATCAGAAAAGGGAATCATCAAAGGATTTGGTAACATATCTTGTAATTCAATTACAATCACTAAAGTGGCTTATGTAAAGGGTCTAAAACTTAACCTGATTAGCATAAGTAAACTTAGTGATCTAAGTTATGATATTTCTTTCCTCAAAGGGGAGTGCCTAGTAAAAAGGTCAAGTGATCAAGAGATCATTTTGACTGGCACTAGAAAAGGAAATGTGTATTGCCTTAACTTAGATTGTGAGTCTAACAACTCACCTATTTGTTTGGTTGTAGGAGAGAAAGCTTCTCTATGTGTCAAATGGCACAAGAGGCTAGCTCATCTGAACTATAAGTCAATAGGACTGCTGTTCAGCATGGGATTAGTGAGGAATGGTCCTCAAGTTAAGTGCATAAAAGAGGGTGTGTGTTCAGCTTGCCAAAAAGGCAAGCAGACTAAGTCCTCTTTCCAGTCACTTGACATCAAAAATTCAAAGAGATGTTTGTATCTCATGCATATGGATTTGTTTGGTCCTATGTCAGTTCATAGTCTTGGTAGGAAAGCAGACACACTTGTTGTTGTGGATGACTATTCTAGATTTACACGGGTTTTCTTCTTGAGGCAGAAATCTGAAACTCCAACTATTTTCCAGTCTTTTGTCAGACAAATACAGAATGAATACAATAGTTCAGTGGTCAAAATTAGAAGTGACAATGGAACTTAATTTCAGTTTGAATGTTTGACAAAATTCTGTGAAGAACATGGGATTCATCAGGAATTCTCTTCACCTAGAACTCCTCAGCAAAATGGTGTTACTGAAAGAAAGAATAGGACTCTAATTAAGGCCAGTAGAACTCTACTGAATGACACTACTCTCCCTGAATACTTCTGGGCTGAGGCAGTAAATACTGCATATCATGTGCTCAATAGGGCCTCCATCAACAAGAAACACAAGATGACTCCCTACCAGATTTTGAACGGCAGAAAACCAAACATATCTTATTTCAGAATCTTTGGTAGTAAGTGTTTTGTACTAGTCAATGGTAAACACTACCAAACTAAGTTTGCTGCAAAATCACTAGAAGGGAAATTTGTTGGGTACAACAACTAAAGTAGAGCATACAGAATCTACAACTTGACTACTCAAGTTGTAGAAGAATCTGTGCATGTGGTATTTGATGAGTCAATGTTTATTAACAGTGAATTTTCTAGTTCTTCAGTTAGTTCTACAGGTCTAACAGATAAGCTGGACAAGCTGACCATCAATGAAGATGTTCCTGCTAAACTGGATGAGGATAAAGATGCCAGCTATTCAGGGGGAGACCATGTCCCTCTTGGTGAAGAAGAAAATGTGGAGCATTAAGATGAGGAAACTGGAGATAGCCATAATGGTGACAGAATTCCTCCAGCAAGGAGACACCTGATGGATCATCCAGCTCATCAAATCATTGGTGATGCAAGTCAGGGTATTCTAACAAGGAATAGGAGCATGAACACAGTTCTATGTTCTAGCTTCCTATCTCAGATAGAACCCAGGAAGATTGAAGAAGAAATACATGACACCAACTGTATTGATGCAATGCAAGAAGAGCTTAGTCAGTTCAAAAGGTATAAGGTCTGGGAACTGGTGCCAAAACCTAAGGATCACAACATAATAGGAACTAAGTGGATCTACAGGAACAAGCTTGATGAGAATAGCACTATAGTCAAGAACAAGGCTAGACTGGTAGCAAAAGGCTACAGGCAAGAGGAAGGTATTGATTTTGATCAAACCTTTGCTCTAGTGTCAAGGCTGGAGGCTATATGGCTGTTCTTGTCCTATGCTGCCTTTCAAGGGTTCAAAGTATATCAGATGGATTTAAAATTAGCATTTCTGAATGGTGATTTGAAAGAAGAAGTCTATGTAGAACAACCCTCAGGTTTTGTAGACTCTCACTTTCCTGATTATGTATATAGGCTTAGGAAAGCACTATATGGTTTGAAACAAGCTCCAAGGGCTTGGTATGAAATCTTGTCTGCCTTCCTTATTGAGAATAAATTCTCTTGAGGAAAGATAGACAAAACTCTATTCTATAGGGAATCAAAAGGCAAGATAATACTAGTCAAGATATATGTGGATGACATTATCTTTTGTTCTACTGAAAACAGCCTTTGTAGGAAGTTTGCCAAACTTATACATGGGAATTTTGAGATGAGCAGTATGGGTGAGCTGAAGTTCTTCTTGGGACTTCAAGTCAAGCAGACTGAGAGTAGATTGTCCATATCCCAGTCTAAGTTCACCAAGGAGTTGATTAAGAAGTATGGTTTGGACTCAGCTTCTACTATGAAAACTCCAATGGGAACAAGTATGCCTATATGCAAAGATGAAGCAGGGAAACCTGTTGATGAGTCTTTGTATAGAGGAATAATTGGCTCCCTACTATACTTGACTGCTAGTAGACCTGACATCGTGTATGCAACTTGTGTCTGTGTTAGTTATCAAGCATGCCCTAAGGAATCTCATTATACTGCAGTTAAGAGAATATTGAGATATCTTAAGGGCACACCTAATCTAAGCCTTTTGTACCCTAAGAATAGAGATTTTCTATTATCAGAGAACATGTAAAGAAGGAAAATATTAATCTAGAGTTTGTAAAAACTGATAATCAAATATGTTATATTTTTACAAAACCTCTGGATGAAACTAAATTAAATAATTTCAAAATTGAATTAGGTATGTTGAACCTAGAATAAGTTAACACAAGTTTCTATTAGTAGCATATGTAAGCACACAATATTTCTATTGAAATTTGGCTAAGTACAAAGTTTCTGTCAACTCAAGCATGTTGTGTCGACACACTCAGTATGTTGTGTCGACACAACCTTGTCGAGACTATATGTCGAGAGGATATTTGTGTCGAAACAAAAAGTTGGTGTTGACACAACTCAGTCGAGACTAAAGTGGTCAGTGTCGACACATACACAAGTATGTCGACACAGACACAAGTATGTCGACACAGACTAGAGTATATCGACACATAAATGTGTCGACTTAAAATACGTTTTGTCGATTTAGACATTAGTATGTCGACATATAGTCGTGTCGACCTAACTTAAGTTCTGTCAAGACCTAGGTCATTTTTGTCGACACAAAAGCTGATTTGTCGACTTAGGCCCGACTTTTGACCTGCCCTTGACACAAGTACTATAAATAGGTGAATCCAAAATCTGGTCGACTACACTATCAGAATTTTTAAATCTACACCTTCTGTCGACATAGACCTTCTCTTCTCTTCACCTCTAGCACTTACGTCAATGGCGCCACACAAAGAATATAAGGTTAATGAAGGTTATGAACTGGTTCGCGAAGGGTTCACAGCTGCTTCTGATGAAATTCATGGAGTTATTGCCCTAATTTCTGAAAATGGATTAGAATTTTTGGTCTCTGAATCGACCAAAATATGAAAAAATTAAGTCATTGAGTTCTACTCAACCGCTACAATAGACTCTGAAGGAAAGAAAATCAAGTCATCTATTCAAGATACTCGGGTGAAGCTCACTTTGAAAACTATCAGGAAAGCACCACATCTTCCTTTGATCAAGGATATAGATGAAATAACTCCTTCCTAGATAACTGAAGCTTTAAGCTGGTGTGGACTCAATCCCAGTATTAAGATCGGATCATCTATCAATAGAAAAGGGATGAATTCCTAAGGAAAATTTCTTTCAGAAGTTGTGGACAAAGTGATTATCTATATGACTAGTGGACATGATAGGATTTCTGCCCACATGTTCAATATTATGGTGAGGGTTATATTAAAGATAAACACTGACTGGGCAGCAGTGGTGTTTGATAAAATTCAAGAAGTAATTAAGAAACCTAACCTGAGAAGGATCCTCAGTTTATGCTTAACATCAGTAATTCCAGATGTTCTGAAACAAGCAAATGGCTCTAAGATAAATCCATGAGGAAAATGGATGTAAGGATACTGTCAAGATGGGACAGAGTTCTGACCAAGGAAGTCCCTATTCCCAAGGTGCAAACTAAGAAAGACAAGAAGAAAAAGAAAGTGGTTGTACAGGCTCACTTTTCCAGTGATTCTTAGGAGGAAGTGGTCTTTAGTTCTGATGAAGACCAACACCGACAAGATGCTCATGATCAAGTAAAGGACATTGAGCCCCAGGAGCAACAAGTTGACTCCACTCCAGGGGGAGAAAACTTAGAACAAGAAATTGAGATGCCTGCCCATAAGAGAGGTATTGATGATGCTGTCCTAAACAGTTACTTAGCTGCAGATACAATCATGGATGTAGTATTTGAAATCAACACTGCAACTGAAGAAACTGATAAGATAGATGCTCAAAATGAGCAAGTATCTTCTCCAAAGTCTAGTGATATATGATGGGATTCTCCTCAAAAAATGGTTCTAGGGAACACTTTTATTTACACAAAAAAACTTTCAAGGGGTACTAGTCTTTTAAGTAATACTTTAAAACCTAATCTTATTCCTTCTATACAGATACAGCAGGAATTTACAATGGAAGAATTGTTTCCTAATCCTCCTCAAGATAGGACTGAGGGGGAGCATATTGAGAGAGGAAAAGATATTCCAAGGACTGAGAGGGAGTTATCAAAGGATACATAGAAGGATGCCCCAGCTGAAAAGAATACTGTTCATATTAAAAGTACAACTGAATCTTCTGAAGATGAAGAAGCCCATTGGCTAAGAACAAAAAGCTGATTGTGTTAAAGAAAAAGAGTTCTGGATATAAGAAGGATTTACAAAAGGGAACAACACCATTTACATCATGTATGGACTTTAGTTCTTTACTGGTCTAGATACAGATAAAATTAGATAATCAAAGACTGACAATAGAGAAATATGTGGATGAAACTCAGAAGGAGTTACAGTTTCAGTTGGCCCAGGACATCAAATCTATTAGGTTTGAAGTAAATCAGAATAAGAAGGAGATGACAAATTGCTTCCATAAAGGAGGTAATGTTGTGGTGTTCCTGGCCAAGCAACAACAAGATATCAAAACTACAGTGAAAGAAATTGAAGTGAAGCAAGGCTATGTACTGGAGAATCAGATCAGAATGAATGAGAACCTTAAGGATTCACATCATGCCATATTAATAAAGCTCACTGATTCTCGCACTGCTCTGAAGGCTGAAATCTCCAAGCAAATCCAGGAAGACATAGCTATTGTCAAAGCCATATTTCAAGATTCTCAACAGAAAATTAAAACTTTCCTGAAAAAATTTAGAGCTTATTTTCAAGAGGGAACTGAATATGTAGCTGATCAAGTAAGATTCAAGAAAGAAGACTTAAGAGATCATGTTACAAGAGAAGTCATAAAGGGGAGAGATTACTAGTAAAAGCCAGCTCTGACCATGCTAAATGGACTTCCAATAACAGCTAAGCTACTCTTGGATATCCTCCTCTCTGTGATGATGATATTGTAGCAGAGTCTGGGATACAACCTGCACATTTTTAAGGAGATCAGCCTGAAGTTGCTCAGGTGATCTACCCCCCAACTGATTTTGAGATGGTTAAAGAAGAAGTGCTGAAAAATGTATAGTCCTCCACCAGAGGCACAAAATGTAATTCTGTAAAAGGTTGAAATGTCAGAAGCTGCATTAGAAGCTCTGAAGGAAGCTCAACTTTCCAAGAAGAGATTCAGAGAGTAGGCTGAGCTGAAGCCAGATTTTGAGCAGTGGAGCCCAACTTCTAGAAACATCATACTTACTGCATGGAAAGCTGTAAAGGATAAAACCCATGACAGGGGTAAGTGGTATTTTGAACAAGAGTGGAATAAATATCAAGCAGGACAAGAAGCAATCCTTCAACATAGAAGAAGTGCTAAGGCTGGGAAGCTACCTGCTAATGCTCAAGAGCCAAGCAAGTACTTCCCTAAACCTTTCCACTATTTTAAAAGACAGAAGATCAAGGCTGAACAATTAAAGAAGAAAGATCTAATAGGAAAAAGCCAGCTGAGGATGCTGAACCTTCTATGCAGGCAAAAATCAAGTCTGGCAAAGGAATAGTTATTAAGGAGCCGCCTAGTTAGTAATAGGATTGCTAGATTTATGTAATAGAACCATGTACTAATTTGTTTCTTTTGTTCTATAAGAAATTCATGTAAACCAAAGTTTTACTGATAAATGAAATCTGTTTCAGTATTAAGTGTTTGTTGTTTACAATGATTATGTGATAACCTGCTCTGAAATGTTTTACATCTATTTACAATTCTATTTTATCTTAAGAGATGTATATCTTTGACTAAGGGTTATGACTTCTCCAAATAGGGGGAGATTGTTGGGTACATTATAAAATGTGTACAAGATTTGGAGAAGCCACAACTTAGTCAATGGTATGCATCAATTTGTATTTGATAGAAGTTTGAGTTTCATTGTGAAGGTTTTTGAATTTGAAGAAAAATTTTCTAAGTACAAGTGTTGACACTTATGAAGAAACTGTGTCAACACTCAGGGAACTTGTGTCGACACTCAGGCAAGCTGTGTCGACACACAGGCAAATTGTGTCGACACTTATGAAGAACTTGTGTCGAAACCCAGAATTTGTGTCGACATTTATGAAGAAGCTGTGTCGACACTCAAAGCTACGTCGACACCCAAGGAAGCAGTTGTGTCGACATCCAGAATTGTGTCGACATCTGAATAAGGATTTGTGTCGACACTTAAAACTGAAGCTGTGTCGACACTCAGTAGATATATCGACACTTGAAGCAATTGTATCGACATACAGGACTTGTGTCGACACACCAACTCTCAAATGGCTGTGTCGAGGTCAGAAGTAATTGTGTCGACACACCGGACTTGTGTCTACACACACTCAACGCCATTTGATAAACACTCAATGCCAACTGTAGGCAACAGAAATGTCAAGACAAGGAGCTGTTGTGTCGACACACAAGACTTGTGTCGACACATACAACAAAAGCAGTGTCGAGATGCAGAAGTATAACTCTGTCGACACTTGGAGTAATTGTGTCGACACCATGAAGACTAGTGTCGACACTTAGTCTATATGTGTCGACACATATGAAGCAGTCTGCTGAGTGTTGTGTGCTGAGTTCAAAAGATATTGAAGAACCTAGTGACATTACTAGTGACTTGACAGTTATCATAACTAACCGGTCTGACACTACTGTCAGAACTGTCAGAAGTCTGTTATAAACCTGATCAGCCGGTAACCATGGAGCAAGCTCTATATAAAAGACTGATCGAAAATGAAAAAAAGATCGAATCAATAAGAAGAATTCTAACAGATCAAGGGCTGTCTGCAAGAAAGATTCAGAGTTCAATCTGAATTTACAAAAGAACCTGGCTGAAGGTCAACTTCAACATCAAGAGAAGATCAACCTTATTTTTTTCTAATCAAGAAGCTTTGAAAGACAAAGTTAGGTTGGATCAGTAGGATTAGTCTATACAAGAACTGATCAAGAAGATAACATCAACAGAGAAATCTAGCTGGTGAAGTTTTCAGTTACTCTTTACTCACAAATTCTTGTAGGATCTACTGTTAGACCTGAGATTGTAAGCCTAAAATTATAAAGGCTGAGGTAGGGTTGTGGGCCTGAGGTAGGACTTGTGGAAAGTCTGAGTTGTAAGCCTAATTATAAAGGTTGAGGTAGGGCTGAGGCCTGAGGTAGGATTCTTGGGAAGAATCTGAGGTAGGACTTGTGTAAAGTCTGAGGTGTAGGAACCATCTTGGGTTCTGAGATTGTAAGATCTGCGGATCCCAGCCAGTGGAAGGAAGTTAGGCTGAATCCAGTTATCTGCTGTATAGGCAAAGGGGGAAAGTGGATGTACCCATATCTTGGGGAACCACTATAGATCTGGTGCATTCTGTGTTGTGTTAATTTTCTGTAGATTGATTAATCTCTGCTGAAAGAAGTCATATAACTGTTTGCCTAAAAAATTAAAAAGACACAAAAAGATTAAAACCAATTAACCCCCCCCCTCCTCTAGGTGTTTAGGCTCTTGGAATAAAGTCTTTCACCGACTACCTGCACAATAATAAATCCATTTGGAGCACTAGCTCCCAGCAACAAAATGGACACAACAATAACAAAAAGAAACATGGGGAGCACCATGTGCTTACCCCCAACCAAATAGTGTGCAATTGAACACCACAATGAGCCAAAATGTGCAATTCACGTGATAAGCAGAATAAATGAAATATCAACGATAACATACTAAAAGTGAAGTGCAAGAGTGAGAAAACAAGCTCAGATGAGTCCTAAAAACCCTATATAAATAGGAATCATCACACCCCAGGCTTACCTGTTTGCACGTCCCGAGCAAACAAAATATACGCATATAGGGAAAATGATTTAGCACACAAGGAAATTGCGATACGGAGTATCATGCGAAGTCACATGCTCGTACGCGTACAAATGTAATAGAAGAAAATTCGAAGTATACAAAATTGTTTATACTTTTCACAATGCGTATCAAAATTTTATTAATACTCAAAAATGGAATCATGGTGAATCTACTGGTCACGCATATGAATAAAGTAGACAGGCCACTGAGGTGAGCTTTGCCAAATATCAGGGCTCAGGATCACCTCCAAAGTAATCCACCAATGTCGGGGACCATACACTTCCCCGTT